>JAUMJL010000481.1:1401248-2101872 GCA_033558185.1 Dromococcyx pavoninus | reverse complement strand
AATATTTACACCATATTGCACAAAAGAGGAAAGGTTTTGAAATCAGCTCCTCGCATCACAGACGCCAACAAGAGTTTTGCCGTGCCTGGGGCAAGAGGAGGGTGCCTCCCGCCAGCGCTCACCCTGCGGCTACCTGGCACTTACCCGGGCTGCTGGCACCGCCTCGCAGCATCCTCCTGTTTCACCCCAAAGGGAGCCCTCACAGCCCCGTGGCATTACCCAGGGCTGTGACACCGTGTTTCAAACAGGCACAGCTTCCCCATAGTTTTTCTCTGTGCTGCACGCAGAACTAGGGGGAACTTGCAAGGAGACCTCAGGCTAACTGGGAAATGGAGGAGCAAAGCAGAGTATTTAAAATGAACAAATGGAATCACAAGGGGATCAGTAATGGTCCCAGTCTTTCATATGCAGGTAAGTGGCTAAGTAGATAGCTCAGAGATGCTTATGTGCATGTTCACCAAAACTAAACATGAAGAGACTACTAAAAACAACTCTCATCAACAAATGGACCACTATGGCAACAAACCCAACCTAATTTGTAAAAACTAGAGGTTACCAGGGTCTAATGAGGCTTTTTGTTCGAGTGAACTATTTCCTCTTGGCCCAGTATCATACTATTAGAAATCATGCATTTCTTTATTCTGGTGGTGAAGGTCTCTAGCTTTGAGCTGTTCTGTGCCGTGTTGAAATATTCCATCATTCAAGGAGGAAAAGGAGTCTCTGAATGCCAGGGCTTGCTGGAGAGTGATGTGCCAGGAGGAAAGGGTCACTCGCTTCATCCACTCTCTAAGCTTAGAGGTCTTAACAATGGAGTGGTAAAAAGCAAGAAAACCAACCAACCCACCACCAAACAAACCAAAATACAACGGTGATCATGATTTACTTGTGCAAATTAGAATCCTAATAGCGGATATTAATTTACCAAGTCACTCTATAAAAACAGCCTAATTGTTCTATATCTTTAATATTGCTTTGAAGGAAAACTCAAGCCAATGTGTAACTCCAGTAGTTAATTCACTATGTCAATCCTTGTTTCTGTTTTTTATTAACATGAGTAACATTCATTTTTTTTCTAAATTGGCACCTTTTCATCCTTTAGGAAACTACACCCTAAAGTAATATTCTGTCAGAAATCCGCTCTTAATTGGCTAATCAAATAGTATTTCCACTTTAGGAAGGAAGGATTATAGTCTCATTTACTGAGAAGTTCATGTGACAGTTGCAGACTTTTATATTTGAGTTGCTGGTTTGGGATCTGTCCAAATCTTTTGGGTTTTTTTTTTCTTCTTTTTAATTAATATTTCAGGCGTACAGGAAAGTTTCTTCTTTTTTGGAAACCGAATTGAAGGATTTGATTTGCATTGGGCATTTTGCCATTGGGGGAAAGATTAAAAAAAAAATGTCAAAAACATAAGAAAGAATTCATGAAGTTTTGCTTTGTAACTAACCCAAAGTTTTTCACTAGCAAGGGAAACTTCACCTGTTCAAACCACACTGTTTCTGTGCCATACAGTGTGACTGAGGGGACAACTGACTTGCCACTTATTTTAAGACAAAGGAAAATTAGGAAGCTGATGCTTGTTGTGATCTTAGTGATCCTCCCTAAATGATAAAAAGAAGCTATATTCAGCGTAACTTGAAACTGAAGATTTATAGGTAATTTAAGAGCTTTTGCAAAACTTCCTGACAGCTCAAAATCTTGCACCAATCTGTGCAAACTTTGTGGTACCTTCACTCTCCCCAGAACTGTAAGATATAATTTGGGTTTTATTAAAGCCTGTCAACTGCTTGTGGGTGGAATAAGTGTAAAGTGGCATCCTGGGTTTTTTTAGAATTTATCCCTCTAGTGTGAGAATGAGAAGGCACCTGGTGGAATATGAAGAAGATTAATTTACAAGAGGTGAAAGAAATTGCGCACTTACACAGTGAGCAGCACTTCTGGAAGCTGCTGCCACAGGAGCCTGGAGAAGGACCAATGTCAGTGTACAAATAAATTCACGGACAACAATGTGAGTAAACAGCTATATCAGAACCTAGACAGAAGTTCATAGCTTACAGGGAGTACAGATAACCCCTAAATATAACTAAACCGCCAAATGGAGTGATGAGATTTCCAGTCTTCTCCTTTGAACTCCAAGGTTTACTTTTTCAAGGTGTTGCTTATACATCTATATGCACAGCCTGAAGCCCTAGCACATGGAAGTGACAATAGTGTCTGTCTGAACGCAAAGTAGAAAATGTTGAAATCAAAGAAACTTGTGAGAGAAGCTTACAGCACTGATGGGGTTATAAGTGAAAACAAAACCTAGACCCAAAGTAAATCCACTTTCCTAGAGTGTATTCCCCTATTCATTTTATTTATGTGACAGCTCATTTCAGACAACTACCAGCAGCTCCACTAACCTTAATCCTCTGTATTGTGTAAATACTGCAGCATTGCCATGGGCTTATATGCAGAACAGCGCTAATGTTATCAACTCTGATCAATTAACAGAAAGAGGATCCTAATAGCGGGCATGTTTTGGTATAGTCTTAGCACTGCTGAACAAAACTGCTTTTGAATTTAGGAATTAGCTGATGCAACATGGAAAAAAACAGAACTACTGACTCATATTGGAATCAGACAAGGGATTCAGGGTGGAATTTTATTAGATTATTATTTCCTTGCTCTCCTCTTGACCCAGTTAATCTTTCTTGCAGGGTTTACATTAATAAATAATTACCTACGGCAAGAGACAGATGCATAAAAAGGCCATATAAGTGCTCTCATACAGCAGGCAGCCTTTTAAAAAACAAAGATGGAATTGAAAAGTTTCACTAATCCAAGCTTTGTCATCTACAATGCTGTTGAAATAACCCCCTAAAACACTGTTGAAAGGCACAAGAGCAGTGCATCAAGGAAGAATCAGTCGACTTCTAGATGATACTGTCTCTGCTATGAGGGCATCTCTTTGTAGCAAAGATTAAAGGGAGAGTGCCTTTTCTTGAATGCTGTTGACTTATACAACTACCATTCAGCAATTTGGCTTTTTTTATGTGGTTGAGAATGTATTATTAATGTGCAGTCCTTTAAAGAACATGCTAAATTCCTCCTGCGTTTAGCACTTACAAAACATACAGAGGGAGAAAAAAACACCATGCCAGTGGTTTTCACAGTCTAAACAATAACAAAGTGCCTCCAGGATTCATTTTAATGAGAAACTCTAGTGTTGCACTGCGGAAGTCTTGAGATGGGCAATGCACACCAGCAGATTAATTATCATTTAGGAGGCAGGAACTATGTGGATTTTATTACACTGCTTGTAGAAAATAAATATTCTGTTAATCGCTGCAAGAGTTACATTTCCTCAAAGGTATCATTAACCTATAAATATATGTGCCACATACATTTAAAAGAAATAGGAAACGAAAGCCTTTCCTCTCTCCCCTGGCCAAAACTACAAACTCTACAAACTAGAAGATTTTCTTCCCTTACAGCTAGCAGTGGCTTTTTGGTTTCCATTTCGGGTTGAGGGTTTTTTTTAGGTTGAGATTAGTGTAAGTTTTTTGGACCTTAACAGAGACTTCAGGAGGTGTGTAGCATGACACCCACTAGTCCTGTGCACATCTGCAGGACAGATTTATCACTGTTGGCATGCCATGCTTCAATCCCTGCTGGAACAGTCATTGACTTTCATGAAGGTTTTATGGATCACCGAGTCCAGGGGCATCTCCTGATATCTTTTCTGGACTTCTGGATGACATTTGCAAGGCAAAGACCTCTCTCTGCCCTCACACAGAAATTTCTGCTGGAGAAGGCACTTCCCTGCCTCCAGCAAACCCAGTTGGCAGCTGATGCTCCAATGACTGCCGCCTTCAAAAAGGGAGGCAATAAGAGACGGGAAGTAGAACAATGCAGTGGCTTGATTCATAACCTCACTGAGCAGATTTGATAACTACAGTCTAATTTCTGGTTGTAATTCAGGGGAGGACTGCATTGTTTTACAAGATAAATGTATTAATCCTTATTCTTCTGTGGTGGATATCTAGGAGATTAACTACATTGCTGAATGTGTGAATTTGTCTGTGACCAAAACCTGACATGAATACAAACTACATGAATGATTTCTAAGACACCTTTGTTAAGGAATAATCTCCAGACAGATGTCCACGATATCTGAACTATCAGTCACACACTGTATCATTTATTTGGAATTTGTACCACAAATAAAACTGACTTTACTACAATTTAATTTGTAACTTCTGCGTATTTTAGCCATTTTTGCATTCTAGCCTTCTCTTATTGGCAGTGTTTGGAGGGCCTGGGCTCACAGTCAGGCCCTCGGAAATCACACACTCATGACAAATAAGTTTGGTACAGTCCTTCGAATAAGACAGTTTGTTTGGAGTAATACGTTGATAGCTTTCTCCAGGAAAGCAACTCTTGTGAAGTGGAAATGTTTTGCGTGTACCAGTCACAAGAGCACAGAAATGTACTTCTTTATCCTACTGTTTCAAATCCTGCCAATGCTACTGATCTTACTCTCCCACTAAAGCCTTCACCTTGCCTCCAAACAGTGACTGTGTCACTCTTGTGCCATCCAGCTGTGCGCAGTTAGGGAGAGTGGGGCTGTTCACTCCTGGCCAAGCTGAGGACCCGATGGCTGGGACTTTGTTGTGGACATTGTAAGGTCCCAGGTACATGGGTACGTGCATATGTACTGGAGCTGCTGGCACCAAAAAGATCCCTCAACATTTTAATTTCTTTGTGACCCACCAATTAATGTGAATTAATTAGTAACACCAATAACAGCAAGACTTATTGTGCTGCACGCATACCAACTGCAGTGTCCACACTGAGCAGACATTTTCAGTATCCCAGTATTATACAAAAGGTGACAAAGAGAGTCTTTTTTTTCCTGGGACTAGCAATATGTGGTGCTACTGGAGAGTTTTTTAATTCTACCTCAAATTATATTTTGCAACTTTAGCATTTTTCACATATGCAGGCTGATTCTAGTTCTTCTGAACAGATTAGTTACTTGTAAGTGTTCAGGTAATCCATGCAAATAGATTGCAGTAAGGTTGATTTTATTATATTTTTTCTTTTTGTACCTGCTATGGGTACATGATGCGATTTCTCATTTTTCAACAAGTTTTACAAGAAAGTGGAAAAATTGAATAACTAAGTAACGCATATTTAAATTAAATTTTTGGATCCATGTTAAAATCTGTGAAGCTTTTAGAAACATGCATCCCTCCACTTACATTCAGAGAATGAATGCTCTCCGCATGTATAATTCAGAAAACATCCTAGCTGGATTCCAGGATGGGGTACGGAGGATATTGCATACAGATAAGACCTTCAGAGGCACCAAAACATTATTGTCTCCCAAAAAATGAAGGGAACAAAGCATCCATCCTCAAGGCATCCATCCCAGGTGTCCACCTCCCTGGCTGGCATTTGGTGCAGCGCAGAGGGCAACTCAGGGGTGCTGTGAAAAGCCATGCTAGGTGTCTCTGCACCTGGAGAGGGGGCAGCTTCTGGTACACCTGTGCTGCCAGCATCACTCCTTCCCCTGTCCCACTACAAGGCAACAACAGCCTCGCTCCCCATCACTGGCTGTCCAGGTCAGGGGAGGTGAGTTTCTCAACTGCACTGAGGCCTGTATTTCTCAGATGCTTGGTTTCCCCATGCAATCTCTCACCCTATTTTTATGCCTAAAGCCAGCTCTGCAGAGGGAAGCTGGCTTGATGGGCAGCAGTGTTTATACATTTCTTTATACCTGCAGGGGCCCCACTGTTTGAAGCTCACTAGTGTCCTTGAAAGGGTCACCAAGCTGCTGCCTGCCCAGACAAGTACCTTCATGTCAGCTGCTGGGCAGGGCTGAACCACACAGCCATGCTGAGCTGCAGCTAATGAGCAGCCCAGAGCAAGACTCACCAACACAGAAACGCCCTCCTCATCATCCAGGCCCTGAGATATGTGCATCCACAGCCAAGTCAGAAAGCAATCTCAATACCAGCATAAAAAACTGTGTTAACCTACAGCCCCATAGGTGCAGCCATGGCATGTGGGAGCCCCTGTTCAGATCCTTTTTCTTGAACCATGAATTGAGGTGAATACCCTGTGTCCCAACTGCCCAGCAACTGGGAAGCTGGCATGGATTTCTATCCTTTTGCAGTTACTTGAATTTGTACATCTAACTTCAAATTACTGGAGTAAAGCCCCAGACATTATTTCCCCATTCCAGGGAAGTGACCTAAACACGCAACATCTCCATCTCTCCTCATCCCAGAGTAGTTTGTTAACAGCGTGCCTCCAGCAGAAGAGAATGCAATGAAGTGCAACAGACCCGGCAGCCAGGATGTCCTCTCCAGACTGGTGTGGCAGAGTTTCAGGTCTGTTCTCCTGAATGCATGCAATGTTTCATGCGTGTGCTCAGAATGGCAAGGCGTCTTTTGTAAATACTGAGGAGGAATGATGACCCTGAGCTGCTCTGGAGGCTTTCTGTATCCACAGCAAAGTAACAACCTTCACCTCACAGCATTTCAGTCAGGAATATTAAAAGCTACTCTGTTCGAACGAGAGGAACTTTCACAATTGTTATTACTAATTTTACAATGATTAAGTGAGAAGCTGTAAGGCTATCATTTTCTCAGCAGGACCACAAAATCTTTCAGCTTTGTGAAGTGTTTTACTATGCCCACGTTTGGCTACAGCTGATTCCAACTATAAAAGTATGCATCTTTTAATTACATTTTAATGAAAGCTGTAACTAAACCAATAGCTCATTTGTTAGTACCTTGTGGGAGAAAGAAAAGCTCAAAAACAACCTTGGAATTCTTGGTGTTGGAGTACATGGAGAGATGTGGGATGCTACTTATGCCAGATTCCAGCAGCATTGGATTTTATTTGCCAATGACCACAAAGACCATCTACATTTAAACAGGTGTATGCTTTAGTGCACCACAGTAGAGCTTTTCTCCATTTGTTGGCTCTCTCATTCTCTAAAGTTAAACAGAGATGCACAAGGGGAATGTGGTCTAGGAGGACATCTAACCTGAAGGACTGCCCACTGCCTTCATTGAGCTTTGAATCAGACCTTTACTGAGCCATCTCCTGTTGAGACCTTTCACAATCCCTCCTTCAACACAGTGAGCAGGATCATTTCAGCTATTACATCCATCGAAAATATTTGTTTTGAGCCTTCAATAGACATAATTTCCCTCATCTCATAAAACTGACATCTCTTTTATGTTATCATCAATAGACTGACTTTTTTATCTTGCCTGCCTGCCCTATAGACAAATACAGTCACAACATTCATAATTGCTACATATTTCTCTAGACCAAGTGAACTGTATCTTGTGGCTTCAGCCTGAGACTTGGAGAGCTCAAGGACAGCCTGGAATTGAATACAACAAGTAGTGGCTGAAAAAAAAAAACCACACAATTTTAACTAGTGGGAAAGAAAAGTGCTTCAGAAAGGAAATCAAGCATTTGGTGGGCATAGTTTGGCCCCTAGTGGATTGCAATTCTCATTGTCACATTGAATTGGTAGCCTTTGTTTAAGCAAAAGCTAGGACAGGATAACCTGAAGACTAAATTACTTCTCAGCTTTGGAGATGCAGCTTGCTTCAAGCCAGACCCGAGATGAATTTGCAGTCTACTGACAGGACTGGAAATTAAACAATGTTTGCCTCCTCAGCAGGACTGCCAATACTTTTAAAATCCACATCCAGAAAATAAATCCTCCTCTTTCCTCTTAAGGTACAAAATATTCATCTGAATGGAAAGGTCAGTGAATATTCTCCTGTTCCCTTGCTAATTAATAGGCAAGTCATACTCTTAACTTGCCAGGAAATGGAGTTCTTGTACTTCTCATGTTGAGCAGAAGGCTCTAACAAATACGCTTGATGGACCCACATCCATGGCATCTCTGTGGATAGCTGCCGTCACCCACCCCAATGAAAGTGATAGAGTTTGCTTGTGATTATAGACTTGTATTCATTTCCAGTTTTCACCAGATATCCTCAAATCCTTTGGGATCTAAACACTTGTATTTCCCATCAGTGTTGCAGTAAAGAAGCAAAAGTGAAGATATAATTGGCGCAGTGTAGAAATGAGACTCTCCCATTCTGCTTTCAATTTAGTCCCTTACTACAATTTCTCGACAGTGGATTTCTTCTTAGTATTAATGGCCTCATATATGTTCTCAAAGACCAGATTAAACTTTAAAAAAAAGTATATGCATTTGGCCTTTTTAAACTTAAAAGCCACCCTCTTAATAGGAATGCTGTCTCCAGAGTAGACAGTACTACGTAATATTGGCTTTGTTTGGTTTTTTTCACTAGCTATATTGACTAATATTTTGTGTGTTCCTGTGCTGCTCAGTCACAGTATCTAGCATTCATTTGATCAAAGCATTTCACGTCAGTAAATTATGCTCATAACACCTGCGTATTTGTAGTATTAAAATATGGCATACACAGCCTTGAGTTGTTGCAAGGGAGATATTTGCACAGACTACAGCAAAACCAAGGTGATACATATGTAATCTCTGCCTGTAAGGTGAAAAGGGAAAGAACATCAGCAATATTTCCGTTTAGAAAAGCTCCTTCGGCACAGAATTAATTCTGTCTCTCCTCCGTAATGCCTGTGTTCCAATCAGAAAATTTAAACTGGGTAACACAGAGCAGGAAGGTTGATATGTGCTGAAATTATAGAGAACAAAGCAGTTACTCTGGAAATTAAAGCACAAGCATTTCTGTTTGCAAGCAGAAAGAGGCATGATGTTTACTGTTGCTGTAGAGGCTCCCCTACACGGCATAGACAGCCTGGTGGAAAAATACTGGGATTAGTGAGGAAAGCAAAGCCAGTGAGCTTAGCATCTCTGCAGAGTGACACTGTTTACAGTGTGGTAGAGTTCCATCAGGAAGTGAGAGCCTGATTTAAACAACACACAATTAAATCCTTATTCAACTGAGTATTTGGAGTCTTAGCGTTTCAGAAACACCTTGGAGGGGCAATCTATGAATAAAAAACAACCATTTGAACAGTAGGTGTTGTATTTCATTGTCTAATCAGGTAGCACCTGAACCTGACTACAACCTAAACAGACTATGTTTGATCAAACTGTCTTTTCTTATAAAGCAAACCCATCTGACCAGACGTGCAAGACATGCTTATTTTCTATTAGAGATGGAGGGAACACAGATACCCTTGGAGCTTGTGTGGTTCTCCAGCACAGATATGTCCCTCAGTGGATATTAAGACATCCACATAAGCATCAAATGCCGATGCCTGGGAAGAGGTGACTGTAAGCACCTCAAGAGTGCATTTAACTATTTGGAAAGACTTAACACTAATTGTGGGCACTACTAGAACTGAAATCCACTTTGAGTGCCTAAATATAACAGTAGCAACTAGATTCATTATAACCATAACAATCTAAAGATGTAAGCAAAACAAGTTTTGGAAGTTAAAGTAGTATCTCACACTAGATGTAGGGATATAGGGAGAAAAGCTGTTCAGGCATGTAATTCTTCATACAAGAAATGCTTTGAAGCTTGTTTTCTCTGTGAGACAATATAAGTGTACCTCCTCACAAACCTCATCTAGCTTAAGTGTGACTGAGCACTTGAAAAAAGTGATCAAAAATATAGGTGAAAGGCTCCTGTAGCATGAGATGATGAAAATAAAAAAGAATAAAATAGTAGGTGAGCTCCTTCAAAACTACGAGGAAGGTGAAAAAGAGCTGCATGAAGAACAGGTTTCTTGATTATTTATTTTTAAAATAAAATTTAATTGAAAAAGCACAAGTGCTTCACTACAGTCACCTTGCTTAAAAGAAAAAAAACCCACTACTTAAATCAGTACTAGAACATAAACAGAGATCTTGATGGCTTCTTAAACAAGAACCATATGCAACCCACTGAACTCTACAGCAGGAACATTCTCCAACTGAAGCTTGCCTGGATCAAATCAATAGTTGAAGAAACAGGATTTACAAGGAATAAAGAAGGATCAGGATTTGAATGCCATTCTTGGAGACAGGAATGCCTTTTTAAAAAAAAAAAAAAAAGAAATATCCAGAAAGAATTCTAGGCAAAAATATACTGACAGGAGGAGTAATGATATCCTGGGATAATACCTGACATTCTGTGCCCTTAAATGGTAAAAAAGCTCAGATTCAGTATTGATAGCAGTAGCTGGTGTATTTGGCAAAGAGAGTAAAAAGAACAATATGAAAAGTTAAGGAACATGCATGTTTTCTCTATATGAGAAGAACCAAATCCTTCATTTGAAGTAATAGAGAAAAAGACATACAGAAATATAAGCTCACAGAATTTATAGCGTGACGTCCAGTGAGAGACTAAAGAAGACAGTTATAGGATGCTCCCCCTGGGCTCAGTTACATTGAAGCAGTTGGTCTAGTGTAAAAGCCATTCCAGTTTGAATCAAATTAGGAATTAGCAATTTTGACAAGATCTTATTTAAAAGATTGGCTTAAAAATCACTGCAAAGTATTTTCTGTATCTGAAAGTCTGTATCTGAAATCTCATCCATGTCAGAAATGCAGGCTCAAAGACTCCAAGTTCAAAGGTGATTTCCGAAATAGATCAAAACCATTAAATTTAACTCTGAAAGCACAATGAAACTTTCTTATAAAGAGGAGCCGTAAAAGGTCACAGAAATCAACACAAGTTTAACCATGACAATATGTTAAGACAAGAAATATTTAAGCACTACACCAAAGAACAGGATTGGATAGCTGTGTATTTGACCTGTCCTCAAAATCCAACTGGTATCACAGGCTCACAAACTTTACAGAAAAGAGCAACAACATACATCACCTGCTGACCTTACTGTCACACTCTCCCCACAGATGAAACATCAAAACCACAATAACCTATCCTACTGGTGGATCAAAGGTCTTTAGAATAGCAACTGATTCCTGGAAACAAAAGACATGCCTTGATAAAAATGAAACTATCTTGGCTTTTGAAATTTATCTATTTATTTTATGAATAAAGCAAGACCATTTAGATGCTCCGTGCCACAGCCAAGAGCAAAAAAGGTACTTCCAGTAAAAAAAGCGTAGTAGCAAACCTTGATTTCATCAAGTGACCACTGCCTTTGGAAATGCAGGTAGTAGACACGTGTTATTTGGAACCTAACCCTGTGATGACAACACAGCAATCAGTAAAGTGCTGCTGTTAAGTGAGGACAACACCCTACCTAGCACATAGACATAGGATCAAAACTCTTAAAAAGAAAAAATAGAGACTGAAAAATGTAACACAATTCAAGTCACTCCAAATTAGCGATGGCTGTGACGCAGCAGTAAAGTCAGCAGCTCACATCTCAAATTCAGATGAAACATTACTGTGATGAAGCAAATGGAGGGTAAATGATCAGCACAGCAATACAGCGGGACCTGAGCAACAGGACTGCCTGACATTCAGAGAGGGGAAGCCACAGGAGTTCAGATGAAGCAAAAGACTACAGGCAGTCAATGACCAACTTGCTTCATCTGCCATTATTCATCTTTCCAAAAAAAGTCAAGAAAAGGGTTGCTTCTTAAGAAATCCCAGCTACCAGAATAATTTGTTAGGGTACAGCTACGTCCTAACACTATAACTTAGGTTTCTGGTCAAGCCCAGAAGAAGAACAGAGGATGCTGCAGGAACAATGTCCATGTCATAAGTTATAGCACAGGCTGGAGTGTCTCAGGACCATGCACTTTTGACAATGTGCATTTCCTTGCACACGTTTCCACATTTTGAGCCTGTGTGGGACACTAATCAGAAATTTGTGTCTTCGGGTTCCTACAGCCAGTCTTTTTCCCTCAGAAATATAGTTAAGAAGTACAGAGTATTTATCTTGAGCAAGAAACAAGGCGCGATCAATCCTTTTGGTCAAGAGCACTTCGAATCTCATGCTAAGTGTCTATAATTACAGAACTGTGTCAATTATCCCACAAGGAGTGCTTTGAGCCCTGCTACAGAAAGGCCAGCACTGTTCTTCTCGTGCCACGACCTCTCCTTGCTCATACTGTCCTTAGCAGAGGCTGAAGGGCTCCCTTCCTCTCACCTGAGGAGTAACGAGCAAGGCAGGTGTTCAGGGGCTCTCCCCTACACACCAGCTGAGCCAGTTCTCCCTTTGAACTATCAGACTGTGCTCAGCCCCTTTTTACAAAGATTATCTCATTATGTAATTTTCTTGAAGCTGAAAGGCTGTTTAAAATACACTCAATCTTCTTCAAGGCTCAGCATATTCAAAGTGAGCTACTCTTGTTGCATTAATGTTTGTGCAAAGGGAAAGAGATGCAGCACTTGTTTGAGAGTGGTGATAGGCAAAGTGCAACAGAATTCCAGGTTATATTTCTAAGCATAACAGTATAGGGCACTGTCAACTTGAAATCTGATTAAAAAAATCCAATTTAAAGCATTTCTAGTTGTTGTGCCTGGCTGAGTTCAAATGAACTCTTAAAAATCATTTTACAGTCATATTTTCCTCTTCTAAAGATGTTTCCCTGCTCTGCTGAGGTAGTACACAGAGAGGAAAAAAAGAAACTGCTTAGTTATAAGGGTGCTACTGTCACATACATTTTAAGAAGCAGAAAAAAAATACCCTCTAATCTCTTTCAATTACAGTTGCCTCAAAGATTTAACTACCCTTTATTTCAGATACCTGTCAATTTTTCATTGTTTACCCAGTATATTACATATATTAATATAGCTATTAATATACACGCAAGACATGTATGTGTTTATATATATATAAAAACACACATTAAAATTGCACTGAAAACCAATGTTATGAGGTGTGTGCTATACAGCCTTGGTGCTACAGCCTTAACTTATGGGCAGTAATAGCAAAGATCATGGCATTTCATCGTCACAAAAAAAAAAATCAGGTAATTTTGCATATCCTTATGTGGTCTTGTGCTTTAACTTTGAAAACCTGGTGAAATATATAAAATGCTGTAGGAATCAATTCCTACATTTGCTCTCAATTCTGCTTGCCTGTGATAACTTTCTATTAAAAAAACCTTAGCAGAAGCATTTTAATAAAACGGTGTTATATGAGTTTGGATTGAGATCATTACGAACTATAAAAGTTATCTGTATGAGAATGTTATCATTCTAAAAGAAAAGAAGTGAAATTAAGAAAATATCTGAAATACCATAGATCAGTTATTTCCCACTACCTCTACATTACCAGCAAGTACAGATAGTCAGGACCTTCCCTTTACTAAAGGTTTTACCATAAATGTTTCAATTTGATATTTCAAATCTCTCTTATGCAAAGACGACTCCCATGAAATTAACTCCTCTCTGTTCACTGCCACCTAATGCTGCCGTGACAACTCCAGTAATTGCTTTCATGGGGTAAGCAATACTCAGAGGCCATGAATATTCCTTTGCGTAATTTAGCAATTGCACATAACTAGAAGGCACACGATCACCAGCATCGCGCCTTGGCGACAGGCTTTGCAAAGGGATGTTCGGAAGCAACGTGACACCCAGCACCAGCCTGGCAACCAGCTCCACCACACGCAGAGGGTGCTGCCTGGAAGTCTTTCCAGTAAGGAAACTATTTTCCTATTTTTTCACGCTCAAGACTAACAGGGAGGGCAGGCACAGGACCATTGCAGGGACCCATATGGGTACGTATGGGGCACCACAACACATTCCCTGGGGCACTTGGTTGTGGAGGACTGTTTGCTGGTGTGGGCTGCACTCAATCCTGTCCCAACACACATCAGCCTGAAAACCAAACCCTTTGTATTGCAACGAACAAATGCCATGACACAGTATGACCAGAGGTAACATGACAATGCCCGTGGTGTACAACACATGCAAACGGCGACTTGAGCATCTGCTATGCTTTCCAGATATAAAATAATGGATTTGCATCATTGTATTAATGAAAAGTTTTAAAAATCAGAACTGTTTTGATGCCTCCAAGCAAAAAAGAGGTACTGCCACCTCCAATTGCTCTCCCAGTACAGCAATGCCTAGATCACCTCAAAATTAAATATACCTTGATATTTGAACTCTTCATGCTTCAGAGCCTCAGCCTCTGGCATTTCATAATACTTTGGTAATAAACGAACAATCTTCTATCAAAAAAATAAAGAAAGGGGGCAGGGAAAGAATGCAGAGGAAATAGTAGCTGTGAAATGGAATCCACAGTTTCAGACACCAGGTCTCATTAATCTTGCTGATGAATAGGATCTTTATAAAAGGAGACCCCGCAGTTGAGAGAATTGAAAGGAAATAGTATGGAAAGTGAAGCAGCAGTTTCTTGTACAAGTTCTTATGTGTTTTAAATTAAGTGGCTTTTGTGGAAGCTTGAGTGAAAAAAAAAATCCAAGTAATTCCTGCTTTACAAGAGAAATGCACGTGAAAGACACTGATGCTCCTTTTGCTGCAAGCCTTTTCTGGCAAAGAGTTGAGATCAAGAATACAGCCAAAAAAGGAATGGAAATTCACTGTTCGGCGATTAGTTTATGACATTCTACCCTATATATAGTGTCTATTTGGCAAACCCTCCTGCAGTTCTGTGTTTTTCATTGCAAGTGGCTTATATCAGTACTGACATCTTGCAGATGTTAGTAGCTTTGATTTTTTCCCCCCATGTTGCAAATGAGTTGGCATGGAAACAACTCTTTTCTGGCAACATGACATATGATTCAAGGCAAAATGCATTTAACACAGATGAATAGTTCAGGAATATGCCCATAACAAAAAGTCATCTTGAAAGCTGCTTTGCATTTGTTGGTGTTTATGACAACTTTTTCAAGACTCTCCAAAAAAAAAAAAATCAACTGTTTAAGACTAGGTATCAATGCTGAATTTATCACTGCTTGATGCTCCTTACTTTACTTCATCCTCATAGATTTGTTTTAGTAATAAGAGGAAAATATTAAGAGAAGAAAACCTTATGAGAAGTTATTTTCCTATTGTTTTAAATGACCTTTTTTGCATTGTTTGTTACATTTAGAGATAAGTATGCTAGCCTTGAATTAACTCTGGACCTGCTGGAGACAATCAGGAAGTGCCTCTTTTTCCAGGGACTGACCAGACCATTTTTTGGAGGACCAGCACTACTGGGAGTGCAGAAGCAAGCTGGCCTCACTCATCCCAGGCGTTTCTCTTACCCCTGAGACCCTTTAACCACAGCCAGGACCATCCCTGTGCCTGTGGTGATACTGGCAGTGAGGATGAGGGCATCTACAGGCACTGGCAAGAGGAGTACGACAGCTACTGGAGGCTGCCCGTGGGGACGCAAACAAGACCCCCCTGGGTCCCTCCCCAGCTGCTGTCCTCAGTGCAACTGGAGCAAGCTGGGAAGAATCAGCAAGTTCCCTCCAAGTCTGCCACTGCCAGCTCCAAACTAATCGAGCCTTGGAAAAGGTCTGACCATCCCTTTCTTCTTCTAAGGTATCTTTGAAAAAAGCTGGCAGAGCTCTCGTTTCAAGCAAAAGCAGAGCCCACGTTTAACTCCTTTAGAGGCCAGGAAGGAAAAGCAAGGGAAGAGTGTGCCATCAGCTGCTTCCTGCAGGAGACCCTCTTATGAAGGCACGCACAGGCTTTACCTTCTGAGTAAGCTGAACAGAAAACTACATTTCTGTAAAGTCTCCAGCACAGTTCAAAGCCCCCACGTACACCTGTAAAAGCATACTGGATGTTGCTTAATCCTGCTGTGGAGCATGTGGCATACACTAGCTAACTCCATGGTGCCACCAGCTGTGCACTAAAATGCAGTTCTCACGCCAAAAACTTTTGTTTGTAAACTATAAAAATGGCTATGAAGGGCTGTGTGGCTCTCGGTGAACAGGAATTTGGGGTTTTCCTTATAGTACGTATAACTCAGATGGGGGTAGGTTTTTATGGTTGTGAGGTGGTTTGGGGGTGGGGGTTGGTGTTTCTTGTTTGTTTTTTAAAAAGGGGCCTTCAAATGTGAGCAAGAGTGTGACAGTAGTAGACAAAGGAGCTGAACCTGCCTCAGAGAAGGAGGAGGGCTTGGACAGGAAGTCAGAAGAAAGCAAAATGGGAGAAGCCTCATGGTTTGCAATGTTGGACACACAAACAGACCTTCTAGTGCTTATCCAAACCTAACCCAAGCTTCAAAAATATTGAATTATTATTTTTACTGAAGGAGTCTAGAAAGAGCTCACCTCAGTGACTTAGAGGAGTCTGCACTCAATAAAATTAAGATTTAAATGAACCCAATTAAGAAATGCTTTACACTGAGCTTGTAAGAAGGTGGCGTGAGTGACTTGCCTGTTAAAAACCTCTAGAGTGCTGTTGCATGAAAGCCATACCCTTCTGGGGCACTCTAGGAGGGCAGTCAACACCAGGTTCTATGGGTCAAATGCACTACCCAGTAGCATAAGTAGGTGCATTTCATATTCCACTGTTGGAGCATGAAAAAAACAATCTTTTGCCTTATTTAAAAAAAAAAGGGGTGGAGAAATTAATTGGCAAGGGTGACATAAGATGGTGGAAAGATGGTGACTGCTCGTTGCTCAATGTTTACCTTACCATTTATTAGCATTAAGATTAGTTTGCAAAAAGTACACAATAAACATAAAAGTCCTCCATGTAACAAGTGTGTGTTGAAGCATCTTTTATGTACAAGGCTTCCATAGTGTGAAACAACCCAATCAGAAGAATAAGAAATCTGAACCGACTCCATTTATTTTACTGGTGTTTGAATGTAACTTTTCCCTTAATAAACGCATCTATTTTGGATGATAAATTGCCCATTAGAGAAAGCTCAAGTGTGTTTTTTTGTGTTCTGTTTTGATTATGCTGCCGTTAACATGGTGTTATATTTACTATTTGAATTTTATCATTGTTTGTGCCATCAGCTGTGCAGTACAGAAAAAAATTGCCAGAGTGAGCGTATAATCACAAGTATTTTAATTTATTAAATAAATGACCTAATTGCTTGCCTGAGATCTATTTTGCTTCTTTCTCTTGACCCTATTGAGAGTTAATCAGTTTCTTGGTGCTAATTAGATGTCAGCATTAGTAGCCTGCTAATACATAAGACATAATGACACCATCGTGCAAGACTCAGTGTCCAACACATGACCCTGTTTCCTTAAATTATACCCTAAGGATTCATTGGGAAGCCTAAAGGCCTTTCAGTTTTGCAGCAGCAGTTCCTTCTTCTGAATGTACAAATTTGACTCACATGTGGAGAACTAGGCACAAAATACACCTTCTCACTGCATGGGGGTTTAACAAGACTTATAGCTACTCTGTTCTTGTCCCACCTTGTAAATTCAATACGCAGTGTTTGCTCAGTACGAAGATGCTAATACAAAGAAGGCTTAAATAACAATTCAGTATTTCAATTTTATAGACTAACAAACTGCTGGCAGGAAATTAAAATATACATCTTTCCTTTATGATTCCATAATCTCACCTGTACACTTCAGCACATCAAGGAAGCAACAGACAGCATTTTGTGCAAGCATTTCTTCTATCTGCAGCATCAGGAGACACCAGCACAGCAAAGTCAGGTTTCACAGTAGCTTCACAGAAGACTGTCCTCAACAGGCTGGTTACAGCTGGAGAAGGGAAGTTCTTCACATGCAGGTGAAAGCTTAAACACAACTGTGACAGATAATAACAGTACTGAGGTATGCAAAGGGAATTCCTCATTTACAGCCTTATACAATCACCTAAACAAAGTGCACACTCATGGGACAGGATGCATGGATACCTGCAGTTTTCTAGCCTTCTCCCATCCCAGCGTTCTTCCCTGGCTTTCCCTGATGAACTACATCCTCTCCTCCCAAGCAGATACAGTTAACACACATATTCATGGCCTTATTGCAGTTCTAAGACATGTGCTCAACAACAGTTTGGAAATGTCCTCCAAGTGCAATAAAAATAACTTTCTAGGGTTCCTGGGACAAAAGCATAACAGAGTCTAGCAAGAGGGTGGTGGCCACAAGGGGTGAACGTGGAAGCACAGGGAAGAGCAGCTCAGCAGCACTCTCAGAGGCACAAGTTCCTTGACCAGTGGCTATTAAGGAGATCCCAAGCATGTATGGTCAAGCTTCCGTCCATGTACAGGGTGTGCAAAGACTACATAGCCTCAGACACGGGAACGTGGGAGGGTTTGCATACTGGTTAGCTTCAGCTCAAGCAAAAAAACCATGAAACACCTTTATTTAATGGAGAACATAATCCAGGCTGCAGACTACCCAAAGTCCAAGACAAGGTGTGCAGCACAACCAGGCCTCCTGTAAAAGATCCTCTGAGAAGAAATCCCCTCTAAGAAAATTTCAGAGAGCCTATTTTCAGGCCTACACTTCCATAAAACCACATCTGGATCTCGCATCCCAATCCAAGAAGGCAAACCCCTGACAGGAAGAGCCCGCTATCCTCTGAACCATCCTTCATCATTCAATAACATCTTTTCAGTTATTTAAACAAGTTCTTGCATCTCTGCAAGTAGACTGATGGGGAGCAAGAACTTTTGCAAAACAGCTACAACTCTTATTTTCTGCCAGAACGAGATCCTCCTGGCCATCCACCCCTGGTGGTCAGCTTCACTGTGGAAAGCAATGATCTTAAACCAGTTCCTTGGTGTCAGAGAGAAAAATTACCTGATCTACTCAGAAATCCTTTTTAATAGGCAGTAGGACCTCAAAACTGTCTACTATAAGTTCATTGAATATGCCAGCAAAAATACATGCCAGTACAGAACTGCCAATTAGAGCTGGAGTTTTGTAATAGTTGCTGGATCAACGTAACTTTTTGAAGTGTTAAGCACTTAAAAAAAATATTACCAGCTATCTGACAGCTTCACGATGGCAAAATCTTCCAGAATAGAGTTGACCGTAAATGTAAATATGTGGAAGACAGGAAGCAGGTTGGGGGACAGGCAGTGAAATTGCAATCTTTTCATGACTGCCTACTCTCAAAACACCATGACCAGTTCAGCACCTGAAGTCACTAGACGCATTTTCTGTTTGATATTTTTAAGTGCTGTTATGCCTGAGAGGTGTTAATGGCTCATCCATTAGTTGTGACCCGGACTTCACAACTTCACCCTGACTTCATTAGAGCAATTGTGGGGGTTAATGCACTCTACTTTTATCTGGCAGTTAAACCTCTGAGGTTCATTTGTATCAAAGCTGCTGTACAAAGGAAAGGTCTCCTTTGAAGACCAGGGACCCTACAGAATGATCTTTGAACTAGGGACAATTCCTAAGGGGAAGGCTGGAATAAGAATGGAAGCTTTGTTTGGTGTGCAGAAAGCAACAGAAAATCCAGGAAGATACAGCACTTGAAGGTGGTAGCAGAGCAATGATGCTTTAACAGAATTTCTGCAAGAGACCTTCTGATAGGATAGATTTGGCTGTGTTTCACAAAGAAGTATCAAAAAAGATACTACCACTGTTTCCTACTAATACTTACTACCCAGTTGAAGATTCTTTACAAATCCTGGCATGGCCATTGGGGTGCAAAATGCTAATCTCACCTACCTCACAAGGCAAACACCCCAAAATGTGAGGGGAAGCAAACAAATTAAGTTGTCTGGCTCACTTCCGGTCATCCAGGGAGTCTGTGCCTATACGCAGCCTTTCAGAAACATCCTCACTGCAACAAACCCTTGACAGTATTGGAAGAAGAAAATTGTGTTGTTGATTACAGACATTGAGTATGACGAATAAAGAAGTCAAAATTTAAAACATACCCATATCTTAGAATCTGGCTCCATATCAGTTTTTATGGGCCAGTGTAACCTCAGAAGAGAACGGGAAAGAGCAATCCAGCCCTTCACAATGTATCTGGATCCCCAACACACTCTGGGTATGGAGAGATACTGGCATGTATCCCACAGTGGCCCAAAGGAAATCAAGCAGGGAAAAAGAAGAAGATTAAGTTTTTAAAAAACTCTGAATGTATGAGTACTTGTACCCATAAACTAGATTTACTGTAGCTCCTGGAGAAACACATGCAGAATTCTCTATGTGAGAGACAGCACTTTTCTGAAGAAATACTTCATTGCTGAGTTCTCTATCCCCAAGTGGACAACACAGGGAGTTGTCACATTAAAAGAAAACAGAATTATAGCTACCCCACAGTCCAAGAGTAAGTTCACTAATTAAAGAAGCCGAAGCACAAACATAAAAAGGAGGATGAGAAGTGAAGTGCAGGAGCAGAAGTGACCCTGCTTTACCAGGAAGAGGGGTAAATGCTGGATTTAGCTTCCAGAGCAGCACTTGATGTTCTTGGTCACCAATCAAGCCCCAGGGAAGGGTGCTGGCTCTGTCCCAGTGAGATGGGCAGGATGGGACCTCATAAGCTATGCCACCTGGTTCCCACTGATGACTGGTTAGACCCATGGAGGTGGCAGGTGGGTTATCCCCCCACCTTTGTACCCAGTTCAACCGAGACAACAAACGGAGCAACACAGCCCCCAGCATTTTGTGGAAAGGTGTGTGACTGCAGCTTTGCTGCATCTGAGACACTGCAAGGGGCTGCATTTTACTTTTGAGCCCTGACTTTACACCCCGCTTGACTCTGGCCACACGTATGTAGGTCAAGTGGGTATGTGACTAAAACCAGATCAAATTTTACTACTAATGTATACAAGAGACTGATTGACATACTGCAGCAGTGTGAATATTTATACAACTTACATAACAATTTAAAGCCTTTAATTCAACTTGCAAGACTAAAGCTGGGAGGGCAAGTGTTAGTTCTTGGCTTAAATCTATACAACCCTCCAGGAAGAGTGAGGAAAAAAAAATCCACTTTTTTGGTTTTTTTTGGTTTGGGGTTTTATGTGTATGCGTCTTCAGTGAAGTCTAGCAACAACCTGGGGGTTCAATGAAAGGCTGCTCCCCAAAAGTACACACATCCATGGGATCTCAAGGCCCCTTGCTCAAGGGAATATTCCTTGAGGTGTGGAGTCATGGTACAACTCTGCACAGCTCCCAGGACCCTTGCACCCGACTCATACTTCTCCAGTATGCCTGGCAAGGGATTTTTCTGTAGCAAAAATTGTTCCTGGTTAGCAAGAAAGTTTATAACCATGCATGGAAACTTGCTGTTTGATATTGCTAGCAAGATATCCAAAATGCAGTAGTACCCTTGAGTACATCATAGTATTCAGGACCATGTATAGGTCTACTATAAATTATTCTCTGTAAATATCTACCATATTTAACCTGAAAGAAAACCTGAAATTAAAAAAAGAGGAGGAACCAGGCAATATATTTGGCAAAAACAATGGGAAAAGGAACCAAAAATTAAAAAATTATCCCACAGCCAAATAAAAATAGATCACTAATTAGCAAGCTCTTGTACTTATTTACTGAATAGGTGATAAGTTAACCAATATATGCCTGACCTTTTAAAGTCATATTTCTAGCCAGGAAAGTCATGGCTATTAACTGCTTCCAGGGTGCCATGGGATTCGTGTTCAGAGGCTTCCTTTTCACTTTGTTGTTGTAGCCTCTCATCTTTTACTGACATTACACACCACTCATCACGATCAGTGTCAGAAGCTATAACAGCATCTGTTGCAGTGGCAGCTTCTGCTGGATGAAGAGTCTCCCTCTTTACCTTGAAGAATGTCAATCATTTCTCATTCTCAGCATTCAGACTTGCTCATCAGTTAGTAACAACACTTGCAGCTACACCAAATGCGATTTTTGAATAAACACTGGAATGAGATCATTGGAAATGATTGACAGCTTATAAATCACGCTTTTCAGAAACCAGTAAGAAAGGAAAAAAACCCCTATCTTTCCCTACTCCAAATGTTTCACTATCATTTGGAACAGCTTCTACCTGAGGGGCAAGGGACAAAAAAATAGGCTTGTGACATGTGGAGACCTTTACAGGTAGGGTGTAGGGTGCCTTACAGGGTCCCCGTCTCCCTTCTGCTAGTAGCCACAATGGAGAGGAAGAAGAAGTATCAGAAACTAATTAAAGAAAATGAAGATCATTTAACTATCAGACACCTGAGTACCCAGTTTAGTTTTCCCTCTGGAATAACTGGTATTCATTATTCTCAGCATAACTGCCCCCTTATGAGGTTTACTTGTTTGCTCTTTGTGGAGGGTTTCCAACAGCATCAGCCCGAGACGTGCCTGTGTAACTACCAGGTGGGCAGGTGCCCACCTCGCAGGCTGGGACGGTGCCCTGGCCTGCCCTTCCTTTGTAGCTGCAGAGTGACAAGCAGGGACCTGAGGGTGATAGGCTGCATGCATAGAAAATGTTATTTCTAAAACCAAACCAAGTGGAACAGATCGATATGGGCATGAGAGAAAAAGAATCTATAGAAGTGAAAAATGGTGGCAATCTGTTATTTCCAGGGAAATAAAACTTGCCTCTGTGGGAAGGTGCCTATTAGTCTGCAGTAGTGGCAGGTGGTGTGCTCCATCTTGCAGACTTGCCTGCTGCTCCCATGCCATCACATTCCATAGACCAGGGGCACTGTTTGGGACTACTGTACCCCCCAGCTCTTGGGTGTGCAAGCACAGCTCAGCTGCACCAGCCCTTGCTTCTGCCCAGAGCCAAGGCCCACCTGTGGTACCGGGGCTCAAGAGAGATAATATAATATGAATATATGAATCACAGCTTGGAAAAAGAAAAATTGCAAGCAATTAAGCAAGGAGGAAAACTGAAAGTACTTATACATCTCTGACTCTTGCATCTGAACTTTTAACTCAAACGTTTAGCACTGTTTTTCCAGATTTTCCTTCAACTTTTCTGGATATCCGTTGCTGTTTTCTCACAAGCAAGCCTGGAGAACAATACACTTTCCTAAACTTTTATTCAATGTACAGAGGCTTCATATGTCGACCTTTGCTCTGATGAGGACTAATCAGGCACTTCCTCGGTGGCTACCTTCACCTCTCGTTAATTAGCAGCTCACCCTAGCACCCTGCCACACATACTGACACACTCACATCCTCACTGCCATCGCAGAAGGAACTCACTCACTCAGGGCCGACCACCAGCCCAGGTGGTAGAGGAACACATCTCACCAGCCTGGAGGATCTGGGGCTTTGGGGACAAGGCTTCCTGCTTAGTGGCACTTATTCTCTTTGATCATGGAGACCCGAGTACCCAACTGAAGCACAGGAGTGCTCAGCATGCGTAAAGCTGGGGAGAGTCTGGGTGGCCATGGCCTGCCCAGCACCCTAGGGTTCCATTGCCAGGAGGCTTTAACATCATCTCTGAGCACAGGAGCTGAGAAGTTATCTCTTCCAGATAAACAAGACCTTGCCAGTAGCATAACAGAGTAAGAGATCATTTTCACTTGCTTTTGTTTTTAAGAGAAATTTATTTAATGATAAAGTTTCCTGTAATATTCAATTTTTTCAAAGCTTCGCATGGTATTTATGTGCTATGCTCAATGCCTCTTCTCCCTTTCTTTTGTATTGAGCTTGATAAAAATGCTTAGAAACTCACTATGAAGCATGTCTCTTAAATAATAAAAAGAGAAATGCTTTTTTTCTCTATAAAAAAGGTATAGTTCTCTTTCAAATCAGACGAGGCAAGAAATCTCTAGAAACATTTCTTATATCATACTTCACAAGCAAAACTTCTCTCTCGTTCCTTTGCAAACATCAGCAGGACCATGGCTCACTAGGGCAGAATCAGCTCCACTGGAGCTATTCAGACCTTCTCTACCTTCTTATGCATTCCTCCCAAGAGTGAACAAGATACCTCAAAATACAGAGCAGAGATGTACCCCAGGCTCCCAGGAGGGCTTAGAAAACAATGTTTTTTTAATGGGAAAAAAGTAGGTGTGTCTCACCAAAAATATATTTTTCTATTTCAACTGAAGCTTTTGAGAAAAAAATAAAAGAAATATACCCTTTTTTATCCAATTAGAAGATTGTTTTACCTTTGATTTGCTAAGCACACGTAGCTTACTACAGTACTTGCACAGCTCAAAACAGTCAATATGAGCTCCTAAAACAGGTACTTACTCTGCTCCATGGATAGGTACAGCTGCTCTTTTCCAACTCTCTTAACTCAGAAGTATCTCATGGAATTATAAAGTCACATCTTGAAAAAAGTAACCCTAACACTTTTCCTTGACATTTTTCACCACCAGAAATAGGTCTTACCCCCACAAATAACAACGGGGGAGGAAGAAGAGGAGGCAGGGTGGGGAAGGAGATCATTAAATCACCTGCTCCAGGTGTGCATAATATTCTGCTCTTCCTACATTGCTGGTTTCCAAAAACTTTCTAATGCAGAAAAGGCTCAGGTGTCCCCAGACCAAAGATGAAGCCATGCTAAAATGCAAGACTGGATTTCACTGTTAGGTAGATTCAGTGACTGTTTTCTAATTTCAGAAAAAAACCCTAAATTTTAAAATGCTCCTGTTTTTGAGTAGCAATTAGATACTTTCTAAATTACTATGAATGCCAGATTTGGGTAGGCTGAAATCTGTGCAGTTCATTAAAGTGAATGGAAATTCCAAATTGTCATTTTCTAGTTGCTAGTTGGAAGGAAAATTTGGACACTAGGACTTGTCTTCAGTGCCCTGACCCAGACTCAGAGTGCTTGGACCTTTACAACAGTGATGTAGGATTACATCATCTATTGATCTTTATTGAGCTCTTGAAAACACACATGCAACTGCTCAATTTCACTTACAAAAGTTGCCAAGGATCAAATTAACCCTCAGTAGCTTTTCTAAGATAAAGTCCTACAGCTGCTGGTTGTCATGGTTTGTTTGCCTGTGTAATACTCTGTTCTCTTACCTAAGCTTGCAACACAGTGTGCAAATGTGGTGAATATCCTTGTTCCTTAAAGTTTAGCATTGTAATCTTGAAAATGATTGTATAGAGAAGTGTTACTTAGAGCGTATAAATGGCAAGATTTGAACTGATAGAGACAAGGCTGGCAGAGAGCAACTGTTGATATTACTACCTGCAATATGTTGAATCTCTTAATTAAGCAATTTTGAGAGATACGGAAAGCAGTGTGGTTCAAAACAAGTGATATATGAAAATAGTCAAATGTGAGATAATCTTAAAAGAGAAATGGAAAGCATAACCAAAATCAGTGTAGAACCACTGTATATTTTAGGAACAAAGAAAAGCATGAGTTAATCAATTGTGGGTTGGTTATTTTTTTCCTTTTCTTTTTCTTTCTTCTTGCCAATATGTTATTTTGCACTTCCAAAGTCAAAGTTCTGGGGTAATATCTCCACAAATAGAGGTGAAGTTTTGCTTCATGAAGGTTTTCCTTTGTGTATTTTCTATTTAAGTTTTACCAATACTGTAAAGTATAAAATAAGTCTTTTAGGATAGATTAGACTGCCACCAGAAAAACATATTCAAAGCAAAAAATAAAATTGGCAAAATTAGTCATTTTCAGTGAAACAGCTTTCCAGGTCAAGCATTACTTTCTGAAGAAACACTGGCTGAAGATGCAGCATTATAAATGGTCTCCTCTCAGCCACTTGTACCAGTGGCCAAATAATTAATTTCTTAGTAAGAAATATGACGGTCTATTAGCAGAAAGAAAGATTAGGTGCACATTAATCAGGCATTTCAGAGATGTATAAACATGCATATAGCATCCACGAATACCCCATTACCCTATTTCAGAAGATATATGTAATCAATATTTCAAATACATCTAGCTGGTTTCATATCATTGAGTTTTAAGTATTTCCCCCTCTGTAAATTAGGCAGAGCTTGCAAAGGCAGCATCAGTAATTTTCTGAAATGCTGCTTGACCAAAATAAGTATTTGAGCTAGGTTTTCTGTACTGCTCTTACAAACCAAGCCAAAGGCAAAATCAATGTGATCTCCTACCAACAGATGGAGACAAAAAGAGTAGCTAACTACTGTTGTCAGAGTTCTGCTTAAAGAGCATTAACTTTTAACAGTGTTAGTTCTTCTCTGGCTGAGGAAAGCTCTAGAACATTGGCTTCCTTCCACCCCCATAAGCTAACCATTGAAAAAGTTACAATATATTTGGTGAAACCAGTCTATCAAAGGCAGTAATTTGTTGTTTCTGGAAACAGAAGGAAACATTTGCAAGCATCAGTCTTTTTGCTACTGTTTGCATCAAGTAAATATCTTTTTATTTGATGGTCATTTGCTTGTTTTGAAAAAGAACTCTAGGGAAAAGGAGAGCCCTTGGGCCCACAGCATATTTACCTGGTACTCTGCTGATAGCCCTTCTTCTAATTCCATGCTTCTTGCAAGAAGAGTACTGATTTAAGGTAGAAGACCAACTCATCTGTGGATATCATTTAATATAACCCCAGTGGGCTCTGAGGGTTACTTTCTTTTCATTAAAAGCCATTTTTCATAGCCTGAAACTCAAATACTAATTTTTTTTTTTTGGCAAAACCTCACATTAAACAGTGCATCTTTCAAGAAGGGCAGTAGAAGCAGTACGTAGGGAAAAAATGTCTGCTTTCAAAACCAATATCCCCAAACCATTTCTAATAGCCAACAGTTGCAAATTTAAAGAAAATCTCCTATATGGAATTGCCTCACTAGATCAGAGGGCTGTTACTTAGTTATTTATTAGGATATACGGAATCAGGGTTTTCATAGATGTGAAAAAAATATGTGAAGAAATCTAGTTATTATTTCATGTTGTGGTCTACAAAGTCTAGAGTATGCAGCATTCCTTTCATTAATTCTGTACATCCCCTCAGGCTTACACAACCTGTACTTCAACATCTTTAATATAGTGGCTCTGTGTCAAGAAGTACATTTCTGAGTTCAGTCTGTGAAATGTCTGTAGGCATTCACATTGGGCTTACAGGCAGAAAGATGGCTGGGAGTTGGCTTCATCCCAGCCATGGGGGGATTTGACTTCACTCCACACAGCTATAGAGGGGACCCAGGGATGAGTTGCCTACTTCCCTTTAAGCAAATGTAGATTACTCCTGACAGCACTCAGATGTTTCTAAGCTCAAAGTTTACCAATGGGCAGCTTGTGTTTGCACATAAACAGAAAAACAGAAGTAGCTACTTTAAAGATAGTGAAATTGCTATAGATCTCTTACAGAAAAGGGCATAAGTTCTGGGACCTTCCTGTCATTTCTGAGAGTCCATACCCTTAGCTGGTATGGGCTCCCAAAAAAAGGCTGCAGGACCTGACAGAGGGCTGACAGGTTTCAAAAGATGCCAGGGCAAAAAGTGAGGAGTGCTTTATTTCCCTGTGCATTTCCAGGGTCTTATGACTCTGTGCAATGTGTCTGGGAAAATGGAACAGCTGCACTGAGAGCCAGTAAACACAGATCACCAGAGAAAAGAAGACTTCCTGGAAAGTATTCCAGAAAATAATTGTCAGGACTTTTGTTAGGACTCCTAACATGCATTTCCAAAGTGTGACAAACTTTGGATCTACAAGGAGGGCAGCCAGGAAAAGCAAGAAGTTCAGATGTCCTTCTCTCGGATGCCCTCAGTAATAACACTAACCAAATGTAGGAGAGTGGGCTGCTCTAGTGTGAATACCCAGCACAAGTTCCAAAAGAATACAAAAAGTGATCTGACATTGCTACCGTGGTCCACTACTGCAGAGCTGGAGAGATTGTCATCCTTGGACTTTGTGTCAAGCAACCACTCATTGAGTAGCAAGGATTCAGCAAACAAGGGTTGTTTTTTTTTTACTGAGTACTGTGAAAGTTAAATCACAAAAAAGGAACACGAACATGTTTGCTCTTGAACTGAGATGTCCCCATCTAATGAGCCAGCTCCTTTTGCACTGTTTGCCCAATACCCAGTGAGCCCATCTATATTCCCCTCATCAGCCACTTCCATGAGAGTGCAGCGCTGCTCAGCACCATTTTCTCTCGGCAGCACTGCAGCCAAGGCTGCACAGACACCACATCACAGCGGCTGCCCACAGGGTCTGTGCTGCGCAGGGTTGTGCATTACCAAGCTGCAACTGCCATATAACAAATAGTATGGGGTTTGTGAGGCTGATGTTAATCTTTAATACACACAGATCAACGTCCAAACACCCTGCTTACAGTAACACCCTGGACATCTCTTTCTCTACAGATCTATGAGCTTTCTGAGAACAAAACCAGATGACATTGCACCATCAAGGTCTCTGTACACTGTTTCACTGTTTTTCAAAAGTAAGATTCCCTTATCCGTTGCACATTGAGCAATCATTCGTAAGCCTATAAAGCCGAGGGAAATGGTTGTACACAGCCACTGGTGGCACCATGGAAAATTTAGTTGGTTAGAGTGTATAGCTGGTATGTGTAGGTGTGGCTGTTGGGCTGGTGTTTCAGAAAGCACTTATCTGACTTGTGTAAAACAGGTAATCTTTCTGGATCAAAGAAGGTTTTTGGCCCTTGCAGGTGCAAGTGGTTAATGGATGCTGTATTTTGCCTGTGGATGGTATTTACTGCTCACATTAGCTCTGTAAGGGCCAATAAACAAGGGAGGATAATCTGAGACTTTTCAGTTGCTAAGGCAATGAACTAATCAGCATGTATGTGTTCAGCATATTCACATGATCCTGCCAAGACCTACAGCTTTAGGTGTCCCACTATATTTCTGCCAGCATGAGAGAAGGAGCAGAAGAATTGGCAGAGAATGAAGTGTCAGTGGTTAGGGTTGTAATAAAATTTTTGGAAGTGGAAAGCAGTATGTACTGCATACACCACGTTCATGTACTATGTGACGTTATAGCATGCCAGCAAAATGTGGCCCTTTGCCACGAATTCTGTGTAACAGCTTCATTTAGCCTAATTATGGAGTATAAAATCGTCTTGTCCAGTAAGAGCTGATTTCTGCTCCTAGTTGTGAAGCCAGCTTTAACCATATTCAGTGCATTTGATCAGATTTATAGACCCTGAACAAACTCCGCAGCTGACAAGACATTGCTTCACTTAAAACATTAAATTTCTGTCTGTCTGAGGAGAGGGGTTCTTTAAAACCTTCTTGGAGTAAGATGCAAACCAGCCAAGCAGCACCAACATAATTTCCAAGCCCAGGAGCATCAGTGCATGCTCTGGAAGGCTGAGGATAGCACAGCATAGTTGATGCGCTTAGGTGAACCCGCAGTCTGTAAATGTTTTTGATGCTGATCAGGCAGTCCAACCTAATGGTTGTAAATTAAATACTGTGATCCTTTCTGACACATGCAATTAGCCAGTAGAAAAAAAAAAGGAAAGCAAAAAAAAAACGGAAAACAAATAAAAGTTGGCTTATTTCAGTTAGAAAGATCAAATGAAGTGTTTTGGGGTTTTTTTTTGTTCAGGTTGCATTCCCATTTACCTACTTAAAAACTTAAAAACCAGAGATGGGGTCATTATTACAGGTCTTTGTCACTCTCCTCAGGGCCACAGCTACAGGAACATTTATGGGACAGTACTTTGTACTGTTCCCTCCCTGAGTCATTGTGCTTCCTTTTATCTTTTTCTGTCACACATATACACAGATCACCGTGCACGGGCACGTGGCTAAACCTCTTGTTCACATTTCTGAATGATTTTACACACGCACTTTTTACAGGCGGTCATACATTCCTCCTCTTCAGTTTGGAGCCACTTTAGTTTCCTAAAGAAGCTTACCTTCTCTACTGTCTGATATAAAGGGTAGCCTTTAGTTAGGGGCTATACAACCCCCTACATTCAATGCAGTTTAGCCCAATCTGAAACAAAAAGGTACCTGTACGAAGGAAATCCGTGGCCTGATCTGTTGGGGAGAGATAAAGCCTTACAAGCTTCTGTCGTAAGCAGGCAGCCAGTTATCATCACATCTGGAGCTCTGAGACCAGTCCTTACCCCAATTCGAGCTTGGTTTTGTGCGAATGTAAATCTCCTTACCAGTAAAGTGAAGATAATGCCACTACAGCACACTGCACAGCATAGGAGAATTAAACGGATAAAGTTTATAAAGTGTTTTAGATGTCAAACAAAGTATATATAAACCCCAAACAGCCTTACAGAAAGCTCCAATAGCAGAATATCAGAAAAGTAATAGGGAGAAAGGCATAGCAGACCTGGAAGAGAGCCTAGGTCTCGTCCTGAAAGCTAACGCTTGTGGAAAACCAATTTAATCCCCAGAGGGGAGCAGCCTCAGGACGGAACGAGCAGGTGCAGGCATGGAAGGCATCGACACGATGCCTCTCACTATGCTTCCCAGGAAAATCTTGTTCATCCCTCAGTTATCCGCTCAAGAAGATCATGTGTTTGGGGATCTAATTGAAAACCATTTGCAAGTTGGTAGAGTTGGTAGCCAGTCCCACGTAGTGTGCAGGCCTGGTCTGTGCTCACGGTTGTCTTTGGGGCACAAAATGACATGAAGGACACCAGTGCTCCACAGCCAGCCCTGCTCAGCCACAGCTGCCTTCCCTCTGCTGGCCTTCATTCCCCACGGCCCTCCCACCACTCACAACCTAGCTCTGGCAACACGCAAATGGGAATGAGGGTGTTAATTTAGACTAATTGTTAAATCCAAAAGCCATTCAGTTCTACTGGTTATCGTTAGGTTGAAGCAGTGACAGTGGGGCTGAGCCTGATGCATAGCTGAAGCTGTAGCTCTCTCTACAGGCTTCACGTACAGCAGCTGCACAGTTGCTGCCAGACAGGCAGAACCACAAAGCCTGCCTTGGATGACTCACTGTCAGGCAGTCACTATCTCTGCCGTGTTTTGGTGTGTGTGAGCACCACGCCAGGCCTCCAAATGTGGTCATTCTTGGGGGAAGGTCAGTAAGCAGGGACAGGGCTGCTCACTACAGGGGACCTTGTCCTTGCTGCAGCAGTGGGTGGCGGTGCTTGAGGCACCGGTGAGCTCAGGTGTGGCCAATGGCGCAGCAGGAGCACTGAGGACCTCTGAGCTGAGGGATTCAAGCACATCCCAAAGTCGAGAGCACAACATCTGTCGACACATTCTGTGGGTCCAGGGCCACTGCTCCCAGGGCACCGAGTTGCACAGGAGCTCTGCATGTCCCACGGGAAACCGAGGGAATTTGACAGCCTCCTCTGAGCTCTGGAGTGATGCAGCTGTGCAGAGGAGAGGTAACTGCTCCCAACACTCCTCCATGAGCTCTCGGCACACTGCTGATGGAGGAGCAGGCAGAGTATTTGTAGGGGAGAGAGCAGGAGAGGCCAAAGCCTCAGAGCCACTGGGAGCAGGGATAAATGAGAGACATGAGGTGAAGGGCAGTACCAGATCCAGCCTGAGCTGTTAACATTATCACAGCTGGGTTTATTTATTTGAGGGTTTTTTTTTTTGTTTTTCACAATAATTTGTTGATAACGATATAATTGGATGATTCCTTAAGGTCACTTCATGTGGTAGATTTATTGGGAATATTACCTGCATAATTAGAGTTAAGAGGGACAAATTCTTTATTTCCTTTTTTTTATTGCCCCATTGTTTATAAAGTTCTCTTTGAACCTTATAAATACATTTTTTTTTCATTTCCCTTCAGAATTTGTCTTTTTCTTTGGCAAACATTGATTTTTTTTCATGTTTTTTTCCAGTGAACCTTGAAATTAAAATGTCTTTTTTTGTTTAATTTCTTTTTGTACACTGGACTCATTGTCAGCACAGCAAGAGCAAGGTGCTTTGTTAGATTACTGCTGCTTCAAAGCTACTGAAAGGAAGAGTTGACCATATTTTATCTGATGTGTGTAGTTCCTTCATGGGTTGCAATTATTCTCTTTAAGACACAAAGCTAATCTCAAGTTCTCAGCATTTTAAGGAAGCATTTTAAATTTTGTAGTATTTCAGAGTCAGTTTTTACCAATCGTACCAGTTTTAACAATCATAGAATTCTTTGTCAAATCATAGGCACAGAAACAGCTATTTAGCAAAACAGCAAGGTTTTCAGGCAGGGAGAATAGATTTTATTAGACCAGCTGATATAGTTGGGGTGAAAAAAAATTGAAAAGCTTTCAGACACCCAACCCCTCTGAAAGCGTTTGGTTTTTTTTCAAATATATCAATTGTTCTAATAAAAAAATATTACCTCTCCCTGCAAACCTTGCCTCTCTGCTACCCTCCTACCATTGCAGCTACAGCAAATATATTTCTAGCAGCAAAATAATTGTATTTGTATAGCAAAGAAACCATATCACCATTTTTCCAAGTGTTTTTCATCAAAACTGTCTGTTCCCTTTCCTACAGTAGAGATTTTTTTAAAGTAGAGTATTTTTAGAAAAGAATAATTTTTATGATAATTACTTTGTCATTGTCATTTTATCTGCTGTAGCAGAAGAATACTCTATTACACAGTCTTGACTAAGACTGCTTTTTTCCTTTGCTAAGTAGCCAGGGCACTGTAGGTTACGAAATTAAAGCTTAAATTATAGTAGGGTAAAGTGGTTGGACCTGGGAACATAGATACCTTTGTATCTTTGGTTGGCCTGATGTGCCATCAGAAAGTTAGGAAATTCTTCAAAATATATAGCTAAAATTAAATCCCCCATAAATTAAAAGGGTTTGCTTTAGCTTTGTGACCTTGGGTTATACATTATGCTACGCAAGTGTAACTGTCTATGTTCAAAGGCTAAAGAGCAAGTAGTAAGTGTTTAAAGCAGAAATAGTAGGGTTTTTTTTAAAAAAAAAGTCTTTAAAAATGGATTGTTCTAGGCTATAATAAACTATGAGTCGTAGAAGGTTAATTGACAAAATGATACTCTTCTAACGCCATCTCTGTAATAGCAATCATTGCTGAATCCATAATTCAGGGGTCTTGCTATATTGACAATTACATTTCCTCAAAAAGACTCCAGTTATTTCCTCAGTCTGTTTAACCTTTGGTAATTAATTATAGATTTACAAGTGGTATACAGGCAGATACAGGTATCTGCAACTACTGCACTACTGGCAAGAAAGAAAAATGCCTGTCTGCAGCCCCGGGCAGCCCAGGTATCAGTGTGAAGATTCATGCCATGAATTGACCTTTGCCTCGCTTGCTGATAGAATCAGAGAGCTGGTGTGGGTGATGGTAATTATCCTCATTGCACATCTGGCATTCAAGGAAGGGCAGCCTTGCCTCAAGGTTGCTGTACTTAGCTTCAAATCCCATTTTTGCAGAGCCACTGACCTGCAAATCTGATCTATTTTCCCCCAACAGCATTTCTTATTCAATGAGATACAATACATTAGCAGTAAATAAACTGGAAAGATTTTAGAAACAGTAACAAGCATTCAGCCAAACTTCTTCCATGTGGCACATTCTCAGAGTGCCAGAGACACCCTCCTCATGATAGAAGAGATTCCTTTTTAACTCGTTCTTTTCTTTCTAAGTACATTATGCCAGTTGAGAACTAGTTTGTTTGTTTGTTTTAAAAAGGCAACAGTCCTCAAGGAGTCACCTGTAATACTGTTTTGCACAAAGGACTTCCCAGGCGTTGGCTGTGTCAGCAGCTTTTGGGAGCAGAATGAAGTGCCACATGTTCATCACTATCCACACCTGTCACAGTCTGTACCCTAAAAAGATGGCACAGACTTGCTAAGAAGGGGCTATTATAATGTATACTTAATTATAATTCATTACTTTTTTTAAAGCAGTACTTATCAACTATAACAAAAGATGTTTACAAAACTAACCTTGTCAAAATAAATAAATTAAGAGCATTCATCGTTTTTCAGTGTGAAGTTTGCTAAGCAATAATGAATTCTGTAATGCGTTAGCCACACTTCTTAAAATATTAGTACCACTTACTCCATAACTTGCTGAAGTTTTGTCATTCTCACTGCATCTCCAGATATGGGCACAAATTAGTGAGATTTGATTGTAATTGGACTTTGAGCAAGTGAGCTATTATCCTGCCAAATGCAGGATGTTTTCTCTGTGCAGAAGCCTGTTAAAGCTGCATGAAATCCATACGAAATCCATAGGCATGTTACTATTGGGCTTTGCTGCATTACTTGGAAGAACCTTGTGCTGGAAAAGGTGCAGAGCATTTTCTGGTCACCATGATCCTGTTATGGCTTGGACTATCCACATGCATTGGCAGGTGAGTTCTGTCCTGGGAGATGGGGTTAAACCTGCTCCCAAATCAGCATCAGCTCTTCCCTGAAGTTCACAAAAAGCAGGGCCAGGTCACGATTTGGGCCATTCTCCAGGACCATCAGCAAATTTATGCTTGTCCCATATGACAACACCAATCTTGGTGTTCCTTTCAAATATTAGAGCTGCTGAAGAGAGTCACCCTTCTGACAAATTTTACGGTTTTGTATGCAGTAAATGGGCACCTGGCATGTCTTCCACGTTGTGAAATCTTTCCAGTAGCAGTGTGGCATAGCTCATTTAGCATTTCATCAGCTCGTAATAATTAACACAAAAAATAGATGATGCTGATGACTCCTCCTCATTTAAACCAAATGCTCTGAGGAACAGCTCATATTCCAGGAGACTCTTTACATTATGTCTTTTGTTTCTAGAAAAGCAAAGGCAGCTTCTGCTGAGTCACCCTGGTTTTACCCCTCAGAGCACAGCAGAGGTACTTTTACTGTGCTACTGTCTATGCATGGGCGAGCCTCAGTCCTGTGCCACAGTCCTGCCACATGCTGGGAAGAGAAGTCGGCTCCTCCTTGTTGCTACACGACCTCCTTCCTGCTGCGCTTTCGACAGATGGACAGAAGCACAAACACTACACTGGATCCAAGGCTCCTCTGGCTCCTGGGGTGCTCAGCTCACAGTCCCAGCTTGAGAGCTCAGGTTAAGGCCTGTCCTCATTGCTGAGTACACACGGTTGAGAGATGTTCTGGAAAACAAGAAGAGTTTGCTGTATTCACCACAGTAAACCCAACTGAATTTTTAAGGAGCTGAGCTGTTTGCAATCCAGCTCATACAGGGTTATGGACATCTTCAACCCATGTAGTTTCTGATTCCAATAGATATTTTCCCCTCTGCTATTTAGAAACAGAGACAGGCACAAGAAGGTCAATACTACTGGGAGTCTGGCTTTAGATTTTTGGCATCAGAAACATGAATGAGCAGGGAAACAAAGGCTACATGAGACATATGGGAGAGATGTATCTCAGGTAAGGAAGAAAAAGGGCTAGACAGATATCCAGGGAAACACTCCAAGATATAGGCCTCTGCCCTGGTCTCCCAGTGGTTCCCAGCAAGGTGAAGGAGTACTGTGCACACCAGAAGAATTTTTCCTAAAGCAATACGACACGCTTACTGCTGGACCATGTCTGCACCTCAGTGCGGTGTGCAGAAATCCAAGGTACCCAAAAAGATGGGAAATCTGGAAATCTAGCCTTGATGGCCCCGTGACAGCCCCACAACATATTCTTGGTACCCTACTGCCATGTGCCGTATGGATGTGTATCCCACACCTGCAGTGGGGCCAAAATTTGCAGCCGAGTAGGTCTGCAGTTCTCAGTTATGTCAGATGACAGAAAGCGTAGAGCTGTGGAGATGCTGTAATAATGAAACACGTTTTGGAGCTGCTAACTTACACTGCAGCCATTCCCATCCCCACAGCAACCAAATTCAAGGAAGTGCAAAAGAAAAATTGCAACAGTCATATTCATCCACGGGGAGCAGAACTGAAATCTAAGCTCAAAACTCATTATTAAAGAATGTTTTTAGAGTGGCACATGAACACTTGTGCCCAGAAAACAGTAAGTCATTTGAATACTAGTCTCTGTGGGAGATCCAATATGCCATTGGAAGAGCTGTTCATGAATGTCAAAAATGATTCCAGCACTGAAACCGTCCAAACAGCAATATTATTTTCTATTAAATATCTCATTGAAACTGCCAGAATTTTAATAAAACATATGATAACTTTTAGTTAATAATGTAAAAGGCATTTCTAAAAGTTAGGATACGCCATACCTGTTGACTGGCAAACAGCCCACAGGAGGTGGTTTGCCTTGGGGGCGAATGACTTAACACTTCTCCAGCATGGGAGTTCACTCCTCTGCAGCCAGGCAGGTGCAAGGACAAGCAGAAGGACAGAGAGGGGACATATCTTCTGCAGTGCTCAAAGGAAGCCCCAGTGGCAGCGGCCGTAAACCTCTCCCTGGACTATGTCTCTGGGGGTCAGTTTGTACACTGAGCCCAGGACCCACCAGCACTGAGTTCAATCACGTCCCTACTCCTGTGTGTGCAGAAGCACAGCTTTTCATATTTCCATCTTGTCTCTGCCAAAGTCCTCCACTGACACAGAGAGCATCTCAGCCATTCTCACTCAAATTTCCAATAAAATACAGCATTCTTAACTAGCAACAGTTGTTCCTATCTTACCATGATATTCAGCAGTAATTGTAGCAGTAAATGTTTGGAGGTTAAGGTGCATATTCTAAATGTTTGATATTTATAGCTATGAAAAAATTCATGAATTGTCATATTCACCTAAAATGAGTCACAATTATAATTAGAGAGAATTTAGGAAGGAAAATTAGGTGATACTGACCCACATAAACAAATTCAGTAAACCAAGACAAGCTGCTGGAATCTATTTAAAACAATAATTTGTCACAAAAAAAATAGTTTTCTGGATGGTTGGTTAACTTGGAGTCCATTTCCTATGAACATGAAAAAAAATCTGGTAAAATAAGCATATTTTTATTTGCTAGTGTAGAGATGGCATGTGCTACCATTGTGGTTCATACACCAATTTGCAAAAAACATTTATTACTTTTAGTATGAATTAGGTGAACACTCAACCATCTCTGCAACCCTGAAACTCATAGAGGAAAACTTTCCTCTACCTTATAAATAAATATGAAGTCTGGTATTCAACTTTACTGAAACACAGCAAGCAGCACATGAAAAGAACACTCACTAACATGTTATTTATTTACCTTATATACTGACTATAGAAAGAATTGAAATTATTTTCACAGAGATGTTACGTGTAATTTAATAATACCAATGGAAACTAGAAGTAGCTGAACTTTCTGGGATAAACTCGGAGCACTGCTAATTTTTCAAGTTTTGAACACACAAAATGGGAGCTAAGCAAAGTTCTCACAGCATCTCTGTAATGACTACCATGGTATTTTCTGGAGAAAAGAGCAGAAAATGAAAACTTGTTCTTGGGGAAAAAGAGAAAACGAACATTACCCCCCCACACCCTACTATGAAACTTCTCTTGAACGAATTCGTTTCTCAACCCAGTCTTAAAAAAACCAACCATATCATGTCTGCAAAGAGTCACAAGATACCCTACATTTCATATTTCTTTACCTACTCTTGCTCTACATAATGCTGTCCCTGGGATCTCTCACTACATGAGCTCCTCTCTGCTCACAAAAGGGTCATAATGAACTGACCTTGTATCCTGCAAAACCAAAAACATTCCTTTAACTCACAGTTGATTTTTTTTTCCTTGAAATCTCCAGACTAGGAGAAAGTGTTGAGAGAGCATGACTCCTGCTGACCTTTAAAGAAACTTCCCGCACTTGTGCCTCTTGCACTGAAAATCACTCCCCTCTGCCTGATATACTTTTCCCACTGCAAGCATAGCAGATGCGTCCCAGAATACTGAAGAAAGGACAAGCTTGAAGAGCACAATAAACTTTCAAGAGATGGCATCCACAGGCTCAGAAGGTCTCCTCTCTCTCTGAGCCTGGCAGCAGGGTATGCAGCATGCCAGCATCCTCACATCCCTTTGGAAACCAAAGGAAACAGCTTTGCTCTCCATGCATTTTCTACTCTGAATTTACACCTCAGTGAAAAGGAAGCTAACAGATTTATGAAGGAGTCTTCTTCTACCATTTCTCATAGAGCTTGTGCAGCAGCCTGGTTTGGGTCGAGGGTCCCTTGTGCCGCATGGAACCAAATGTGAAAGTAGGAGGAGACACAGGAGAGAGCTGAAGCATAAACCAAGAGACACCAGAGAGCAGCAAGACAGGAACAAAGTGTTGGTAACTCAGACTGTAAATCAGCGACTATAACTAAGACAACGGCACATAGGCCACCTGCTCCCTGCGTCAGCACAACGGCTCCCTCTTCCCAGGCACAAGGAATGGGCAACATCATTTGCTTCAGATGTTCCTCACAGGGCCCTTAAAGGTTGAGTTAATTCTCACTGGTTCTTTATACAGCCTTCTGCTTTCCTAAACCTTCACTGGCATCCAGTTTGCCAGCAATACATCTGTATAAACCAAAGTTCAGCACAGCGTATGTTAATAACTACCATTACAATCACACTATAGTATCCCAAACGCCATGTAAGAAAAAGGCTATTTCCATAAGAACCTTCAAGTTAAGTTAGATACATATTTTCCAATTAACAATTTGCCATTAGTCTCGGATCTTAATAATTCACAAAGCTGATGCAGATGGGCCAGAGCAGCACTAGTGCAGTGACCCTGTGCCTGGCAGGATCTTCCCACTCAGGCATTCCAGTACATTGTGGTGGGCTCCCTGAGACAACACATTTGTAACAGGTGAGCTATGCACCCCTCATCCTGGGACAATGCACCTCTTAGACACTGCCTTTGCCATGTTAACAGAGAAATGTGGCCACACAACCAATGCTCTGTGTGACACGGGCAAGCTGGGTCTAGTGATAAGCCAGATATTTCAGTCCGAGCCCATCTCCATTTAAAAAAACCTTCCTGTTCATGACTTTACATTCATAAGTACTCTCACAATGTCAAGGGATGGGGGCTTTTCATCAATTCATTAGATCTGCTCCCATGAATTATTTATATGCAGTGCTAAAAATGGTTCTGAAACATTACAAGAATTCAATATCAGTTTTCACAGTGGGATTTCATCATTTTAGCACTGGAGCATAATAGCCTAATGCAATACTAATACGATATGGTGCTAATAGGGTACAATGAGAGTTCTCTCTAATATGCAAACATTTCCATGTTGCATTATTATTTCTTTTAAGTTAATATGATATGGTGATAATATGATGAAATGAATTAGTTTCATATCATTGTTTGCATGAGTTGCGCATATTAAAAGAATATTTCCCCCCCCCCCCTTGAATTCAGTTGGAATGAGCTTGAAAATTTACCCTGTAGTTATTCTTATGCTAATGAGGCTGTTTAGTAGGAAACACTCCCGCTGTTGCTTAGCCAGCTGAAGAAAGAATAGGCGCGTGTCACCTCTTGCTGGTATAAGAATTTTCCTGGCCTGTTTTGAAAGCCTCTGTCCTAAACGTGTTTGCTTTAACATTTCCCACTAGCTCAAAGATTCATTGCATATTTATGATAAATTCCCTGGTCAATATTTATCAGGAGCACTTCTACATAAGCGGACATGCCTTCCAGTTCAGCTGCTGCCGAGGGAAAAGGCATGAGGAGTTGTGCGCTGGCAACCCTGGTGAACACTGACCGCAGAGATGACCACAGAGACAGAGATATCGTAGCTTCTCTGGTCTGGGGTCTGGTACGTGCTAGATGTAGGGAAGAGCTAGATGGGAAGCCCACACCCAAGGTCCAGGGTCAATCACAGTATTCTCCTCCTATTGTTATGACATTTTACCAAAGTCTGTGCTGTGCATGCATTGATGCAAAAAGCCAAGCTGGTGTGACAATTTTATCTCTCTGCCCCACAAAGCAGAATATCCATTAACCTTGAAGAGAAATCCTGTCTACTTTCCCTGGATATGAGCCCTGCTCCCTGGCACATCAGGCTGCTGTGAGGACCCCTTTGTTTCCCTGCTGTGCTGGCAGGTCTGTGGGGAAAGCATTTGGGATTGTGGTGGTCATCCTACATCTGCTTTGACATCCCACACTGGACACAAGCTGCAGGGCCTGGCCCTCCGGAAGAATTTTTCTGCTACTCTTAAAGGTGCAAACCAGATTGACTATAGTGGGAATTTATTTAGCCCTTTTAAGGGGACTCCCAAGACTCAGCGTAATCATCAATAAAGGGGCACTGAAATGTTGAGGTTCTCTGGGGATATTGTGGGATTTGCATAGAGGCTGGCTCAGGAAGACATTAGTAACAGCTAACTAACTCTGACTACTCTCTCCGACTTTGCTATGGAGCAGGAGAATGTCCCACATGAGGTAGCTGAAAGCAGCAGCCTGCTGACCTGTCTGCACCCTCATTTTAACCTCATGCAGGTCCAGGAATCACCATCAAATCACAGCAAATACAGCTTAACTGAATGTGAATTCAGGCTTTATGACTTTTAATTCATGTGTAGTTACCCAGGAAAATTTACACGAGGTTAACAGCACATGTACAACACTGAAAACTTCCCCAAATGTTACAGGGGTTTAAAATGTCATAAATAAAAAAGTCCAAAGTTTTTTTAATTATCAGATTTCCAAAGCTACTCTACCTAATTCCCTGTATAATCCAGTCTTAAACTCAGAAGACACTCATGCAGATGACATTTCCTCTCTGTTTTGAATGGAGATTATTTTTTAAGAGGATACAGAACCTGGAAATATTTCAATAGGTCTGATATTTAAAGCATATTTAATGGCATTTATGTTTTAATCTTCTTACTGACTAAACTTTAAAGAGAGCTGCAAGGAATTCAACAGTGAAAAAATAATTAGATATGACAATAATGGAAAATGCATAAATAATAGGTTAGTTGATTCATGAACAGGATGAAAATTGGAATGATTGTCAGGGAAACCCGGTTCTCTGGGAGTAAGCTGTTGTGTTACATCAACCTCACAACTTGAAAGGTTTCTACTGCTTACGGCTTCACTGTTGACAACAGGGTGATCCAAAAGCAATGAGCCATATTCACCAGATTCTTTATAAATGAGAAGATTAGTTGAGTCTTTGCCAGGCAGAGAGCAGAGGCAGTTGAATAATTCCCGTAACTTTCATTCTGCACTTTCTACCCTGAGTGCAATGCAGTGTGGTCCAAGATCTCTCCAGGGATGATTACTCACATTAAACAAATATCACAGAAAATTATACAAAAAAAAAAACAACAACCAACCAACCAAAACCCTGTTGATTTTCTGAACTTTGGAGTTTTAGAAATAAACTCTGGATTTGATCATACAAGTTCAGCCCCACTGCCTTTGTACTGCTGAGTCAGGTGCTTGACTGCTGTTGGGTGGCTGTGAGTTACAGTTGGTGCCAGTACTCAACTCCTTAAATTTCACACATACTCGTTTGCTGCCTCAGTCCTGAAAGAGCCTGCAGACAGCTTCCTGCTTGTTTTTCTTCACACATTCTGCCTAACCCCAGGAGCAAGGATCTACTTTGTTAGGAGTAAAGGTATTAATTAGCAGTGAAGCTGTTTAACCCACATGCTCTTTCACATAGCTTCATAATGAATCCCAAGCAACCCCAGGCTGTAACACAACTATGGTTTTCTTAGAGCAGATACTAGTTCTCTTGAAGTCATAGGGAATGGTTTAGCAAACACCTCTTTCTATGAAGCCCATACACTGGAGTCTGCTGCAACTTCTCCATGAAGGGCTGGGTGTACTCCAGAGTAAGAAATGAACATACACCTGCAGCTTTCTGAAACCATGACTCAAGCCAGCATCAGAAGGGAGGAAGAAAGGAATAGTGATAACCTGCAAATAAACCCCCATCTACCCTGTTTCCAGCATTACTGTCTATATCTTTTCCAGCTTTTCTCGAATTACTTACTTCAGTGAGATCTTATTAAAATTAAGAAATTGGGGCAGGATTTTAGAGCTACTAAGCAATGTCTGATCCCTACTGTAACTCCAAGCAAAGCACCATGGCTGCTGGAGGCCACGTGTATGATGCTAGCTGCAACAAATAGCACAACCACAGAAGCAGAGCACACTTCCTGGAGAACCTCATAACCTGGCATCCTGACCAGAGGGCTGCAGCTCTGGAAGCACCACTTACAGAGCGTAGCATCAGAAGCCTTACTGGTTAGGAGGTCTGGGAGATCTTTGTTGAGTTGCAGCTCTTTCATCCTGCTGTTTATGAGCAATATCTGATATCAGTTATTTCACTGAACAAGACTCGGTGTGGCCATGTGCAGGCACTAGCTTTAAGCTCTTGGTCCCTGATAAAGGAAACTCTTACAGATCTGCAAGAATTCATGGGTAGCTGCTGGAGGAGTAACCTCAGGCCTAGAATCATAAAGAACAAATTAGAAGAGCTAAATTTTTAAAGATTTGGGTGCACAGTTATATCTACACTAAGAGAACTGATTTTGCAAAACTTTCCCGTGCAGTCCTGCCAAATTGACGTGATTACTTTTAGATGTCAGTGGGAACAAATAGGTCTTATACAACTTAAGCACGGAAGGCTGGCCATTATTTTACTCTAAAAAAATCAAAGATTTCGTAGTGTTACCATTACTATTGCTCTATTACTTGTGGAAAACAATTCCAACCATCAGGAAATAATTTTGAACAAAGCCTAGTTAATTATACAAGACATCTCAGCTGCCCTAATTAAGGATCAGTTCAATACTGTTCACTTAGTAATTTTTTTTTTAATTGTGAATAGATTTAGTGGAAGCCTGGCTGATAAACAAATAATGAGATTGGGGTTCCAGAAGGAATCTGATTAATAAAATTGTTCACCATTTTATTTCTCTAGTTTATATCATTCTTACTTTTGTATTTGAACAGGAATTGAAGAATAAGTATGGCACAGATTGATTTCACTGCCAATGTCCTTTCCTGTCACAAACATCCTACAGCCTTGAGTTTGAGCGTTAAATCTTTATTCATACAATCATGATAAAATGGGGAAGCAATTCAGAGTCGAGAAAATACTAAGTTGCCTGATGCAGCAGAAGGTCACATGCAGGTAGGCTCCTGGGTCTACATAAGCTTTCTGGACTTGGCTGTGAGTATTCATCCTGCATAACCACAATGTTTATGCACTTTACGCTCAAATATGGGAAAATGAGCCGGGCTGAAAAAAAAAGAGAGACAACCTAGAGCTCTGGTGCCATAGCAAACATCCCCACCATTTCCCCAGGAGAATTTTTTTCTCAAGTGTAGCGTCCCAAGCCCACAAATGGAGTCACAAATAGAAGAAATCAAGACCTATTGCCATTGCTACTGAAATCAGCCCCTGAAAGTTCCCAGAGCACCCCAGCAGAGCCCATGCCTGAAGGGGAGAGAGGGAACTGCAGACCAGCCACACAGACAGGCTGGGATGGGGGACACTGAGGAGAGGAGAAAGAGTCTGGTTTGAAAAGCCTACAGCTGAGTTCTGATAACTCTTTTTGTGTTACCACCAGATCAGCAGTGGATGGCTGCAGTTTAAGTAGAAAAACAGCTTTACACGTTTTAAACTGCAGACTGCTAGCCTCATATTTTAGTATGAAACTGAAACGATTTACTTACTTTTTAATGGACTATAGAAGGAATTCAAGCATAGTGCTTCTACTCTTGTATGACCAATACCTTTAACACATGTAAATTTTTAATATTCTGCACACAAAATTAACCACCTCTAAAGAGGCATAGTTGGTCAATATAGCTCAAAATAATAAAGATTTAATGAAGTAAAATGTTTCTTTGCTTTCTTAGAAGTTTCTAGTAGCTTGCTAGTATATCTGAAAAGCTACATTTCTTATAATTCAATATAGTATATTAATTGTCATTTACTTATTAATATTTCTTCCTTCTGTGCCACTGTAAAAGGACTTGGCATATGACTGTTTAATCAGTCAAAAGCCCATACCACGAGGACTGTCTGATTACATACTTCCCGGAAATGAATCTCTTTTCCAGATGGGAAGGCTTTGGGTAAGAGGAAGAGGCTGAGCTGATTTAGGAGTTAGCATAAGTCAATATTATGCAGGATTGGTGCAGGCAACATTACACAATATTTCCAGTGCTAACAACACAGTGCTCCTGCTGACAGCTCTTCACCAATGTTGCTGGCAAATATCGTAAAGAGGACATACATCTTACTGCTAATTAATATCATGTGCTGTATTCAATTATCTGCATTTCATTAACTGAATTATGAAATTAGATAATAATCTCTAAAATGTGCCCAATTTTTAAAATTTGTGGGTTTTTTCCCAAATGAAGAGGGAACACAGAGACCTTAAATCTCTGCTTAGGAAAAACAAACTTTCAGAGTAGCTCTGAATGCAGCTTTCTTTTTCCAAGTGTTATTTTGTGTATTTTAATAAGTTTGAATTATGATATCTTGGCCAAAAATGACAGTGTCAAACTATAAAGCCTAAAAATTTCTTTAAAAATTTCAACTAATGGAAGGTAAATGTGCCTCCACAGAGGAATCAGTGGCTCAAAGCATCATTTTGTGTCTCAGAGGCTCAAGTGGTATTCCAGGCAGTGCTAGAAGGATTATGGGGTTCTCATTTTTTATCTTATAGCTCTCTGGGAACAAAAGGACTATCAAGAGGCAGACCCACTCATACAGCATTCTCTTTGATATAACAAAAATAAATGAGCTTGATAAATATGCTCTTATCTAAACAATAGGTGAATTATTTGATCAAATATTTTCAAGGCAAAGTTATTCTATCTGTGCTTTCCAGGCCTGAGATAACATGGGTCAGTGCTGGTAAAAACAAAACAACAAAGAAAATGTCACTTGGTCTTTTACACAGTTGCTACAGGGCTAGACAGGTCCGTAGTTGCTACCAGTGCTTGAGACCTGTTTGTAAGTTGTTTGCATTGAAGTAGCAGCGGCCTTGTTTCCATCTCCATAAGGATCTTAACATCCTGCTGCAGCTATCCTGATTGTAAAGTTTAATTGAAACTTCTCAGGTGTGAAGCACAAAGTTTCAGCTCTGAAACTGATCCTTGCTATCAAGACTATGCCTACAGCCATGGAAGGTGTATCGTTCCTGTGAAGAGAGCTTTCAGATCATAGGTGTTCAAGCTAGGTGCACTGACTTGGGTGTTTTGTTTTGGGGTTTTGGGTTTGGTTTTTTTTTTGGTTGGGTTTTGTGGTGATATTTTTTTGACCAGAAGCATCAGAAAAGTTCAAAACCATGAGACCACAAAAATACTTCCAGATTTTTCCCTTACCTACTACAAACCAGCCTTAAAGATACACTTTTTTTACATTTCATGGATCCTTTGTGCTTCCCTTTGTTTCCTTAGTTCATGTCAATGCTGGAAAATCTTTGACCAACATAATTTTAAAGTGCTCTCTGGCTCTTTACAACAGTTTCTTCAAAAAGCATGAATGTATATCTGAAAACAAATGCTCAGGAACTTCTTATGTAGCCTAGTAAAACAGCAGGAAGAATACCATATATTTAACCTGCTTGACTTCGCCAACTTGAATATATTAACAGCCTTCATTATTACAAGTTTCAATAGGTGTTGTAATGTTGCAGAGTGTAAATTTTGCATTTCTTTTTTTAAAAGTCTAAAGGCAGAATATATAGTTACCAACACAGCCAGAAAGTCCAGGCAGGCTTACAAACAGGAAACTAACACTTGTGGGAATGCTACAAAAGTAGTTGTCTTTATACAATTAAAGTTCAAGGTTGCATCTATAATAGGCTTTTCAGCTGTGTTTGAAAGTAGATTTAAATTGTTACTCACCTCTAACCTTGTTAGAGATTCACAGTGTCAAGTACGTAAAGCAGAACAGATTGAAAGGGTTGCAATACATTTACTGAAGGAAAAGTCTTGTAGCTAGAGAGAATATTGTGTAGGGCAACTACAGGGGTTTGGAACAGCTGTGTTTCGTGAAGGGTATATCTCTCTTAAACTATGAATTACTCCTGAAAGAACTCTTTAGAGGTAACGATGGTCATTCACCAGTTTTATGAAGACGTTTATTTTCCATTCAGCCAAGAAATTAAGCAGTGAGCTGAATTTTCAGACTTGGTTAGCTATGAAATGAGCTCATGTATTTCGATCCAACCCTGATAAGGATATGGGAAAGGACTCACTTTCAGTAATTCAGATAATTTAGAAAATAAAGCTGTAATTACCAACTGATATTATTTGTAACAGTCTCTGGGCCCAGAAACACAGCAGATTCCTCCAGGCATCTCTGGGAGCTCCTGCGGAATAGTGATATGATTTGAGTTGTTTTAGCTTTGATTACAGGATGTTTTTTAAACTGTTCATCAAATAGAAAGTGATGCGGGAGCTCTCAGTGAAGAGAATAGAGTGGTCAAGATCCTGCTCTGTATTAGGACTTGTAAAAAAAGGAGGTAGAAAAGAGGAAAAACAGAAGGAAAAAAGAAAATGCCAGCAGGCCAGCCTAGTCATTTAAAGTGGCACAAAGAAAACAAGACAAAGAGAAAGAGGGTATTGAATGGGTAATATTAAGTAATGGCATAACATCCAAATATTTGCAATGTTTGCTTCCAAGTACCTGGCTAAGTCATGTTTCCCATTACAGAATAATGCCAGGACATCACCCCACGATTCAGCCTCAGTCCTCTCTGGCTCTTTTCACTGATGAAATACTTCTGTGGCAGCTCTGCAAATTCCACTGTCCAAGTCTTCACTTCCAGGAGAGGCTGAAAAGGCATCTTTTGAAATTTGCAAAATGTCATTTAAAAAGTACATTTCATCCTACTCCACTCTTTTCATTTAGAGAATCTGAAAAGGGATAGAGATATTTAAATCTCCTAAAGGGTTGTTCTCATAGCATTTTCAAGAAAGTCACGAATTTGAAAACCCTGCTACTGCTGTGTACATTTTATGCTGTACCCATCACATGACTTTTAAGCACTGAAGTACTTTGTGACCACAAAGCTCGATAAGCCTCCTGGATGCTTATCTTTTGAAAATAAGAGGTCAAAACTTTGAAGGGTCACTTCTTACTAAAGAAGCTTCTGTCTCACAAATCATAGACCTGACATAGTCTGTCAGATGCAAGTTCACCAAAGAAACCTTGTAGCTGTAAGTACATTAGCGATATGCAATATTATCGCTGCAAACTGCTATTTGCAACCCTTATTGGCCTATGAAATTCAGTGCAAAGAACAGTTATTTGTTTTTTCTATATATATGCATGAGGCTATAGGTTCCCAATTCATAAATTGTAAACTATATTAAATACACTGAAAATTGACTGATGATGAGTGTTGCTTTTTCAGGCTAATTTTTCTTCTAACCATGATATGAAAATTCCAGCTAATGGGCTCGTGACAAGACTAAACAGGGGTAATAGCAGACTTAATCATGAAAACAAATGGGATTCATTAAAAGCTGGCACTCAGCAGATAATCTTTGGAGAGTTCTCACCTCAATCTACATGTCCCCATCAAAAAGAAAAAAAGAATTACAAATCTTCAGCTGTTTTTATCTCAGGCTGTTGAGCCAATTCAGTGGAAATTTGTAATGGAAAAATATCAAACACAGTTTGCTTTGAACTCCCTGCTCCATGCTTTAGAAGATATATTCTCTTTCCCACTCTTTTTATACAGTATTCATGGTAAAATGTTAACTACAATTTTTGTCTCACAATTGAGAACGTTAGCTGTATTTTCCATATCAATCTGTAACAGGTAGCTTAAGATGACGTTGCAGAACTAAAAGTATTTCTTTACCAATACTACTAAGGAAATACATGTGCACATATTTACATATTAATGTATTCTGTAAAAAGCCTATAAACCCTATTATTTAGATATAAGCTGAGGACAGAGACAACCATGCACCTACCCTGCATTGTGCACTTTTGCAAGCTGAAAGCTAGAAATGGAGGCTAAATGCTATTCCAAGTTTCAGAATTACTTTGTCTACAGTGAATTAAGTCAACTCCCTAAATACAAACACATTCAAAACTCAGTTATAATTACGCATGATTTCTCCCATAAAAAAGCAATAAATCTTAGAACTTGACTATCACTCTCCTCCAACAGCTATTATCGTGTTAAAATATGCATAGAATTACAAAATGAGCAGATAACTCACCCAAATCAGTAACCAAATATTTCCTTAGCCAATATCACATTATCAAAAAAGTGTTTCTATTGGGTCTGTCTCAGATGGAGTTAGTTTTCCCCATAGTAGCCCTCATAGTGCTGTGCTTTGTATTGATAGCTGGAAAGGTGTTGATAACACACCAGTGTTTACACTACCATTGAGCAGTGCTCACACTGCATCAGGGCTGTCTGTAAAACACTCCCCCACCCCCATCAGTGGGCTGGGGGTGGGCAAGATCTTGGAAAGGAACAAAGCCAGGACAGCTGACCCAAACTGACCAAAGGGATATTCCATACCATATAACATCTGCTCAGCACAAGAACCACCTTTAACACCCCCACCTCTCAGGGACAGCCTTGATGCACAAATTCAGGAGACGTATATGGGACATACACAGCTCTCCAATTTCAAGAGACACCCCTTCTGCTTCACATGAACACATATATAATCCTTCTGCAGATTCTGTTATTGACTGTACGGCTAGCCAGCATCCTTCCCTGATAAATATTAACAATATGAGAATGGCTGTATTAACTGAGAATAAAATGAGAAACTTCCTTTGTAGCAGAGTTGTTTGGGAGGTACGTGCACACATGGAACAGCTCATGCTCCTATCTCAAAGATATCTGATAGCATAACCAGCCTTAATTAGAAACATTTTCTGGATTAATCTCAAAAGTAGGAAAAGCGAAATAATGTGCCAAGTCAGAAACCACCATAACAGTGCTCACTGTGATCCCAGTTGAGAGGAAAGGTTCTGTTTACACCATACTTTCCCTTCTCAACACTCTGAAAAAAGAGGTACAGAACAAGAACCTGCCTTTCTCTGTAGGTTTTGCATGTAGCCCATTTGGCTGACTGCTGAACACTACACAGCATGAACAGATGTACCTCACCCCTGGTTTACACGTGGGGAAGAACAAATAGAAGAGCTGATATTTCAGAGCTGGGAGAAGGCAGCAGGCATCAGTGCTTCTGTGCCAGAGGTGCATCCCAAGACAGACCCATAGAAGACACTGACATGGGAACTCTGCCTGTAGGCCAGCAACCTTGCTACCCACAGGCCAGGGAGCTGCTGGCAGCCATCAGGACCTTTTGTGCCCATCAGACATTTCCTGTTATAATCACCAGCAGTGCTACGGAGTTTCTAAACACAGAACAGTCAGAGCCAATGTTTTCACAAATAGCAAAAAAAAGAGCCATGGAAGACAGGAACAAGGGATGAGGGTATCTGGAGGGGCAAATGACTGCTTAAGAAAAAACTGTGACAAAGTATCATCCCAGTGATAAAGCTTTAACTGCATTTATGCCACCAAAGTTATAAACTTGGAAACAGATGCAAACTTTGGTTGCTTGGTTTTCAGGTTTTGGGTTGGTTTTTTTTTTTAAGATCTCCAAAACCACAGTGAGTATTTTCCTGCAGTCCTGCAAAGCTATCTTTTATGAACCAAACATCAGGGGGCTTCTGTTATGCAGTTTTAAAAACAGTGGGGATTTTCAAAGGTTTTGCTTGTGACAGCACTAGCATTCGGTGAATTATCTGAGGCACATTTTGCAGCTGTCAGAAATCTGGACCTATATGATACCACACAAACAAAAAAAAAGCTGTCCGTAAGAGAGCAACAACAACTGTATTCTCCTGAAAATGGAAAGGGCATGTGAGTAAAAAGATAAATATTACAAAACCTGCTATTAGAAAATAAAGAAAAGGTGTTAACCCTTTCTATAGTTTTGGTATGTGTTATTGAAGCTTAAGGAACAGAAACTGTCCCATTTTACTCCCAAGGTTTTTCTAAAACACAGTTATCTAAAACCACAAGACATGAGAACATGAATGCTTATGGCACACATCAAACATTACCTGGACAGCTTGCACAGCTTTTGGGTTTTGTAAAGACTTTCTTTCTTCAAAATTCTTTACTACAGGTGCAAAATGCTAAAATGCCAAAATGCATAAATCTCACTATCAAGATATTGCATAGGGAAAAAAGTCTCGTCACAGAAACTTCAAGATAGGATATATGGTACTGACACAGAGAAATTGTATTGGGCAAAACTACAAATACACACAGAAGAGGTATTTTATTCCATTACATCAATGCATAGTACAGCATACTCAACAGGAGGAGGAGGGCAGTAACTGTCACACTTACCCACTGAATGTGGTAGAATCTCTGTTAATCAGACACTCGTGTCTCATCATTGGCTACATGAGACAAAGTAAATAAAATACAGAAACTCAAATAACGGAAAAGCCAAAGCCAGACTCATCCATCTGAGAAACACCAGGAAATGAGAAGATAAAAATGATGAGGTTCTGATGTGCTGCATCAGAAGTGAGAAATCAAAGCCAAACACTGGAGCCTTGGTCATCGTGTCTGCTGCTGCTTCTCAATCCTGCAAATGTTTTACAGGTAGATGTGTCAATAATAGACATCTAGACTAATTTGGAGAATGAATGTTGGTCTCAGAACCACACAGACTTCCTTCCTGGCAGCTTTGGAGACAGGCGGAATATGGCATAGACCAGATCCTGCACAGACTCTTCCATGAGTGATGCTTTGATCTCATGTGTAGGTCTCCCACCTACATGAATATCTGCATTCACAAATACTTGCAGTTATCAAACAAAAATTTTAAACATGTGTTGCATCTGTTCCAAATAAAAGGCCTCAGTACAACAAAAATAAAATCACTACTTGAATATGAACCTTAAATTTGCTCTGCAGTGTGTTGATTTTGCAGGGCAGGATTAGAAACCACCGAGTGCACTAAATAGGCAGGGCTTTGTGGGGGTTACAAGGTGAGGCATTCAGCCACATTTTTGCCAGAGTAGGGGAATGGCAGAGTGCTGAAACCTGAAGTAAAGGGAACTGTAACCAATGTGCTGTTATCCTGAAGCCGGAGGTAATTTTTCTGAGTTTCTGTGCCCCTGCAGCAGCAGGGTGCCTGGCTGGTGCTTCCTTCTGCACAGGCATTGCACAGCTTTCTGCAGTAGGTGCCTCTTGGCCTTGTTGTTAAGTTGTCGTTCAGGCAACTATGGCAGATGTTGAGCTCTTCTGTCAGACTGTTCTCCAGCAAAGTTTTACTGAAGTATTAATTTTCTAGCTTCAGATTTCTACCTTTGCATCACCTGTTAGCTTAAATAAAATACACCCCAAGGCTCTCTTGAGATGGGAAAGAGGCTGGAAGGAAGCAGACTCCTGCCTGTCTGATGACTTTGCAAAAGCCCCTACAGTTTGCCTCCATGTACCTTGGATGGGAGGGTGAAGCAGGGGAAAGAGATGAAGTTGTCCTTTGACATTTTACATCCAAGCCTTACTGCAATAACCTTTACAGATAATTTTCCCAGCAGGTGTTAGATATTTCTTGTGAGCATTTTAACAGTGAAACATCAGTAAGTGTTCCCAATAAAAGTTATTTGTTACAAAAGTTTTCGGAGGGGTGGAACCAAGACAAATTAGCCTCACGATTTTAGATGCAAAGACAACATGTTCTTTTGGTACTAATCCTATTACTCTGGATATCCTTTCTAGCAAAAAAGCAGCTTCCCTTGTGTTGAACTTACTGTTATGCATTCAAGATGCACTTTTTCCAACTTTCAGAGAGAGGAAACTGCAAACAATTATAATTAAAAACATTTTAAGGGGTTCTCCGCCATTTCTGCCTGTTTCAAAAATGCTTTTCCAGCAAGGACAAATCATTTTTTCTCCAATTTAAAAAAAAATCAATACAAAGATTAGAATTAAGTCTACCATTTCATAAATAGTAGCATCATGAAGAACAAATAAAATTTCCTTATTTTAAAGCTCTACTTGTTGATCTTGGAAGGGTGCAATCTTAAAAAAGTTGGGGGGTGTGGTTTTGGTGGTGGTTTGTTGGTTTGGGTAATTTTTACAAAACAAAAGTGTCATTGAAGAGGCAAACTTGCACACATGTGCAAGCACTGAATCAGTCCCAGAGTAAAGTGGTGGCCCCATGCCCACACTCAGCGTGACACCCTCTGGCATCTGAGTAGAGCGGCTCAGCCATTACCAGCGGGCTAAGCCAAGCTCAGCTTTTTGGATGATAAACATGCACTCTGATAGCTGCAGAGATTTTCATCTTCAGTGAGAAAAGATCAGCCTGGCTGTGCACCTGCCCTTCACGTTCACTCCTTCACTGCCAGGTTTTTCTTTCCCTTCCCTCTTCTTTTGATTGCACTAACACTTTCTCATCACCCCCTTTCCTGTTCCTCCTCTCCCACCACAGTCAGGCCAGCGTGCTGCCACAATGCCCAAGCCACGCTTCACCTTTTCTGCCTCCTGTTTCAAGCTGGAGCCACGATGAGCAGCAGAGCCCTACCACAGTCAGCGACAGTCTAACACAGTAACAACTCTTGCCGGTGCGTCCCCTCTCTGATGCCAAGGAAGTCTGGCAGCATCACTGTAAGGATGCAGAGCTCCTGAGATGCTGCTGTATGGTGTTTTGTTTTGTTTTATAATGGCTCCATTTCACGCTTCGATGCAGCTGACTTAACCTACTGTATTTCACTTCTCTTAATTAGATTTTGCTCATTATTCCCGAGCACCTCGGAAAGCTGGAGCAGCACAGCGAACTGCCAGCATGGCTGCTTACTCTGCTAAAGCAGTCCCAGGGGCTAGGATGGTGGTCTGCATCCTCACAAGCCAGGCACAGGAAATGTGTGTTTTATTCCAAGGAAGGAGAAGTACAGCTGAGGAGCTCAGTAAAGCACAGAACCATGGGTACTGGGGAAAGGCGAGCACTCACTCAGCTGTTGGACTTGTGAGTGCCACAAGTCTCCATCCTTATCCCACATGCCAGGTATCCTACTCCTGCCTCCGCTTTCAGCACACCTCCTCCCATCTTCTCTTCCCCCTTCCTGCTCTCCACTTGCTCTGAATATAAGGGAGAATTTTTTAGAGGAGTGAATTATTTGATAGTTATCTCTGACTCCAAGGCCTGTAGGTGCAATATCCAGCTCCTGAAGCCCCTGGACCTGTAGGAATTTATAGCAGCAGATTGACAGGGAGTTTTTTCTGCAGGTTGTTTATACTATGGTAAGCTGCTTAGGAGGAAAGCTTTACCAGAACACTAGATAAAAAGAAAATAGGTTTTAAAACCTCCAGTAACTCTTTTTTCTTAACTTGTTGAACAAAAAAAATGTGAGCCCTGGGAAAGCACCCAAAGGCACTTTCACAAGGAACTAGCACAGAACACAGCAGAGTGCAATGGGCAAATATCTCTGCTTGGCTTTTGGCAAAAAAAAAAAAAACACTGAAAACCTGAGAGAAGAGCAGGACATGGGAAATGAAGTCAGATAACACACTTGGGAATGTGAATAAATAAATGGTCTTCACTTTTTCTACCAGTAGGATCCCATATCCTGCAGTATCACCTATCTTAATAGCTATTGATTTTTTTCTATATTCTGCCCACAGCGAGAGAGAAATTTCATTCAAATGAAAAACTCACAAATGTGCTGGCAGTTACCATGGGTGATAGAAAGACAAAGGGTTGGAAAACAGAAAATTTAACAGAATATTCCGTTTAGCATTACGATGAAGTCCCATTCAGCAAAGAAGAACCATCAGCAACCCTCATGAAAGTTATTCCAGAGTAAGGACATAAATAGAATAGTGGTCTCTCATCTAAAGTAATACTGAACTGACAGCTTTTTGGGGACAATTGCAAGTCTACCAGTCACTTAATACATCCTTATCTGTACCAAAAGCTGGTCTTGTTGTGAGAAGTGCAGCACAATGAATAAGTAACATAAGATCTCACAGGTGGTGCTGAATGGCAGCTCATGCCAATGCCTTCCACCATCATCCTGGGCAGAGGAGGAATTCAGAGCTCATGAAAATAGTCTCTCTGACTGCCTGTCCAGGAGGTGCAATGTAAACTTGGGGGCTGCTGTCAAGAAAAATCCCAGGACGATTGCTTATGATTTATAACAATGAAATGAAACAAAATGAAACAATGAAATGAAATGAAATGAAACAATGAAATCAACAATGAAATAAAAACTTCGTGTGGAAAAGAAATGAGTATCAATTGATGACTGACCCTGTCCCACTGGATGATGCCAAAGAAGAAAGGGACCCAAATAAACAGTCCTGATCCTGTACAAGGGGTAAACACTTGGAAAGGATGTTTTTTCTCCTTCAGCACTGCTGGTGAATAGGGACAGATCAAGTACGGTTCCTTTTAAGTGCTTGCCATGATCCTGGAGGACAAAGGTTTTCTCCAGGCAGGGAGAAGACATAGATTGGCCTGGGTCAAGTCCCAGTAGGAAATTTCCCTGCAAAATACATAATTCAAATTAGTTATTTGCATTTCTCATAGCTAAAGGAGATACAAAGAGGGAAAGAGAAAGAGAAACCTGGGAGCAGCAGTCAGCTTTATTGGAAGGGAACTACAAACACAACAGCGAAAGGGCAGCTGAGTTCTTGTGCGAAACATGGTATAAAGCCTGGAAATTCTCAAATGGTAAAAATAACTCAGCAAATTCACAACTCATAGCAAATTGAGTGGCAGCAGTTCAGAGTGTACTCAATAAAAGAGTACATTTCTTCAGCATAGTCTCTAATAATTTAGCATATTAGTTGCTGTATAATAGCAGCCTATTTCCTTATTGGCAACATGTTTAGTTAGTATAGATTATTATGATTAACTAATCAAAGCTCCTAGTCATTATTCTAGGGGGAAAAGACAGGTATGAGATAGCTTTTAGTGCCATCCTGTTAATTCAGGTTATAGGGATGAGTGCTAAGCTGCCCTCTAATGTTGTGCCAGCAGTGACCATTCTTCATCCCCATGCAACAGGCAGATGAGCATGTAATTAGAGTGGTCTTTGGGATATCATTGTGCTGTGCTGCAGGGAGAAGCCCAAGAAACTGTGGAGAAGCAGAATTAAGGAGAGATGTGAGAGGGAACAGTAGCACAAAATGGATAACAGATATGGAGATATAGGGAGCCAGAGAGAGGTTTGGGCTGGAAAGGGAAACCTACTGAAATCTCAGGAGAAGACAAAGATTTTGGTCCAGCTATGCTACCTTGTTTAGCTGGACAATTGGATGTTAAGTGTTTACAGTGTTAAAGCTTGTTTTCCTGGTAGAGAGGCAAGCAGTCAAAGGAGCTTCAAGAAAGTGACCAGGCGTGGCAAAACCTCTGCTACCAGGAGTGTTGCTGTCCAAACTGAGCCTCTATTAAGGGATGCGGCTGCCCAGACTCAGGACTGCAAGGAATGTCTCAGCTTGCTTGTGGTTCCTGAGGACCATACAAGAAACGCCTGTGTGAGGTGTGAACAGATTCAAGATCTGCTCCTTATGATTGCAGATCTTAAGGATAAGGTAGAGAGGCTGTGGAGTATCCGTGAAACTGAAAAGGAGATAGAGTGGTGGAGTAGAACCCTCTCTCCTCCCAGTAATCCTCCCCAGGAGGCAGAGGAACGCCATATTCCTCATCAACAGAATAGGGAGAGTGACCTGGTTGGTGAAAAGGACTGGGAGCAGGTCTGCTCTCGTGGGGGTTATAGACCTCCCTTTCAGATGCCACCTTTCCTGCTGCCCATACAAAACAAGTTTGGGGTACTGGAATTTGATGCTCAGGTGGAGGACAGTATCACAAAGAACTCACCTGAGGAGGTTAAAGACTTCGCATTGCCTGTCAGACAGGTCAGGACTTCAAGTAAGAAAAAGAAAAGGAGGGTAGTTGTAGTGGGTGACTCCCTTCTGAAAGGGACGGACGGACCTATATGTAGAACGGATCCAACTCATAGGGAAGTCTGCTGCCTTCCCCAAGCCCGGGTAGGCAACATCGCTAAGAGACTCCCAGACCTAATTAAACCATCAGATTATTACCCGCTTCTGGTGGTCCAGGCTGGCAGTGATGAGCTAGCTAAAAGAGGGTCAAGGGTTGTTAAAAAGGAATTCCAGGAGCTGGGATGATCAATGGATAGGGCAGGAGCACAGGTGGTGTTCTGCTCGGTTCCTCCGGTGGCAGAGATATATATTGAAAGGAACAAGAGAATCTATGCTCTTAATAAATGGCTTAGGGGCTGGTGCCAGCAGAGGAATTTTGGGTTCTATGATCATGGAAAAACCTTTACGGCACCTGGCCTGCTTGACCCAGATGGGTCTCGTCTAACTCCAAAGGGTAAGAGGATTCTAGCCCAGGAGCTGGCAGGGCTTGTAGAGAGGGCTTTAAACTAGGTATGAAGGGGGAGGGGGGAGTTACTAGGCTCACCAGAGATGTTGCTGTGGAGCCATCTCAAAGGGTGTCATCAGTAACCCAACTGAAGTGCATGTACACAAACGCACACAGTATGGGAAACAAGCAGGAGGAGCTGGAAGTCCTGGTTCAGCGGGAGAGCTATGACATAGTTGCTATCACGGAAACATGATGGAATGACTCTCATAACTGGAGTGCTGCCATGGAAGGCTACAGGCTCTTCAGGAGAGACAGGCGTGAGAGGAGGGGTGGAGGGGTGGCCCTCTATACTAAGGAAACCCTGGATGCTGTTGAAGTTGAGATCGGTGATGACCAGATTGAGTGCCTATGGGTAAGGGTCAGAGGGGCAGTCAGGTCTGACCTCCTGGTTGGAGTATGTTACAGACCGCCTGACCAGGAGGAGGAGATGGATCTTCTATTGTTTAAACAGCTGGAGGCTGCCTCTAGATCGGCTGCCCTTGTTCTTTTAGGAGACTTTAATCTTTCGGATATCTGCTGGGAACTTAACACTGCCGAGAGGAGGCTGTCCAGGAGGTTCTTAGAGTGTATTGAGGATTGCTTTCTGTCACAGCTGGTGAGTGAACCCACCAGGGGTGAGGCTCTGCTTGACCTGCTGTTTACAAATAAAGAAGGGCTGGTGGGTGATGTTGTGGTCGGAGGCTGTCTGGGGTGTAGTGATCATGAGATAATTGAGTTTTCTGTAAACAATGTAACAAGAAAGGGCAGGAACAGAACATCGATGCTGGACTTTCGGCAGGCAGATTTTGGATTATTTAAGGAACTGGTCAGGAAAGTACCCTGGGAAATATTTCTTAGTGGCAAGGGGGTCCAGGAAGGTTGGATGCACTTCAAGAATTAAATCTTGAAGGTGCAGGAGCGGGCTGTCCCCATGTGTTGTAAGAAGAGTCGAAGGGGCAGACGGACGGCTTGGATGAATAAGGAGCTTCTGAAGGAACTAAGTAAGAAAAAGAGGACGTATCGCGGTTGGAAAGAAGGGGACGTAAGCCAGGTCATGTTCAAAGATGTTGTTAAGTCGTGTAGGAAAAAATCAGGGAAGCAAAAGCCCAGCTGGAGCTCAAATTGGCCACTTCTGTTAAGAACAATAAGAAGAGTTTTTATAAATATATCAATGGTAGAAAGAAGGGTGTCAGCGACCTCCACTCCTTATTGGATGTGGAGGGAAATATAGTAACCAAAGATGCAGAGAAGGCTGAGGTACTTAATGCCTTCTTTGCCTCAGTTTTCAACAGTAAGGATGTCTGTTCGCTTGACAGATGGTCCTCTGAAGTGGTTGATGGGGGCAGGGTGAAATATGGCCCTCCTGCAATCCATGAGGAGGAAGTTAGAGACCTGCTGAGCCACTTGGACCCTCATAAGTCTATGGGGCCGGATGGAATCCATCCTAGGGTGATGAGAGAGCTGGCGGATGAGCTTGCTAAGCCGCTCTCCATCATCTTTCAATAGTCCTGGCTCACCGGAGAGGTCCCGGAAGACTGGAAGTTGGCCAATGTGACGCCCATCCATAAGAAGGGCCGTAAGGATGATCCAGGTAATTACAGACCTGTCAGCCTGATCTCGGTCCCAGGTAAAATTATGGAGCAGATAATACTGGGTGCAATCATGCGGCACCTGCAGAATGGTCAAGAGATCAGGCCCAGCCAGCATGGGTTTAGGAGGGGTAGGTCCTGCCTGACCAACCTGATCTTCTTTTATGACCATGTGACTCGCCTGGTGGATGAGAGGAAGGCTGTGGATGTGGTATACCTGGACTTTAGCAAGGCCTTTGACACTGTCTCCCACAGTAGACTCCTAGAGAAGCTGGCAGCCCGTGGCTTAGATGGGAGCACTCTGTGCTGGGTTAGGAATTGGCTGGATGGCCGAGCCCAGAGAGTGGTGGTGAATGGTGTCTCATCCAGTTGACAGCCAGTCACCAGTGGTGTCCCTCAGGGATCAGTGTTGGGTCCGGTCCTGTTTAATATCTTTATTGATGATCTGGATGAGGGGATTGAGTCCATCATCAGCAAGTTTGCAGATGACACCAAGCTGGGAGGAAGGGTTGATCTGTTAGAGGGTAGGATGGTCCTACAGAGGGACCTGGACAGACTGGAGACATGGGCCAATTCTAATGGGATGATGTTTAATAAGTCCAAATGTCGGGTACTTCATTTTGGACACAACAATCCCATGCATAGCTATAGACTGGGGACAGAGTGGCTGGAGAGCAGTCATGCAGAAAGGGACCTGGGAGTGCTGGCTGACAGGAAGCTCAACATGAGACAGCAATGTGCCCAGGTGGCCAAGAAGGCCAATGGCATTCTAACCTGCATCAGGAATAGTGTGGCGAGCAGGACCAGAGAAGTTGTTGTCCCCCTATACACGGCACTGGTCAGGCCTCACCTCGAATACTGTGTACAGTTATGGGCCCCCCAGTTTGGGAGAGATGTCAGGATGCTGGAGTGTGTCCAGAGGAGGGCAACGAAGATGGTGAAGGGGCTGGAGCACAAGCCCTATGAGGAGCGACTGAGGGAGTTGGGGCTGTTTAGTCTGAAGAAGAGGAGGCTCAGGGGAGACCTCATTGCTCTCTACAACTACCTAAAAGGAGGTTGTAGACGGGCAGGGGTTGGTCTCTTCTCTCAGGTGACCAGTGACAGAACTAGAGGGCATGGACTCAAGCTTTGTGGTGGGATGAGTATCTTCTCAGGTCCTCTCTAGCATCCGTGATTAAACAGGAAGTGTCAGGGGAGTTACAATGGCTGTTTTTTTCCTGGCTTTGCCCTTTATGTTGTTTGAGAGAACAAACTTTCCACATCCATATGGGTAAAGATGGCTCCCTGCTTTCTTCAGCAGTGGCCCTAAACAAGCACCTGAAAATAGACTCTAAACCTTTTGATTAGAAAGGCTGAACACAGCCAACTTGCCTGCTCTTTTAGCTGCTGCCATTGAGTTTTCCCAAGCAATCTCTAAACATAAAATAGGAGTGATTTTAAAAGAAAATAGGTTCATCAGGTCAGTAGTAGTGTAATTCTGGAAAGGGTGTGAAAGTAAGGAAGTAATGATAATGCACAAATTGAAGGGTTGATATCATTTGCGGTGGCTGCATTGAGGTAAGAAATTGTAAATAAAACTTCCTCTCTGGGTGAAACGTAATGAGTTCCCTACCTTTTAACAGTGCCTACAATATAAATTAAAAGAAAACACATACTGCCTTTCTGCTCTTTCATAAAATATTTATTTATTAAGGTAAAATGAACAGTGAGAGAGAATAGTGTTTCTGCACAACAATACTTGCATTAACTCCAAAGTCCTGGCTGCTGCCCAGAGACAAAGACAGAAGGGGGAATGACTCGGGAATGGGAATAAAATGATCTAAAATTGCCACTGACAGTAAAATAGGGAGGGTAATGGCCAAGTAAAGGGTTGTCCCTGCCCTTCTCACATCCTTTCTTGTGCTGGAAGGAACAGTGATTTTAGGGAAAGAGAAGATACCTGAAGGCAGTAATTGTTTCTGAGGAAGAGGTATTACCATCAGTGTTTAACTGCAGCCACTGCTTTTATAAGTAAAGATACTGTCGTTGCTGCTTTGAAATTTTAGAGTGGACTTGTAAGTGCAGGAAGCCAAAGAGAGGAAAGGGAACAGCCATGAAAAATGTGATGTGAACAGGAAACACAATTAAAATGTCCGTAACCAGAAGGGGTGAAGCTCAATAAGCCCACTGAAGGGCATACATCAGCTGAGTTTCTGGAATATGCAATAATTGGACACTACTACTTATGAAACTGCACCGAGGATATCTTTCACCTAGGTGGTGACTCAGATGTTTCGCTGCAAGCTTCTCTGAACAGGCATATGACTAAAAGCAAGCAAACAAGAGAAAAAGAAAAAAAAAAGAAAGGACTGATTTTTACCCACACACAACAGGCCTCCACATAGTTACTTCTCATTCCCTTAAACCTCACCACAGGCAGGGACCCTATGTCAACTGACTGATCGAGGCCTCTGTGAACTACATACTGAAATGCTTCTTTTTCTTATCTAGAGAATAAAATGGAAACTACAGTAACAGAGACAGAGCTGGTAAAGTCCATCAAAGCCTGAGAAGGTAATTCAGTCTACCTCTGCCTAGAAACCTTGACCTTTTTGCTAAGGCTCCCAACCAGAGAGGCACTGCTTGCTACGGTATGTATTTGGGCATAAATAACTCCTACATAGACATAACCCACTGTGCAATTATTGCTGATTTTCACCCATGTTGCATTTGCTCTCTTGGTTAGAAGGCATATGCATCCTTCATTTCACAATATAACTCTTAAAAGCATATATCACTTAAGCTGTTATGCAGAAACTGAGTAATCCAAAGCATTGGGATTTTCATTGGTAATTTTAGTTCAACCTGCTACATTTACCTTAATCCATGTTTATATGAAACACGTCTGGAAATTGTGCCACTGTTGTAACTTATAACTTCATGCAAAATGCACTTAAAAAGACAGAGAACATTTCTGAATTTACCGCTTTTATAGACAAACATCTACTTAAAGTTTTATAGATATTCTTTCTTCTGAAACAAGAGACAAAAACTTAAAAAATGGTGTAGGAATCTTACCTCTCCAGCACTTTTCTTTTCCCATAAGAGGTACGGCAATTTTTATAACACACTCAAAGGTAATTTACTGTGACATGACTTAAAAAGTAAATCTCATTTTTACAGCATATAGTTTTTTTGCAACATGGTAGAATTCCTGTACCTCTGACAGCACAAAGAACAGAGTGCAAAATACCATGTGGATTTAAAGTGACCAAAAGCAGAAGCTAGTTTATAATTGTCTTTCCTTTTGTTGCAGAACTCAAATTCTTTTCTTTTGGGGGCTGAAACACAGTGTCTGTAAGGTCTGTAAGTATTTCAATGAGAAAAGGAAACATTTTGGCTTGTTTTGTTTTCCCATAGCTAGTAACAAACTGCATCTTGAGCTTAAAAGCAGAAAGCTTGGTGAGGTCAGAAGTAAATGAATCCTCATGCTGTATTTCTGCCATTTGTCTTTCCAGGTCGAATTTTAACCTTCAAGTGTTACAAGGAGGTTCTCATTTTAACAAAAAAATTAGCACACAGCATGGCAGAGCATTGAAGAAGGTGTGAGTTTGCTCTTCTCCCTGGAGGGAGGTGTTGGGCTGTCCCCAGGCATCAGGAGACTGCCCACGCTGCTGCTGAATTTAGCTGAACCCTGGCGCCCACTGGCATTGCATGAGAGCAAGCTTTGGTCAAGGGCTGTGCCTACAACGTTGCAACTGGTGTTTGAGCGAAAGCCTGCCTAATGTACAATTTACCCAGCATCAGGGGATGTAGGGCTGAACCAAGCTGTAAGCACTCATGCTTAGACTTCTCAATGTCTTTTTTTAGACAGAAGGAGAGCTGGTTGTCTTTGAGAAGGTGAACGTCAGGGATAGGCACATCCTGTTGCCATTAACCCAATAAATGGATGTAAAATCATGAAAAGCAATGGAAACTAATGGTATAGAAACCTGTCCATTATACCATTGCCACTAAATTTGAGAATTTGTATTGCTATTGTGCTCCCATTCACAGTATCAAGATAACTGGCCTTGCAGGCACTCAGTCTGTGTTTAGCACCCTGTTTATTGTTCACCCCTTAATAGCTGCTGCGTGGGTCATTTAGGAGCATTTGCATTGGAAAAATAGAAAAGGAGGTAATGTTTAAAATTTAAAGACACAAACTTTACCTCTGTTGTATTTGTTTGTTTGTTTTAGAAATATATAATGCAATATTGGAATATCCCATGTTGAAATCTAGGAAAAAATAATTAGACACATTACAAAGAAATTTGGCTTGAGGTATCTGAATTTTAAATTGGTTACATAAAAATCCTTCAAAGTATACATCTTTTTAGTATCATCATAGCATATGTTATAAATGTAACAAAGACTGAGAGCACAATTTTTAGCACAAAACTAGCATCATCTCTTAGAAGATTTATGTACATGACAGACTAAAATGAAAGAAAAAGAAAAATCAAACTTATGTTAGGGCAGCAAACAAAACTATAAATAGCGGTTTTGTCACACACATATGCTGATTAGACATAGCTCCACAAGTAATAAGAGCTAGTGCTGGAGAAAGGAAGCAATTGGCCGGATGCAAGCTGATTTCTAGTTTCAATACTATATAGAGAAAAATACAATTACTCTGATATAGCAGGCCACTAATATACTAATAGATGTCTTTTTCATAGCAGCAGAGAGATTAGCCATAGGCTAGACTTTTCCTCAGAAACTTTTGCAGAGCTAGCTTTATTTTAGAGATATCAGAATCCTGTGAATTCTGGCCCTTAGCAGACTTCTAAAAACACTATGTAAACTGAACTTACTGAATAATTGTAGAAAGAATAGATACTATAACTTACCTCAGAAAAATAATCAATATTGTAGAAAAGGCTTGTAAACAGAATTAAAATTAGTGGTGGTTTTCTTCAATAATTGTTGAGCTGTCGCACATTACTAATTTTCCTTTCGACTTCTTGTATGATCCTAAAACATACTAGGTTAAGCCTAGAATTAGCATTACAGCCTTGGATTTCAGACTCCCAAACTTTCACAGACTACCTCTATAAAGATGAATTTGTGTTTTACAACTTCAGATATGATTGTTAAACCTTTTTTTCCTTTCCTATGCCTTGACACATGCTGATGAGTACTACCACAGTGCTATCACTCTGTGTTACCCACCTGCAGTGTTGGTCTGTGGCAGGGCCTGGCTACGCACGGTGCAGTCAGCAGCCTTAGGTACACACCTGTGTAGAAAGGATCACACATGTCAGATTCCCATTAAGTCATAAAAGTTTTGGTGCCTGGCAGAGTGTACGCATTATGCCACAATTACCTCTTTAGATCATTCTCTGCCTGATTAACATATGTGTACAAGTGCTCTCAAGCCCTTGATAGAAAAGTTGGGTACTCCTATAGATGTATATAAGGCAGTAGAGGGATGCATATAAAACCAGCTTCGAAAGTTCTATCACATTTTATATGATGTTCCTTGCCTACCCTTTTTTGTTATTTTTTGTGTACTTTTCGGCTTTCACACATTTTAAAATTATATAGCAGTATATCAGTTATAATTGAGTGGTAAAAAAATATTATTTCTATCTTTGATAGATGTATGGTATGTGTGAGTCAAAGCAAAGATTTGTAGGCTGTGAAGAGATAATTTAAAAACATAATGGTTGTTAGTGCTTGCTTATGTTACTGAATTTGCTTTCTTTTCCCTTTTTATATTTGTCATCTAATTTTTACTGTGTGTTTTTCTCTTCTAAAAGCATTTCAAAAGACATTATAATCTACCAATTTGTCTTGTAAAAGGTCATTAGTCACACAGATTGTCATTTAAGTTGAACTTTAAATTCTATGGATTTTCTGTTTCACCTTATCAGAAATGAGACCACAAGTAGAAATTAGAACCACTCTTTGGCCAAGACCAAAGCAAGTTGTGAGGGACATCTCAGTTGGATATAACTGTCTGCCCAGCTAGAAGGATGCTCAGACATAAGGGATTGGGGAGAAGTGCCCATCACTGTCATGCCATTGCTGCACCCTCCATATGTAACTTTTGAAAAGTTCTAGCTTTCTCATCAAAGGCTATTTAAAAAGTAACACACAAACATTTTGAAAAATTAAGATTAATATCTAGATTGTAAAAGTACAGACTAAGCCTACAATGGTAACACAGGGATCTTCCATTGTGCACTGCTGCCTTGATAAGTAGGGTAACATAGTTAACGGTATTTGGATTTTAGGAAACTGAATGGTACTCACGTAGTTTTCAGCTGTATATTCTCTTGTAAGAATTCTTTCCTGCTTTCTTGAAGAATCAGGTACAGGCACAGATCTGAAATGCAGAGAAGCCAAGCTATACTATTTTGTAGCTATTATTAAACACACAAAACTATTCCCCCCAACTTTACTGACAAAATGTTTCAAATAACCGGTTTATGGCTTGGGCAGTCCTTTCATTTTTTCCCTTTCTTCTCATTTGACATTGCTTTGGCAGGTCAGTTCTGAGCAGTGGAGAGGCAAAGGAGCAGCGTTATGAGGGTGCTGCCTGTGGGTCTCTGGGCACAGCAGGGCTGAGCCACAGCTCAGCGCCCACACTCCTTGGAGCACTTTGCATAACCAGGGTCACCTCTCACATGTGGGTTTGGTGCTGCAATATTATTCTCCATATACAGACCTCTGCTTCATCCAGACTGATGTTTATTCAGACTTCAGTGGTGCAGCTCTCCGCATTTGGAGGCTCACTGCAAGACAAGGCCATCTTTTGTGGCTGGAATCCTCAGTTTCACTCTGAGATTTTGTTTCACATCATGTCGCTTGTGTACAAGTCATTATGAAAAATGTTTGGCAGAAAATTAATGCGTAAACCTTGAATGGAATGATTCAGTCCCTGTTTTTATCAGTGCGGACCAACGCAGCTTTTAATTGCAAAACTGTCCTGGTCCCAAAGAAAAGGCCAGCTGTGTCTAATCATCCAGGGGATGGACAAGAACACACCGAATAAAGGAAATGGAAAGTAACGCCAAAATGTTTTAAGATGTAAAATCACACAATGTTCAATGAACACTTGCCAACATCATCTCTAGTTACTGCAGTGATTAAGTAGTAAAGAATTTGTTCCCAAGTGGATTGCAGATCTGAAGGAAATACGGTGCCATGTGTTACAGAATTATTTCCTGCAAATCATTATGGAAATCGTGCTTTCTGCGGTTCTCCTAACAAACTCTTTGCAAAAACCTTCCTTCATTTGTGAAGTGCATAGGGAGCGTAGCTTGCCTGCTTCTGAAGATTTATGTCTTTATTGCCATATATTCAACTTGCCTTTTTCAAAAATTCTTTTATGTCTCTAAAGAAAGAAGCATAGAAGGCATTATGTATTTGCATACTATAAGGATTCCTCTCATCCTTGCTGAAGAACAAATAGAGAATAGGGGAGGGCTAGATAAAAGCATAGAGACCTTAACACAGCATGGCAATGCCCTAACAAACAGCCAGAGAAACTGAAATTAATGCAAGACCAGTTTAAAATCATAGTCCTAGGGGACACCTTAGAAGACTTTGTTTAGAAGCACTTCTATTTCTTTTTTCCATAACTCTCTTAACCACAATTTTTTCAGCTTAAAAAAACCCAAAGCACAATAGGAAAAAAAAAAAAAGAGGTTGAGTAACAAAAGTATTTAAATTTATTTTAATTTACGAGTTATGTTTAAACTATTTATAACTCTGGATCAAAATGTCTGTTGTACAAGCAAAATATATCTTTCACCATAGCGTGCTTATGTTTATTGTGTTTTATTCTCTCAGCAGGTGTCCCCAGATGTATGTTGTCTTGTTGACTTCTTATTCAGCAAAGCAAGAGGAAAAGTCCCCATTCTCTTGCAGAGCTGTTATAGAAGACAAAGAACAGAAGGGAATAACCATGGACCACCTTCTCTGTTTTGTCCTGATTTTTTTTGCATCGGATCCATGTCTCTGTCTTCCTGCTACCCCTTGGTATACAGAGCTTCCAAACACACTATGAAATGTTCCACAAAGAAATATTTAGCTTTTAAAAAGCACTTTTATCAGTACATCAAAATGACACAATTATTCTCATTTCACTGATGCGAAAACCAAGACTCAAACATCATCTCTCTGGAATATGCACAGCAGGGAAACAGCGCCGTGAGTTCCCAGGCTATAAGTGCCATATTGTATACATCAGAAACGAGGAGGTAAAGAACAGGACATTTCTGTCTGCTGTGCACAAAGATGTCAAGAGAGAAGGAAGAAGAGGCACCAGTCCCTAACACCCCAGGTTATACGCTTTCTGTTGTCCTACGAAAGAAGTAGAATCAGCCATAAACAATTAAAACTACTATCAACTGATTTCAGATACAGCTTTTAGAAAAAATGAAACGCATGTTTAGATGTGAGTGAGAAACAGCAAGTTACCGGCTGTCAGCTGCATCTCAATAGCCTGGCTATGCCATGCTGCTAGGTATACAGTACAATGCATTAGCAAAATAAAAATCAAAACTCTTGGGTTTAGCTTGTCTACAGCAGTAAATTAAAATGCTTCCCCTTGCTTCTTAGTAGATAGGAGGTTTATCTGTAAAAGCAACAGATGCTCTGAATTTCAGTGTTTAAAATGAGACATTGAGACTCTTCCTTCTTAGCCAAGTTGTTATAAGTACAGGAGAAGATGCTCTTTTTTTTTCCTCAGCATTGAATAAGATGTTGAACTTAGTTTTCTAAGCTCATTTCATGAATCATTCATGATCAAGTACAAATCCTCATGAACTCACAAGCTTCCTGGTCGAGAGCACTGAACCAGCAAGAAGAATATTTAGTGAGATTTAAGGGGAATGCCAAAACAGTTAAAGGTATGACTGGAGAAATCATAAACAGTAAGTGAATTCATTGGACCAGAACACTTATCAGGTGGTTCAGTCTCATTTGTACTATGAGCAATGCTGATAAAAGCGTTGCAGATTTTGCCAAGAACTTCAGATTCTCGATTTGTCTCTAATTTTTTTTATGCATCTGTAGTTGATGTTTCTGTGAAGGGCATCATGCCATCCTGCTGCACTTGTGACTCATTGAAAATCTTTTTTTAAGGCTTAACAGTATGATGTTCTAAGTAAGTCACACTGAAAAAAAGACTTATTTAGGATAAAATAGATAAAATTGTGTTTACTGTGACCAAAAAAACTTATAAGAAATATTGTCTCCAAAAGAATTTGAGAAGATAACTAGATTTAGAGGAAAATAAATTAGACGGTCAGCAAATGTGTTGAATTAGGACTGAATATTTGGAAGGCATTGAAAGCAAAAGTCTCCATGCAGTTTTTACGATCTCCTTTTATGACCTCCCTCAATTAGAAGGTGCATGCATTTCTCTGGCATCTGCTCCCATTCCTCATTATCTTGCTGGGCTAGAGGACGGACGGGAGAAAGAAGAGCCTAGGGAAGACATGCTAAGGGAGAAGGTTATTAAAAGGCCTTAATGGTTGTAAAGGGAACAAAGAAGATGTACCCTGCTTGAGAAATGGCCAGGTGAGAGTTAGGTTACGACAACACTGCTTTCACCAGCATGGCCAAAACCAAGAGGATGGTCACCTGGGAGATTTCTACTCCCCGCTACAAGTAGAGCTGTGTCTCCAAGAAGGGATGATCTTACACTCCTTGCACCAAATCTTCCAACGCTGTCTCCATAACTCCTAAATACCTCTAGCTCTTTTTCCTTTAATGACTACTGCAATTGGATATAAACTTATGCTGACTCTCAGCTGGTGATTTGGAAAAGGTGCACAGGCTCCAAATACCTCAGGGGTAGACTCCTCTAATACCCAAACTCTTCCACATCAATCTAACATCTCAGCTACCTCCAGACTACACCAGTGCTTCCTGGTAGCCCTACAGCAAGCTCTCAGAGCCACCAGTCTGCTGGGGACTCTCTGCAATTACCTCTCAGAAATATGACACAAGAGACCAGGAGCAGCAGGCTGCCATCTCTGACCTCTACCCCAAAGGAGACTGGGAAGAGCCAATCTCTGATCATATTCAAATCCTGTAAAATCTCCATGACACTATCAAAACACAGGAACTATTGTAATCAGGGACTTCAACTATGGCAATTTTGTGAATGAACTGAATACATCCAAAATGCAATGAGAAGTTAATTAGCCTCTTCTACAGCTTGCCAGCTCATATTTTTGCTTGAATATTAGGTGTAGTGGAAAGAAATAAGTCAAAAATGCTGCTAAGCTAAGCATGGGGTTTTTTAATTAAAATAAGTATACTCTAGAAATATCTTAAGGTTAGTCATTTATGTTAAAAATCAGCTATTTCTGTTTTCTGTTACAACAGCTCTGGCTTTCTTTTTAACTGTATTGTATTAATTGTATTAAAAGAAATTCAGGAGATTTCCATATTTAGACTTGTGCAGTTGTAAAAACAAAACTCGGGGTTCCTAAACTGTTCTAAATTGCATTTTTACAGAAATGTAAGTAAACTTTCACCTTTTTGAAAGAATAAAATCTATAGATTACTTTGAAAAGGGTACTAGGTGGCTCCTGCTTTTAGGGCAAGATGGCAAACTCTTTTTACTGCAATGTCTGAGATGCTGCTGTGGCCTTTGCTATGATGTCAGGCATCGGCCTTTGTGGAATTGTAATTTCCCTTCTAGAAAAAGGTTTATATTTGTGGACTGGATTGCAGTGAATGAAATTTGCAGTCTCTGATGCCTGCTAGTGGGACATCTGTTACATGCTCTGTCTTGAATGTAGTAATATATATTTCAGTATGGCACTGCTTCTTCAAAAGATTAAAAACCTCTTAGTCCTCTGAGACTTGTGTCAGCATCTGATTTCATGTGCAAGGTAATCTTTAAATATTAATATGGAGCAAGGTCACGCTCTCTTTAACCCCCAAAATGGAGTTAGTAAATCATAATCTGGCAGTAAAAATACACAGGGCACATCAGTATTTGTTTAGGGCAAAATCTAAATTTAAATTGAACTGAATTAGATACTGGTACTTTTATAATCACATATATGTAATATAATATTTGTGGGCAGAGAGGAAGCATGGATAGCCTATGAAGCTCTAGTTGAAAATATTTATTAGGAGGATATTAATAAAACTTCCCCCATTGACAGTAGAGAAAGTGGCATATGAAATATCAGTTAGATAAATCTAAAGTGGGAATTCAGAAGCTCTTGGGGCAAATCTGCTGCTGTCAGATCTCTGTTGACTGCAGCAGAATGAGTCAGTTTACACCAGATGAGCAGGAGTATTTTGAGCTCTCGTCTAAGCTGAACCACTGATTTATGGCATGACACTGGTAGTCTCTTTAACCTCTTTATATGACATTCATCCTACTAAGGAACAGGGGAGCAGGGAGTGCTGGACCTTGCTGGAAACTAGATGATATACCTAAATTGACTTTCCCTAGGCAAAACAAAACGTTTCACAGTTAAATTTCTGGAGAGGAGCTGATGGGTTAGGCTTGTAATTCTAGATACAGTACCATTACATGTTACCCGAAACTCTGCTCCCAGTGCAGCTGAGGTTCATGCCACACATATCTAACCACAATTGTTTTGCTGACAGGGGACCTCCCTTGCTGCGGAGATGGGGAATGGCTTTATCCTAGAAAAGAGAGCCGATTGAACTCTGCAAGGAGTCAGTATTGTGAGACCATGACCTTTCATACAAAATACTCAGAGGGCAACTGAGAGATAGCAAAGTCAGGGGAGGGAAAAAGTCTTCATCTGAGCATTGGAAAATAAAGGGAGATAAATCATTTAAATTTAAAAATACAACAAATGTGCTCATTAAATAGACAGTGAATGTGGGATCCTCAGCAGAGAACAGAGTATTTTAGCCTTGGCATTAATGATTTGAACTCCCAAAAGGGCAAGATTTTCCTTAAAGAATCATCTGAGGCAAAAGGTGATTGTAAATAATCGGCTAAAGGAGCTCCACTTTGCTCTTTGCATTGCTTCCTAAAGTTGCCAATTATTTGAAATTACGTAAATGAATTTTGTGATGTGGACTGTAGTGTCTATTGGGAGACGTGCTCGAGCTTTTAAACTCATTTCTTCTGGCCCTTTTACCTTGGTCTGAGCCCAAAATTATTTTATGGGCCCCATCTACAGAGGTAATGGGTGTCTCTGGATCAGGTCACCCAGGCTGCATTGCACCAGACACCAGTCTGTCCCTTAGAAGTGTGCAGAACAGACTTGGAGTCTCCAAGAGGCAACATCTGCAGTTCCGTTTCTAACCCTACAGAGTGATTAAAACAATGTTTAAATCAGCCTGCGTCACCATTTGAGGCAGGTTCCTTGGCTCAGTGAAGCCATAGCGTGGGCTTCAGCAGCAAAGATCCTTCAGGATCTCACAGAGCATTAAACTGCTGGGAGCCTGTGTTTTCCAGTCTGGGGTCCAAGGATGCTCAGGGATCTGTGGATTCATTCTGAAGATTCTACAGATGTAACAAGGAAAAGCTTTTTGTCACTAGGCTTATATTTGTTCTTAAGGTGTCCACACCTCCATCAAGAAGTTTCTTAGAAATCCACAGATAAAAAAGTTTGAATTAAGACTTAGCTCTCATATATAACAATTTGAAAATAATACTTCACAGTTTCTTATTCACAAAGAGATTTTTTCAGCAGATTTAGAAATTGCTTTCAAAGCACATTGCCAATTCCCAATAAGCAGCCCTCACCTGCTAAAAACTCACTGGAGTTATTTTGTAATGTTTAAAAATGTATGGAAACCCAATCCTGTCCAACATTGCCTCATAGAAATCAAATACTGTATGACAAAAAACAAGCAAAGAAACAAGCCAGTGGGCAACAAGGACACCAAGAAAGAAGCAGCAGGTTATCTGACAAAATACAAGACTAGGGAAAGAGAAGGAGGAGAAAAGGAAGAGAAAAGGGAGGACAGAAGAGAAGCAAATCTAGAAATCAGCCTGTCAGAAGCAAAACCTGTTTCAGAAGAAGAGTTCTGGCTTGTCAAGAGCAGAATCAGTGATAAAGAAACAGCAATTAAAATGATTTTAAATATTCCACTGAAATGTGCTATAAATCATTTTGCCCTTTGGAGAACCAGAAAAAAAGACGTATAAAATTGCAGACAAAATGCAAAAGTCTCCATCTCATGGGGAAGGAGGGGAAGGGAAGGGAAGGGGAGGGGAGGGAAGGGGAGGGGAGGGGAGGGGAGGGGAGGGGAGGGGAGGGGAGGGGAGGGGAGAGGAGAGGAGAGGAGAGGAGAGGAGAGGAGAGGAGAGGAGAGGAGAGGAGAGGAGAGGAGAGGAGAGGAGAGGAGAGGAGAGGAGAGGAGAGGAGAGGAGAGGAGAGGAGAGGAGAGGAGAGGAGAGGAGAGGAGAGGAGAGGAGAGGAGAGGAGAGGAGAGGAGAGGAGAGGAGAGGAGAGGAGAGGAGAGGAGAGGAGAGGAGAGGAGAGGAGAGGAGAGGAGAGGAGAGGAGAGGAGAGGAGAGGAGAGGAGAGGAGAGGAGAGGAGAGGAGAGGAGAGGAGAGGAGAGGAGAGGAGAGGAGAGGAGAGGAGAGGAGAGGAGAGGAGAGGAGAGGAGAGGAGAGGAGAGGAGAGGAGAGGAGAGGAGAGGAGAGGAGAGGAGAGGAGAGGAGAGGAAAAAGGAAAGAGCTGCCCAAAGTTTCAGCCAATATTTACCTCTTGGGTTAATAAATTGTGATCCTGACCTCAACTAAAGTCAATATCTTCTGATTATTATACGCAGACACCTTTTTATTTGTCCTCACTCATTGTATGAGTCACCCGTTTCCACTGGCAACTTCGCTTTAATTTTGAATGTCTGAATTGAACAATCATTTATAGTCCAAAGGCATAAGACAAAATTACTATAAACTAGAGCTGTAAAGTGTGGACTTACATTGCTATTTCCAGTGAATAAGCAAGCTTTGGCGGAGGGCAGAAGGGATCAAGGATTAAGCACAAAAAATAGCCGTTTTAAATCCTCTTTTAAATACCTGTGACTGACAGGAAGCAGAGGGAGGAAAGCCTTGAACTGTGTTATTAAATACAATAAGGCTGCAAGTGTGGGAGGAAAGAAAAGACAACAATCTGGCCTGAATAGTGAACTTGTTTTAATGGAACATTATTAGTCTTTTTCTCTGAGATAACTGAGACCAATGCCAGAAAATATATGCCAGGGGCAACAAGTATAGATTCACACACTTGCAAGCCAAGGCAAATCTGAATGAAAATCGCCACACACTTGCTGCTTTGTTACAGTTGGGTTGGGCCAGAGCTAAAGGGAGAAAATTCAGGGTGTTATTCACGTAATTATGTAATATTTTATATAATACCACAGGTGTGCACTGTGCTTTCCTGAAAGAATTCAAAGCGCAGCCTCCCCCAGTAAGATCAAGAATCATCTAGAATCACATTTATGCTCTTTAACTTCTCTTTTTTCGAACATCCCCCACTGCGTATAATAAAAACGTCCTTTGGGCTTATAAGCCTTGTGATGCTGGAAAGATTTTCACCTACACAACCCACTATGCCCATCTCTTCTTTAAAAAGTAAGTTACTTTACCAGTTTAAGTTTGTCTGGCTTGACATTATTCTACTACTAATCCCACTCTGGCAAACCATGGTGAGAGCGGCACATGCCTAGCTGAAGAACAGTAATTTCTGAGCAGTGAAAAATCAGGAAGAGCATATGATAAAAAATCATGATCTTGCTGTCTTTGTGAACACTAATAAACCATCCTAGTGTATTTCTTCTAAAAGCCACATTATGTATCTGCACGGCACTTCTCTGATGCTATATTACTTTTTATCGTAAATAAAAGTATAAGATCAAAGTGGGTAAAGTAATCTTGGGATAATGAATACATAAAAATTACTTTCAAATTAGAGATTAAGATATTTTCAGATGGGACATTCAGCCCAGTCTTTAGCAGTTCCATAAATACTTTTGTATTATCCTTGAATACTTTGTTTTAAGTCTATTAAATTCTATACTATTCTAAATACTATACTATTCTATACTATTCAAAAAGATATGTCTCATTCACAAGAAGCAAAGTTGGTCTGCATGGGCTTCAGAAGAAGGATATCATCATAGGTAGATTTTCCCTTCTACTTCACAAATAGAGCTTACAGTTAACTTGCTATAAGTACATTTTAAATGGAAACCAACAGACAAATTCATTTAGAACCAGACATTTTGGGACATTCCATTAATTCAGTTGACTATACTTGGAGCCCAAGGTACTCTAAGCCAAACTTCTTCATACCAATCTTCTTTGGCCAAACTCAAATGGATTAATTTATATATTTACTGTGAAAAGGCTGCTTTTCCACATTGGGTAGGAGTAAAAGCTGAGCTTCTCATTTATGTTTGGGAGGAAGGCCACTCCACTGTATGTCAACAACAGCATACCCAGCCAGAGAGACTGTTGATAGTCTATAAGTACCAATGGTGACTCTGAATTAGAGACTGAAAAAGTAGCTGTGACATTTTCCATGAACATAAAATGTTTTTCTGCATTTTCACTCTTTCCCATTTCAAGGACAAAGAACCTTAGTCAGCCTTGTGGGTAGATGAGGCCTCCAGGTCACACCATTTTCATCACAGAAAAAGGGTTTATGTGCATGCAGGTTTCCTATGGGGCAAAAGCGGGGATGAGACAATTGCCTTTCCCTTCAATACATGTCCAGAACAGAACATTCATAAATAGAGGAAACAGTATTCAGAATAGTATTCAGAATAAGCTGGTTTTACAGTGAATGCGAAAACATTGCTCTCATGAGAGATACAATTCCCAAGGTCTCTTTGTAGATGTTGAGGCCTGATGGAAGAGTAGGTAGTTTCCATAATGATACTGGTTTTGAGGTTATTGCAGAGTCAGGAAAAGATCTTCTCCAAGGACAAAGTTCATCACCCACCAGAAAAATGAAATAGAAACTCCAAATTGCCACCCCCCAGAGCTGCAGGAAAGATAAAAAACACAGCGGGGAAAAGGTCCCAGTCAATAGGACACTGGAGTAATTCACAGCTTTAAATGCCATTGTAAGCAGTGCCACCAATGCAGAAGTGCAGGAGGCAACTGAATCGAAGTGCCACCACCAGAGAGCACCTCACCAGGGAGCAGAGCAGAGCTTGGACCCAGGTTTTGGATGGGGTGATTATTCCTCCCTGCCTTCTGCAGAAGGAAGTTCCGTCACTCTTTGCACAGACAGCAGCACACTGCTAGTAGAGCCACGCCTGGCACCACACAGGCAACGTGCCACCAGCATGGGCTCCCCCACCAAGCTTTGAGCAGTTTTCATCTGCACTGGGACCAGACCACGAAGTGTCTCCAATATAAGGACTGCAAGCTGAAATTTGGTTTTAAATTTCACAGGAAGCCTATGCAAAGAGCAAAGAATATGTTTGATGCATTTACCATAGACTGTGCTGCTAAAGAGATTCAGCGAGCGTCCTAAATTAGTAAAAGCTCCTCAATCCTGAAGAAATGTAAGACCGTCTTGTGAAGGAAGGAAAGAGGCAGATGGTGTCTGCAATGGAAAACAACAAATTGCTTTTGTTAGAGAATTTGAAGATACTGAAGGATCATTTCTTCTGGCAGCCAAGACACTAGCAGATATAAATGTTATAAAATAGTAATTCAACAGCTATTTCTTCACATTCACTCTCACTATGGGATGTGTGGGACTTTAATTAATAAGCTTAATATCTTCAGCTGGATGGATTTCTGTTTTCTTCTGTGCTCTGTTTCCAAGCAATAATCTAAAATATAATGCACTGACCGGAGCCTAATGGAATGGACTAAAATATAAGAATCATAAAAACCCTTGTTTACAATACAAGGTGTGGATTGATATTCGCAAGTGTTTGAAAGCACTGAAAGAACATTTGCAGCCTCCACCTTTACGATCAAGTAAATCCTTGGTTTGTGCAGAAAATAATATTCAATAAAGAATACAATCTAAATCTTGAATTATATAAAAGTCACAACATGTCTTTTTCATGCTCCTCTAAAATTCAATAAATAGTTCAATAGATCTTCTTTATTCCTTTCACCCTTCTGGGGAAAAAAATGATTCTTAGGCAAAGAGCTTGCAGGCCAAATTTCAATCTGAAAATAATCTTTATAGCTGAGTTATAAAACAACGAGAATAAGGGTTTATGATGTGAAAGTTGATGCAGGCTTTACTATTTTGATGTGATTGGTGAAGCTGTATTAAAAATAAATAAATTCTTAAAAAAAATTAAAAAAATCTCCCAGGCATTTTCTATCCTTTGACTAAATAATAGAAGCTTATGCTATCATAGCTGTACAAATCTAAAGTCTTAAACCGCTCCACTCTTATCTCTTCCCAAAGAAAAATGTTTATAATAATACATATATTGACTTTTGCTTTTTGTTCAATAACAAGATTTACTGCCCCAATCTTCAGTCAATTGTAACCTCTTTGGGTCAACAAATCTCGATACTGATCTCAATAGAAGTCAATACCTGCTTATTACTTACCTCCGCATTTAGAGGTCTATCACAAATTCTTATAGGCATCCACTTGACAAGAAGAAACAAATACATTCTGTTTACTTTATATACAAAATAGGCTTATGTGCTTTTCACACAGTCATTTTTAAAGCCATGAGATGAAGCTGTATTTTAGCTGTATTTTATTATTTATTAATTTCTGGAGCTAGAAATTAAAGTTGTTTAGCTTCTCTTTGTTGTTTCCTTAAAAATTCACAAACGGACCTTCTTGCAATTCCTATTTTCTTCCCACATAAAACGTAATTGAGCAATCTGATATTTTGTCTTCACTTACTAAGAAAGTCAAATAATAGTAAAAATTAAAAAGCTAGCTGCAAGTAATAATATGCAAACTAACATCCAAGAAGTTCAACAGACTATCATAAAAACCACTCACTTTTTCAGTTGCATTTCTATAAGTATGACATAAAAAATAAGCCTTGAAATTCACTATCATATCTGAATTTGTGTATTAATTGATTCTGTACTTATACAGAGTTAATCTTCAGGTAAGCTTTTTGATACCTTAAGTGTCAAACGTTTGTTATGAGAGGATAATCAAATCAGGATTTTGTGTCTTATATGTAAACAGATTAAATGGGTATTTATTTACCATAAAATCCAAAGGCTGGTATAAGAATTTTATCATACAGTTGGATAATGAGAAAAGTATTTTAAAATACTGTCTCATTGGACATGGTTTTGAAAATCGGGTTATTTACATCACGCATGTGTTCAGAATGGAAACTGAAAAAATAGAGGTACAGAAGTATGGAACATTTGGTAAGGAAAAGCCAACAGGTTGCAGATGTTCAAAAGTGCCTTTAGAATTGATTGAAACACCTGCAAGGAACATAACTATTCTGGTGCTTTCTAGTTGTACATGCAGTATAATATTAGTTGTGTCAAACACAGCAGACAACAGATGGAGCAATGACCCTAGCATTGTATATTATTTTTTTGTTATTTTGTCTTCATTTCAGAACATCACAAATGGCAATCAGAGAATTTGTACTTCCAGCAATTGAAAGATGGAAGGATGGAAGGAAAATAATCACCAGGAAAACTGTATATTCAAGACATAAACATTACATCAATTTTTAACAACTTCTTTTTAGCCTAGCCAATGTGATTCATATAAATCTATTTAAGGCTTGTTTAGTGTTGCACATTCCCATCACTGTCCTGTAACATGTACATTATCTAAGGTAACAGGAGGCTATGCAATCTGTTATAATTGCTCTCTAGTGTTTGTCAGTTCAACCCAGACTCTGAAAAACTTCTATAAAGTGAAGATTTAGATGTGGTTTATACACAGAAGATCCCATTCTCAACCTATTGACATTAGGTTTGCGTATAACACAGAGGATAAAAGTAGCATGATGCATGAGAATCATGTCTGGACTTACCCAAGAACTGTATTTGACTAACAAGGTGAGTCATTTCAAAATTAAATAGTTTCTTAGGCTAAACAAAATCAATATTATTTATAAGATGTGATAGAAGGCCTAAAAAAAACATTTTGTAGCATTTTAAAAATAGATAAAGCTATATTGATTTACAAAATGTAAGGCATTAGGCTGCTCAGATACACAGAAACTGTCATGTAAAATATCTAGGTCAAGAAACACCAATAAAACTCCCATTCATCTAATTAGTCAGAGAGCACAGTGAAAGGTCAAGCAAGGTTAAAGTGCTCTGTCTCGCATCTGATATTCCTGCAAGATGACAAGTTATTTTTTATGCCAGCTTTAATGATTATCTCCGACAGCCTGGTGAAGGCCGTCTGCTCTCTGGGCAGACAGGCTGCAGCAGGGAGGCACCAAGAGCCTTCCAGCTCCACCATGACCTGTCCCCAACCATGGCTGACCCTCTCTCGAGGCTGGTCTAACGGCAGTGCTGTCACTTACACCCTCACAGCAGAAGAGCTGGATCTATAGCATGTTTTAATCTAAACCACGTGTGCATACATAGAAGAGAAGGTAAGCCCAGCTCCCTCACCCCATCCTCTGTGCTGTGGATCTCCTTGAGGAGGAGTGCAAGTGTGCTGCTGAAGGGTAGATACATGGGATGCAGCCAGGAGTTATAAATGACCCAGAGCTGCTGCACAGAAGTTCTCCATGCATACTGAAAGATACAGCAAAGATCCATCTAATATGGAGAAAATGCTAAAATTAACCTACAGTATCTTCCACAGAAAAGAAGAATCCAGGATTGAGTTTCTATTAAATGGTGAGGATTCTATTTATGGAACATAACTGTGATGCATTTCCTTCACAAGAATTGATACTAGCGAAACCATCTCTAAATTAAAATATTAGTGTATTTTTATGTGATCCTGATTAAAGTGGGTGGACTTTGTATACCATAATATGAAGGATGACAGTAATCAACATGGATGAAGTGCTCGTAAAAACAGACTAGAAATTCAACAAAGATCAAGTGCCAGATAAGGGAAAGTGAAAGAAAGAGGAAGAGACTAGAAAACATTTCTTGAGGGCAAAAATAAGGTTAGAGGATGATCATTAATGTGCTACTGACACTCCACAGTTATAATGAGGAGTGTGCAAATGAATATATAATAAAGAATAATAATAATAGTTGGGTAGTGCCAGCCAGATGGGAAGAGGTGGAGGAGAATGGGAAGATCTGTCTAATAACAGAGACACTCTGCCCTGACTGTGGCAAAGGCCTTGGAAGATGCTCAGAAGGAGAAATCTCCATGGAGATTCATGAAAGTTGTTCCTTATTATTATTTTGCAGAGATGCTTCTACCCCTGCACAAGCCCTCAGGCCCATTCAGATTCACTGAAGGTCCCAGAAGATGAAACTTAACTTTGAAATAGGAAGTGCTTAGCAGTAAGCTGTGTTTTACAGTCTTCTGAAGGAGGAGGTGGGCTGTCTACGGGTCTGTCTGTGGAGGGGGTTTGCAGCGCTGCTACCATGCCCCAATCCCAGCTCTGACAACCCAAGAATCTTGTACGTGTTTTAAAATATCACTTATGCCTCAATCCATCATGTTTCAAGTTTTGGTTTCAAAGTATCTTCACATTAGATGATTGACCAAATGCAGGATTCTGGATCAGTGTCTTCATAGAGCAGAGAGGAATTGAGTGACGAGGGAGGGGAACAAACTGAAATTTTGTGTTTACTCCATGCTAGTACACGCACCTCTTATTTTCTGAAACCTGAGCTCTCTTATTCATTAATGTCTATAGCTGCAGAATTAACAGGATTGGTAACAGCTAGCATTTGACTTGATTATATTTAAATGAAAATGTTCAGATGTATCAGGCTTTCAGAAGACAAAAGATGATGAGGCTGATGGAACTACTGATACAGCCAACTATTAAGTGGGGGTTTGACTGTAAGGGCTATCAACTCTTGAGTTCTAGCATGTATTTCACTGGCAAAAAGCAGTAAGTATTATAGTGTTATGTATTCTGCTCAAGTTTGTTACCTGAAAAGAGTTATGATTGTCATCCTTGGCCAGGTTTAAATTGACATTTTTATCACAACATTCCTGGCATGGTACTGCAAGTTACTTGCTTGTGAGTAGCTATCCGCTAGCAAAAATTTAAAAGGAGGCTGGCTGATTAAAATTATATGCCAAGAGCTACACAGAGACAACAAAATAACCAAAAGCAACCAAAGGCAGCAAAGATTCTTAAAAAAACCCCTCTTTTCAGAGAACAGAAACCTATACATGCAAACTAGTCATGAACTGCACATCTTAATTTAATATTTGATAAAAAAAAGCTAATTAAAACTGGGAAGCTTAGGTTGGTCAAGTTTTACAGTTGAGCTTACTCCCTGAGCATGCTCAAATCACTTAGGAGATTAATTTTTAAGTCCTTCAAATTCTGAATCTCCAAGGTTTATGCTGTCTGTGCATTGTTTGTGTAATGCAGTTTCATACTGCTAAAGCACTACCTATAAAGGGATTGTTTTCATATGCAGCACATTAAAGATACAGCACAATTCATGGATATCATACTGTGTTTATGCCTGAGATAGCAGGTAAAGTGTCTCTTGTTCTGATTATCTGTGAAGCGAACGTAGGAACGTGGATGTTTTGGGAGAGAGTATACCCTTAGTGAAATTAATTCCCCAATGGTTTTATTAAAGTCTGCAAATTGCATTATTTTCCCATTGTATTTGAAATATTGCACTTCCTTAATGCTTGCTCTAACCCATGGCATGCCATCTTCCCTGGAGTGTCTAGACATGGTGTCTTAGATTTATGTGTATGATCTCAGTGTGTTACAACATCACTCCTGACTAATGCATTATTACAATACTTACATATATTCCCAAGTGTCACTGTATTGATTAGAAAATCACATATCTGCATATGCACACCATCTGTGCTTCAGAGGAGCAAAACATGCAGGATAACACTTGCCTTACTCAAAGGAAAATGCAGATACTACTAAAACAACAAATGGGAACCATTTTTTATTTTTCATTTTGTGAAATAACAAAGAAAATGAATACTGTTTCTGCAAAACAACAGCCCATGCCTCTGACAGTTTAAAACAGAAGCCTTTTCCTCTCTACATAGCAAAGATATTTACCTTTAGCAACAACATGCAAGAAACCCTCCTCTTTTAGACGTAGCAAAGAATATGGAAGTGAAGTCTACTGCTGTAGTGAATTTTAAAAATCTCAGCTCAATTGCAATAATAGGGGACTTATCAGCAGAAGGGGTTGAAGTCAGCAGTGAGTCCTTTCTCAGCTGAAAGCTACAAGAGTGGTTGTAAAAGATGAATGAGGCCCTTGCTTACTGGGGTGAAATGCTTTTAAAGGACAAGAATCTGCTTATCTTTGATTGATTGCTCAGTCTGATACTTTCCTTTATAAAGTTTATTGACTACAAGCCCATAAATCAAAGAAAAACAAATCACAGGTCCAATTTTGGGGGCATTGACATCCTGCCATCTTGCAGCAATATCTTAGAAGTCACAGGGCAGGAAAGTAGAGATATAGGGCACTCACAGAGACAAAAGCATCTATTTCAGTTAAATTATTACTTCAAATATTTACAAATTATTATTCATGCCCTATAACATTTTCAAGTCAAGAAAAATATGCAGACAACCAAGGTACCCAGATTATTTTTCTTAAGTCGTTAAAAGCAGTATTTACAATTATCAGACATACTTTTGATTATGTTGCTGCATACCTCTCTAGTTCTGCAAGACTACCACACAACCCTCACTCTTTGTAAGGATGTTACATTTACAATTTAAACTATCAAAGCAAGAATCAGATTTCTTTCACGAGGATTTGAGGGTTTAGGAAGCTCAAAATGTCTATACTGAAATATCCCTTACAGTTACATGTAAGGAAAGCAGTAGCCATAGATCTTGTTCATATGGGACATGAGGTATAATATGACAGCATGATAACACAGATTAATTTGCGCTGTTGACCTTGACACACTATTCTATTGTGACTTCTTTTAAAGTCAGCACTCGGGTCACCAGAACATCTGCTGTTTAACAAAAAAATCCCATTCAGAAGTTCCAAATGTGTAGAAACAAATGGTACTGCACTATCATTATACAGTGCAACCTCACTGTTAGGGGTCTAATATCAAGGTTACCCTGACTGTACTACATTATTATTAGTGGGTTTATAATTCACATCTTGCTACAGTACACAAAATACCTAATTATCAAAAGAAGCTTTTCAAAAGCTAGATTGTGTTCTATGTAACCAGGGCTGACTGATGCTTTCTTTTCATTTTATCTCTGGAGAGATCTGGCAGCCCGCACGCTGCTGAACATCCTGGCCTAGACCTGGCAGAGCGCTTTAACATATATATATATTTTTACAAATACAAATACACCCCTATATTTTAGCAGGACATGCTCTTAAGGTATGTGCACGCTAGACTACCTTGCTGAACGTATGAACTGGGTTCACCACACTGGCTAGAAATTACACAGCACTCAGTATTACATCCTTCCCATCTTAAGCCCCACTATTATCAGCCTGTACCCAAATCTAACCTGGTGCTCAGTGCTGGGAAAGGCTGATGCAGACTTGTAGGAGAAGGCTGAAGATCAGGGAGACGATGGGTGGCAGAGAGTAAGCACAGGAGTACTTCCATTGTGTTTAGTATGAAAAAGAAAACTAAAGGATAATGAGTGTACCCTATAAGGTGCCCCAGGACCTTACCACCCCTTTGACACTGTTGCTATCCCTCTCCCAGTGCTGCACCAGCTGTTTCCCCTCAGAGATTCTCCATGTAGTCAAACACACTGGTTGTCTCTGCAGGATACTAGGGAATGTCAGAAAGATCCCACAGAAAGGACCAAGGGTTTCCCACGGTCTGATGACCTTTACCTTACCTAAAGTAGACCACAAGGTCTATTGGCATTTCAGCTTTCCCATTTAGTAGGGAAGCACACAACCCAAGCTGGGCTCTTCTGACTGTACTGTGTTTGTGCTGTGAGTCACAGTGGGCTGATTCTTCCTTGCTTCACAAATCTGGCATTCATTTATGCCCTAGCAAAACAAGTAAATGTTACTACTCTATTTTTTCAGCTGATTTGTACTTGCTCTGCAAGTGCAGGCAATAGGAATTAGTCCTGCTCAGTAGCTGAGCACTACGTATCTGGCTTATCAACCCTTTTATTTATAAAGTGGAAAAAAATCCCCACAATCAAGAGCATGGAAAATTACTGTAGGCGTCTATGAACTACAACATGCAAGTTGCAATGCCTGAGAAGCGACCACTACCTCCAGCTGTTGAGAAAAGGGAACACTGATAAGGCAAGCATGAAAATATATTTACAAAGAGCAAGGGTTGTGCATGCTGAGCCAAGCAAGGAAGGGGCAGAAGGAAGCAGCTCAAGGTCGCTCCGCACAGGAAAGTAATGGCATAGAAAATGCCTTTGACTCTCAGCAGGGCTGGAGGAGGAGGAGGTGGCTGTTGCGCTGTGACTTGGGCCAAAATGAAATACTTTCTAGTTGTTTTAAATGAGATTTCTATCACGCGGTCCCAGCTGATCTCCATGAGAAATTTATATATGGTTACTGACAAGAAGAAAAAAAGTAAAAAAAGGACTGACACTGCTGAATAAGAAGATAGCATTCAGTAATCAGTCGCCAAAGACCTAATCTCATTAACTCCTTCTTCTAAGATTTCAGCTGTCAGTCTGCAGTTAGCAGCTAGTGGAGAACTGAGTACAATGAATGAGACATCTTTTAAACGTTATTTTTTCAGGCCATCTTCCTGATCTTTTATACTTGTTTGTTCTGCAGTTTCTTAGAAGTTACAACTGCTGAAGGAAGTAGAAAAAATCCAGAAAAAAAAATAACCTGCTCTCCTATGCAGTTTCATGTCACTAGGTCAGTGATTAACAAAGACAAGGTCCTACTGCAGGGAAGCTAAATGGAGTTCATTATGGACATGAAAGTTAGCAGGGCCAAAAAGGTGAGACTATAGGAAAGAGGATGAAATAAGAGCTTAACAAGTGTGGATTTTACTTCCTCAGTGCAATAAGGACAGCTTTTAACTACCAACCACCCTAAAAAATACCTCTAGATAACAGTGCCTTTAAAATATGTACTGTCCTATATACTACACTGTCTTGTATATACTCAGGAAAGCTAAAATTATAACATATTCCTTAAAATATTCTGTGTTGTACTGAAATGAGTAATCTTTGCCTTGTAGACTGGAAATTTATTTTTTCTTTTTTTTCCTTGAATAATAGGAAAGTAGCGTGACAGATGAATAGCTTTGAAGTTGAGTAGAATGATATCATTAAACTTGGATGGAGACACTTACCTCAAAACCTCACAAAACTGTAAGTTTGTCACCAGTGTTCGTTGCTTGAATGCCTTGAAAATGCCAGTGCTTCCTGGGGGTGCTTCCCAGAAGCAAAATTCCTGGAGAAGAAGACTACAGACAGCTTGCTCCCAAACCCACCAACAGATTCTGGAACTACAGCCAGCAGATGCTGAGATACAAGATTTTCTTGGCCCTAAGGTTTGCAAGTGATATCCTGTGTCTCACTCACAGATAAGTTTTGGACATATGCTGTAGTACCAGGTACCTGGCAAACACAAAGAGGGTCAGCTCTTACAGTGTGTCATATTTTCTCTGCAGAACTGACAGTGAATAATCACTCTTTCAGGAGTACTTCTGGTTTAGCCGATTTCCACTTTGATTTGACGCTAGAACTAGCCCTGTTATCGTCTTCTGCTGGAAAACTTGATTTTTTCTGCTATAGCTGCCAATGTCCTGTATTACCAAATAGTCCAGGTGGGTTTATCATGACACGCCCTCCTCCCTCAAGGCAATATTTGAGTAGGTTCCAATCAATTCTTGATTGTGAGACGCTGGACACTGAGAAAGTTGCTTAGAAGTGGAGCTCACCTACAAAAAGTGCACACAATGGTGAGGCTAGAAAATCAAGTACTTTTCAAAATAACTTATTTGATTAGTCTGGAAAAATTGGGCGCAGAGGAGTTATGAAATGTAGCAAGCCAAAGTCTCAATGGAGCTTCAGTCCACAAGAGATCAAAGGCTTCTAAGGAGCAGTGCGTAGGCAAAAACATTTGTCAGAACATACTTTCAGTAACTTCAATGCATAAATAAATGTTTTCAGGGAAACTAGAGGCTGAAATGGGACTTGAGGGCGTTGATTGCAGGATTGCCTGATACCTAGAAGACTAGGAAGAAAAAGGAGAGCGGATAAGTAGCTGATGTATAATAATATATTACTTGGTCCCTGTAAGAAACAACATCAAGGATGTCTGTACAGATTAGCACTGTCAATAATTTTAACAATATACAGTATGCCAACATTTCTTTTAAATGGCATTTGTTACCAATATTTTAGTGTTATATAAACTATTCTTCTGAATTAATAATCATAGTTACACTTTTCTGAGGGAGGGGACTTCAGACCCTTTATGAGATTCCATTTAGGGGATGATCTGTTGTCTAAGCAACCTTTAGAATAGGTGGAAAGAATCAGATGTTAGAGTAAATTAATGTGGCATTGACTTGCTTACAACAGCTTGTTAATGGAAGTGAATTCAACAAGCAGCACATGCTAGAAGGGGGAAATTGTCCCTGTTCACACTGTTGTGTAAATCAAACCTCAAAATAAAAGCAAGAGGATGGACACAAAGAACTACTTACCATGAGCATCCTTGAACAACTGCAGTCTCAGCAGCGAAGACAGGGATGCAACAATGCAAGTCTGAGTAAACCAAGCAAGAAGCAAAACCTACCAACAAACAAAAATTGTAAACTTTCAGCAATCATTAACATAAGGATTTTTATAAAACTTCCTAGGACCTCACAGCAACATTGTTCTTCAGAAGGTGAAGGGCAGTTTGAAATAGGGCTCTGTGGTTTAAAACGCTTAAGAATTTGGGTGCAAATTTAGCTAGTAATAGCAAAAAAATACCCGAAGAATATAAAAAAAATAATAGCAAAAAAGCAACTATACTGGCACATGGTGATAATCATTGTGAGAATATTGCTAAACCATGAGAGATCTTGAAAATATAGTTTTTACTTTGCTCCCACTGTTACATGTTCTCAGACTTGAAGAGAAAATGAAGAACCTAGTTTGTTATTTTGCTCAGATAATAACAGTTATAAAAATAGATTAACTGTCAGTATCATGAATTAATATCACAGAAGTACAGAGGCTCAAATAACAGGCTTAGGCCATAAGCAAAGAAGTAAGAACACAAAACTCATGCTTTGATCTGAGAAAAGAGAGCCACACCAAAACTACAGAAAAATGCTTACATAAAATGAAATTTGTGTTCAATAATTCTGTGTGCTTGTAAAATCTACATTTTATTTTGTTCTACATATAGAGGCAGCTTTTCATGTCAAAGCCCAACATACTAGCTACAAAAGCTGATGCTGAAGTTAAAAATCTACAGCTCTTAGTCCATGCTTTCAATTCCATTCCCCCCCCCCCCTTTTTTTTTAGAGAACCTCTGAACGTCTAAATGATAACATGTTTCAAGTAGCTGTTCCTTCCCTGGAGTTGAACAAAATTGAAAAGATCAAAGTTAGTGCAATCTTGTTCAAAGGTGAAGAGGTGAAATCTTATGTGTGCTGGAGGATCAGAGCAAATAGGAATGTACAATGCTTAGTGTGCGGCACCTGAAGCCCTCTTTCATCAAGGTACCTCATTTTCATTTGAATTCAGAATGTACCTCATTTTATGATAGAATAAGGAACAGCACAGGATTAGCTTGGTTACAAAGAAAAGAAGCCCTCGCACAAGTCTCAAAAGTAAACATCAGTAAAAGGTGAAAATGGTCAATTTTTTTTTTAGAATTACTATATTCACCACATTAAATTCTGTATTTCTTCTTTAAGCAACATTTATATAACTGAATAAGGTGAAACTATGACACCCACGATGTTTCAAGTATCATAATGCTGTTGATAGTTGAAGAATTTCTTGAAAAAAACACTGTGTTTTGAAGGGGGGTGCAGAGAGGGGCACTTAAAAAGAGTATGTTTTTTTCCATAAAATCTTCATGTGACTGATGTGCCCTGACATAATGTATCATGATGACATACAGCTGCCAAAAAGAACTTCAAATGATGCCCTTTTTCTGGAAAGGAAAAAAAAAGTGATAAGAAAATAGGTACCTTTTCAGCAGAAGCTCTTAAGGCTTTAAAAGCACAGCAACCAGTAAAAAGGTTCTCAGATAAAGGCTTCTTTACTCAATTTTGTCTAAGTACCTATAAGCTAAATGAGGGGAAAAGGGTATGGAAAGTAATGCTCCAGCCTCCAGGAGAACTGGACATATCCTGGAGACAAGACACTGTGACAAAGAAAGACAAGAGATTTTTTTATGTCCTTGTCCTACCATGGCATTTTCAAACACATTGGAAGGCCTATTTCCAAATTATTGGGAGTTGTGCTACATTACGCTAATAATGCTGATCTGAGAATATTTTAGCATAAATCTGCAATTAAGCACAGAAAAGTGGTCACAAATGTGTAAACATTCAGAAGCTGTATAAGAGATCCACATTTCAATTTTCCCTTTTTGAAAACACAGAGTTTCTTTTGCATATTTTCCTGCTCTAGGGCTGTTTCTATAGGACTCTCTGAAATTCCAACCCATACTTCACTGCATGAAAGCAATAAGGATTATTGTATGTATTGCCTATTACAGGTCAAACCTTGACCTGAAAATCAGGTCTGCTCAAGAGTATTATACAGCCCTCTTAGGAACAATCTCACACAGCTATCTACCATGCCGCGTTTCTCAAGGATTCACCCAGCTTATCCACTCCCAAATTCCTGCTTTTTTTTCTTTCTTTAAGCCTCAATCCTGCTAAGAAATGTTCTAAAAAATATGTTTAGCCTTCCAGTGGTAGCTCCAGAAAAATGAACCCCTCAAAAAAGAGCATTTAGAATCATAGAATTAGCCGAGTTGGAAGGGACCCAAAGAGATCATCAAGTCCAACTCCTATACCTACATAGGACACTCCCAACATTCACACTGCGTGACTGAGGGCATTGTCCAAACGCTTCTTGAATGCTGGTAGACTTGGTGCTGTGACTCCTTCCCTGGGGAGCTGTTCCAGTGCTCCACCACCTGCTGGGTGAAGAATCTCTTCACAATATCCAGTCTAAACCTTCCCTGGCACATCTTCCTGCTATTATCTTTAGTCCTATCATAGGTTGCAAGAGAGAAGAGATCAGCACCTGTTTCACCTCCCTCCCTTGTGAGAAGGCAGTAATCAGCTATGAGATCCCCTCTCACTCTCCTCTTCTCCAGGCTGAACAGACCAAGTGACTTCAGCCATTCTTTGTACAATTCCCCTGTAGACCTTTCTCCAGCCTTGCGGCCCTCCTCCTTAGATGTGCTGGGGTCTGCAGCTCACTGTGAACTGGGCTCACTGTGAACTGGTGTTCAGGGATAGAATAGAGACAAAGGGGACAAGATGCCCAAAGAAGGAAAATCCAAAGGTTAAGAAAGCACAGGTAGAAAGTCAAAGCGAAAGATATGTACTATCAGATCAGGTGCAACTGAATATTTCACCAAACTACTAGCTTTTACTTGATGAGAAATCATGCCATTCAAGCTTTGATAATTTTTGGATTGTCAATTTGCACACATTTCTTTTAGTTCTCTTGGCTAATAACCTCCATCTATTTACAAAGTATAATCTAAAATATCAACATACATAAGCAGCTCCCAAAGGGATAAGACAATCTGCTGGTTCACACATATTAGCACAAGGCTTAGTGCAGAGAAATCAAGCCCTCCTCTTTTCCTCTTTATCTGTGTTTCAGGTCACGATTTCTTCTACCTTTGGGGTACAGAAAGAATTCATCTATTGTCCTACGCCCATTGCCAGCCTCCTGCGATTCATCTGAGCAGAAAACGGTGAAAGTGCTGTCGGGAGACTAAATCTCTTGACAACAGGGGATCTCTCTGTGTTTCATAAAAAACATTACCTTGACATAAAATATCTAAGAATCAGTTACATTTTACAGCACAGACTGGCTGACTTGCAAACAATGGTTGTGCCAATTCTAAGTCTTCATGCGGGAGTTTGCTTTTGCATTTTGGTGGCACATAGATGGTCATATTTGCTACTTTGAAAGGGGTCATCTGCTGGGATTTCAGGTTTCTTCTGAAGTGCTCTGCAGAGTAGAGGTATTTCTTCAACCAGATGTTTCTTCAGTGTTTGCATGCTCCCAGCAAACCCCCAAGCTTTCCTACATACGAATTTCACATAAATTGTGAACAATGTGTTGTAAGCATAAAGATGGCTTTTACTCACTGAAGACCACACCAAAAGTGCTGTGTTTTGAGACCTGGCTTGTCTTTTCTACATGACTCTCCCATCCATCTGCACAACAGAAAACACACAGCCAGTCACTATTCTGGTACGCACAACAAAGTCTCACAAGGTGAGATAACAGGTCAGGTGTATCGTACTGTTACTGTTCTTTTCTGTATTCGTATTTGTTATGGACTATAAACCCTGATGATCCCATGAAAAGCTGTGAACATGAATCCCAATTGGCTGAGCAGTGCTATTTCATGGCGGGGCGAGTCCAGTGGTAACGAATTCAGTCAACATAATGATTTCAGTTTCACTGCACTGCTCTACTTCCTGGGAACCTGCAGAAGATGAGTGACTGTGTCATGTTCATAAATTCAGACATATACAGCACTGAAATTTCTTATGGAGCTTTAAGTCCCTGTGAAATGTCAGACTAATAAATATGGTGATCATATTTGCTATTTGCCAAAAATATTAATTAACCAGGAAAAGTTATTAAAAATATATTCCTCAAAATTATGCAACAGAAAATACATTTTTTCTTATTCATGGTTATATGAATGCAAAATGCCATGAATTCTTCATCTTCAATACCTAAGGGATTTATAAGCATATTGCATCCATAAAACTTGGTTCATCAGTACAGTACACAGCCCAGATATGCATATTTAATTACCCTGAAAGTAATTTACTTGTACAGATGGTGGTATTAGAAGGTCTTACTTCAATTTAAATTACTTCTATTTGAAAAATAATGTTATTTTGCTATGAATCTTGAGTGAAGAATTCATTCTTATTACAGATGAATAATATTTGTCAATTGTAATTAATATGTGACTAATCTAATACTTCCTCAACAAATGTTTGGTTTCAAGTTTCACAAACCAGAGCATCCTCTTTCCAGGAGGTTGATCTAGCGGCATTTCAAATCTAAACCTGCTTACTCTGAGGAATCCCAATATGCACTTGGGATAAGTGAATAAAAAGCCACAGAAGATTTTGTCGAACATCCCCAAGACCTCTCAAGGCAATGAGACATTGCAAAATAGTTTGCATCTTTCTGTAAAATTAAGTGAAGATTAAAGTAAAAGGGTGCATTTCAGGAAAACACCTGTGAGGCATAAGGTTTCAGGAAAATAGCACCTTGATGTGCATGTGGGGAGTTTGAGACAAGCATTAACAGGAAAAGATCCAAAGCATCCTGCCCTGGCTGTGGCAGTGAGCTCTCTCGGCAGCACAGGCAGCAGGGCCATGCCTGCTGCTCACATTGCCACCACTTTCCCTTGTCTCACACCACTCAAATAACAGCAATTTCCAGGAGCGAGCGTGCAGCAGAGGCAGTGAAAGCTGGCAGTATATTGCATTAAATCTTACACCCTTGCTGGAGAAACATGACTGCTTTTTCAATCAAGATTGTTTTCTTGTGCAGCACCGTAAAAGGTCTACACGTGTTTGTTAGACTTTCTTCAGCAAATGTCTGTCTTTATTTAAGAGATGGCTATCTCAGAGGTGGCTGCCATGGTTGCTATGGTAAGCATTCATGTTTTATTGAAGACTAAATGGCCACAAAGCGCATAAAGGGCTCCCAAGTGGCCCTAAAATGTGCTCTGCCTCCCCCTTCCTCCACCTCTCTCCTCAGGACAAAACAATCTTTTGACAGTTGATCTGATTTTGAGGGCCTACCTGTGGACTTGATTCAGAGAGGTAGAAAGCACCTGAACTTCTAGAGAGTTCTGCGGGAGCTGAAGATGATGGGCAAGCTGCACCTCTGAGGCACTCTAAGACTACTAGCGCCACATGCCTTTGTCAAATTAAAATAGGAGTGAACAAAAATCTTAGCTCTCTGACTGGACCAGCAATGTTGTGTACAAAGGGCTGTACAGCCAAAGCTGGAACACACAGTAGGGCAACCCAGGCACCAGAGAAGAGAAAAGGGACAGGACCTGTCACTCTAGAGGTAAACCTGCTATAGCAAAGGAGCCATGGTGCTCTGGCTGTGGCTGGCATTCCATTCCCAGGCTGCTTTTCTTTTTAATCATGCTGACATAGAGAAAACTTTACCTCCTTTGGCTTTCATGCATTTACACTTACACAGAATTTCCGAAAGTGTCTTTCCCAGGAAAGGTAAGCACATTCGCTTCCACTGATTTTAAAAGGATCATGGTCAGTTCTTTTCAATTTGGAATTTTTTTTTCTCAAACTGTCTGCAGTTTCTGCATTTCCAAGTAGCTACCCAGCGTTCACATCATCATACCTACATCATACCTCCTGGGTGTCCGAGTTGTGCAGATCTGCACCTGCAGTCACCCCTTGCATTTCTGCACATGTGTTGATTGGAGCATGTCTGTCAAGCTTCTCACATCCAACCCTTCAGCAACATTGTTCCCCAGGGCTTTTCTTACCAAGTGTTCTCTCTCCAAGGAAACAGGATCTTCATTTATTCTTGTCCAGTGGAGCCATAGTGATCCCACAGACACCCCAACATCTTTCCTGTTCCCACTGCTCCAATCACAGCCGTGCACTGGCTTTAACCCTTCAAAGACCCATGACAGCCATACACAAAAAACAGCGGCTCAGCACAGAATCAAAGCATGCACGCTCAGGTGCGTCGTGCCCGGTTAGCGGGTTGCCAGCTGAGGTGCACTACGGGTGGTGGGGAGTGAGTCAGGGAGCACGTCTGCAGCAACAGGGTGGGTGGGGAGGTAGAGGGTTGCAAGTAACAGTTCTGTAGAAGTTTGGGGACAAGAGATGAGTCAGGAATCTGAAGAGGAGAGGGATTAAATAGATACAAACTGTAGGATGGCTGTGGCTGAGTTGCTCTCGATTACAAAATTTCTGTGAAGTATGCCATTTTAAAACATGGAAATTCAAGGCGACAGTTTGTATTTTATAATGCACAGTCAAAAGCTGAAAACAGAAGCAGCATTTAACAGTTCTGTCCCTTATTTTCATACAAATTCACGCACACATGCTCATATGCATATATAGTCAGCCTTAAACACAAGATCCATAGTAGGTTTTTCAACAAAATAATCCTTTGGATACTGGTAAATGAAGAAACAATAACACGGACATATCATAGCATCACTAAAAATGTCACCACAGTTAGCAAGCCTGCTTGCTTTAGCAAAAAATATTGGTGAATAATCCTCTGACAGCTAGCACGTTAAAAAAACATGCCTGGTGTTCCTTGCCTAAAAAAACAGTGGGAGTGGAAACATTGTTTTCTTGCCAGGTTATTTTCATTTCAGGAAGAGAAATAACCAAGGGAAACATGGAGAGACGAATAAATAACAAGAAGCAGTATGATGGGAAGAAAAATCCTTCATAATTATGCCATTGCCTCTGCCTTTCTCACAGATTCCTCTGCTGTGCCATACTGTGCCAAATCACTCACATGCAGGGCATCCTCCAGATGAATCAGCACAGTGGCACACGGACTTGAACGTACATGAGAGGTACAGAGGAGTTGTTTGATATTGTATTTATGAACAAATCAGAGACAAGAGCTTGGTGGAGGCTTTTTTTTGGAGGAGGAGGAGGAGGGGAAATAAGACTGTATGTCAGGTCGAGAAAAAAAATGAACAATGAGGAACACCAGTTGTCATTTGTGTCCACTTGGATACTGAGACATTGATTGCAACTCTTTGAGTACAACCATCCAGCCAATTCCTTATCCACCAAGTGGATAAGGATCTGTCAAATCCCTGTCTCTCCAATTTAGAGATAAGGATGTTGTGCAGGACAGTGTCTAATATTTTACACAAGTCCAGGTAGATGATATAACTTGCTCTTCCTAATCCCGTAACCTTGTCATAGAAGGCCACTAAATTTGTCAGGCATAATTTGCCCATAGTGAGGCCATGCTGGCTGTCTGTCACCCACCAAGTCCTTATTTTCCGTGTGCATTAGCATATTTTCCAGAAGGATCTGCTCCATGATCTTGCTGGGCACAGAGGTGAGACTGACTGGCCTGCAGTTGCCTTGCTCTTCTTTTTTTCCTGTTTTAAAATTGGTGGCTGTGTTTCCCCTTTTCCATTCAGTGCAAACTTCATCAGACTGCCATGACTTCTCAAATATGGTGGATGGTACTTAGCAGCTTCATCCACCAGTTCCCTCAGGATCTGTGGATGCATCTTATCAGGTCCCATGGACTTGTGAACCTTCATGTTCCTTAGATGGTCTTGTACCCGATCGTCTCTTACAGTGTTCAATTCTCCCATTCCTTACCTTTGTCTTTTGCAACTGGTGTGGTGTGGCTTGAGCACTTTCTGGTAAAGCCTGAGGAAAAATGTTACTGAACACCTCAGCCTTCTCCATATCCTGGGTAACCTTGTCTCTTATTTTCTTCTGGAGGGTGTACATTTTCCTGAGTTTTTCTTTTATCACTGATGTACCTATAGAAACTTTGCTTGTTGCCCTTGATATCCTTGGCCAGATTAATTCTATCAAGGCTTTAGCTTTCTTAATTTAACCCCTGGCTGCTCAGACAATTTCTCTGTATTCCTCCAGACTACCTATCCTTGCTTTGACCCTCTGTAGGCTGCTTCTTTGTGTTTTGAGTTGGTCCAGGAACTCTGTATTCATCCATGCAGGCCTCCTGGTGGTTTTGCCTCTTTGTTGGAATGCATCGCACCTGAACTTGGAGGAGGTGATCCTCAAATATTAACCAGCTGTCTCAGTCCTCTCTGCCCTCCAGAGCTTCATCCCATAGTACTCTACTACGCAGATCTCTGAAGTGGCCAAAATTTTCTCTCCCGAAGTCCAGGGCATCGAGCTTGCTGCGCACCCTCCTTGCTGCCTTAAAGGTCTTGTACTCTATTATTTCATGGCACTGCAGCTAAGGCTGCCCTTGAGTTTCACATTCCCCGCTAGCCCCTTCTTGTTGGTGAGAACGAAGTCCAGCATAGCAGCTCTCCTCATTGGTTCCACTATCACTTGGAGAAGGAAGTGATTATTTATGCATTCCAAGAACCTCCTGGATTCCCTACGGCCTGCTGCGCTGTCCCTCCAACAGATAGCAGAGTGACAGAAGTCCCATAAGGACCAGGGCTACTTCTGCAACTGAACTGTAAAATCATACAAGATCATCACAAAGAATGAAAATCATTATGTTTCATATAGTTCATTAGTAAAACAGCTCAGCCAATAGGTCACCAAGCACGTAAAATACTAATGCTTGCATATATGCTACTGAGTACATCAGTGACAGAAGTTTTTATGCCAAGATGGGGATTTGTGAGAGCTCCAGAGGTGGAATAAGCATCTTTAGTCTGCCCTTTGTAGCTCTTGTTTCACAGCCTACACCCTTAGATCAAGTGAGAGTTTAAAGCAAAACCAGAGCCTCCTGCTAAGGTAAAGAGTATCTGAAATGCAAACACTTTCCTATGCCAGACTGTAAAGAACATGACTAATAGTCATGTTCTTTACACAGAATAGTCTCCTAGTGCTCCAAATGGATACTTTCCCAAGTAAAAGCTGGCCAAAGGCTGCAGAGGTTGGTCATGTGGTTTCATAGGGTTCAAGGCCTGGATAGACTTAAACGTAGACAATGAAACTGGTTGAGTGGGACACATCCTTTCGAAAGCCATGGAGTTTTGATGTGCAGTCCCCCAGTCTCAATAGGAATCCTTTCCAGTGCTTAATTACCTCCACTTTCAAAAACCTGTGACTTACTCAAGCTTTAATTTTCCTGCCTTTAGTTTCAATTATTTGATCTTTTTGTATGTACTTTTGTCACATCCTTGGCCATCTTACAGGTCTTCAGGTGGCTGGCATCTTCACCATACCTAGATACTTATCTATCCAAGTATTGCACAAGTTAATAGACTGACCTGGCTCTCATTGTAAAAAATAAAAAAAAACACATTTCCCAGACCTCAGATCATTTCTTCAATTCTTTTGAACCTACTTCAATTTTTCACCATCCTTTCACTGGACAGAGCACTCCAGCAGAAAGCTCACCAAGAAAATACAGGGAGGTGACTCCAATTCCTTAGTATTAGTTTGTCATATGTTTTATTAAGGATTCAAGGATGTTTTGTCTAGTCTCCTCAGAAGAAAAAAATGTTTGGTTTTTTTAAATAAAAAAGCACTCAAACTCCACCACTATCAGTGATATCATTAAATATCATTTTTTCCCCTTCTGCTGCTCGAATGCGTAAAAGTGCTTACAGCAAGAAAGGAATGCAGATTTCAGGGGGAGTGAATGAATGCATTATTCAGAGAATGGATGCATGGAGGTATGCACACACAGGGAGAGGCACCTGGGAGTGTATTTGCCTTGTCTGTACATATACGATCTTTTTGAATATCAGAGACAAAATGTACCAGCCCTTGAGTATGCCCCTAAAGAAACTTTGAAAACTTAAACTATAGTAAATTATGGGTTTTGTAAAAATGGAAAATAATCAGTAATGGTAACTGAGATTGATTTTATACTTGGATTCAAAAAACAAATTTTTATTAAAACTAATCACGTGTTGTTTTATTAGGTTATTTATTGCACCTCTATTTATATTGCAGATGCCAGGATGAGAAATTAGCTATTATTTTTAGGTATTATAAATGCATAAATTAAATTGGGTGTTATATATAGCTCTATATACATTTCCATGACGCTCACTATTTTTTGCATAGAAAACGTCTGCAAAATGCTTAGCCTGAGAGTACTTTAGCTGGCTAAAAACTAATCAGTTGCAGAAAGCTGAAACTTCTGTCAATTCTATGAAATTAGAAGGCAGAAGACTGTGCCCCTCAGTATTTTGATTACATAGATCAGGAAACAAAATTTAAGAATTAGCAGCGGAAAATTTTAAATATGTCAGATACATGTTAATCAAAAGCGCTGTTACAAGTTATGGTAAGGGAAAGGTGTTGCTTTCAGATTTGGAAGTGCCTACTACAGTCTAACATCTTTGTCAATCCATCTGCAACTTTGCAACATCCATTTCTAAATGAATTACCTTATGGAGGAAACCAAAAGGCAGAAAACTAAAGAAAATGGGGTCAAATTCCTCCTGTGAGATCTACCTTGTAAAATTATCCAGAATGTAATAATACCATGTTATTGACTTAAGCACAGTTCCCTCTGACATGCTGCAGCTGACCTGTAATTTTTATCCTACATGTTGCCAGCACTATTAAAATGACACTTGTGAATGTAAATTAAGCTCACAAAGGGGACAGATTGTATGATTCTGGTTTCTCTCAGATGCCTGTAGGCTATCACAGGTTCCATATGTGAAGTAATTATGTTCACTGAAGGAAAGAATAAATGCTGTCAAATTGTGTACTGAGAGAGAAAGCAGCTATTATATTGCAGTAGTCACTAGAGCATTGCCTTAGAAAGTGGAAAGATATATAAATATAATAATAAAAAAGAAAAACTGGAGCTGAGCTATATTAAATATAACCTTTAAATGAGTATCTGCTTTTGAGTATATATTACCAAAGTCAATATTTCACCTCTTTAGTTGTATTTTCTTCCTCACGTCTAGAAAGTACAGGGCAGAATATTTATTACAGGGGTAAAGGACAGATGGAGCATCTTTCAGCTTTCTGTGTTTCCCCAGCAAGACGAGCCCTCCATGGCCCCAGAGACGCTGACTCCACCTCCTTCCCCACCACAAACCTCCTCCTGAAGGAGTTGTGCAGCAGCCAGCCTCCCTACCTGGCAAGTGGAGGTGTCCCAGCCTTCAGCCATGCCTTCCTCGCCCTATCGATCACAGAATCACAGCATCACAGCATGACTTGAGTAGGAAGGGACCTGCAAAGATCATCAAGCCCAACTCCTCTTCCTGCACAGGACAATCCCAACATTCACAACACATCCATTATGGCCAGCTACAAACTGACACTTCCTGCAGACCCAAGTAATGGCAACAAGGCTGAGCAAAGGCAAGGCTGAAGACTGAAGGTAAGTGACCCCTGTGCAGCCCCACAGCCGCTGGCGAGCAGCAGCCCCATGCTGCCCAAGCATCAAGTTGCAGAAGCATTGTGGAAGATGTGGCTTCACTCACGGAGGCCAATAGAGTTTCTAAAAGGAAAGGCAACATTCCCATCACATCCACAGCTGCAGCACTGCCCTGATCTGGATCTGGAGGAAGTGAGATTATATTTAAATCAGCAAGGCCATCACCAACCCAGCACAAGTGGGGAGAAAACACTGAGCTGGGGAAGTGTCACTTTTAAAATCTTTCATTTAGAGGGAGTCAAAAACACCAGAAGCAGGGAAATAAAATTTCTGAGTATAAGTCCTTGTGTGGTTTTAGATTTCCATCAAGAAATGAAACAAAGAAAGTTAGGAAACAGCCCTGAAAAACACAAACAGGAAGGCACATTTTCTGACAGTGTTAACATAGTTATAACGCTCATGAAGAAGCCCACAGCATTGAAAAACACAGGGCTGAACACTTCTGTATTTTTACTGTTTTCTACAACAGCATCACTGGGCTCAGATCTTTGGAGCTTCCCACCTCAATTTTAAGGGGAGGTTTCTGCAGTGTCCCATTAGCATTCATTCTGGATCTCTTCAGTCTCAACTGTAAAATAACCGAAGGTGAGCAACATTCCAACACAGTTGTCCTCCACTCCGTCCAGCTGCCTCACTCCCGTTAACCTACAGAACTGTTTTTAACCTGACTGTCTTAATGGCAGCACACACTTGGACCAGAAGAACCAACTGTTGAGAAGTTCAGAGAGAGCAGAGAGCAGGCCGGCTAGAGAGATGGCACAAGACGCTTATTATTGAACTCCTTGTGGCCCAGATTCTTGTCTGTGACTCTGAGCTCTGTCTGTGCTCCTCTAACTCTCAAAAGCTAATATGTACAGGAGACCAAATCCTTCTGACTGCTTTAAGATGCAAAGGCAGCTCTCAGGGAACCAAAGCAACTGCGGAAGCAGAGGCAATGCCTGGAATCACAGAATGGTAGGGGTTGGGACCTCTGAAGATCATCTAGTCTGACCCCCATGCTAAAGTAGGTTCACCTAGAGCAGACAGCACAGGAACACATTCAGGCAGGTCTTGAATATCTCCAGAGAGGGAGTCTTCAGCCTCTCTGGGCAGCCTGTTCCAGTGCTCTGCCACCTTCAAAGTAAAGTTGTTTTCAGGTGGAATTTCCTGTATTCCAGTTTGTTCTCTCAGCATTGGCTTCTGAGGGGAAGCTTCTAGAGCTTCTCAGTGTCCAACAGAGTCAATACCACCTGGCCCCAGATGCACTGCTGGACAAGGCTGAGCCAATCAGCAACACTGGTAACACCTCTCTGATAACATAGTAAAGAAGTGGAGGGGGAAACAAACCAGCACAACAGCAACTGCAGCCAAAGAGAGGAGTGAGAACATGTGAGAGACACAACAATACAGACACCAAGGTTAGCGAAGGAGAGAGAGAGGAGTTGCTCCAGCTGTTGGAGCAGAGGTTCCTCTGAAGCCCATGGTGAAGATCACGATGAGGCAGGCTGTGTGCCTGCAGCCCATGGAGGTTAATGGTGGAGCAGATATCCAACTGCAGCCTGTGGAGGACCCCATGCCAGAGCAGGTGGATGCCCAAAGGAGGCTGTGGCTCTGTCACCCTGTCAAAGCTCCAGTGGGGAGCATAGTCTTGGCAGGATCTGTGAACCTGGGGAACAGGTTTGCCAGCAGGACTTGTAACCCAATAGGGGACACACACTGGAGCATTCTGTTCCTGAAGGGCTGCACCCTTTGAAAAGGACCCGTGCTAGAGAAATTAGTTAAGAACTAGCCCATAAGAAGGACTCACACTAGAGAAGTTCATGGAGAACCATCTCCCATGGGACGGGCCCCACACTGGTGCAGGGGAAGAGTGTGAAAAGTCCTCCCCCTGAGGAGGAAGGAGCAACAGAGACAACACGTGATGAACTGACCACAGCTCCCATCCCCCATCCCCTTGTGCTGCTGCAGAGGAGGAGGTAGAGAAAATTAGAAGTGAAGTTGAGCCCTTGGAGAAGGGAAGGGTGGGCAAAATATGGTTTTAATATTTGGTTTTATTTCTCATTATCCTGTTCTGATTTGATTTGCAATAAATTAAATTAATTTTTCCCCAAGTTGAGTCTGTTTTGCCCATGGTGATAATTGGTGAATGTTTTTTCCTGTCCTTATCTCAACCCACAAGCTTTTCATTATATTTTTTTTTCCCCTGTCCAGCTGAGGTAGGGAGTGATAGAGTAGCTCTGATGGGCACCTGGCATCCAGCCACAGCTTGTAGAAAACCATGCCATTTGCATAACATTATATTTCTGCTTTTGTGAAAATAGAAACTATGACTTTATTTTTGAGGTTTCTCAGGATTTAAAAATCTGCCCACGAGCTTCTTCAATCCCTCCATAGAAGCCATTTTATCAACTGCACATTGTATTTAGTAGACTCATTCAGCACAGAGAAGCCTTCACTGCACTGGACACCAGCAAATTTTCTTTCATCATTTCTGGGCACACAGGCTGTATCTCCAGTGCTGAAAAAAGGCCCCCCAGGTTGCTTCTGGCACTGGCACTATCAAACACAGCACAGCTCACATCTGTTTACCTAAACTCCGTTTATATATTAAAATAAGGCAGTTACATCTGAATTGCCCATCAGGAACATGATCTGGCACATACTGTCCTTGCTAATCCTCTGGGTAACAGCCTGCTCCAGCCTGCTCTACACTCACCTTGACTGAAAGGGCTTCCAAATCACTTCGGCTTCTCCACACACAGCACTGTGAAGAAAGCAAAGCATCACGTCATCTCCTTATTTTGGTCATTGCTTTTCACTTTCGTTCCTGAGGTAAGAGCAAATAGCAGCTGGATCCTAGTATGAATGCAAGGGGTGCGTGGTCCCTGTTCCCCCTGGCCCTTGCAGCCCCTGGCCTTCAGTCCCACTCACTCCTCAGCCATCCACCCCACTCATGCCAACCTCCTCCTCCGCAGTGCCAGACGCTGGCAGCAAATTCCCATCAGGGATCCTCAGTAAAACCAACTAATCACCTCTTTGTTCAAGGCTGGCTGGGAAATGGAAGGACTGAGCACAGCACAGAGCAGCAGTCAGACACAGGCACAAAGGCAGAGCAAACTCTTCCATTCTGTGCACCAGACCTCCCTTACAGCTCATACTGGTTCCTGCAGGCTTCAAAAGTAGATCGTGGCTAGCTGCTGTTTAATTGCTATTCTTTTCCACGTATTAACATCTGTGAGTAGGTGGCTAAGATGCAAGCAGCAAATCTACCCAAGCAGAGCACAATTCAAGCACTGGGCCAGGGAAGATTTAGCTGCGGAAAGGGCTACAGGGCACAGTCCTCCTCTGGGCCCCTTAGCTGTGCCCCTCATGACTATCAGTGCAAGCTGCAGAGGGGCACAGGGCGGGCAGAGACCCTCATCTTGCCTGTCACACTATGCCAGCCTGTGGCACACCCCTGGGCCCACAGAGATGCACGCACCCTGCTAGATTCTCCTTTCCAGGAGAGATTTCAGGGAGGGGGGGGGGGGTGTTGTGCATAAACGAATCATTGCATCGTGCAGACTATTAATACCAATTGGTCACGGATGGGTGGGCAGTTAGATGGGCAGCCAGAGAGGCTGCCTGTTTTCAATTACACACAGTAGCACAACACACTATGGCAAGTTCTCCTTTAAATAAAAAATTGAAATCAACTGCCATTTCCTAAGCAGCTCAAAACTATTAAACAACTGTTTGCAGGGTAGCTCATGTCATACGTGGGAAGCTGAAATGTAATGTAGAAATGAGAGGGTTTTTTCTTGTCGGCAGCATTGACAGCAGCTATAATGTATGACTCTTTTGGATGCAGCGTGGCAGAAGCAGAGTGAGGATCATCCAGTGCTATTCACTAGAAAAATTGTTACACATAAAAAAGAGAAGGCAGAATCAAAGATCTCAGGATCATGGCAGAAAGGGGGGGGGGGAGGGATGGAGAGGATGGAGAGAGGGAGAGAGGAAGGAAGAGAGGGAGGGAAAGATGTGGTTTGCTCTTGCAGTTGTAATAAGGATTTGTGGGGTAATGTTGTGTAAAGGTAATACACCTGGATCTTTAATAATAATAACTAGAACCAACTCTCCATGTTAACTGACCTTTAAATATTATTGTCCCTTTCAGTTTACCAAAAGGACATTTACTTCATGGAAGATGTTATTCAACTCTTTAAAGATCCAATAGGCTAAAATATGCTAAACTGACATTTAGAATTATCTCATAACACTTTTTTTAAGATAACTCATATTATTTCCATGTGATTTGAATGTGAGATTTTTTTTTTAGATGTATTTTGAAACCATTTCAAATAATAGGCAGACACTGCCTGGACATTCAGGTTATCTGCAATGATATTAGGGCTTTTCTCAACAGCTGAGTAATTACTTCCTTATTAAGCTCAAGGCGAGTTGAAATCACATGTCCTGCTCAAAATTTAAACCTATATCACACAGGCAAAGGAAGCATTCATACTGACATTTTACATACCTAACTACAATTTTTATAATGAGGAGAGCATCTGTGGTATATTGCCTTGATAATCCATGAAATGAAGACACCTGGGAGGATCAGAATATAAAAAAATTCCTTTGTGTTAGATGGGGAAAGGCAACAGGACTCGAATAGATATAGGTATTGCTTCTGCCTCTATTGCAATCATCTCCCAGGGCCCATTTTAGACATGGCCACGAACAAGCAGGCCATTGCTTAGAGCAGTGGATTGAGTCTGGCAACAACGTGGTCAGCATGCTGGAGCTCCTGGTCCACCCAGCAAAGATGGCAGCCCAGTGCTCCTCCCCTCCACAGCCACATCTTCTGTTCTCTGGTCCTTTGCAGAGCCACATTCCCAATTCTCCTACATGGCTGAGACAGCTCCAGCCTGCAGCCAAATACTCCAAGTTCACCTCCAGATGTTTTGGGCATCACAAAAATCACTTGAGAAAACAAGAAACACACACTTCTCATTCCTTCTTGCTCCTGTCCTCCACAAGAGGAAGGAGAGAGGTTCAAGTTCTGATATCCTTAAACAGGGCAGAAAACAGGAGGAGTCACCCAGCAACAGCAAAGGCAAAAGCCATCCTTCATTTTTCAAATTCTACATTTTCTTACTCTGCAGCATCACTTTCCATCTCAGGGACCTGTCTGCCTCTGACCAGTGATTATTATCATAGCCCAACCACCTTCAGCAACTGGTGGGAGAAGCGTCCCTTTCCCTGGGCATTGTTTAGCTCCAAAAAGAGGGAAAATCAGCACAGATTGCCGATGGGCCAAGAATGTGTATAAATGAAGACATGGTAAAGTAACACATGATAATAAGCGCTGTCCAGCAATCTTCTTTGGCAGTCCTGGTTATAGTCTTTCCTAATGAAAGAGAAAGGAATGGTCATTTATGTGTCAAAAACCTCTTAAGTGATTAAAAGAAGCACACACACAATCAGTGGGAGAACTGAAGTGGAAGCTACAAAGAAAACCAAACTCTTGTCAGAATTTTAGTATTCGGTGATTTCAGCAAAAAATAAAGAAACAAAGTTAGAAGGGGTAAATTAAGTAATAAGAGAAAGAAGGCTAATTTCTTAAATTAAAACTTTAATATTTTCTAAAAACAAATGCTATTTATAACACATTCATAAGATGTGGTTTGTTCAGGTTAGCTCTTATTTAATCCACAATATTTTTAATATTAGTAGTCTGAAGCAAACCTTATTTTAATTGGATATTACAATTCATTTCAAATGAGTTGACAAAATCTATATGTAAAATCTAAACAGAATACTTCAATAAAATGCTTGAGATAATCTAGCATATCTCACTGGTGTTTAGCTCTACTCCGGAAATACACACTATTACTGCATCTTCTAATGAATTAAAAAAAGTACTATCTCTTTTCTGATTTCAGCCTTTGTTTAGTGAGTTCTGGTAAATTCTAAGTCAGATATTACACACCTGACAACCGAAACAACCAATTATGTTAGAAAACCACAGCGATAAGAAAAGTCCATAGTAAATACATTATATCCAGGCAACAGCAGAAGGTAAGTTTGTATTTCATTTGCTTAAGTTGGTAAATGTTTTCTGGCAAGTGTCCTTCAAATTCCAAAAATAATGCATCTATTTTATGGCATTATCTCATTGTCTATTATATTTGTTTATCTCTCTGCAGTGAAACCATATTGTTATTAAGGATATCATTATAATAGAAAATCGCATTAGCTTTTAAAACCCTGTTCTATTTTATGTGTATATAAATAGGAACATTATGATCATGCGAGATTCCCGCTTGTCCTTGCTATACTCTTGACACTGCTGTAAATGCAAGCAGAGAACCAAGCCCTTACCAGGGCTTAAAATATTGCCCCTTTGATTAGCTATGCAGACATCCTTTTTTGCTTTTATAATATGCAAAACCTCACCCTGCTGGTAATGTACTCAAAAAGGTGCAAACACAGTGTTTCTGTTTACCTGTGACAACCTAGATGGCGGTCTCCATGCATCTGTATTTGTATAGTATGGCAATAACAAATCACCCTACACGAAACAGAGGGCTGTTTTTTGAAGATGTTTAGTTGGCTAATGGCAGGAAGGTGGCTAATCCCAGGTGCCTACTGGGGAAAGGAGAGGGATGCTTTCACACTTGGGCAAGTTCCTGAAGGGATGAGCAACACCCAAGGCTCTCCTAGGCTGCAGGTTCTGTAGTTATTTCTGAAAGCATACCTCTGAGTACTGAAGCGTACCCCAGGAACAGGAGGAGTCTAGATTTCCACCTATAAAGACAGCTCAGGAGCAGTCAGCCAGGTTGAGGATGAAGCTGGGGCTGGACGAGGGGACCAGACACAGTGGGGGCACTGCTGCAGTAGTGTCTGCAAGCCCAAAAGGGCACCAAGATGCCTTATGTCCTGCCAGCAGAGTGCTGTGTACCCTGGCCACATATGTGCAACACTATCATGCTCTGACTACACCCTGGAACAGAGATGGGGCATTTATTTGTTAGACATAAGCAAGGGTTTACATTAAACACCAGTAATTAACACTGTGGCTGCTGAGAAATCAAAGTTTGGGTGATTGCATATCACCTAATGACCAATTAAAAGCTGAGAATTTTGAGAGCAATTACCCCTCCTCCCCTCCCCCCGGTATAAGATAGAGTTTAGGTGTCCTGAAATGTTTTACAGAGTGCAGTTGGGTCTCTTTCTCGCTGCCATAACACCCAGTGGTTCACGGAATGCAAGGACATGTGACTACAGGGCAGTTCCCACCATGTAATCAGGGCTGATGCACAGTGCTACACTCTGAGGAAACCCAGAAAAGTCTGGTCTAAAAAGTTCTCTGAATCAGAGTAATTACAATATTGATCACAATCCGTTGAACTAAAGTGGAATTAAATATAAATTTTCTGTTTATATAGTAAGTGTGAATGACAGTAAGTTAGCAACAGCTATCTTGGTCTGGTTTAACTGCCTAACATCTGGAGAACATTATTACAGAGTCATCAGCCATTTGGCCGATGCCCAATTTGGAAGCAGTTTTACCCTCTTGTCTCTAAACACGAGCACAGACTCGGCAAAACACGCGTATATTTTTTTCCCTCTTCTTGAAACATTCTCTTAAGTATTTCAATATTGTAGAATTTGATGGAATAAGCAACTTGTTTCTGTTTAGAAAGCAAACAAAATTGAATAAAAAAAAAGAGGCCAATTTTAAACATTTAATTCAAGCAACGATAGTGCTACTAATGAGAGTGTGGTAAAGGCAATTGTTCCAGCTATTTAAACAATAGAATTACGTGACATTTCACAGTATAGAAGAGACATTACTAGAAAGCTGAAAACTGTACGCCCTTGTTCCTGTATAAATATGTACACATAAGCTATCACTGATTACTACCAAATTTATATGAAGTGTAATTTGATCTTTATTACAGTTGCTGTGCTTGAAAAGAACCTCTTGACTTATGAAGAAACCCTTTTTTTTCTTATAGTAATGAAAAAACACAGTTGTCAGCATAATATCCTGACATTCAGGATGCCAGCTTGTCTCTACTGGAGTCAGATGTGAAAATAAATAGATATTAAACTGTCAGTCAATGAAATTACAAAGTCAAGTGCAGCTCTAGCTGTGATCCTGTGTGTTCTGTTTGATGGACACAGGTGTTTAAGTGTTATGAAATCCAGCAGAGCCTCAGAGTGAATAATACACCTTCCAACAGTCCTGCCTTAGCCAAAAGAGTTGCAATGAGCTCCCCTCTCACCCTGAGGCTCCCAAGCAATCAATGCACCCTAAGAAAGGGACCAGAAAGGCCTTTCAGGTTTATCAGAGCTACTGAGGTTTCAAAGCCTGCAGTACAGCATATGCTGAGGAATTGAAGCTACTGAAGGTAGCTCTGAAGGTTAGTCCCACTGGCTTTGCATACAAATCTAAGGCAGATGCCCAAAATCCACATCATTTATTTATTATTCATAAGGCACTTAAAGTCAATCATCTGTCACTAATAAACATTAACACTATTAAAAATTAATGATCATCCTACAGCATGCTGAGACAGATTCTTCTTTCTGTTTGATGAGTATTGGAGCAAAGTACATCGCTTTCATTTACTGACTCTTAAAGTGTTTATGCTGCTACTTCAGCTCCTCCTCCAAACACCAGTGACCCCCTTCTCTTGAGATGCCAAGAAATTATCAATCTCATGAGAGGAGCTTGAAAGGATGGGTTTGGATACAAATATGTATCTTCAGAGAAGAAAAATAAATCACAGATTCAAGGTTATCAAACAGCACAAGCCTTTGAGATTACAGGGCTTTTTGTCTCTTCTTCTGCTCTCTGCTAAGAAGTACTGTGTCTGTGACGGGGTACGCGTGTCCCTGTGCTCTCTCTCCATTGTACAGGAGTGTCCTAGCTCAGACACCCTACCACAAGTGGACGATGAGGCTGGAAACAACAGTTCTAACAAGACTACCTGAAAGTCTCACGAGCTAGAACAAGAAAAGGCTTCCTGAAGAGTAACTGAAAAAGGTAACTTTACCAAAGGTCTGCATAGTGTCGCAGGGCACTTTCTTCTCTTAGTGGGTGGGAGGCAAAGCCCACTGCTAGAGATGAAGAAACAGCTTGAACCTTAACCCTCAAAAGGACATTTCGTCTAAAAGTAAAACTCATCCTAGACCCTTCATCTTTTGTGTTCACATTTTCAAATACAAATCTTAGGGAATATATTTTCCCCTTACCTTTACCACATTTGTGTCTTGCAGAGGTAAAACTCATAATTCAGAGCTGCTTCCTAACACACACACATCAAGCTCTGCACGGCTTCTTGTTTTAGAAATTACTTAATTGTGGGAATGCTGTAAGTATATTAGAAATAATCACCTGATACACAATCGATTCTGTTAACATGCAGATAAATAAATCTAACTAACCCTGCTTTGAAGATCAGTCTAGTAGTAGAAAAAGAGTCAGTACGATTGTGTGCATCAAATCAAACTAGCCTCAAATTTCCTGAGTTATATCAAAACTCTAAAAACAAGTTAAACTTAAGGTCTCATTACTAATGATATAAAGAAAAAAGTTGCCAAGATGGGATGCATATTAATTTTCCTCTTGCAATTTACACTCCAATATTTCAGTGCCAAACTATTTTTCAAAAAAGACCAGTGACTGTTAAGAAACAGAAAGACCTGTAAGTGGAATTAAGTGACTGCAATCACCCTGTTTTCTTTCCTTACTCGTTTTTCACGCGAAATAACTAAACAAGAATTTGCAAAGAGCAGCTATCAGATCTAGAAATGTACAGAACGACTGGAAAAAACATGCTGCCACAGGACTACACTCCCTCTACTAAGGACTGGGGAGTGTTTGTATTACATATGTACTACATTTGTATCAGCTGTTGCCATTACAAGTGAAACTTGGGGACACTGGAAAAAAGCAAGTCAAGATGTAGCAAAACCTCCCTGCAATGTCCTCAGCAAGACCTGGAGAGAACTTTTTTCAGATGCTGCAGGGCATCAGGGACCTGCTTAGTTTGCATTTGCACATCTCCCAGGTTTCCATAGAGCCACAAAACAGTGGGCACCTCCATCAGCCAAGGCTAGGGCACCAAGACCTGATCTTGCAGTCACACACACACCAATAAGCCCCACAGAAGTTGTAATGAAAAACAGAATTAAGGTACACAACTTTCTCAGGCTGACGATTGTTCTGAATAATACTTTTTAGTCACACCATCCTGTTCCTCGTTCTCCACTGCCAATAGACTTCTTCCTAATTCATCTCATTTTTAGCTTAAAATTCATGCACTGTCAAGCCAAGTTACTCTTATAAGGAAAATGGAAATTACAGTCACAAAAAAAAAAGATATACTAAAGCATCATTATTCAAACATAAAAATGCAATGAAATTGTTAACCAGTTTTCCCTAAGGTGAAGGTGCTTATTGCTAAGTTTTGCAGCATAATTACGTTCAAACAGACAAACGTAAGCTTAAAAGAAAGCATTTATTTTTCTGAATCTACCTAGGAGAAATGGAAAAACACCTTGAAAGTAAGCTGCCTCATATCAAATACTTACCCTAAAAGCTTTTCTATTAAAAACATTAGATTTTTAAGAATAATTTTGAGAAAACCAACCGGCTAAAACACAATGCCTTGTATTCCATTCTTAAATATGAATACCTTGCAGTGACTTTCTGCAGTAGGTAGGTTTGGAATTTATATTCATTCTAAAACAAAACCTGATGTTTTTTTACACTATGCTGTGCAAGCCACATTTCCATAGATCTATTGCAGTTAGCATAACACAGACACAGCACAGCCAGCAGATGGATGTGCATGAAGTGATTCACACTCCTGCATGGTCCCCTGACCACAGAAACCGGGAACTTCAGCACCTGATGAGCGCTTGGTGCGAGGCTGAACTGCGTTTCAGTTGAAGCAATGACATGTATGGCACAACATTTTGTTATGCTGTCAACAGATGTCCTGGATGAGGTGAGGTGTCCATGGGACGCTGAGCCTGAAAGGTTACCCATAGCCTCAGCCCCTTCATTTCCCTGCCTGCCCTCTCTGCAGAGCTTCATCTCTCTAAAAATACACAGCCCCCCATGTCTCCACAGACAAATGTGAGGAAATGCTGCTCCCACGGCTCACCTGGAGGCCCATCAGAGGCTATATAGGTTATACAGAGCCAGGGATGTCATGTGGGCTTCTGACACAAATGACAGTGAAAAACCTAGTTCAAAACAGCAGGAGATGATGTAGCCCATAGTAGGCCACAAAAAATAGCAAATCTGTGGCACCAGTATTTATAAACACCACCCAGGGCTGCTATCCGTCCCTTTCATATGACTGCTGGTCCACAGACTATGGACCATCTGCCCACAGTCTATTATCACAATTGGTGAACAATTACAGACAAGATATTTCATCTTAGAAAATGGCAAAGTTAACAAAAAAAGGCACTGAAAAAGAAAAAAGCCAGAAAATAATGAAAATGGAGCAACAAAACCCTGGTCAGCCATTGCCAGCCCTTGAACCCAGCAGTGCTTCCCAGACCCACTACCCTGTCAGCTGCCCCAAAGCAGAAATTATTTCTCTGGAGGCATGAGGGCAGTGACAGTAACATAGTACTGCCTCAAAGGAAAAGGTCACAAACCCCTTTCACAGCCAGCAACTGAGCTTGCACCAGAACTACCAGCCCTTCCATAGGCTTCTCTATCTCTTCTCACTCCATCACCATCTTCCACTCCCCCATGCCACACTGGAGCTGCTGCTGGCACAAGGCCCTCTACACCCCCAGCCAGCTGCACCCTGTGGGGGTCGCACAGGGCTGCAGCACAGACAGATTACTACAGAGGCACAGCACAGACTCTATACTGGGCTTTGTCTGGAAAGGCAGGGGAGAGGACAAAAACTTACCACTCCTGGCCTTTGATCTGTGATGCTGCTGCAGACAATGCTAGGCAGACGGTAGCTGCTTCTGTGGTGGTTAACTTGCTGTCGCTGAGGAGAAAGTGGTGATGTGTGGTCAGCGGGAGATGAAATTTGTCAGTGCTGCCTCTTCCCCACCTGCAGAACACAGATACAGCTACAGAGCTTCCCTCTCAGAGGAGCCTGCTGAATCCCTAAGCAAAAAATCCCTTCTGGGATGAAACTGTTACCATGAGGCTAGGGAAAGGTTAGGTCTTGGAATTTTACCCTCTCCCCATCCTTACCTCCATTACATGGCCATTATACTGGGGGGGGCTGAGCCTCCCTATTCACAGCCCACCCTTTGACTCAAGACAGCTTGGATCCAGACAGAGCAGACTGCTCCTCAGCACCCCTAGGATGCCCCCTTCGGTCAGATAGTGGTTGACCCCAGCAGAAGACTGTTTGCAAATGCCATGCTTCCTTCCACTCTCTGATGGTCAGGGTGGGAACAGGCAGCAATCCTGCATACTCAATGGCCCAAGAAGAGCAGAAGGCAAACAACTGCTGCCCAGCACTGAGTACCACAAGGGTGAGATGTGAGGCTGCTGTTTCCACTGTGGGATAATTCCCATTGAACTGGTGTGGTGGTCCTGGTCAAGGCACCTGTGAGCCCTGGACAGGTGGTCAGCCTGTAAAGCCAGGTTTCTGTGTTATGCTTCAGGTGGGAGTCTACAAGGATGCCCCAGCAAACCCTGCTGGATGGGACAGGGTAGCTGTACAGCTGCCAGGGAAGCAGTGTGTTACAGCACTGCCAAGCTGAGCCAGTGAAATCCAGTGAAAAGTAACAAAAGCTATGCACATGCAAAAATGCTAAATCAGTCTTCAGAGTAGTCTGAATAATTAGTGGTTTCTTACAACATGGAAATGGTACAGAAAGAAAATATCCAACTGCCTTAAAACAACAGATACTCTCAATTCATTCCTAATTTATGCATTCTTGTCATATGAAAGCCACTTGCTTAAGCTGCTTTCCTATCTATTTGCAGTCTGTTCAGACACACAATGCTCAGTAGGGGTCTGTCTCCATGATTCATTGGCTCAGATTTCCTATAGAGTTTACATGATGTCTACTAAGCCCCATACAGTTTTGTATCCATTATAACTAGGGACAAGCAAGGAGGGCTCAGGAGGCTGAGCATCCATCTAAGAATAGCTTCCTGTCTTCCAGTTCTCTTCACAACAAATGAACAATGGTTACATTTTACTGGCTAGCACTGCCTGGTGAGGGGAAATTATAGGAACTTGTCCGAGTTAAATAAGGGAAGAAACATTTAGAGTGAAGCTCCTTAAATGAGCAGGTCAATAACTAGTTTACTGAGACCAAGGCACATAGCTAATGAGAGAATAAAGAATTATTCTTGTCAAGAGAGAAAAAGATGCTGCCCCCATTTTCTGCTAAATAATTACATTCATTATGTTTAAGACAGCCCTGCAAGTGGTCTTTTGCACTAGTAAATTCATTAGCAAAGCTAATAGACAAACTACTATTGGGGCAAATTTAAACGATTGCAATAGAATGGACGGCAAAGATGGGGAAAGGTAGTATGAGAGCTAAGAGCCGAAGTCAGCTTTAAGTATAATTGAATTTATCTTCTCATCAACTTCAAGGCCTCCTTCTGGGCTTGAAACAAGAAGCGGAAAAGCCTTTGAAAATAAAGGATATTCACTTGATTGGATTTGTTGCTAGCTTTTCCAGTTTATCGAGCTGTCTAAACTGACCTCTTGACACATGACAACAATTATAAGTCCAACAAAAATTAAAACATTAACTAAATTGGCTCAGTGTTTCCAAAGGACAAATAATCTCAAAAGTGTCAGGAAGCCATTTCCCCAGCAGAAACACTGAAAAAGCAACCAGGCTATGAATTTACCCAGAAGATCATGAAACTCAGCTGGGCAGCAGTAAGGTAGAATGTAACATCTCTAGGCAAGAGTCATGGTCACAGAGGGGCTGCAGCGGAGGGCCAGCAGGTTAACCTCCCATGGGTCTGGAAGTGTGGCCCTGGACTAGATACCACAAAGCAGTGGTTGTTGCCCCTGGAGGGCAGCAGTAATGGTGGTGATGGCATTGTATCAACATGGTTCAACATGCCATGAACACACAGAGGGCCATCAGCCCTCTCTGACACTCTGATTCAGGCTGGCTGCTTACTTATGCGGGCACCACCACGTTAAGTATGCTTAAGTAAGGTTTTCTTTACAGATATATTTTTAAATAAAGAGGTTAGAGCCCAATAAAAACCATTGGAGGAGCTGTGTGTGTAAGTACCTCTTCTTTAATCGTGCCCTGCCTAGACTGTAATCACAGAAGCTTCATAGATACAAATGCAGCACATTGAGGTGAGCCTAGAAAATGACTGAAATCAATGTAGCGAGTCTGTGGAGCCCAGCAGTGACACGGGAGGGACAGCACCGACTGCCAGCAGCACTTAGGGCAGTGTCTAGCACCGACCACCATCTCCCAGCAGGGCTACACAGCCCCTCCCCACCCTGCAAGGCTGCCTTTGCTGACTGACTAATAGGGAATGGAGAAAATATCTGTTCTTGGGCTCAGTACAGGGCACAGCTTTAGCTGAAAAAGCAGGAGGGATGTATTTTTTTTTTAATGTTGAAATGCATTTTAGCATTTTATAAGTGAGATTCCAAAGTGGGATTTTTTTCTAAAAATAACTTTACCACTATGAAAATGTGTTATGATTGGAAAAAATGCTCACTAAAAAAAAGAGGAAAAAATCATAAAATATTTAAGTTTTGTTCTTCAGATGTAAAATAAAAATACCTTCTTTTTATTTTCATAAAAAAATTATTAAACTGATTTAGGTTCAACTGGGTTTGGTTCAGCTTTCCCACTGAACCTAAAGGCTGTTATCCATTGTATCTGTGTCTAGCCATTTTAAACGGGCGCTTAGATTATTAGCTAAAAGCATCAAAGAGTAATTGAATTTGGGAAAGACAGAAAAGAAATAACTGCAATAAGTGCCCAAATCTGAAAGAAAGGTGGGGGGGAACACGAGACAAAAATGTATTCTTTGCCAAGTGGAAATGTGAATAAATGTTCTTGGCTACTGCTGCAGCCTGAAAAAACAGAAGGAGCTCAAGGCTTCCTAGTAAATCTAGTTTAGAAACCTCCTCAACTCATCTCTTATTTCTTCTGGCTAATTTCCTTATCCAGCCAAGTTAGAAATTCAGGATCTAACTCCTGCTGAAAAATTGGAAAGACAGCTATATTATACACCTGAAGGAAGACATTCACAATGAACTGTATTAACCTAAACTAAACACTGGGAAAACACTTGCCATTTTGTTATTTCAGCGAGAGCTGATCCCATCCCAATAGCCATCACTGTCCATCTACACCAACAGCAGATCTGGACCACACGAGCTGCATCACAAAAGGCTGCCAGAGATCCCAAAGAGTCACAACGCTTCTATTTACTTCCAGAAAAAAAACAGTGATCACCATCCTTCTCCCCTGACCTTCTTTCATTCACCTACAGCCTTCAAAAGCAGATTGCAAAGGTGCAAAAAAAAAAAATCGGAGGTCTGTAGATAGTGAAAAAGCTTCCTTCTTAATGAATTTTTAACTAATTATTTCCACAGGGAAGATGAAAACTAGAAGATAACTGCTAAGATTGGGTGGGAAGGGTGTCAAGGGGTGTTTTACTGAGGACAGACCTATCAAGAACAGGCTGTGGAGAAGCTGACACCTTGGTCTCTCAGAGGTTAAGAGCGGACCTGGCCTTTCTCACTGGATTTTTGCTGGCTATTAAGTAATACAAACACATTATGCAATCTTTATATTTAGAGAGTCTAAAAGTTCAATTACATGGCTGTTCAAGAGATGTTATGGTCAGAAAAATGATTACAAAAATGTCACCTTGTTCCCGCACTTATCTGCTTCCTCAAGTGTCTGCTGTCTTGCCAATATATGTCCATTTTACTCATTAATGTTAATGGGAACCAGGTACACCAATCAGAGAATACTGGCTCCTTAAGCTATCCTTATTTTGCCTGCTAACAAAGAAACTTTTTATCACAATAAGCAAGGGAAAGCCAGCATAAGTGTGCCACGGTAATATGCATTATACTTTACCTCATGCTGTGCCACCACGAGTGAAGCTTTATTCTCGGTCCAGAACTTGTACACTTGCTGAAGGTTAGTGATAAAGTACAGTGCAGGTCATAAACCACTGAGTTTCATTTTCCACAACTAGACAGAGCAGCAGGCACTTAGAAAAAAAAAATTACTAGCTTGTAAATGGAACAATTTAATATGGAAGTAACTGATGGCAAGTAAATATAGAATGCCAAGGCAACTTCTCTGTCACAAGGTGAACTCTGTTCCTTCACTCCAATTCTAGTGAACTAGAATTTATTCAATCTTACTAAAGAAATTGATTTAGAATGTGAAATATACATTTAAGAAGGGAGAACACTGTGCTCCTTCCTGACAAAAACGTTTTCTACAAACAGTGCACCGGGATGGTTTAAATACATGCAGCTGTGGCTACAACTTTCCAGCCACATAGCTGGAATCACTCTACACTGCCATCCTTTGACAAAGTCATTTATGTGGTAGAACTTCTTCAAAACAGCAGAGCCTAAATGAGGCATATGGCAAAACATCTCCCTGTCTTGTTTCTTCAGCTACCTTCCAAGTGCATAGGTGGTTTCTCTAAACATCTGATGCTTTCACACATGGTCTGACCAGCTATCTCTTTAAATGACATGATCATTCTTGTTATCTACTGCAGCTAATGGTGCTTGAGGTCTCTTCTAGGAACTAATAATTTACTTTCTGACTTCATGCAGGAAAAAAGATTCATTGCTTTTGGACTCCCATTGAAAAGTGAATGCAGTCTCAGTGTCGCATCAGCAGCAGATTTGAGTCTTTTATTAATAGGTTTAGACAGAGAAATCTGTGTGTTGCTCTGAGAAGCCCTGTCTGCAAACAAAGTCACATTGGAACTGAAGAAACTGGTGAAAAGACAGATTTATACTTTAAGTGTGATTTCCGGGCAGGGGAACAGTAGCAGAGTAGGGTCCCAGGGAGACTGTGCCGTCTTCTTCGTTGGTAATTCACAAAAGCAGACCAGACAAAATTCTGAGCAACCTTGTCTGGCCTCACAGCTGACCCCACTTTCAGCAGAAGGTCAGACCTAAGCCCTCCTGCAGTCCCTTGCCAACCAAGCTGGGATTTTGTGAAATGAGGTCTCTCTCAGAATCATACCACCATCTTCAGCCAATCACAAGTCAGAAAAGAGATTCTTACCCTGCCTCTTCCCTGAATGCACAGCATTTTGGTACATCCACAGACTTCTTGTTAACCCCTTCTTACACATTGTTCTGCCCTATCAGACAAAATCTCACATATTCCTATCTTACTTTTCATAGACCTCCTTTCCTAGAATCTTGTAGACTTATCAACAGTACAACCCTACAAGCCTTACAGAGTCTCATCGGTCTTTCTCAGCAGTTTCTTAGAACAGACTGCGCTCTGAAGTGATCAGCAACAGACACCTCTGATCTACGTTTCCAACCATTCATCTCAGTATTCTGCATTTACTGCTATTTATACTCTCTAACTCCCCGACACCTACAGCTGAGTGAACCTGTTCGAAAACTGTCCCTGGTTTATGAGCATGGATTTAGTAGTCCTGCCTTAATCCTGCATAAAATTAGGTACCTACTGTAAAACACTTCTCCCTACTGCTTTTCATTGATTGTACAGGGAATTAAGATCTGGCAACCACCGATAACACCCATGAAGACTCACTGATCTCTTGATCTTAACAAAAAGAACTCAGTTACAGCAAGTCGTCAAAACGTGTCTCAGCATGAGAAACAAATCCTTCTCAGTCAAATCGTACCAGTAAGGATCATTGAGATCAGCATGGAGCTGGACTTTGGCTTCAGACAGATCTGAGTAAAGTGCCACATAGCACCAGTTCCCAGACACATCACGACACTGGCACCACTTGCTGTCCCTTACCTGCTGTTTCTAGTTTCTGAACACACTGTGTGAAAGGACAGCAAGTGTAGAAACTCGTGCTAGTTTATGGTGTCCACATTACAGCGTCTCCAGTTTAAGCTTTGCCATCTAGCCAAAATAAACAGAGCACATCCCCCAGAGGTGTCTCCGGTGACCCAGTTCATCTGCCTTGGAAGGGAAGGAGGCAGAACTACAGCACTCCCACATTTTCCTGCATGTGGAGCCAGGATATGGGCTCAGAGGAGGCACAGGATCTAGGGAAGGAGCTCCTTCTTACTCTGCAATGCAGGTGAAAATACAGTGCAGTTTTCCACTATTGTTGGTCTATGGGAAGAGAAAACACATCAAAAGAAATTTGACATAACAGTGCTCAACTGGCAATGGAAAAGCTGGCTATCATATCTGTGGCTGAATTTAGTTATTTTGTTTAATTATTCTACAATTGTATATGATCTATATTCTTGGCCTTTAAAACCAGGGATAATCTATGGCTTCTAAGACTTCAGTTTATCCTTAAAAAATATTAATGGCTGTCTATAGCAGACACAGCTTTATCAGAGGGGAAAATATTGGGAATTTGAGGAGGAAGAACATCTCCATCTAACTGCCTACCTGTAACTGAATTTAGCATTCATCCCAAGAGAAAAAACCCTCAGGTTAATTAGATGATCATTGAACAATGCATGCAAATTTTCTATTGCGCAACATAATTTTCTAAAGAAATATATGCATATCCCCACCTTGCCACAGTCTGATAAAAAAATGAAGGAGAGTATGGTACATTCCGCCAAACGGATGACGACTTCATATAACTTGTTCTGAAAGAAAGCAGCCTGTTGTTTACTGCATTTATCGACAATCTGTGAAAGTAGACCAGAAATCAGTCTAATTACCAGAGTGCCAGTTGTGCTTGTTAACACCAGCTTTGTGACCAAATGTTATTCCACAGTTGTCACATCACAAGAAGGTTTCATTACTAACATAATAGTGAACAAGATCACATGCCTGGCTATTGATTGATCTGCCACACAAAGGAAGGACGTTGTTGTCTCTATTATAACCAGTTACGTCTTTGTCTGCCTGCATAATATGCACAGGAATGCATCATGAACAGTTACTGCACTGTTTCTTGATTTCTGCCTGTTAGCCCATTAACAGCCCATTAGGATTTGCAGACTTCACCACCAGAGAAGAAATGACCTTCCTATAATTCTGTCTTGCACAATCTTCAAAAAATTGTTTTCATCACCCTTCCTGCATTGGATCCTACAAGGACTGAGACTTAACATTTGCTTTATAAATATATCGTTTCTGCCAAATCAAAAGATATTCTAATTCTTTCCAGATGCAATTAAGTAACACTGCAGGAACAGCAGAAATATTCATTATTATTGCAGCTGAATGGCCCTGAAAGAACTACATCTTAGACTAGAGGGATATTCTACTAACAAGCACCTCAAACAAAATGAAATAACACTGACCCTCAGACCATCGAGACATTGCTTTCCATTCACTGACCAGTCATAAATGCAAACAATAGCTTTCAGGTCTGTTGTTTATATTAAAAGTGAGCAGTCTTGTTTATTTTTCTATGAACTCAATAAATATTATAATATAAAAGTGGATTTGTTTATCATTGTGAGTCTACAGAAGAACAAGTATGTCTCATCATCTTATCTGATGATGAATGATTTATCAGGCAGAACGTGAATCTGCTTCTAACTGAGTCTATTTTCCTGTTTATGCTTGTTGAACAGATACAATTTAATGAAGAATATAAAGTACTTAAAAATCTGTCTACCATTAACAGTTTAATTAAACTGGCATGTACTTCAAAAACAGAGAGACAGAAAACATTAATTTTTGTTATAAAGGGCATGGCATTATTAAAGTGCAATTAAAAAAAAATCACTTACAATTAATAGCTAAAACAATTTAATTATTTAACATTTGATAGTCAGTTCTGGCTAACTCAGCCACCTCAAGGTAGGCATGTTCTTTGGTCACCTTGTAAAGTTGACATTATATGGCTGTCCTCACACTGCAAATACCCAAGCACAAACTAACAAGTTGCTCCAGAGCAATATCTCACTGTAAATCCACCAACAAGCACTGTTCTGTGATACTGTCCCTGGTCCCTTGTATGTCCTTGAGGTGCCAGTTCCTAATCCCTGATCTCTCTGCTGGGGAAGGTAACAGCCTCTGCTAAGGCTGGTGCAGGGTCTAGGGACTGATTGGTGAGTTGGCTCCTGGCTTTTGGATCACCGTTCCCCAGTGAAAGCAATAATCTGGGTCCCTTGGACACAGTCAAACACCCATTTTCTTTCTAAACTTCATGTTTCTTATAGCTCTCTCTTTCTCAACTCCATTGAAATTAGTGAACTGGCTCAGTAGCTCTTTGAGGAAAGGCATTGGAAAAGAGAGGTAAAGAAAATCAGCTCAACCACACAAAGTTTCATTTCCTGCCTAATTCAAAGTTAAAAGCTGAAGACGCAAAGTAAGAGTCTGCCAAAGACTTGTAGGACTGCTTCCTAGGAGCACAGGTCCTCCTGAACAAAGCAGCAATGGAACTCTCCTTGAAATTCAGCCTGTATTTTTTTTAAGAACAGATCAACAATTTTCATTAGAACTTCAGAGTCAGAAGAAAATCCAGACATAAAACACACGACTAATCTGAAAACAGGAATTTTGTTCCATAGGATATTTCAATAGTTTCAGAGCTATACTGAGAAGAAAAGTAACTTTTGGTGTAAAATTTCAAAAAGCTGAGAGAGACCTATCCCTCATTAGTTGCAAACCCTACCGCAGAGCCATCCATTTGTGACTGGAAAAGCCATGTCCATATTACATAGCTAACCAATACGCTGGCCACCGGGCAACTGACTGTCCTGGGATAAGGAACTTTAGTTTCAATTATTTTCTTTTAAAAAGATACTTTGTTAAACAATTCTCAAGAAACATTGCTCTAATTGTAATTAAAGAAAACCAGATGTTACAGTTTTCTCCACATGAGCGGAATGTCATGGCAAGTACCACAGCTCTCAGCAGGACTTCACAGATCTCAAAGAAATTACGGGATTGATATCCTACGAACCTTATTCCTGAACACAGCCTGAAGTAGAAGTTGTTTCAGGACTATTTAACTAATTCCTATAAATTTGGTTGACTCAGTTCCTTATTAGTTGAGGTGTGTGGAGTAGCTGCAACTGCTCCCATAAATCGTAAGATACAGTCCTCTATTACCACCCCAGGAGGAAAGAGAGCGAATTATAAAATCTGGGGGGTGGGGGAACAAAGGCATAGTTAATTGTTCACAAAAGCTTTGTTCCGTGCCCTTTTAACTAATCCAGAGACTGCTGTACTACTGAAGGGTGCTGACTGACTTCTTAAGTCCAGCAGGAGAAATCCTTCTGTCCGTACCACAGGTGGCTGCAACAGGTTGGAACCGCTGAGATTAGACAGAGGAGTGTGCTTAGCCTAGGTCTGCCTTGCAAAGGCAGCTTTCACATCTAGGACTTAGAGCAGGGCTCCAGACCTTTAAGTCGTGCTGCAACTCAGACAAATTTACAGCAGAGGACGGCACCTGGGCTTCCACTGGTAGACAAATTCACCAGAAAACTGCATAGGGAATAAGTTTTCATAGACAGCCTTTTAGTGACAAAATATTTGCTATACTGTAGCTGTAAATAATATATAAAAAATCAGAAGTAATCAGTACAAAGTAATATATTCCTGCACTTAAATTTCTCCATAGAGAAAATGTAAATATCCCTTCATCTTAATCTCTGTTAAATTTCACACTTAAATGTCTATATAGAGAAGTTTAAAGGAGAAAGGAAACAGTAAAGAGTGGGAGTTAGTAGGATTCATTTAAAAAAACCCCAAATATAAGGAGTGTTTTTCTTTACCGTTTTTCATCTAAACAGTATTATAATAATAGATTTCTTTTCAATAGAGTCATTAAGTCTGCCACCTTCATACGAAAACACCTTCACTAACACTTAGGCTTTGTATTCAGGTAAGTTATCTCCGAAAGACTCAGTATATTCATAAGCAGTCAGAGCAAAACTATTTCAGTCCACCAGAAGAAATTATTATGAAAACAATTGTTCATTTGGAGATCTTAAGAGGAATTCAGCATCTGAGCTTGTAGAGGAGTATTCGCTACAACTCACCATAAAGTTAAGAGCTGATTTTGCACTGAGCCAAGAAGGGAACAGTGGCTCTTAAGGGTTTTAAGGCTCTTAAGGGGTTTGGCTCTGCAATCTCTAACCACACTAAAACCTTATTCACACTTTTTTCTAAATCTGTAACTGAGGTGTGACTGCAGCCTAATATACACCATCAGAGTAGGCAGAATAGAGGGTAAAGCCTGAAAACGCATTTGAAAGTAAACCAGGACATACGGACAGCCTATACACCATTGGATATAAGCTAGAATTAAAATCACTTGTGCCTGAACCAAGCTTCTTTGCTTGCATGAGAATTTCTATCAAACTGGTAACCACACCAGCAATCAGATGTTTGCAAATATAGTACAAAACACCAGGCAATTACTGAGCTTTATTTTCGTCATGGTTTATTCACTGTTCTGTGACCAATGAATCCTGGAAATTCATACATCCTATATTAATTGACCATGTTTCAATTTTTTCTTGGATGACAGAGCATTGCCTATCATTTAATGTTTTGTAAATATATATACACATCTCAAGCCTTACCCATTAAGATTTTTTTCAGATTTTTTTCCATTTTTCTTACAAGTCTACAGATATTCAGCAAAATACATCGAACTTCTGTTTATGAAATTATAGTTCAAACTGTACTTCTGTTTTTAAACAGTGCAAAATCACATAAAACACTATGATCTTCTAATTAAGACTTTTCCCCACATAAGATTCAGGCGAAGCATGTCTGAAGCATACTCTGACATAGAACATTTAAGGAAAAACCTCTGGAAGTTTTTGGTTGTCTAGGTGACTTTGCAAATGAAATCAAGGCATTGGGTGCAGATTTCATTATTATTGTGTTTAAATTAAGTTTGAAAAGATATGAAACTGAAATGAAAATCAGAAACAGCAGGACATTGTTTGGTTTCTGAATAATAATTGCAATCAAAAGATAATAGTACTTATAGATTTTTCATATACAGACAGATTTAGGATAAAACCCATTTGCTCATTGAGCTTCGAAAGTCTGGATGGCTTCTTCTGTGAATAATCAAATAATTTATCTCAGGCAGCTTCTTTGGTTCAGTGCTGTGGAACCACAGAATTCCTATGTAAAGGGCTCTTATTGGTTAGAAGACATACTTTTTAAAACCAAGTAACTTTGTCATAAATGTCATTTAAGATAATGGCTCAAAATATAGTCTAAAAACATAGTAAGTTCACTGCATTTATAGCTGATAAAATCAGTAAGTCAACAAGTTTCATTTTTGTTGCTAATCAAATTTACTTTCAGATTTGCATACATGAGAATGAAGTTGCAACACCAGAAGGCAAAAGTAATTTACGTTTATGAATTTGGGATTTTATATATTTCATTCTTACAATATTCTGAAAATGCTTCTGCTAATTCGACTTTCCTGGAGAGCTTTTTAGACTGCAGAAAAATCTCTCCATTGTTCTTCAGCATCTCTGATTACTTTAAGTAACCTGCTCTCTCAGCAGGAGAAGGCAGTTTATTCACCCAGAATTTTCTTGCGCTAGCTTTTTAAAAAATAGGATCTATGTGATTTTATATGTTAAGAAAATAAGCAAAATTGTACTGCAAATTTTAAGGGCCCTAGTGCCTTCTCAAGATGCATGATGCCTCTTCTGTGCTTCAGTGTCACAAGAATGCTAAATAAGAAACATTCTTTTTTTTCCTTCAGGAAAAAAAAAAACAACAGTAAACCAAATCAAACACAAGATCATGTCAAAACTGGGAAGATGTTTCAGATACTATCAGCTGTGATTTCTTATTCATATTCTTCTTGCCAATATTTTGGGTACTATTCTGAAGCTGAGTTTTGATCCTTTAAGACCCTTCTATCCCCTAGGCTCGTGTTTGACTCAGTATTGGAACTGCCAAGACAGCAGCTGCTCTGAGAGCAACCTGGATAAAATTTTAGAAAAGCAGTTTTTCCTGAAATATTTTAAACTAATATGGATTGAGAAAGCAGGGGGAAAATAAAAAGAAAGATAAACACAGAAATCAGACACAGTAAAACCTGGAAGGGGAACATGGAAAGCAAGGGGAAAGAATCGGAGCAAGGACATACACGTGTGGAAGGACTAAGGAGCCAAATGAGGAGATTGAGAGAAACCTTTAGCGAAAAAAACGTGAGGACCAGAAGGCTGACAGAGCAGGCAAAATTTCTGAGGGGGAAAGTGAAGCAGGGTAACACACAAACACAGAGAGGAAGCTAAAAAAACCCAAAAGAAATGTGAAAGGACTCATAGGAAGCACAAATGGCAAAGAGACAGGAACTACCAGCAGGAAACAATAATAGCAGAGAGATGGTAAAGAAGGTAAATTTAAAACTGGGATCCAAAATGCAGGCAATAAGTTTACAAATTGAAAGCCCAGCTTTTAGAGCCTCATGAAGTTTACATGAAATTTGTTTTAGTGAAAGCTTGGGCAGTACACGGATGGAAGCACACATATTTCTTTACCTTCTCAATCTGGGTTCAGGTTAACAGAGCCTCTGTTTACAGCAGCCCCAAAAAAATAAACACCCAGCCTATTGGAACGAGTAAGGGGGACATGTTATAGCTACTGCCTGCTCTCCATGAGCAATGCAGTGTTCTCCTTTTGTGCCCTGTCTTTCAGAAGAGGAGGAACAAATAGACAAAACATAATTTACAGTCTTGGTTTATCTGTATCCACAGCCCATCTGCTAACTCAAACCACAGCAGAATGTGTATATGTGCATTCAGAAAGAAGGCTGTCATTAGACCGACGAAGTTAACCAATGTATAAAAGCCAGGATCAGATCGGTAATAAAGTTTACACTTCATTATGGATGTCAAAATCCTTGCAGATTTTTTTTCCATGAGTATTTAGCTTATTGAATTTCACAAGCAGAACGATCTCTAGTGAGCATTCAGGAATCAGTTACTCGGAAGCTGTAGCATTCAGGATTAAAACCTGAAAACAGATATTTCATTAATAAATCTAGAGAATCAGAAAAACTGGATACATTAACATACATGTCTGTATTCATGGCTATAAAATCATTGGATTCTTCTCTCATCAAATTTATATTGTGGAATCTGAATGTAGTATGATTAGGCATTATTTTAACAACTACATTACAATACAATTTAAAATAAAATGGTACTTCATGTCGCACTAGTATCAGTGTTTTAAATAACAAAGGGGATTTTTTTTTTTAAATAAATGAAAGGATTAGCATTTAGTTTCAATCAGTATAAGCAATGCTCTACCAGTTGGTATCTCAAAGATTCAGGATTTTATTAATATTCCAGAGATGCATTTGTGTTGCCTCTGGGTACACTGAAAAGCCACTTAAACTGCACTTAAAGCAGCACTACAGGATCAAATTGATGTGCATCAACCATTTACAATAAAACTTGATTATTATAAAGGCATACATATTTGCATAATTACATGTTTGATTTTTTGATAATGCAGCATACACTACGAAATGTTGCTTCATGTAGAAAGGCATCGTCAAAAAGCACCATCTGCTGTAGTGTTTAATGCACTGCAATGTTTGAAAAATTTTGAAGGTAGATTTGTGTGAATCAAAGGGGAAAGCAAAGGAGTTTTGCTAGAACAAGAGGCTCAGGGCTGGAGAAGGGCACATGGTTTAGCATGGACTTTCTATTAGGCTGTTGTCTCTTTCTCTCTGGATATTTTTAAATAAAATTGTCTGGGGAGAAAGGTAAAAGACAACTGAGCAGCACATCCTACGATCTGCAGACAGTGGGACTCAGAACTTGAGAGCATTTGGCATAAACACATTTTTGATGTTTTCACTCAAAAAAAATTCAGCATCTAATGTATGCAACGAAGGAATCACATTGGGAAAGAAGGCAAACAGCACAGATAGTAGATTTTACACTTCTTACTTTGATAAGAATGAATCTTTTTAAAGGAAACTCTATTAAACATCACAATAGCTTAAAAGACATAGAACTTGAAAGTAAAAATATCTCCATATTTGCTCTATTCAAAAGGAGAAACCGTCTGTTCTTCAGTAATACCTGACCATAAACCCTAACGAGAGCCCAATGTGTTCAGGCAGATCACAGCAATAAAAGCCTGACTTGGAGTACAAGAAAAAAGCAAGCACCTCTAGAGGCAGCACAGTTAGCCCTGAGTTTTTACATCCTAAAAATACGCATTATTTTGATTAGCACTACGTGTCTATCATTTTAATACCTGTGGCTTTTTTCAATGTAGATTTTGAGAAAGACATTAATCAAATGTAGTTGCAGCTGTTTCTTATATTCTGCCATTCCAAGGAGTTTGTATGTATGCATCCAGAACACACACACACAAGGGGTGTTTGTGGCTTTTTCCAAGTCTGTTGCTACCACTGAGCCCTCCTGTGAACATTTTTGGACATTATGCCGAATGGTAAAGTGCAGCACAGAGCCAAGACAGGAAAGACCTGGCAGGGAAGTCAATAGGCATATACTAGCCTGTTGCTTCCCAGTAGGAGCTCATTCGTTCACAAATTGGCCTTTGGTAAGCAGTGTGATTCATTGCTCAGGGACTGGATTACAAGCTGGAAACCACCTGCCAGAACTTGGGCAACTCATTTCACTTCCCCATGCTCTCCGTTTTCCTTTCTCTTGTTTTTCACATCGCATGAGTTGCAAATACAAAAGACCTCGGGGCAAAGACTTTTTCATAATACAAGTTTCCAGCATGTTGGGCATTAAAAAAGCTTTTATCTCCATGGGCATCTCAAGGTATACAGGATACAAACACAGTTGGTTTATATGCTGTATGTAGGATAAACACAAAGTCAAATAAAAAATATGTTTAAGAGTACAATCTGACCATAAAGTTCACCAGTCAAGAAAAGCATAGGATTCCAAGACACATTCTACAGTCCAGTGACATAAAAGAGCTTCAGAAACAAACAAAATTTTGTTCAGACACCTGAAGGAAGAGCATAGTGGCATATGTGTGAATACTAGTATCTCCAACATACTGTGCCCAAACTATAAAAGCTTGTATGTCAGTTCCTCGAAATCAACGTGATGGCCACAGAGATTCAAGCCATAAAGCCGCATTGTTGGCCTGTTGGCTTATGCTACATCTGGACTACAGTAAATTTACAATCCCACCAAGAAAATAGCCACTGTTGTATAGTTATGAGATTTTGTTTCACATTTTGGGGCAGGGTGTGCTGGAGTCCTCTATTATGCACAAGATTTTTAAACATCTAGGTTCCTTACCCTGGCTTATCAAGTACAATTTACACCTTGGCTTCAGAGGATCTGAACACCTACGCTGTCATTGACTACAATTAGTGCTCTGAAATCCAAAACTTTTAAAAATCAAATCTTTTGTGTGTCATGCAGAAAAGTATGAAACATTTTTTAAAATAACCAGCATATTATTGTGAGTACATAGTTCACAAAACCTCGGAAATACTTATCTGATGATATTTTCCCACATCCATCATTTACTGAGTTAAACCATACTAGAATGTGATGCAGTGCCATTCCCTCTGCATCTGCCTGCACTTGAAACAGAACTTGTATGGTTTCTTGCTCTTCAGGTACGGATACTGAAGAGATAATGATATATTAATAGCATAATTTTGAATATAATCCTAAACTGTAACAAAGCATTAAAGAGATTTGCTTTTCTTTCCCACTGAAGGTTTTAAGTGCATTTGGACATAGCGCTGAAAGAGGAAACAAAACCAGCCAGACACAAACTTTTAGAAACAATGAATCTCCCTTTTGTGCCTTAATATGCTGCTCTTGGTGAGCTTCCCTAACAAAGCGTGCACTAATCGTTGCTGGAATCAGCGTAGCAGTAACTGCTAAGCACAGTCTTTTTCTCCACCCTCACTGCACTAGGCAGACAGGATTTTTCATCACACATATCATTTGCAACTTGCTGCAGTGATTCCACAAAGACAGGAGGATTTAGAAAGCTAATGAATGGGGGTGGGGAATGGGCTAGGATTGGAGCTTCAGTGCTAATGTCTAAGGCTAGATACCATGAGTGCCTTCACGCATGGGGCACTGCCACCAATTTTATTTTCATTGCATGGCACTGACAGATTTTGACAGCCAAATCATTCACCTCAAGTTAATAAATCAAAGTAAGGAGTGGGGGTAGGAGGATTTGTTGGTTTGAACATTTAGTGCTACAGGATTTAGTGTAGGGCTCACTGGGCATTGCCTTGTTCTGATTTTTATTGTGCTGCAATGACAGCAGAATTATTTATCTTTTAGTTACTAATTAAGAACAGAAGTAAAGAAGAATATGTTTGGTCTGAATATACTATAGCATCTAGAGACCCTTTGGTACATCATAATGAGATGCCATAGATGCTCCACCTCAGTATGTCTACAAGTCTCTTGCCGCTTTATTATCAGGAAAAAATTTCATCTTGCCAGTTAACTGAAATAAAGTTAACATTTTATAATAAGATAGATTAACCTGAAAGAGGAAAATAACACACCCCCCGCCACCCAAGTGGAAAGATCACATCCCTTCCCAAGCTTTCTCCTAGCATAAAACGCTCCATTCCAGTGATATCAGTACTCTTGCTACTACAGAGCCATTTGGTACATCTAACACCACCTCCCGCCCTTGAAGACATGCCATCAATATTGCCTGCCACTTGGGAGAACAGACTATACTGATTACAAAATACTGGCTCTATAAATCTGTTCGTTTTAATGATAAACCAGGATATTTTAGGCTTTCTTGTCCCTGAAGAACCAAGAACAATTGCAGATTGATTGTGAACCAATTAAGGACCTTAGAGCTATAAGTTGTGAATATAATTTCTTTCTCTTAGAAATAGAAAAGAAAGAATTTTCTGGTTCTTACCTTTCTACATAATAACTTAAGATGTGGGTGGAGCTGATTGATAATTCATCCAAGTGATGAATTATGACTTCAACTTTCTCAAACCATAGTTGTCACCAAGATATTACTCAGCTGCCCTTTCATGACCCATGGCATCAGCACATCAGGCAGAGGGGGAAGAAAGTGCTACCTTGGCGAACATCTGCACACGGCCAAGCACACGCAGCTTTGGTCCTTGATGGGCATTCTCTGTAATACCTTAACACAAGTTAATAGATGCTGGTTATAGACAGTGGCTGCACTTCAGTCCTAACTGCAGAAATTTCTTCCTTAAATGCAAAATTTGGGACAGTGGAGAAGCCAAAGATCTGTAACAGACTTTGAGAAGTTATTCTTCAGATTGAACACAGAAATCTACTCCCATCATGGCATATGGACACTGTCCCAAGAGCTGAATGGAAGCTACATAGGTTAGTCGATGCCTTCTGCTTTATGTTTAAGGACACACTATTCTCTGCAACTGTATCCTGCTGCCAATGCTCAGTTAATAGGCTCCTCTAGTGAATAACATCATGTGCTCTGTCAATTATTAATAATGAGACAAGCATCTTCACATCAGAATGCTGCCTTGTAATGTGATGAGCCTGTATTGTATCAGTGTATCAAAGCTCAGACTCATAACACTACTAGTTTACTAAGCAAACTTTGAACAAGATTTATTCCCCAAACAGTCTGCTGAGTCCTAATTTTCATGAATTTTGTAAATAGAAAATGTCTCTTTATTGGCAAGATTTTTACAATATGGTTTGTATTTTAGGTGCTTGATTTATGCTACATTGCATTTATTCTAACACATCATTGATCCCATGTCTCATACATCAGATTTAGTTACTTTTTTATTGTATAATTTCTAGGCGACAGTGGATATACAGGACAGAAAGAGCTGATGGATCTAATTTGATTTTGCCCTTATACCAGCAGAAGTTCACTTACTAGTTCACTTACTCAGAATTCATTGATCACTCAAAGGTCTTCTGGGATTGTGAAATCTCATTCTCAGTGTCTTTTCCAATTGTCAAAGCACAGACTCAATACTGCATCTGACATGCTTGCAGCCTGCCTCATTCTGCATAACACACAGCAGTCAGCCATGGGGTTACAGTCAATGATGGGGCTCTCATAGGGGATGACAAGGCTAACTCTTACTGACTTCAGACATGGCAAAAAGGTAGATCTTTCTGAAAGGTGGGTTTGCTGATGATAAGCAAGGGGCAGCTCAGTGACAGCCATATCCTTAAACAAGAGAAAGGAAGAACCGGGAAAGGATGATGGGTGACAAAAAAAGGCGATAGTAAAGGAAGAGGAAATCACAAGAATTTTACACAAAGATCCATAGGTCTAAAATCAAAGAAATTGTACTACTTAGCATACCAAGATGATTGAATTCCTTTATCTGTATCTTACTGTTCCTAGCCAAAACACAAGATAATGTCCTGTGCACAGTCCATTCAGTTCAATGGAAAGACAGCAAGCTTTGCAGAGGATACTGTCAGAACAATAATCACTTTTAAAGTGGTGGTAAAGATCTTCTAGTCACTAAGCACACACAAAGAGGCAAGAGGAGGTTAATGAAACTTCAAGAACTCATTGTGTTCAGTAAGGTTACTTCATCTTGAGTTTTTGAGAGCAGATAAGGTAGCAAAGAAAGATATTGGAAAGGCAGATGACATTTAAAAGAAGCAGTATTAAAGTTCTCCGTTACAAGAATAAAGACAAGTATTTTGTCAACAGTAAACACATCTGTCTTCATCTGGGAGAAACAACTGATAGCTCCTCTTACCCGAGGGAATTCTAAACTTTGAGCTAATCCATACACCTAGGGTACAATTTTGCAAACATGCATCAATATTTAGGCTACCAGTTTGGGAACAAATGTATTACCAAATATGAGGTTTTTTACAGAAACAAACATTAGAATCAAAACAGACCTGCTTTAATTATAAGTTGTTTTCAGAACACATTCACGAGTCTAATTTCAAACTGTTTGAGCACCTGAGCTTCCATTTCTCCTCTCTGGAAAGTATTCACCAACCAAAATGCATCCGCGCTGGGTAACCTAACCTTTCTCTGACATGCATTTTTCATTTTCCCCTTATTTGTTCATCCTTTGGATGACACAAAAATATTTTCCTCTCTATGCGCATGAAACCCATCCACAATCATCAGCTGCTACATCTTCTTTTCATAATCTTGTTTATATTCAAATAGGCACTAATGTTGCTGTCCTCCATCAAGAGACTCTGTCAATAGTTCCAAAAAAGCAAAAGAACCAGGGGAATTACATACCCCGTAACATGGTATTTAAAACCTCTTCATTTGTTTGCAGACTACAACACTTGCATTTACAACTGCAAAGTGAAAGTGTAGCTTCTGAGGCAAGAACTGAAGCCTTGAAACAGTGGGTGAATGATCCCATACTTAACATTTCTATTCAAGGCTATGATAATTCACTATTTTCTACAAACATCCTGCACAGCCTTAGTCAAGTTGCTTAGAGTTTTTTTGTGTCTTAATCCCCCATCTTTGAGATAAGTATGACTTAGCCTCCCTATCTCACAGGCACACAGTGAGGATAAATACATTAAAGAAGAATTAATATATCGCAATATAGTGATAGGAGTTCAATATCCTGTGTAAGGAGTAATTCATCTTTTTGTCTCCTGGATCAAGTACAGTTTCTAGGTGTGTGCAACGGTAAAAGCCTAATCTATTAATATGTAAAGAAAGCAAACAATCTCCAGTCCTGCATTCCTATATGTGAAACCATGAAAAGAAACATAAACGTGTAGGTATAGAGTGGAAATGTTGGATTAGAACAGATTTGTTTTTCCTTTGTTACCATAGGTTTAAGACAAGGATAGGAAGCACAAGCTATGCATAAACAATCTATTAATTCCAACAAAATAAACCAGAAAACACAACAAAACCAAACAAATGAACAAAACCAAAAAAATGAACATCAAATTCATATATAAACTAGATATATAAGTATTTAGGCACATACATTTTTAAAGTTATCTTGTAAGGAATACACTATAATTTACTGGCATATGAATTATAAACTGTTCCCAGGATGAAACCTCCATATTTCTTGCTCCAGACCACCCTCCCCATAAAATAGCTTTATTAGAGTTTAGCAATGTTAGGAAAATAGTGAAGGTAATGTCTACGGCTCCCATTAAAAAGTCAATCATACATTTCATAGTGATTACAGAGTAATATACTATAAAAATGAATTTTCACCAAATATTCAAAATTATAGATTTATTCAGATTCCTAGAGAAAAATCAAAATTGTAAATTGTGCAGATTATATATCCAATAAAATATTTATTGTCACACAATATATATTGTTAACTGTGTTGACTACTTTTCACCAAGATGCCAGAGAAATGAAAAATTAACCAGCTTAGAATATAAAATAGGTTTTTTTCAAGTCCTAGAGCTAGTTCATGAGCATACAAAACAGATCGTATTCAGAGCTGTAATATAGAAATTCTTCAGTGAAGAAGACACTAGAGCTGAATACCTGACAGCAGAACAAAACAGAGAACAGCTTTAAAGCCTTGTAGCTGAGGTGCTGCATGCAAATGCAGGAATACCTGAATTAGTAATGTTGAAGGTCTAGCTAAAGTAGACAGTGGCTGTGTCAATGAATGTTTTAATGACATCTTACTAGTTTAAGGACTAACAAGTGCATACATGCAGCTTTATGGAATTCTGGAAGTGCAGGGAAAGCGGTCTAAAATTTGTTTTGGCTTACAAAAACAAGTAAATATTTGAATGTCCTCCTTCTCTGTAACTTCATAAACTGGACTAAGAAAATCACACGTGTGTTTGAGTTGCATGTTCTTGTTTTCAACATTAATCATAATCAACAACTCCCCCATTTTGCATTATTTATTCCTTTCCAAATTTGCATGAATATTCATTTAAACTGCAGCTACAAGGCATAAAACTGTAGTCATGCTCTAAAAGAGAAAAATTAGCAAAAAATTAAAATCAAAAAACTCTCAAGTCACTTTGCACATTAATGCTGTGGCTTCAAATACAGCTCCTTATGTCTACACTTCTTGTTTTCTTCATTTTGAGATAACCATTAAAACTTTCTAACACGGGGCAAGGATAACAGGTGGGCCAGCAGCACCAAGCCAGGGTGGGACTTGGGCAGTCACTCAAGCCACGTGCAGCTCCACACAGAAGGGCATTTCTGACCTGACCCGCCCCTTCACAAATTAAAAAAATAAATGGTTAAAAAATAAATACACCAATAATCTGGAGAGAAGTTTTCATCCTTGCCCTCATTTTAGCTTTTTCACTTCCAGCTGTTAGCACAGATCACACCAGACTTGAGAGTGCAATTACACACTCAGAGTGAGTGTGTACCAGCCTGGCAAAACACAGAAAAACCCAGCATTTGAGCCCAACCCTGCTCTGTAGCCATGGCCCAGCTGGACTAACACTCCTGCCTATACTCTCCCACAAGAGCAGGTTACTCAAGCTCAGGAGATGGAAGTCCCTTTGCAAAAGAAAGCCCAGGCTGCTAAAACAGCCAAAATATGTTCTGCATCACTCTCCATGGCCCTCCTCCTTGAACCACCGCAGTGCTGAAGACTGGGTAGGAAAAGCGACTACCTTGTCGGGTTTGGGGTTTAACAGACAGCCATCCTTCTCCTCTCAGCCTAATTGGCTCCACTGCCTGATATTAAATCCAACATATTTGACAATGAAAAATGTGCTGAATATTTCAGAATTTGTCATCCTAAAGAAAGTGGTCCCTAGGCTACACTACTTCGTGTTAAAAGAATAATTACATCCGGTAATGATTTCAGAAAGCCCTCAGAGAAACACGCTTGCTTTCTTACCCCAGCCAGGCAGCACCCACCACTTGTGAGTGCCCCAGCCACAGGTCTCACTTTTTGAAGGACAGTACAAAATAGGAAGGATTAACTGAAAAAAAAATCAGGTTAGATGTACTCTTAGGATCTTAGAGATGCTGTATTTTTAAATGCTTGTTTTGTCAGTACTTTGATGCCTGCAAATTTTGGAGGTATTGACTTACATTGAAGTAGTTGGATTATGCCATCAGCCAGCATGAACTCGATGCAAAATACCACTATTGTCCACATCTTCCTGATGTGCAGAGGCAGGAGAGGGGAGCACACATACACCTGGATGAGAAAAGCCTATTCTAACATCTTTCTGCTTAAAGAGACCATAGCTTGAAGTCCCACCACGTAGCTATTCGAGTGCAGGGACAGATCCAAAAGAATGGATGACTAAAACTAAGTTCCCTGAATCAACGCTTCAGATGCCTAAAAAATAACCATCTCGCAAAATTTAGACTGTGAGGAAGCTTTTTTGAGGCCAGTCAAAACTTCAACGCATTCAGTATTTTTGGATGCACTTTGGTACCTAACTCCAAGTTCCTGTTTTTAGAAACCCTGGACTAGAACCAAACCTATCTTCATATTTAAATGCACAATGGAGAAGAAGGTGGTGAACAGGCCTAGATTGCTGCATAAACAGACAGGCTGCAGCAGGTCATAGCAACCATCCCACCCTGCTGACTTAATGTTGTAAAAGGAGCTTCACTGCTGAAGATAAATGTGGGCAAAGCATAGGAAATACGCTTTTTATGAGTATTATTATAAAAAAATCAGTAACAAGATCAAAAATACCACAGAGAACAAAGATTTACAATGGTTCAGCCACACACCTCTGCAGAAGGAACAAAGTTTTTAAAAGAATAAATGAAAATACATATATATTATCTGAGACTATAGACAGCCCTAGAGACATCTAAGTATTATTAGTCAGACCAAAGGCTGCCAGACGCTGCCAGAGCCCTGGCTTCTCGCCAGGGAGCTCAGGCTTTTCCGAAGGGCTAAGGAGGGCAGCCGGAGCCTAAATGATACTGAGCTCCCCAGAGGAAGACTTTTATGTTGTCTTTAGTTTTCTTCATAAGAGGCTCCATTACCTTCTCCACTTAGATATTTTTTACCCTGTAAGGAAATTAGTGTTATTTTTCTTTCTTTTGACTACTTCCCTGACTTGAAGAGTTTTCCAAAAACCTGATGTTCTGTTAGGTGTGTCTAGCCTTCTGTTAGCAAACAACACTCCACAGATCTTGTCTTTAACAAACTAACACAGGTCATTAGCTGGAAGACCTTCCATTCTCCTCCTCCATAAATGCCTTTTTTTGCACCAATCATTTCCCAAAGGAAAAGAAACTATCAGCTGAATTATTCTTTTTTTCACCTTTCTTCTAAATTCTTTCTAGCTTAGATTTTACAATCTGAAGATCAAAGCTTACTCCCCATTTCCTTACAAAATTACTGTGAGGTGGAGTTTTTGTAGAATAGATGCTGACTGACAAGAAACAATTTACGACCAATAAATTCCTTTACCAAGATGTTTCCCTCCTCACCTCTAACACAGTTCCTAAGCATGTGGCACCTGCTCTCCTCATCCAGGTGGCATCACTGCAAACACATGAGCTGAGCTGGTCTCAGGAATAAGTGCTTTGGGCCAATTATATAATTTTACTTATCTACATTTTTTCAGTCCTTCATGAAGTGATAACAGACAAAAGTTCCCCAAATAATAAATAATCAAAACAAGATTTGGGGTCCAATTCTCATACTTACTTACTCTGGGCTGCTTCTTTAAAGCTATGGGAATGGTTGCACAGGCAGTGCATGGACTCAAGTGTCTGATGCCATACGCACCCAGAAACACAGTTCACTTTTGTGATCATCTGTTGTCCAGGGAGCACCTGCAGTAGATGACAGAGGCCTGTAGAAAAGAGAAGCTCATTATTTCAAAGCCAAAGAAAAATCTCTTATAGAAACATGTAAGGAAATGCAAAGCCAGAAGGTAAGCCTGTCTTTCGTTAGGAAAATAGGCAAACCACCACTGTAAAAACATTCTGACTTTTTATGGGAAGGCAGCCACGAAGCTCTCTGCTAAGACTCCCAGTGATATTCAGAGCCTGGTCTCAGAGGCAGTGCTACGAGAAGCAACAGTTAATTCTTCATGGTGTGTTGAATTCAGCAAAAATATATTACTTTTCCATTTCTCCATTTGTTCTTTAAAGTGATAGAAACCTGCACAGATTACTGCGAAAGTTAGTTAAAATATTCTATAAAATGTTTACTTCAGGAAATCAAGAATCTGGCCTCAAGGAAGATCTGAGTGAGAAATGATGAAAACACACACCTACCAGAGTGGTACCAGGATTTCTTTAAAGATATGTCTGTCTAGTAATCTACTTCAAATGACTATTAAATATCGCAGAATTTCTTGTATTGTAAAATAACTATTTTTCATTATACTAAACATTAACGGTACGATAACCTGAATTCTTACCCTTCTGACTTTAACTGATGAGACGACAATATATAATTTACTTCTAAAAATATAAACTGTTGGTTTTACCAGCTCAAATTTTTCAGTGCAGGAACTCTGTTCAGAATACCATAGTTTTCATTCATTTCATTTCTTATGATGACAACAGAGCCATCAGGATGGATTTTACACAGTGAATTGCAACATGTTTGTTATACTTAAGGTCTTGTTGAAATAGAGAAGTTTTCATAGGAGCACATATTAATGTACAAATTTTGCTCATATTTTCCAGAAAGGAATAGAGATACACACATGTATACATATACATAATATATATATACACATATATATTATAATAATATACGTATATTTCAGTATAAAAAATATTGAAGAGAAAAGCACCATAAAGGGCCAGTGATCAATTCCCATCTCAAGAGTCTAACAGACACGCAACTACAACTCAGGACAGGGCACAGAATGAAAACAAGGATGAATGGTTTAACAGAACTGAAGAATGCCTTAATAAGCGGCAGATGATTCTCACTTTTAATGGAAGATACAGCACATCTGTTTTCATACCACTGATTCAGAATAGGTGACCATGTATCTGGTTGAACACAGAAGAGAAAATAAATTGCATGTAGTTTATAGATGGAGCTAAGGTTTAGATACAAAATACTGAATCTGATTCAAGCAGATGATGATACTCTAACAGGGTGAATTACCAGAAGGAGTTATTTTCCTATAATTTAAAGAAGCTCTGTTGTTTCTCCCTAAATTTTCCATGAAATAGGCAGGCACATATATATGAATGTGACAGCATATGCCAACACTGTCTGAAATAATCAGCTCCATTCCCTTTCCAGTAGCAGGCACAAAACTCCTCTCAGTGCAATGTGTCCCTGTAGCTTCCCTTTCTCCAAGGTCTCCTGTCACTTCCCACCAGCGCTGTGAAAGCAGAAGCTCAGCATGCAGGTCCAAGGATGGTTTCTCAAAGTAGGACAGCCCAGGCTGGGACAGATGCTGGTGACCACTCCAGGGTGTCATACTCCCTCAGCATGCTACACTCATCCAGAGCCAGCAGTAGATGTTTGTTTTCCTTCTGCCACACTACAAGAACACACAGCAAGGTGTGGACTGGGTGACCTGATATTTGCAGCTGCTTGTTAATATTCTAATAATAATTTACAACATGTGAACAAATAAAACCATATGTTATCAGTCCTCTGAGCAGATCTTGATCATGTATGCGCATATTCTGCGATACTAAATGAAAAGGAATCAGGGTTTACCTTCAGTTTTAAGACCAAGTTCTGACTTTACCAAGCACAGTTTAACGTAACCGCTCTGAGACATAAGACAGATGGGATAGAAAGATCTGAAGTGCTACAAATAAAATCTAAAACTTAACTTTTAAATATTCATTCTGAACTATAAAGAGAGCTGTGGCTTTTGTGTGCTACAGATGGCTTGGAAATTCAGTGCAAACAAAGGACCAATTTTTGAATACTCATAGCTACTCTACCATAATACCTGGAAGCCCAAAACTCCAGGGTTTTGAGATGATTCAACTAGATCCTCTTACCTGCCAAATTTCATCAAAGTAACATTGCTTTTACCATCTTACCGGGATGAAAGAATTATGAATAGCGTGTGGTTTTTAATGAAATGTGGACTACTTAAGCTTGAACAAAAAATTACAATATGAATGGAAAGTGCAAGGTAAAGGCAAAACCATCTTTTTACCATATAAGATGAAATCTGCACTTTCTATAGATTGAAAGATAAAATAGAAATATTTGGTTGACTTAGATAAATGCAGGAAATAAAACAAAAAATAAGCATAATAAAAAATCCCTGCCAGTCATAATCAATGAGGAACTGCTGACTGATTGCCAAGTATGGCCTTAGGTTTAAATCTAGGAGACACACATGTATTTCTTTGTAAGGTAGTGGGGCATGACCTCATCAATCAGAGATTATCCTCTGCATAATAGTTTATAGAAAGAAACCACTAATGCCAATTCCTCATCTGCCTTCCAGACAGAGTCAAGACGATACAAATACAGCTGGAAAGGGACTAAGCCCAAGTAATGCTGCTGCTAAAGCCATACACTGAGGCATTTACATAGCAGTACAATGAGCTTTTTCTGATGCTATTAACTACTAGCAGTCTGGTCTAGACTCTGAAGTCTTTGGCTTTAGAGAGGATACTCTTCCATCTTTTGTACGTATTTGAGCTTCTACAAGAACTGAACGGGACAGCAAGATCCAGAAGAGAGATGGAGTGTCTGTGGCGGAGCAGGGACCACCCAAGAGACAAAGGGAATGCCTGAATGGCCAATAGTCCACCAAATATACAAGCCATGGGGGCAAACACAAAGTGCCGAAACACAGTTAGAAGTCAGGCTTATGGATATTTATGAGGCAATGCTGCCAAGTAAATGGAGAGAAAGCACAGGAATAGGAGGAAAAGGCATGAAGGGCTAGACAGAAGATGTAACCATCCTGTAATGACAGTAAATGCCAAGAGATGGTCAGAGGCTGATACACAGTGATGGGTGATGGGTGGAAAGAGGCCTGATGACAAGCAGGTTGCGCTATCTGTCAGATCAAAGAAACTAGTGGGGAAGGATGCATACAGAGAGGCAGCCTGGCCAGCATGAACTATTAGGAAAGCAGTGGTTGCCACAACACTTCAGATGGGTAGTGGTAACCAGTTTTGCCTTTGTCAAGGTTAGAGAAAAGGATGTTATGAAAAATCAAGATAAGATAATGGGAGTTGAGACAAGTATTTTAATTGTTGCCAGACAAGACAGAAAAAGGTGCAACTTACAGCAGAGAACCAGCCTCCTGATTTGGGCAATGGCTCAGATAAGAGATGTGAACTGAAAAGCAGACCTGCAACCTTGCTGGAGAAAGACAGGATGTTGCATCACTCACTGGTGGGGACTTGAGGAAGAAGGACTTGGCAAGACTTAAGGAAGCAAGCAGGAGGATCAGGGCTTCCCTTTCAACGATGTTCAGTCATCAATGCCAGATCCAGATCTGCCAGAGGGCAAGCAGGGATTGTAGTCTGAAAGTGCAACTTGGCCTCTGTTTGCAGCTGAGGAAAAAGAGTGGGAGATAAGCAGAGAGGAAAGGGCATGATCCTGCTCCACTCCATCAGAAAGGAAAGGTTTTCCAATGACCTTGCTGTCCTTTTGAGCGTAACTGATTTCCAGGACAGAGTGTCCCAACAGGATAGTTAAATGCCTTCAGCATAGTACAATATTCAGAGATAAAAACGAACAACTTTTCATGAAATCTGCCTCCAATAAAAACATCTTTATTGCCCTGGGCTAATGTGTAAGTTAGTGAGAGATTATGGTTCAGCTTCCATAGCCATTTTATGTAATACGAAAAAAAATCCATAGGGACTTCATCTGTTAGTCCCCTAAAATATAAAATGTAGTTTTAAGCTACACTTCATCATGGTAATAGGCTATCAGCTATTTTCCTCCTAAACCCTCAGACTCACTGCTGTCAGCCCAGGCAGAGCCAGACAACCTGACTTAATCACCTCCTTGTGACTTGGTGCACTACACCCCTTCCTTTTGAACATATATAAATCCTAATTATTGCTTAATCCTTTACTAGAACATTGGCAAAATGACTGCTACCCTCACAGCATACAGATGTGGACATTTATAGGCACAGGAGCTGCAGTGCCACGGGGTCTCCTTCCCCAGGGGCTGCGTGTTGCTGGCAGGTCTCAGCAGAGGCTACAGAGCGATCACCTCCAAGCTTCTGCTCCTCTTCCAGAGGGGCAGCAAGCGTTACAGCAAGGCTATATTTTTGTGTTATAAGGCTACAGTGATTGATGTTAGAATAGTTTAAACCTAGCCCTGAGGTGCATCTGGTTGTCTGTACAAACATGTGTGTTTGAACACTTACCTAAACTGTCAGCCTCCCTTCAGGACACAGCTTCCTCGGGGACACCCTGGTCTGTCCCCCATCACCCCGTGCCTTTCTCTGGTCCTTCTTAGCCCTCCTCACTTGATGGAAACAGGGTTTCCCTGTGTCTCACTTTCATCCATGGCTTTCCCATGCTTGTCTATTACTAAGATAAAATTCCCCAAAATCAAAAGACTAGTTTTATAATTATTTCCGTGACTGCAGATACCATTCAAACTGTAGTTTTGGCTCTGTTCTCCTCTGCTATGGGGAGCAGAAGACTAGTTTTCATAAAACACAAAGTGTTCGGTGAGAACCAGCATGAAGGAGGAGTTATTTTTGTTGGTCTGTTGCCTTCTCTAAAATCTGTAATATAACAATTCATGCATTCACATCACGAGAGGTGGCAGGACTGTCACCAGCCTGCTGCCTAATGCCTCGTGTTTGCAGGAGCGAAGACCAACTCAGAGAGGCAGGCTGAGACCAGAGTTCTCACAGGGACAGGTGCTGTCCTACTCTGTATCTGCACCTGGAGACAGTGGTGGAAAACACACAATGTGCTGCTATGGCTTCAAAAGTACTGCCCACGCTCTGGTCTTTTACTTTCTGTTGATAAACTGGGAATTGTCACATAGCGCCACAAGCAGCAGATACACAGAGCATGGGTTCATACCACATTGATGGAGCACGCTGTATTGCCAAAGGAAGGGACAGTCCAGTTCCTATAGCTGTCCCAACACAGGTGACTGAGCAGGATCCATGCTTATAAAGAGCTTTGGTGGTCTCTGGAAGTCAAATCACTAAATAAAGTATTAACTCAAGCATTATCATTCCTTTGCACTCCCATCCAGAAGCTGGGACACCCAGCATCTCACCGTCCTCTTTTCCCAGCTCTGCTCCACATGCAGTTTCCATTTCTGTCATGAAAATAAACAATCCAGAGGCAACTCGTGTTGCCTACTTTAATGTCCCAATTCCCTGGCCTATAAAAGACTATTTACATTGCAGTATATTTCTGTTCAAGCCTTAACAGTTAACTCTCCCCCAGGAATCACATGTTACTTGGGAAAGAAGCACTACAAGAGCAGGTCCCTCACTGCAGTTTTTCTAATAGACCAGATCAATTCTGGAAGACCAATGTGCTAAACATGGCCCAGGCTGTTTTCTATATCATCATATTAAAATTAAAAAAATGCTCTTATAAAATGTAGTTTAATTGAAGGAACTTACTTTTTAATTTGCAATTTTAAATATAAGCATGTTATAACTTGTAGCTGAACATTTCTAAAAAGATAATTACATATGGCAAGACAGAAAAACTTTTTAAAACATTTTCTCTTGAATGTGTGCCTGAATTCATTTACAACTGTTGCTGCTTTAAACACTTCAGGCAGAATAAGTGGATGGCACTAAACAGCTTAGCTGCAATTATTATGGAATGTCTGAGGTATAATTTCCCCTGCGGTTTTGTTAGGCGTACAAAATTCATAATTCTGATTTGTGGCAGGTACTTATTACCCATCGCAGGTGGAGATATGCAAATATTATTCTAGTAGGGGTGAACAGCCTTTATTTCAGTATTCAGCTATTAACGAGATTTGCGAGTCTGGTACTCTGGGGCCATTTAATTAATTAGATGGTACAGATAAAATATAAATTGTTTTGTAGGCTACACAATTCCAGTTCTAGAAGATGTAGAGTGTGACTAAATGAACTTAGTATGGACTGATTTGTTGTTTCACGTATGGCACAGGGTACCGGCAAATTCTACTTGTTATTTTTGCCTATAATAATCCTGCACAGAATCCTTGTATTGTCAAGCACTGTGGGAAAGAGATGTTATTTATTTGTCATTGTTATTAAGAATGTCTATCAGTTATCCTCTTTATAAAAATTGCTGGCATGCATCAAACAAGGAAAAAAAACAGGCATTTTTTTATGAAAGCCAATACGTGCATGTTTCAGAATAAACATACTTTGAAGACATGCAAATTTGGTAGGATATTATTGTTTCAGGGTCTGACACTTGTATTTTAAATAAATCATTTCCATGGGCTACATAAACTGAACTTGCTATGGGGATATAGAGAGGGAATCTACAGCAGCATGTTAACATCTGGAGTTTCAAATAACTCTATTAATTGGTAAATTCATATAATTCTTTTCCTATGTGTGATCTCTCTAGTCTTCCAGAATATTTCTGAAAAACCTGGAACACAGGAATTGGGGTGAAAAAAACAAAAAACAACAACGTGCCTTTATTCCACAAAGTGATAGCTATAATGGTCACAATAAAGGAATCAGCATTTACTAGGAGTTATAGCAAACTACATGGTGAGACATTCACCCTACCCTTATACGGAGGAAATAAAATGCATGAGGCATGAGACTGGAAATTGTTAGCAAACTGTCAGCATTTAAAGGCAGGCATTGACCATTATATTAGATTTAAATTGTGGGTAAAATACCACACTACGCAATTACAGTACTCTGAACATTGAATGAAAACCAGTTACTTCTACTAAAGTCGGAGTATAATCAGCAGTCACTCTTATTGGTTTATTGAACATATTTTGGGGTCCATTCCAGCTGCCTTTATTAGCTCTAATGCAAATGATTTTTACACTGCTATTTTGCCAAGCCCTGGTAGTTGTAGTGCTGCAAACACACCCCACTGCTTTGTGTCTGCTGGAGATTTACCAACAAATACGATAAAGGGTACATAAAAGAAATAACAATACAGAACTAGTGGCATACTGGAAAATGAAAACTAACAGGGGGAAATTATACCGTAAGAGTTGGAAGCTGTTGTATGGTTTCATACAGTGCAACTCAAAAGCACACAAGTTCAAACCTAGCTACATACCAGGAGTTGCTCTGGTCACTTCCTTGCAGGGTGGGCAGAGCCAGGCGGGGAGCCACGACGCAGCCAACACAGCCCCACATCTGGATCCCCTGGGACCTGTTCGCTTGCCTGCAAAAGCTGTAAGGAGATTCAGGAATGTAGAGCCCACCAAAGCTAGGGCTTGGCAAGAGCAGAAGGAGTCTGATGGAGATGAGAACAGCCTGAACCAAGCCAAAAAGTGCCTGAGTGGGGTGAGCCTCTGCATGGGAAAGGGTCTGCAAAAGACATAAGGTCTGAATTTTATTCAAAGAAAATGCTTCTGACTTTGCAGATATTCTGTGTGGGAGAGGTGTAAACCTGATCTCTTCAAATAGGGCAAGGAATGAGCTGGGAATCTGGATGCATAAATAAACATATGTAAGGTAGAAAGTAGAAGTGAGTCAAAGGGAGAAGACATTGATCGGGGTCTGAGGAAAAGGGCCAGTTGTATCTTGTAGGTGAACAGAATTGATCGTGTAAGGAATTTGCTGAGGCTCAATTTTCAGTATGAAAAGTCAATAGTGTTTGTGGTGAGAGATTCCCCAAAGCAGAGGAGGCTGCAAATCTGTGATGCATGGGGAAATGAGCTGTGGGTAACCAAGTCTGACAAGCAGATTGCCAGTGCAAGAAAGCTGTGGGTGGGTGTTTTTCCTCACAGAATCAGCACAGGTAACTTCATGGTTTGGTTGAATTGTCAGCTGTGATCTGCACACTGGGGGAATCTAAGTGCTGTTTGCAATAGCAGTGCAAGAGATGCACCCTCATGCTGCACTCATGGTAACACCTGGGAACATCACAATATTCAATTCATAAGCAAATCCAAACAATAGAGACTGAGTGAATAGTTTGTATGGACAAACTGAATAAAAATACACTGACCAGAACTGGAGAAAATCTCAAGGAGAAAAATGTATTTGGTTAAATACTGAATAAGATAAATCACAGTGATATGTGTGGAAGTGTTTTAATAGAATTATAAGGAATACTGATTATGTTCAGACACAGCAAGATCAAGTCATCTGCAGGCTTTTGACAAAAATGCAGAAGAAGGTCACTCTCACTTCAGTATCATCTCTCATAGCAGTTGCAAAATGTGGACTGCACCTGCTCCACATAATACCAAACTGTTTGGAAAAAAAAAATTAAGTCTAGATTTCCACAGAATAAATACACAAGAATAATATTCTGCATTTAAATGCCTTAAACTGGATAAACAATACCCCATGGCTAGAACCTATAAAAGGCCATTCCTACAGAACATGAAATCTAGAAAACAGTTTTAATTAAATTTTTCCAAGGGCTTCATAAAAATCCAGGCACAGCAGCAGTGCTACAAGCAGTACCTCCATGACAACCCCCAGCTACACAGTCCAAAACGGAGGAGAAATTCAAATACATAATACTGACTTTTTTTTCCCTAGGTATGCACCCACAAACACATCATTAGTTAAAAATCAATGAACAAATGAGAGATGTGATCAGAGAATTACATTTATTCATAGTAGCACAGAGAGCACCAACATGGACCTAAGGCAGATCCTGAGCCATCCAGAAGAGCAGCACTGCTGCAGGCAATTGATGCGTCTGAACACAGAGGGAACCACTGCCTGCTGCTAGGTGATTATCAGCATTTTCTCAGAATAATGTAAATAAGAGATGTTTTAAGTGGCACAACAATATCTACCAGGCATAGTATTTGCAAAGAGATAATGGAGGAAAATGCATATCTGAGGAACCTCTGCACCACCCAAGAACAATGTAGGGCAGGCATAAGTGGCCTCCCACAAAGAATGCTTCTCAATGCCAGATGCCCACTGGGTGAGACCAAACCAGCATGCAGAGAGCGAGGGTATCAGCTGGGAGCAGCCGCGGGCACTGGAGGCCATGTCCCCACATTGGGCAGCACAGCAGGAGCAGGAGGAGGCCAGGACCCACCAGGTGCCAGCCAGATCCAAGCCTCACAGTGCCTCAGCCACTGCAGTGCCGCTGCACCAAGGCATCCAGGATGAGGAGTAACACTTACTCCAGATTCAGCAGAAAACACATCCCACCATTAGCGAAGCATTTGTGCACCTCTGTCATTTACAGGGAGCACTGGCAATCATGCAAAGCTGGGTAAAGGTCTAACTGGCCTTTTGCAGAGCACCGGAAATCACCCTAAAGCTCTATGCTGTATGTATAGGTGATAAGCTAAACCAAGAGCAGGGGGTATATTTGAGAAGAAAACAAATAACATCAACAACAAAAACATTATCTTGGATGAAAAAGCCAGTCCAAAAGCAACCTAAACCAAAACAGCGCCCAGTTCCACCAAATCACCAGTTTGTTTCCTGCTTCCTATTATAACAGCAATATTTATTCACACACAGTACTTTACAAGCCATACATTCAGCCAGCACAACTCAGTGTGGCTCCCCCGCCAATAACACGTGGCAGGGCTGCAAAAAGGACTTCAGCAAGGTAAGATCAATTTACATCCACTATGCAAGCATTCCAAAAATTAATGCAACTAATCTTCTGGTTTCACGTGACAGGAATTAAATTATTGATTTTTGCAATATGAAAGCACCAAAAAGAACAAAATCAGAGCCGCACACTTTCATGTGCACCCTCGCCTCCCCTTGTCAAACTTAAAATACAGACATATCCAAAGGGCTGCAGGCAGAGCTGAGAAACACATGTTCTCCCTGTATGATTTAATCGCACAAGTAAAAGTAGGATGCTCTAAAAAGCCTATAGTTGTGTTGAATAAGAAACAGCATCACCCGAACCCGTGGCACAAGGCAGTGCTCACAGGAATACATGCAGGAAGACTGGCAGTTTAGAGAACCAGAGCCTTTCCTTAATCTTGAACTCGCAGTTGAGGATGTACAGCCCTACAGCCAAGTCTTGCGCACCTGACAGCCTGGTACAGTCACGGATACATCACCACTCAAGGGGCGAGACTGCTTTACAAGCCAAACCTCATTTTCCCCATTTGCCCCCCCTCTCCTGGCAACTCCATACACTGCAAAATGAAGCAGCACTCCTGTAAAGGTGCTGCAGAAGCTGGCACTCCATAGGATAAAAGCCACACTGCATAGCAGCCGCTCCCCCCTCACTCCTCTCTACTCCCCTCCATATACCACCACCACCACCCCCCCCCACCAGAAGTGCAACATGGGGACTTTCATCCCCACTACGTGAGATGAACAGAAATAACCCTACCAATAGCAACTGATATTTTTCATAACCTCTTCACTGTTTTGGTTGTAGAAAAAAGAGCAGTTCTTCCAGGATAGGTCCATCTTCCACAACCATAAACACAGACCATTACATCAGGTTACAGAAAGTCACATGATATGGGTCAGCATCTGCTGATATTAGCTAAGAAAAATTAATTTTGTTACTTTGAGATGTCTCTTCCACTCTGCACACCACATGTGCCACTGCTAATTCATTGTATGAATGAAACAGCTTGAATTATTTCAGCCCAGGAAAGGGTTTCTCTGAAGACACTGAAACTAACAGGTTAGAAGAGGAAAAAAAAAGGAGGAATTATATTTCCCTTTCTATTCATTTTGCCCATCTTTTAAGCCTGCAAAATCCAGATTATACTTACCTGCTTTGTCTAACACAGCACTTTGTCTTTCCAGTGCATTTTAGTAGAAGTCTCACAGCCTCCACCAGGTACATCACACCCTCCACAAAGCCCACTGCAGGAGAACTGTTTCCAAACTTTGTACAAACACATTATTCCAAACTTGAGCTGTGTATTTAACATGCCATACTCAATTGCATCTCCCAAAAACGATCTTACGATTCACTGGAAAGAGATAAGCTTTCTTCCCTACCCTGTAAGGAGAACGTTATCCTTCATATTTAGTCTCCAAGAAGAGTTTGCACATATTATGATGGAGAACCTCAGTGTATTGCTGTGACCTGATCTTTTTTCCAAATGCATGCAAGAGTGAATCTTGCATTTTATCAAAATATTGTGCATTACATAGCACAGCCACATTTTCAGGAGCAAACCATACTACTGAGAACTTTTCTTAATATTTATCCAAAACTACTTCTGCATTTGCCCCAGGCCTTCATTCTTGTCTCCACCTCAGATGGTGAATAATTGTTCTGTCTGTTGCATTGATTGTATCTTGAAGGTATATTAAGGAATAGACCCTTTAGATCTTTCCAGATTCTGTACATTTCTTGTACCCCTTTCATCAAGCTATTTTTTCCTGTGGTTTTCCATAGTACTGCTTTCTCCTCCTGCCTTTCAACCTTCCTTCCAACAGACAGAAGTGAGATCAAACTGTTAATGGCCCTCTACTCACCCTCATATTTTGCTATACCATCATTGCCTATTCTGCCTTCAACATCTTCACGTTAAACTGGAACGACTGTTCCAAAACAATAGTTCTGCTCAAAAATTCCTTACTAATGTCATGCTATAAAAATTTCTCTTAAAAGCAAAAAAATTATTCTTTGTTTTAGGAGAATTTACAGCAATACTCTTCATTATTATTCTGGCAGGTCATCCCTTAGCAAGAGTCTTGTTGCAGCCCCACTGGAAAGGCGAACACATTGTATTTATTTTATATTTATACTACACACATATAATTCCAGGCGGAATGCTATAGACTAATAATCATTGATCCTTCTCTTGTTTTGCCACATACCACATTCTTTCCCTTTAAGCTTATATAAAGTATTCTTTCTTCAGTCTTGATTATCTGACTTGATCATATCCCCTATTCTGAGTATAATCACAATCCTTCCCACCTCAATACCCCTTTACCCTCTGTCTCTTACTCTTCTACAGCTTTCACTTCTGTAAACTAAAAAGATGGAAGTAGATGAAAGATAGGGTTGTGTTTTCTTCTGTTTTCCTTATTATTTTATCAGAAACTTATCATTTTCTCCAAGAACTGAAGGGGAACAGAGTATTGTCAGGGGCTGAGTAGTTTATCACATTTTCATCTCAACGCATTACAACTCACTTGCTTGCCATTTATTTTCAGCACATTTTAGATAATATTTTATATGCCCTGAACAACACCCTGGAGTGACAGAAGCATCTTCAACAGACAAGTCTACCTCAGCACCCAATGGTTTGCACTCTCTGTGCAACTCACTATCTTTAATATCCCATGTTGTATAAACCCAAATGTGCCTCATTGACAGTCTCAGATTCAGATTGCGTTTAATCCTGGGGAAGGATATTTCCTCTTGTATGACCTCCATCTTGTTTCTCTGCAGTTGGCTGGTGCAGCAGCTTGGGGGTGCAGTTTCTTGGCCACTGGTCATCACTGCCACAGAAGTAACAGAAATTATATCTTGCTTCTCCCAGGAATGAAAAAAAGTGTCATCTTTGCCTTCAGTACTATGTAGGATTTGCCAACAAGTTACCTGAAGGGGAAGTAAAAACAAACAAATCCTGAGGCTATTAGGAAGCTGAAGTTTCCTCCACTTTCTCTGGCCAATATATCTTCTTTTGCACAGCTCTAACACACGGGTATTTTGAAATTTTGTAATGTCTAAACTCATAAGTAAAACAAAGACTATCTTTCCCCTTGCTCTTTAAAAGGTAAAGGCTGATACAAAAAGGTTGACTTCTATAAAAATCATTAAACTGCACATTAATGCTTAGTGTTTTATTACCTTTAGCACCTCAAATAGCTACAATAATATTGGTATGCACCATAAGGTATCTTTTTTACTATTACACAACAAAATACTTCTGTTCCTTTCCGTGCATGTTTTAAGTGGCCTGCGTTGGCAGGAGCTAATCCTTTTACGTGGATTAACTATGCTACCTTTGGAAGACATCACATTATACCTAGAATATTCTACCAGAGATGCTATTGGTACAAAAATGTTTGGGATTGTTTAAGTTAAAATGGGAGCCTTTCATTATTTATCCCTACGCTCTCACTGTGATCACCACTAATTTGTATCATTAATTTATTATTAATTGCATCAAGATATCACAAAGAACATCACAAAAAGCTATTAAATAGTCACCACGGAGTCATTCTGCTTGCTGACCATTGACTCTCCAGAAATAAAACACAGTAAAAAGAAGTTTGAAAATAAAAAATTTACCTATGAGCTGGAGGAAAAACGTAACATCTTGGCTACACTAAAAATATATTTGATGGATAATTCAAGTATGTTTGTCTACTGGTGTCTGGTAACAACTAACATGGCTTCACTAAGGGCAAATTGTACCCTTCTGCAATGGGGCTATAGCATCGTTGGATAAGGGAAGAGTAACTGACATCATTTACCTGGACTTATGCAAACCATTTGACACTGTCCTACACAACATTCTTGTCTCTAAATTGGAGAGACATAGGTTTGATGGATGGACTTCTTGTTGGATAAGGAATTGGGTGGATGGTTGCATCCTGAGCTGCATCAAGGGAATTGTGACCAGCAGGCCAAGGGAGATGATTTTCCTCTTCTACTGTGCTCTCTTGAGACTCACCTGGAATACTGCATTCAGTTCTGGACTCCTCAGCACAGGAAGGACATGGATCTGTTGGAGTGAGTCCAGGGAATGGCCACAAAGATGATCAGAGGGCTGGATCACCTCCCACACAAGGACAGGCTAAGAAAATTGGGGTTGTTTAGCCTAGGGAAGAGAAGGCTCCAGGGACACCTTAGAGCAGCCTTCCAGTACCTAAAGGGGGTGTACAGGAAACACGGGGAGCGGCTCTTTATTAGGGAGTGTAATGATATGATGAGGGGTAACGGTTTTAGGCTGGAAGAGAGGAGATTTAGATTAGATATTAAGAAGTTTTTTCCTGTGAGGGTGGTGAGACACTGGAAAAGGTTGCCCAGAGAAGCTGTGCCTGCCCCATACCTGGAGGTGCTCAAGGCCTGGTTGGATGAGGTTTTGAGCAACCTGATCCAGTGGAAGGTGTTCCTGCCCACAGCAGGGGAGCTGGAACTGGATGGTCTATAATGTCCCTTCCAACCCAAACCAATTTGTGAGTCTATGATTCTATAAAGAGATAAAGATACATAGAATTGTTTTTACAATAGCAACACTACAGAGGACATAAGCCTCTCTCATTATTCAAGGTATGCTTACTTGCAGCTGAATTAAATCTGTCAAAAATTCACAGCCAGTACTTACAGCAAGTCTGTAATTGTGTGTGGGGTCAGACGTGCCAGTCCAGCATCCCTGAAGTGCTCTTTTTGCGTTCAAATATGCTATTTCTTATAGGAATGGTATACTGGAAAGATGTTTCTGTTTGTAATCTTGATGAACAGGAAGACCATGACGTTTTCAGTTGCATATGCTGTCTCAGCATAAGACAATGTATTCAATATACTTTGCTGAGGTTTCTGCCTGTTTTAAACGATATAAGGCAAACGGAGAACAAAGTGGCTATTCAAAAGAAACGTGTTTTCCACAATCAGACTCACAAATCAAACTACACCAGGGACTGCCCAGCCTCGCACAATGCAAGGCCAGCTGCTTCTGCCCACCCACCTTGATGCTATCCTAACCAATGCTGGTCTGCCAAAGCATTTAACATGACCTTGTTATAATCGTCAGCTAAATTATTCACTCTCTCCTCATCTGAAAACTGTACTGACAAGCTTATAGCAATACAGTCCAGTCCATAATTTACTGGAGGTCAGTAAGAGACACTACAGAAGATTTAAAGCCCATATTACACTACCACAGCCTGTAAATATGTCTCCTTTGGTGTGTTAATCGCAGCTCACTGGACTGGCAACGTAGAGTCCGGTTACCAAACAGATCCCTTCTCCCTCTGCCCACATTCATCAGGTAATTCAAACCGCATCAAGTCATCTGAACTGCACATCACCGATGCGGTAAGTGCAGCTTCGATGCACTGCGCTCTGCTGCAAGCACAGGGTGGGGAAATCCATCTTGACCAAGAGCCCAGCAGGGATTTGTTCAATTGGTATTTTTAGCAGAAAGTAGTGATTTGTTTCAGCACCCAGCCACAAAATAACATGGTCACATCATACACAAACTATTGCTTACCCAGAGGTGTTGCATCCTTGTTAAAGGTTTCTGAAAAGGAAACACGATCACACCACCCATGATGTCGTCCTGCTGCCTCCTGAACAGCCTTTAGACTACATTTTGTTTCAGCTGAAGTGTCACATTTGGTTGGCAAGAATCACTCTGGAAAGAATTAACAAGAAGATCCTATGATTTTTGTCTAATGATTAGGGTTGATACTAAAAACCTCAATAGTATTAAAATCACTGTAGCTTTTGCAGTACACATATGCATGTAGGTTGGAACAAGATATTTGTAAACAGTACCTCTATCTAATGCATGACGATTTGATGTACATTTTCTGCTAGTCTTAATTTAGGTTATTCAACCTTAAAAATTCAGAACTTTCTTTAGAGGAATTTTGTGGAAAATCAAGTAACCCAATCACACATCTGTAAAATAATACAGCACTAAATGGAAGATTTCATAACTGTTTGCTAGTATCCATAAAACATATCAGCAGAAGAGGGAACTATAGGGAAAGCTTTATGTGCATTTCCATCAGAGACCTCAGACAAATTCATTTTAATGATAGCGGTGGAGGATTTGGCTTTAGATGCCTTCCATGGGGAAATGTATGTTTTGCTTGCTGCACCATTAAAGAGAAGTAGAAAATTAATAAAGTGAATACAAATGTGAATTCAGACAAAACAGCTTCCATTAGTGCCTTCTAAAAGGAAACCCTTGCAATATACAAATTGTTTGCTGATAAAATACTAAAGGGGAACCTTTTGTTGTTTACTGGGGGTTGCTGGCAGCAGGAAAGGAAAACAGACCTGCCGAGGTAGCTGCATGCAGGGAGATGCAGTGTCCTGCACAGGGCCTGGAAACACCCATGGCAGGGCTCTCTCTGATGAAAACCCTTATGGGACATATTTAAAACCTTTGTACAATTTGTAGCACAAAAGTTTTACTGCACATCAAGATCACTGTTTCTGTTGGCTGGTAGGAATATCCATATGCAAGCAAGGTCAACCAGCAGTTAGAGCACAGTGTGATGAATTACAAAAGATTTTCTACATTCTTTTTCATTTGATTTTTACTTCTAAAGAAGAACTTTCTGGTGTTCCAAATACAAGCCAAATATTATCTATCAGACAAAAGAGGGAATATTTTGGCTACCAATATTTTACCTTCTGTTTGAATGTCAGCACATGTACCCCTGGCAGATTCCATAAATTCAAGAGCTACCAGATGGTTGTGTAACAGCAATGCCCAAAATACAGTCTAGAAGTTAAAGAATCACAACAGAAGACAATGGGTGTATAGCTAAGAGACACAAACATCTACTCTCAGTCATCACTTCCATTAGGTGGACAGAGCAATTTAAAACAATGCCAAGAATGTCACCTGGAAGACAGTAGAGCACAGCCCGTCTGGGTATGATGTGACACTATGCATAGCAGCACACTGCAGATAATGCTTGAAACGTATGTATTTTGGACGAGTCAATTAAAAAATCAAGGTAACGGAAATAAATAGAAAATGCCAAGAATAATTTTCTTGCAGCATTCACCTTTGGGAATGCTTTATCTCCACATACAACGCTTATTCGGGTTTTGAAACTTCAACACAGGGTTTTTCTTAATTAGGCATTTTACATATCCCCCTTCCAAATCTATTCTCAATGTCCTTCATGGTTAATATTTTTTGGCTTGGTTTGGGTTGTGGGTTTTTTTGCTATATTTAGTAAGTTTCCCACTTAAAAGCAGTGTTACAAGAAGTGTTCTCATTTACAGGTGTGCAATTCAGTCATCGGGGATATGTAGATAACAAATTACCCACAGTTTCAAGTTTTTCCCCATCTAGTTCATAGCTGCGGTATAAAACCCTGCCTGACAATGGTACTTTTATGAAAGCCTAACTCCCATCGACAGTACATAATTGATTTAGGATATGTGCTATAAGTGAATATTTATATTCTGAATTTCTGAGAAAATAAAACATTATCCACGAAAACTATATATGATAACAGGAAGCATTGTTTTGGTGTGGGCAGTTGTACACAAGTTACAGTCAGACACCACAGCTTTTACACAGAAAGACAAAATGTACTTTAAGAGGTGCAAACAGCAGGGCACTGAGTGCTGAGAAAGGCAAGGATATAGTACTGGTGTTTGTGAATAGGACAGTGCTAAATGCTGCAGCTGTTCAAGGGCACAGTGCAGAAGTGTGTGTTTACAAGAGGATCTCAGGCTTGTAAACAACAGAGCTTTAAGCAGGTAGAGAAGAGTTCACGTTCCTGAGAAGAGAACAGAGCACAAAATGTCCTGCTTCTTCAGAGTCACCCACTTGTGGCTGTCTAAAATTAGAGACACAGCCGTTGTTCCAATGGATAATCAGGGCTAAGAGCTTTTATAGGGCTTCTCTTGACAGCATGAGGGTTGCTGAAATTTGACATGTCAGTTTAGCTGCACTGGAAATCTGAAAAGGCCAAATCACAGTTCTATTTTTCTCTGTATTTTTTTACAAAAACACTAACATATCAACAGGATTCATTTGATGATAGGATTGAAGAGGTGTAAACACCTTTTAATGAGATCAAAAAATATGAAGCTTTATCACAAGGGCATCAGGAGAGTCATTTAAGAACAGGTTTAATGAGAGTGCAAAATTTGGTGTCCGTAAGAGATTTCTTGCAGAGTTTTTTACATCCACTTTAATGTCCACACAGTCAAGTCTGGAAGTCCATTAAGAAGAAAACTACAATATTCCAGTTTTGAAATTAGAAGGCACCACAGTAATTAATGGTCCTGCATCAGTGTCTGAGGGAAGAGCTTTCAAGTCACCCCATACCAGAAATGAGCTCACTGAAACAGAATCCCTGATAACGGTGGATGCCTGATCAAGTCCTTGAAACGGGCCCGGCGCTACCATGCCGGAGAGTTTTGGTTTGCTTGAACTCACTAGAAACAGCTCTGTCTCTGCTTTGCTATCCAAAAGAAGGCTTCCAGCAAGTGACGCAGATGATCAAGTAAGAGACATCACAGTAAAGTGGTTGCAAACTAATTGCAATCTGTACCGTACAGGATATGGTAACAATAAACACCATATGAAAAGTAACACAGAAATCCCAAAGAACCAAAACTGTTTAACCCAGGAACAATAATAAAGGAAAATACCAATTGCAAGCATGCCTGATAAGCCATAAATTAATCATTAAACATTACAAATTATTCAACAACTTCTATTTTTAATTACATAAGGTCTTCCTAAAAAAATCCATGCCTTTTGCAGTCGAGATTTGAATACGATGTGAGCAAAATGTTCCATTAACGCAGCAACTAACAAAAAGTTATCTTAACACAGAAAACCTAATTATCTTAACAGAAAAACAAGATCTACGTTTGGGATCTAGAGCAGAAATTCTTCCTTTCTCAGTGCAGTATGGGGCTTGCTGTCTATGTTATCACGAACACATTGATTCAAAGTTTCACAAATGTTGATTCAAACTTCAAGCAAGCATCCTGTACCTGACGATTTCAGAGGATTATAACATTCAGAGTTTATTATTCCTCAAATTCACAGACTGCCCCCTCTACTTTGAGGAAGCTCAGAGGACTCTGTAATTGAGATGACGGGTTGCCCAGTCCCCACCTCCTTCTGTAAACACATGAATAAGCTTATGCAGACTGCTCTTTTTTACTGTATGACAAGTTTGGGCTTTGCACATTCACTTCTAAATTTGCAGTTTGACAGAGAATTGCCATTTTGAGTAGGAACCCACACCATACTTAATTGCATATACCACTCAGTAAGTGTATGCTCGTGTGTCCTACAGAAAACAGAGCCTGATGTACCAATACGTTCCAGATACACTGTCCAAATATACTACCCTGAATGACTCCGACAGCAAATGCGGTTTTCTGAAAAGCACCACTGGAGCCAGCGTAGCTCCTCACTCCTCCAGTACCTGTTTGCTGCACCCCTCTCCTCTGCTCACCACTTCCTACTAGTTATTACAGTACCCAAAGGCATACACGGCACTCAAGGGGCAATCATGCACCATCACAAAACACCTGTGCACATGCTGAGGAACAGACATTTGCCCCTTTAAGTCCCAGGGAGGGGAGGGGAGACTATTCCATACTCATAAGTCTCCATCTTGCAGCTGCTTCAAATTATTCTCTTTTAGGTGGTGTCCTCCATTTCTACCAGCTAAACCCACTTCGCTTTTTTTCAATCTATGCTCCTTTTTCCTTCAGTGCCATAGCATTCCCTGATCTAACTGCAAATGTACCTCTCTGTTTCTTTGCACCATTTTAATGTCATATTTCTTTCTAAATTTCTTGGGTGACATCTTCTTACTGATTAGGACTGCTACAGCCTGATCAAGGCAAACAGGATTATTCAAGATAATTAACATTTCTATAGGGCACTGACAATTACATACAGATTTGAAACCCAGAATACAAAAGAGTGACATCAATTACTATTCTAGGAGGATTCTCATTCATTATCATGTTTACTTGCAAACACGAAATTAGTGACGCCTGGATTAAGATCAGAAACAATATGAACTGCTATCACAAATATAATCCTTTCAAGTGCATTTCACACACAGTACGCGCAGTATCTCTCAAAATATGAAAAATTATAGTATCTAAGATACTGTAATGGAGGACATTTTTTTCTTAAGAACAGAAATGCAGCTATATAGAATAAAGAAAATGGCTTGTGATAATTTCTTGCTAGCAGTATACTTCTAAAAAAGAGGCATAACAAGCTCTGAAACAAGTTATATTTAAATTAACCTTCAAAGTTCAACTATACAATTCAATCTCTTTTTAAAAAAAAATTGTCATAAGCAGAGTTCATCTTCTTTCTTAAAACTGTATTTAAATGATAAAATTGACCTTAATTGTTAGGAGTAAATTTAAAAGATCATTTTGCTGTATGTCAGATGTTACAGGAAAAAAACAGTGTATCAAATACATCAAAATTGTACTTCACCCTTCCAAAGACAGTACTTTTCCCTGGTCAAAAACCTGAAGGTGATTATAAGTAAGAGGAAAAAAAAAGGCAATAATTAGCAGCATTTAGTAAGTCAGAAATAACAAACAGGAGCCAAGTGAAGCAGGGTTTTCTAAAAGGCGCATATGGCACTCTTTCCTCTGACAAAAGACCCCACAAGCAGAAGACAGTAACTGTGAGCAGTTAAAAAACCACCATCCTCAGCCTTACAACCTGACAGTAGAACAGATCGCAGGGACCTAATTAATACACATGGTAGGAAATACATTTGAAAATAGGATTTTTAATTGAAATCTGTTCATTCAACCCCTTGGAAGATTTTTCTTTAAACACAGTTCAACAACCTCCCACGTCATCACCACCCAACTTATAGTGCCCAGGAGGACTCACATGCGCCAAAGCAGCCCTCGCACCCTGGATAAATTCCTGACTGCAGCAGACTCCAGTACAGCCTGGCTTGGCTTTACCTATGACCAAGCCTGGAAACAAAGACACCCATTTTCATCTTTCTTCACAGACTTTCTTCATTTGATGAAGCTGATCCAAGGGAAAAGCTACAGCTTTTTTTGAGGACTGGGTCTGGATTTCCGGATTTGAAGGAAAAAAAAAAAGACATTATTTCCTTTTTCCCAGGATTTTTTTTTCTGCCTCTGCAGATGGAAAGCTGCTTGGCTGATGCTCTGATCCTCTGCAAAACCAACAACACTGGGTCTTAATCCTTTCCTAGGGTTCCTCAATTTGGCTGTTGTCACCACATTAGGAAAAAACCCTACCTTTTGCTGTATTACACCAAACATCACAGCAGTGTGACAGGCACAGTAAAGGCCCCCTGCAAATAAACTGAACAGGCTCACAATGACCTTACCAGAGTCCATACAGTGTGACTGGCCCAGGGCTGCAGCCCCCCAAATGCTGGTAAGGAGGCTGCAGAAGACTTCAGGAGGTCTGAGTTTTAGACTATGAGTTTAAATTAATTTCTCTCCCCATTTTAGGACAGCTACGGAGGAGTAACAGAATCCATACACCAGACTTGCTTTTGAAGAGAAACTGAAAAAACAACTTAATATTTTGATTCCAGACCTAAATTTAGCCCATAACAATTTTTAAGTGAATTCTTAAAGTAATGAACTAGTTCTTTCTCACCTCTCTTCTTGTTTACGTCTCATAAACTGGGATCCCACACTACCAGTGTCATACAGGATGTCATTTTTTCTCTTGGCAAGTAAACACATGTGAAAGAAAAGGCATTGCATTTATAATGATAGCAACAGAACTCGCTAACATAGTTTTTACCAGGTTTCAAAGGCACAATTTCAGCTTTCTGATGTACACTGCAATGTCCCTTAGATTCACATATTTTTTTTCCACCCTGCTGAGCAAAGTTTAAAATGCAGAAGCAGCATAATTCAATATTAGACTATTTCACAGTACCACTTAAGTTCAAAACAAAGAAATAACATTAAAAGCAGGGAAATCAATGAAATGAACTATCTGAAAATAAAATTAGAACATAAATAAAACAAAAATAGGTCGAGGAATAGACAGACTGTCTCCTCATCTCCTCTCACGACAGATTTCTTTTAGTATGGGTTCAGTCACTTGCCCTGACATTTCCTCGGACTCCCCAGAGCCCCTTGCAAGACTGGGTCAAGATTGAGCACTGAAGTTAGAAGATGCTTCTTAGCATTTACTTAGTAGGAAACAAGGGAAAACACCCTCAACTCTTAAGGCATTTTGTGAGGATTTTCTTAATCTTTGCTTTAATGTGTAATTCAATTTCACACACTACTTTTTTTTTAATCTCAAAAACTCAGGACTTTTATATACTAACTCTCCTTTATTCTCCCAGACTTTAGTCTTTTTCCTGTCCAGCATGCTGCCAGCACCAGACTGGTGCACACCTCCTGCTCCTAACTCAGTTCCCTTGATTTGAAATAATTTTGCCCTTTCTCCTTAGATATTATCTACAATGATTGATGGTCAGTAACTGCTCTGCTCCCACAGCAGCTTGCGGAGTGCAGGGAGACGCAGGGCTGCTGCAAAGCACCCAACCTGCGGTTTCACTCAAAACCCAGCAGCAGAAACAGTTAAAATGAGACCCTGAAGACAAGCAGCAAGGGGTGACTTGTAGGCAGATCTCAGTGTTTAAAAGTGAGGGTCCACAGCATGACTTTGGAAAGATCCCTCCAGCACAAAAGGCAAGTTTGGAGATCTCTGCCCTTCACCAGGGTGTGCACCCTGGCTTGGGGGGGAACAAAGAAGTGATACATTAGCAAAATGCAATAGCAAAAGATAGGGTTTGTCAAATAAGGAAAGAAAAATGCGAAAAGGAGTTATGCATGAAGGCAGCCCTAAAGGGAGCAAATTTCTGTTTCTTGTATGAGGAATGAAAGGTTATTGCTCCTACATGACAAGAATAGCATTTTTAACAATCCCCTTTTCAATAATAGCAGCTAAATTCTCTCAGGATTCAATATTTACGCTCACAAAAATCAATTTTTCCCTTTTATTAAAAAATTATGTACAGTAAATTGCCGCTACAACACAATCTACATTGTTTAACATACCCTGCTTTGATTTACTGTTCCATTCATAATCTGGTGATGATTAAGCTTCTCAAAAACAATCCACTAGCCTTTCTAAGTGATATCAAGTTGCTTGTTTTTAATCTACTGAAAATCATCCTGTAGACAGATGCATTATTGAAGAATTACATTTTAATTTATTTTCATGCAGTGCCTATGACGGACATTTGGATTAACAAAGTACGATAATGCTTCTTTATGCCTGTATCTATTCAAATCAGAAATTACCTGCATATACTGTCTCTGATGGTGGTCAAAAATTGTACAAAGAACTGAATCTAGTGCTTCCTAATATCACACAGCCCTGCTGGTCATCAATGAGTCTTTTTCTGTTCTAATGCTTTTGTCATGTATATGAAAGTCATTATGTAGTTTAGAAAACAGGAGATGAAGTGAAAGAGGAAGATCAGGGACCTGGGATACATTAATATTCTACCAGCGTCAAAGATATTTCCCTCGAGGGGCTCCTACAGGCCACACTGTTATTACAGTGCCTATCCATTATCTTGTGCTGTACTTGGTATTAAGACAATAATGGAGAGAATAGGATTATGTGCACATGATAGGAAATGCGAAGGCAATTCAGCAAGATAGGAAATGAATGGAGACATGATTCTTTCATCGAAGCTGGGGATAGTTTAGCATAGGGTAAGGAAGAAGATAAATGAAGCAAAATGAAATCTTTACAGGTTAGCTGGGGTAAAATGACTGTTTACATGGAATCCAATGAGTTTAACCTTTTTGATACAGAATACCACAGCATCTTTCTTTAATACACCAGCGTATATCCCTTCAGAGGTCTGGTTTGATCTGAAAACTTACTCGATGCACAGAGGAAAAAGACCAGTATTAATTTGAAAGAGGTCGCCTTACATAGCAGATAACTCTTTAATTCACTCAGAACATTCTGATCATCACTCCAGATTTCCGCATTTCAGCTACCAGTTAGAAAATTTGTGTCCTGCCCACTAAACAGAAAATGAATCAAAAAATGAAATAAAGAAGGAGCGAGCATAACTAAGTGAAATATTGATCCTACATGGAAATGCTTACATTCTTTTTTACTATTGCACACCATGTAATTCCATGAGCACAAGTCTGTGGCTGATTGCAAGTAATAAAGGCTAATAATTTTAGGAGGACAGCAATGTATTATGATAGTGATAAACAAAGGCAGGACCAGATTGTGTCATTTACAGACATTTCTCTGGCTTATGTCTGTCATATTTTTTTAATTAGGATAAATCACACACACACATTTGCGATAACACTGCAATGCCAAAGGAGATCATTTTTATTCCCTAAAGTACATCTATAATTTTATTCTTCCTAAGCAGCGATCGAAGGTTTTCCTTCAGTTAGGTTAAAACCTAACAAAGTAGATCAGCAGCACGATGCATCCAAACAAAAGCGGACATCGAAGAGGCATGAGGGGCGCTCTACCAAAAACCTCACAGCACACGCACTGCCCTCATCCTGGATGGTGGGAACACAAATGGTTTGCAGTGCAGCCATTAAGGTGCACTTCACAGCACCGAAATGCCACCCCGCATGCTCAGAGACAAACCTGGTATCCTCTCTAGCTCATTGCCAAGTCTTGAAACTGCCCAGAGCTCCCAGCGCAGAGCACCCAGCATGCCACAGCCACAGCGCTCCGCGGCTCCATGCTGCTCTCTGCTGCCGTCTCCCGCTCAGCGCCGCCGCGCCTTCCCACTCCTCCCTTTGTTTGTTCAGCAAGTCTCAAATACCGGCTCGCATTGGCCGGTGCCACAGCTAAGCCATGTGATGTACTAAACCTGGCTGCTGTTTCTGCTCCAAGCCCATCGTCCCTCCCAGCTCTGCGGTTGTCCTGACCAGCCACCACTGCCTGCCAGCCACCAGCTTCTACATCCAGCAAGGCTTTTCTCGGCTCCCCACAAACCTTCTGGGAGCACCGTCATGATGAGGCCCTTCCTCAGGCCCACCTGAGAGGTTTCTTGTATTAAAGGTTGCAGGCCAGACCCAGAGCACGTGTAATCCAGCATTGTTCCCCAGAAGGTGCATGCCTGCCTGTTGCACTGCTTGCACTGCTTTCACCACTGCCTGGGCAATGGCAGAACACTTCGCTTTATGAAAGCTGATTTTTCAATGTTTAGTCCCATCCTGCGTTATTTCGTAGCATATCCTGCAAGGGGGCAAAGCCATCCATACAGTGATGATTGAACCAGGCGCTTGTTACAGCCTCTGCGCAGGCACTGGCAGAGGTCAGGTGGAGAGAGGAGCAAAGTGCACCTCAGAGCAGAAACAGAAACTCCAGCAGCCTAGTAAAAGTGGAGCACACCCGATGCAAGGTCCTGCTCCCCGGCTGAGCCAAGCTCGGACACGGGTCTGGCTGTGTCCCTGTATCCCTGCCAGCTGCACCCAGACCTGACACTGAACCCTGCTTGACTCTTCCAGCCCTACCAGAGCAGAAAGCCGGGTAAGGAGCTGTTGTGCAGAGCCTGGGAGAAGAAAAGGAGAAAAGCGTCAAGTTTTAATATTGGTAACAGAGGACTGGTAGCCTAGATGTATCCCACAAACACCTAAGAGCTCAGAGCCCCACAGCAAGGTGTAGAGACAGCTAAATGGCCTAGCTACAAGCTAGGGGGTCCTTCTATGAACGACACCTTCCTTTAATTTTTTTCTCTTTCCCTTTAATCAATAGGTGTGAAATTCAGCCCTTCCATACCTATGTTTCATGTCACAGTTCAGTGGGGCCAGAATGAGCAAAGGCACACACAGCCAGCAGAACGCAGACCATCCTTGTTGCAGCTGGGAGCAAGGATGGGATTTCCCCAGTGCCTGAAATCAACTTTTCTCATCAGCTTTAGGTGGCAGTAAACATTTCTGTGAGAAGTGCAAATCAGCAGACTTGGGGGATTAGGAACCTGTCCATGAATTTTACATAATAGACATAAATATGGGGAGTAGTTAAATAGCAACAGGAGACCTAGGTATCAGCATTGCCTCTTGCTCAGGGAGGTGGGGGACTGTGCTGCACTACTGGGGGCTGTCTACTGGCCTGCTCACATCAGGCAATACCACGTACTTCAAAGATATTGCTAGAAAACCTACAAAGAAATCCATCCACCTAAAAGCAATTGTCCCAACTATACAGTGCAGCTGGCTGGTGAGTTGAAGAAAAGTGTTTGTAAACAGGTTTTAATGCTTCATAACGTCATGGACACTTATTTATATAAATGTATAACTGTGTTTTGAATTCACCAAGTATGAGTCTATCCTGTCTCATAATAACACACGGAGGCAGTCAGAGACGATGCATGATATCCTTTTATCATGTTGGGTTTGAATCGCATGCAATGTTACTAGCTTTTATATTACTAGAAAGAGTTAACAAGAATTGCCAACTTAATTAATCTGCTCTACTTACCTTGTACACTGCCATTTCTTCCTCAGCTGAGTGCAGGCTGACTTACTCATTTGCACTAGAAATGACAAGTGAAGCAAGTACTTCTACGAGTCATAAACTTTACCAATCTCTTACATCAGTATCTCTTCAGAAGTTAAAGGCAACCAATTCATGAAGCCAATTCCAAAAAATATGGATGAATTAAGCACTTTCCGAACCACAAGTTTCAGTATGATAAGGTCTAACTGCTTTAAATGACCCAGAACGTCTAACCCACTGTTTGGGTTTTCTACATTATATTTTATTGTCTGGTTTAAGGAAACAGTTTAGGTATTTTTCACCTGGCAAGGATGACTAACTAGAAATAGTCAGTGCAACTTATACAAGTATTCCTACCAAAAGGCCAAGAGCTGTGCAAACGATAACACAGCCAACTTCACACAGGCAAATTGTGCCCACAAACACATTTATGGTGGCTGCCATGTGTCCTGCAATAAACACAAATGCAAAAACAAATGCAAAGCCATCTCATAAATAGGGACTTTGGGGACAGCCCTGCCCTAATCATCTCTGTCACCATCTGCCTGCAGACTACATGCTGGTGTAAGAGCTAGGTACCAGCACTGCACAAACTGTCCCTGTCCCCATACAGGCATCTGGGCTCTCTGGGGCATCACTGGCACTGCTGTAATGGGAATCCTGCCCAAGCTACTGTTGAGGTTCCTGACTCCTAAGAGGACTCCTATGCCCCTTTTATCCTCCCACTGAAACACATACAAAGATCTCAAGTGCTTCTCTGCTGGGACTTCTGGATACGCAGGCAGGACAGAGTCATTCAAACCAGCATCGGACTAGAAAATCTTGGGAATACTTCTGCTTCTATTCTCAAGTCCAAAGTAAATTCAAATTGGGCGGATGGGGTCAGAGAAGTAGTTTAATGATTAAATCTATAATTCAATGGTGACAATTTGCTCCTACAAGGGAAATCCAGGCTTGAGAAGGCTTTTTCTTGTTTGCTGCCCCCAAGGAACACATATGCAGGCTAGAGAGCCAAGGTTTATGGGGAGAGAAAATATCATTTATGAGACCAACTATTAGAGTTGGGGGAAAAAATATACAAGCAAGTAAGCCATTCTTTAGGTCTGAAACTAAGGTTGCAAACTGCACTAAATGCGTGTTGGGAAGATATGTTCTGGGATGAAGTTATTATGTTATCAATTAGACAATATTAGAGGAAAGGACAACTAGCACCTCTGGAATAGCAAGCAGCGCCAGCATGGGGAGCCATGCAGAGGTCACCAGCTCCCATGGGGCAGCAATAAGAGAAACAGTTGGACAGCAGCAAAAAAGTTAGCAGGAGGGGAATGAAAATTACAAAATGTCACAAACAAAGCCCTCTCTGTTGGGTCCCTGCTCTTTAGTATCTCCTAGAATGAGGAATTTTCATTTGCAGGTTTTCTCTTCAGTTTGTTTTATGAATCTGCTTTGAAAATCAGTGTCAAAACAGTTTTTCTGAAAAGAAATTTTTGTCCTGTGATAATAGTGTTTCTGTACTTTCTTGATTGCCTGCTGGAATTAATTTTGGTGCAGAGGGCTCATTGAATCTCGCTCCGATCATTTCCACAAACCCATCTGTTGCACTGGGTAAAGCCTACCACAGTACTGGTACCTATATGCAGGATGCCCATGCTATGGCAGAAAAAAATGGACTACAATAGACTATGCAGTTTATGCAATACCACTACATAAATTAAAAATACGCGCATATCAAAAAAATATCAAAACAATTAAGGGAAATTTTTGCGTGGGTTTTTTTTTTGCCTTAGCATTCATGGATTGAATCAGTGAAAAATAATTTACTTATGATCTGCAGATTAGCTTTTTATCTCTTCTGCTTTGGCTAATACATTCAAAATTATTGTGGACACCATCATAAAGAAGCCCAAAATATCTTTTTGTCTATAAATCTGGAAGAATTTGTGGAAGATGAGTGTCCCATTTTACTCTCCTCCATTCCAATGAAGAATATTAAGTACATTCCCTACCATTTCTAAACAGAAAAAGCTAAGAATACCTTTGTGAATGTGAAAAAAATTGCTAAAATACTGACTACAACATATTTCAGCAGATTACACTTATCCTAGCTACCAGCTTTTTGCATCTTGACCTTTGGAGGAAGAATAAAAATGTCTGGAAACACATAAAGCGGGCACAAAAAATATTATCTTGGATTACAGAAACTTTACCAAGTCTGGGCTAAGGCAAGGATTCGGCTTTGTTGTGTTTGATCCAGTGGACATTAAATGCCACCATTCTGACGACCCCAGCAACTTCCACTTCAGATCCATCACCTCATTAAGACAATGCATTCATCTGCTATGGGCAGAGCAACGAATGACCACTACTTGTACCAATCTCCAATAAGATACATTCAAAGTGAATTACAGACTGCATTTATTAAAACAGCTAACAAGGACAACAAATAAAACCTAACATCAAGACAGAGCACATTTTAGCAGAAATATTTTTCCTCTGCTAACATGCACCTGATTCACAGATAGCAAACTATTAGTCTCATACACCTGAACTGACATTCCCATGTATTTCTCTTCTAACTGTAAAGAATTGCTGGATGCAATGTGCCTGAACTAGCTGCACTCTTAAGAGCCTCTCCCAGTAAGAGTCATCTCCTTTCACACCAAGCACTGAGAATGCTGGTGGCTCTCAGACCTGTCCGAGCTTTGGGCACTTTTACCTTTGTTCTCCACTCTCTTAATTGCTTAAGGCCAAATCACCTCTGCCCAACAAAAGACTTTAAAGGGAATGCTATTGAAGATCTAAAAATCAGGCTGCATTTTGGTTGACATCACATACCCTTGTACAAAAGACAAAGTTTTCCTTGGCAGGTGATAAGCATCACCTCCCACGTTCTACCATAGATGCTGCTAATTAAACTACAGTGAAATTCAGATAATTAGCAACCTTTTCTAACACGGCAGGTGACTTACTCTAAACCTTTTTCTAGATGAAATGGTATTTAAGACATGCTTTTAAAATCTACTATTTTCCATGCTCTCAAAGTTATTTTCTGTTCTAATATGAAGAAAACAAAAAAAAACCCAAACCACAAAACAGAACAATTCATTTAGGAACCTGAAAGCAGGGAAAGCACTTGTCACCAGTGTTTGTTAGCATTTGCATCGTTTGACCATGTGAATACTGCATGTGAATACTCTTAAGTTCAGTCTCTCTAGTGGAGAGAATTCCTCAGATTATGATGATATACCATTTTTATTCTATTTTCAGAGCAAAAGTAGACTTGTAAAACCAGTTCAATGCTTGTATACCTTTGGTGGATGCTCTGTTTAACTTTGAGCAATATATTACATTACCAATATTTGGGGTGCAGGAGTGAATTATCTAATACTTAAGCACACACTGATGTTTCTGTAAAAGAAGATCTGTTTATATTTAGGATTAATATAGGGATGGGATAATTACTGTGATGCAGACATGCTTGTCCCGTAGCAAATATTGCACATCCACCAAATCTTCTCTTCCCTGCTGGTTGAAACGTCTGCTCACACACACGTGTAAGCAGATTGCCCCATCTGCCCTCTCACTCCAAAATATTTATGCTATTGTTCAAAGCAGTGGCTGTAGAGAATATAAAAAACTCCATTCCGTTTTTCTTCTGACTTGCAGTAACTGTCCCCTCCTTTTACTCTCTGCCGTGTTCAGTAGGGTTGCTGAAAAGGATGCAAGCAGGGCAAGGTCACCAAAGCTGTTCTGCTGAGGGACCACAGCTCATTACACTGTAGTTCATCTGGGAACTGGGGAACACAGTTGCAACTTTTGCTCTCTGCTGCCTAAAGCATTTGAGCACCCCTAATTACTATTAGTCAGCTGCTCTCTCCCTTCTTCTTCCTTCCTTACACACCTCTAATCACGTATCTCCTTCATCAAGCTGGGAGCTCTACAGGGGTTAACCCTGAAAAATTTTACAGTAAAGGCAGCTTTTATTGTAGTGGCAATTACAGAAACAGAAAAAGCAATTTAGTCTTTTATGTGGCTTACAGTTTCATTAATGCCATACACTTTTAGCTGACATGAGTTGTTATGCACTAACTCAAAAAGACATGGTACACAAACACTGCTAAAATAAAAAATAATAGAAGACAGAGCAAAATTTAACTCCTCAAATACAGGCTTAATTCCTCAAATACCAACACTGCTTTCATATAACACCTTTATTAGTGGACTCAACTTCGGGCAAAAGTCACTACAAAGTAAACGGCTCAAACAAGGCTGCAGAAACAAGAAAGAAAGGTTTAAACAATATGCAAATAATTCCTTTACTCCTTGTGATGTACTGGGAAGTTCTGCTCCTAGTGCTTGCTACATCTCCTGTCTTGTGATGACAAGAGAAACTTAGATAAAAAGCAAGGTGCTGCAGCAGTAGTAGTTACATAACAATATAAATCTTTCAATGCTACCTATACAGCCCGTGCTTCCCCTCTGCTGGGAACAGCAACCAGAAAAACAGCGGCCACTTCATCATTTCTCATATACCTGCTATACTTCTGAATACCGGACTCCTCCCCCAGCTTTCAAGTAAGGGCTTTCTTTAGCCACAGAGAGGAAAAGTCCACTATTGTCAGCCTTTCTTGAGAGTCCTGCACTAACATCTCATGGAAACTCACCAACCTAACATCTTCTAAACATAACAGTTTTCTTTTGCTGAACATTAATACCTGTTACGGAAGGTCAAGAAGTGACTGTGGGGCTTCCTGATCACAGCAGCTTCACAAAGGTGTCCTGAGATGGGTGGTACTTACCATTCAGATGGCAAGCATCATTCTGATGACATCTTCCATTCCATTTGCCTTGGTGGCCAGTTGAATCAGCTGAGCAGCAACAAGGACTCTTTTTGCTGTGGGATGCCCCTGGTGGTCAGTGGTGCTCTAATCTGTTCAGAAGTCGACCCATAATCTTGGTTTCTGCTGACGTTGTGCAGCATTGCATGACTTCAGCACTGTCTCATCCTGTTTCTCATTACTATTTATCTGGCATTGAAAATGTCATTCTCTCAAAAAAAATTGTTCAAAGGACAGGCTGGAAAAGGGTCTAATCAGTGTTTCCTCTTCCCTTACTTCCCATCAGCTATCAAAGATCTTCATGCAAGCTGAGAGATGTTTCCAGCATTCTGCTGGTATTGTAGCCATGTCGCAGAGTTCTTACAGAGTGATATCATTTTAACTTTGGCCTACAAAAAAAGTGCAGAGGCTAGACTGATCTGAGGGTAATCACAGGAATTATTTTTGATGAGCTTCAGCCCCAAAATTCCAGAATTTGGAATTGTGTGTGAAGAGTCTCTGGCATTGCAATGCCCAGCATGTGAGCAGATGCCAAGCACTTACATTGAGTCTTTCCAAGTATTTCTGGGCAGTGTAGTCACAAAAAAAGGAATTAACTTTTTTACCCTGTTGGATCAGGATATATATGAACAATTTACAAAGCAGTTCTCACTTATCACTTAGTGCAGTTACATAAAACCCGTATCAGATTAAGAGCACGACTACATGATTACGCTTTAAATAAAGCTTGTCCCGTACATCTACATCTATGGGTTTTTCTACAAAAGATCATTCTGGAAAGTTGAGATAAATCAACTAAACCAGGAATTGTAATGCATGTAAGTAAAAATGCAATAAATTCCTGCGTGGATATTCTCAATGACAAGTGGTCTAACTTTACTGTAAAAGAGGATTAAGCTACCATGAACTAAGGCCATTTTCCTTTTGAATTAGATCACCCACAGAGGAGCTTAAAGCACTTTAGATTTGGTGCACTTACTTCACATGTTTCCTTCATTTGGCTGAATTTTCCTACAATTGGAACAAGCCTTGGTTAAACAAAATCTCCCCTACCGTATTTCTGGCTGATATTAAACCACATTACCAGTTTACTTGGTTTACAAATGTCTCGTAAAAGACAACTAAAGCTGTTTTGCAAATAGCAGAAACAGAGCCATCCCTTTATGCTGCAGAGGAAAACGACAGCGGCAGGCGCAGAACTGGGCCACCCAGCAGGATCAGAGACTTCAGCGCACATACTAAGCTGTTGCTAATCTTGAAAAGTAAACAAACAAAGAAACAAAACTTGAATTCAGTGTTACATCCCATGTGAATACATCTCCTTAGACATGAAAAGACATACAAACAGGTAGTCTGGTGGGACAAGATTGTGATGGAAAGCATCTACAAGCTCAAACTGGGCAGACACAGCCCTGGGGTACCCCTTGTCACTGAATAGAGGATATGTTTTTAGAGGTTAAATAAGATGCACTCTGAAATTTACCCATCCCAAATTAATTGATGAAATGCTAACTAATGAAAAAGGAAGAACAAACACTTTCTCAGTCTGTAATGACTGAGGTGTTAGTTTATCCAAATGATAAGTTTTACACTTGACGGAAATAAAACTTAATACAATCCACATTCCTCAGTATTGGCAAATAGTTGAGATGTAATTAATAGAAATGCAAATAAAATAAAGCAAAAACATATTGAACAAATATTCCACTTGATTACGAAAAAGCAGTTTGGCTTCAAATGTGTCAGGAAACAGAGAGCACTAACTACAATACCAAAAAAAAAAGCATCCTGTTGTTTAAACATTGCCTTTATCCAGTTTTCTCCACAGCAGATATAGGTAATATGTATTTTGTGCTAATCTATATGTTGCTATTCCCTACAGATCTGAGCTACTCAAAAAGTTTAAGAGAAATCTAACATAGACAGATGTTGAGCTTCTATACTTTTTTTTTTTTACATTTCTTTGTTATTCCTTGACTTTCCCAAAACAAACAAGAAAAGATCTGCGTACCCAAACAGGGCAGCAGCTGCCAGGCCCACTGCTGGTCTCACACCTGCAATCCAGATGTTGACTATGGCAGGAGCTCCGAGTGCCCTGTGCAGAGGCAGCAGCTCTGCTGCCGGTGGTCCCGTGGGAGAGCACTAGAAACTGCTCTCACTTTGACTCCAGGCGGGTTACGATCGCATCCTTCATGCATCTCCAAATAACCAGTGTCAAGAAGAGGTTCATGTAGACTAGACTTTTACAACACTTCACCGATTAAAATCCGGGATAGCTTCTCTGATCTCTGTGATTGTACACTTATCTACATCAGGTTAAACAAGAGCCAGATCAGAAACGAGAGTCTGGCATGATTTCAGCAAAAAGAATTAAACTGGAAGCAAAAGGCTATGTATTGTTCATGAACTAGGAAATATGTTACACTCATGTGCTAGTAGAATATTTTAAAATTGCTCAATCATCGACAAGGAAACAGAAGCAGCAAATCAGTTTTTTCTTACAGGTCTCTCCTTCGTCTATGCACAAGCCACCCCAGAAAGAGCACCCCTACAACCTCCAAAAATGTAAGATCTTTCATATTAACTTATAGCTCAGATTTTTACTTATTTTTTACACCTAATCTATTAGAATTGCAGTTTGAAGTACGTTGTGTTAGATCATTACTTTACTATATATATAATAACTTCAAAATTATTTAATTCCTAGCTTAAAAAATCCCTGTGCAAGGAGTTTGGAGAGCAGACTCTACTGGCTGGAAATTCCCAACTCTGTCCTGGCTTGAACCTTCCTCCATGCCCCTATAGTCCCTTTGCAGCCAAGGAACAGTGCAAGAGACCTGCCTGTAAGGAGATGGCTCCTTACTCCAGGCTGTCTCTGCAGCTGGAGACACTGCAAGCCACATTAGTTCCTATCCCCTCAATCCATCTCTTTCACTGCTTGCTGGGATATGCTATCAGTGGGGCTTGAAATGGAGCCAAACTAAGATGTTCAGTCTGAACCACCAAACGTACATGTGCCAGGTACTTCTGTCTGGCACAGCTTGAATCTTCCGCATCGCGGAAAAACATTACTTGAGGGCATGTGTGGCTGCAAGGGACCAGTCATTCAATGCACATTTCTCCTGCAAAACTTTCTTTAGCATCTGCACTGCTCTATGATTATCTGAATGCCATTCAATCTACCTGCAACTTGAGTTACCTAAGTATATTTGCATGTATATTGTAAGAATTATACTAAATGAGATGGGACTGCCTATGTAATCATGCCATGACTTTCCCTTAGGGAAACCTGGTAAAATTATGTTCCATTACATTTGTAAAATACTACTCATTAAAAGCAGGAATAAAACTTTTATGTTCATGTGAAATAAAGCAGAAAGATTCTCCACCCTTGAACTTCTATCAATTTTGATATGAAAGAAACATTTTCCAGGTAAGCAGGTATTCCAAATTTGACTTAAGTATTATGTGCTTTGGCTTTGATTATTTGACTGTTAAGTCTCTTTGCAAAATTCTCTTTTTTCTTAATTTAATGTTATGAAACAACATAGAACTAAACCAGTTCATTTGCCTTGAAGAAAACAGACAGCAGCTTTAGAAAACTCTTTCTTATGAATTTTTCTTATTTGTTATTGGCCATGCCACAAAAGAGACAAACTGGTTCTACTATTCAGTGTCCTTTACTCTTGCTGCTGGTCAATTCATTGCTTTAATTCCTTGATGCTCTGGCAAACTTTCAAGTTATGTCATGGGAGAATTTTAAAAATGAAGCATTCATTTAGGAGTCACACAGTGGTGATATATGTACAGAGCTTCAATTTAAACCATTATTGCATACCATCCTTTTCCTTTCATAATAATCCATTAAATGCTTTCAAGTATGGAGAAGGAATAGCAACCTGAAGATCTGAATGGAGCCCAGATGACCTATAAAATACATCCTACCTCACTGCCTGACTGGTTCCAGCTCCCATCTCTAATGGTTGCTATTGTTACTCTACCATCCAGACAACCACATGCATCAATTATACATGCTTCTGGGTCACGAATCCATTTTCATAGGTAACATTTTGTCTTAATGCATGTTGCTTTTTCTTCAACCTGTGAACAAAGTTGAAGGTCTCAATATTAAAAAAATTAATTTTTCTTAAACTGTGTGGATAAATTTAAAACAGCTTCATGAAAATCAGAAGATACAGCTTTTTTAACTATTTAGAAGTGTGAATTTAGACCATATATTGTCTCTTTATTACACCAAATGTATTAGGCAGTACTTGGTGTTGTGGATTAATATTTTTACTTTTGTTATATTGGTTCCTGGCAGCGCAGCTATAATTAAATGTCCTTTGCCTTCTCTGTTTTATGACACTTAAAATTCATTCATCTTAATTGGACTTCCTTAGCATATAAAGGGCTGACTCAAGAAGCAGAACTTTTTTTCTCTGAAACAAACTCAAAGCCTACGTTATGGACTGAGTGACTTTTACAGTCTTTGACATAAGTTTGCCTTTTTTGAAATTATCATGATGACAAACACTTCAGATAATTCTATTGGAAGTCTAAAACAGCTTTCTAAATTAAATTTTTTGAAGATAGTATTCTCATAAACAATGTGCTCATTATTACATTTCCAAAGGCATCTCATTTTCCTGATTGACTAAATAAGTTAGTTTGGGGAAGGTAACATATGCCTTCCAAAGGATTCTCACACATCACTTGTATTCTTAAAATATTTCTCTGGTTCAGAAAGATAAAGTGCAGGTTTTAAAACTCAAGAAAGTGAGGAAATTCAGGGTAACACTCCTAAAGCCTCCTCAGCAGGACATGATGTCCTGGCCTCAGCTCTGCCCAGATGCAGGAGTTAACGGCACCCCAGAAGCAGCCAACACCATCAGCAAGGCCTTGCCAATACTCCCAGGAGTAGGAGAAACATACTCAACTCGGGATCAGTCGCTGGAGTGCAAACAAACTGCCCCAAAAAGAGTACTTCCAGCCACAGGATGCTTACACCAGAGATGTCATTTGAACAGCCCAACACCAGGTTCAAGACCAAGTCAGTGGAACAAACACCCCTGCAGCAACACTATTCTATTTTCATCATTTGCAAGCTCCAGTCTCAGCAGCCTTCCCAGTGCAGTTTTGCTGGCTACAAGATTAAGCTTCTCTCCTACAGACATGTAGGGCACAACAACAAAATCATGGTATATTTAAGTGATGTAAACTGACCTACCAAAAATGGATATTTAAGATAGTCAGTTAATGTTGTAGCTGGCTAAGTAACTCCATAACTAAGAACACTGTGACAACAGTGACTACATCCGACCACTGACAAACACACTCACCTGCCAAACTGGAAGAAATTCACAGATGTTTACAGAGAACCAAAAATTACTTTGCGTGTGGGAATGTTCACATTCATGTAAATACACTCTCAAATACACATACACCAGTGCACACAAACCTGAACAGTCATCTGCTGAATTTTCTCCCACTGTTTCCTCCATCTATAGGCAGCTTTCTTGGGATGGTGCATGGTCAGAGGCTTGTACACATTGTCAGGGCAGGTTCTGCCCTTTTCCACTCTGGTCCAGGTGCATCCTCTTCCTATGGCCGGTCCCTACTGCCATCCCTCATCAGCCAGGTCCAGCTGAATTGCTATGCATAAAGCAGCTCTTCCATTTGGAGATCCATCACCAGAGGTTTGACATCATCAAGCAAATGCTTTAAAAAATATTTTCATGTTCTCTCCTTTCTTGTGGGAAAAAAACTCAAAAAAAAAGTTGGTTTAGAAAACTTTTTCTTTTTCAAGCCAACATAGGCATGACATGCATTACCTTGACTCATTTGTCTTCTTGTCCTAGCTCCTCCTACCACTGACAGGATTGGCTAATGCAGTCACATCTCTCCAAGGACATCATCATACAGAGTTTGCAAAGGGTTTTAGGCCGTGTTTGAACACATAAGGTTCTCAGGACAAGCCAGTGCTCAGCCCTGAGCACCGGCATTTTTCATGCTGCAAACTTTAAGCAGGGATCTTCAGGTGTTGATGTAGACAAGGAAGGACGGTAGTGGAGCTGATTTCAGGCACTTCACAACTCCATGAGGACTACATTAATTTCTAGTTTCTTATCCCTTCCACCCAATCTGTGTCTTCACTCATAAAGCACATTTTCAAAGACAATTCTGGGTTTACCCATGTGAGGACAGAGATAGCCTTACAGCAAAGCTGAGACTGGGAGAGTAGCCATAGCTCTGCACTTGTACATTTCACCTGGGCATCAGTTTCAGGCCTTCAAAACAGCCAGTGGGAACCATTTAGCTGAATCCTATTCACATCTATGAAAACTGAGGGATAAATATTAACATTGAGGTTTCTGCGTGGCTGGTCTGTCTGTTTGCTTGTGGAGGCCAGAGGGTGGGTTAGGTTTAACTTTATTATAACTAAGCCTATATAAATGCAAATATTGCTTCTGTAGATATAATTTCATCAAGCAAAACTACCCACAATCTTTAGCAGTGAAATTCAAGTGGCAACTGTGACAAGCAAAGAAAAATGAATGCAGTTAACTTCAGCCATCCCTGCTCATCTGAAAGCTTGTGTCAGTTCCTAAATAAGCTTTTCATTTTCCTATTCAGTCTGCTGATCTTTGTTGATTTACAGCATGAATGAGCATGGCACATTGCAACTTGTAGAGTAAATTTTTCCTAAATAATAAAATATTTATTGCAGATCCATCAAGCCTGCTAGTAGCTTTGAATTATTCTTTCAACAAAGCAGCATGTTAACAACTCATTTACATTGTTGCAGGCTCTGAGTTAACGCTATACGCAATTTAATCCCATTAAGGAGAGAAGACTTCCGAAAATATATCTAGTCCCGATAAGTTACAACTTGATGCTATTTTCCTCATCAACTGTTTCCTAAGACAGGACTGGCTTCAAATCCATCCCACTCCTCACCTTCCACATCATGTCAACAGCAGCTGAACAAACTGTTTCCACATGGTCTTCTCTTCGCCATTAAGCCCCAACTTCAGGTTCTTCCTCTGATGAAACAAGAAGAAGAAAGTATGCGTAGTGGAGAGCTGCAAAGAATTTGCTGCTTTGGAAAGAATTTGTTGGGCAGAGTGTGAGGTCAGTATTTTGGTGGCTGTTTGAGGGGTATGACCTACAGCTTCAGTGTTGGTCTGGGTAACAGCCACTCAGCTGCACAAGCTCCCTGCAGAAGCATCAGTGTTAGGGCTTAAGGTTTTTGACAGGTGCTCTACTTGGAAGGAGTCCCCCAACAGCAGGACAGTGGGTGATGCTGCTGTTCACCCCTTCTGCATGGTCTCAGAGAGAAAGGGAATAGCACAGGAAGAGGCTTCTGCTGGAGCACTTATATGTTCTTTGGTGGCAAAATAATCATAACAAATAATCACTAACAAACGAGAAAAAAAATCCCACAAGAAACACATAATTCTCCAAGTACCAATCAGAAATGATCCTGTGCTTGTGTATGTTCCTAAAACTATTGGGTTGTACTTAAAAGCCTGTATCAGACAGCCATAAATAAAAACAGATCAGCAAAACATTTCTTCCTATAAAGTGAGATTAACTACGTGGGTTTTAAACTAATACTTAATGCTTGAGGAGTAATCCAAAATACCAGTCATTTAATAGTGAGGATAACTCTGACTTCTTATACAGAAGAGACTGCATGGAGCAAGGTGACTTGATTTTTAATTGAGTAAAGCAAACTTTTGTGGAAGCAAAAAGCATCATTTATAAATGCACTGCAAGACAATACCAAATTGATTTACCTGCTTCCTCTCTCACAAAATATGGTTTCAGGTTCACAGTCCAAGAATATGGCACTAACACACAGAGGCAGGGGGTTTCTTCTCAGTCGTGCTTTTCCATCATTGGTCTGGCAGCTCACACAGGTTTGGCGTCAAGTTTAGCATCACAAGTCCTCAGCTTCTTCAAAATCTTGAGCATGAATGTTATTAAGCACTCACCGCTAGATATATGCCAAATTATTCAGAGACAACAGTCAGTGTAACTCTTCTTTCTAACAGGATCCCCTTGACATGGACATTACGCTGCAAAACCTGCTGCATGAATATCCTGCACTTTGCAGCAGTTACTTCAAAGCTGCTGTGAGGCCAGATGCAGCAGAGGGAGGAAAAGGCTGTTCAGCACACAGGGGACATGTCACGATTACCTCTGGAGATGGTGCTATGTTGTCAGGGCAGGCACAAGGCACACCACCTCCATGATAAGCAGTAGGGCTGCCACGACGCTACCGTGCTGCTCTCCCATAGCTAGCTGTGTGCACACCACAACATCACACCTAGACAGCAGCAGTGCCCTACAAACAGGCTTGGCCACCCCAAATATCATGTGTATAGATCCCTGGGGACATGATCATACACGTAGGACACCCGAGTTATGACCGGTTTTGCGTTGTGATATTCAGGTTGTGCTAGACATTCCAAGTCAAAGCACAAGTTATTGTTCTTGGAGGTTTGTGGGCTTGTGATTTCTTTACATAAGACCAAAGAAATAATCTTTCAACAGTATAATTCCTAGTTCTTAACGTTTAGTTCTGCTATTTACGATAAAGATGTTCTCTTCTGAACATCATTAATTTAAATTGTGTCCAATGAATTAGAATCCTTCAATGTTCCATTTCTAATAAGTTGTGAGAGGCAACGTGTGGCTAAATTCTTAAGCCCTTTTATGTACTGTCAACTGCCCAAATGCTGTCTAAGTCTTGCCTAAAAAACGCTTTGTTCCACATCATTAGGCATCCAGTCCTTTGGCTGAGATTGTTCATTAATAATTTGATCTCCTTGGTCTTTTTATATGACATTCCAAGGTAGGTGAACTTAGCATGCTGCAATGTTACTGTCATTTTCTGAGTCCCTGAGATTGCATATAGTAGAGGACAGAATTTTTCTTATTATCTGCTAGTTTCATCTGCAAAAACATTGGGGTTTATTGGGGTTTTTTCCCCTGAAGAGCAAAAGTTAGTTTACTCTGTAGTGCCCCAGGATGAATACTCCTGCTTCAACTCCATTCCAATCTGTTTCCAGGGACTGACTCTAAACCAGCAACATGCGCTTTTTCATCTTAAACTAAAAAGGCAAGGTCTCTCTCCTACCATCAGTTGCCTCATTCACTCCAGCAACAGGAGCCAGACGTCACAGGCACACACACATCACTTCCAACACGCGCTTACCTGCTCTCTTAACAAGGATCAATGAGAGAGAACAGAGAGGCCATAAGAAAACAGCAGTCTTGCACTAAGAACTACTAAATCTTTCCCATTAGTTCAAGTATTCCTGCATGCAAAATTACATCACTGTTATTCAGCTAAAGTTGTACAGCTGAAAAATACGGCCATAAAAGCCCTATCCTACCAACAAATGGCATTTAATATGCTAATCTAACGTTATTTCAATGTCCCTTCCATGTGAATGCACTTATTCTGTTTTATTTCAAATAAATTACCCAGTCAGAAAAATTACTTGAACAGTAAGGCACAAATAAATGAGCGTTATTGTTTGCTGGTTGACTAGATAAGGAGTTAAAGATCTAGAGGTGAAGTGGAGGACAATTAATGTACTAGCCTGCTCAATTATCATACAATGCCCACTTCTCAGGGAATTAGGGCTATTATGATATACTTCTATGAATAAATGAGAATTTCAGCTCTCAGAGGATAATGCATTAGTTTTGGAAATAATCTTTTTATGAGATCATGGCTTTATCAGTTATGTTTTAGAGTCAGTGTAAACACTTGTGTATCACAGGATAAGAACTTCAGATAGGTTTGTAATTTTAATTTTTGTTCTCATATTGGTTTAGTTCACTTTTCCTATGCTTTTATTATTCTAGAAACCAAAAGAAAAACTATTTTGTTTTCAGGTCCTCTCCTTCCACAAAACATTACCAAAACGGTAATATCCACATAAAAACACAAATAATGATTTGAGCAATACAAATTCTGTGTAAGTTGTTTTCCAATGCAACTGAACACCCACTGAAAGTAGTCTTGATGACACTCTCAATGACGCACAAACACTGGAGAGTAACCCAATCACAGCTTCAAAGACAAAGACAGACAAGAGGACGTTTCTTTTGAAATTTCACATGATCCACTAAGGCATTTGTTTGTAGTCAACTTCATATAAAAATATTCTTTCTTGGACATTTTGACCCAAATTCTTTGAATCTTTACCAAAAGAATTGCTGATGTTCTCTACAACTGCCAAGTCTCAGAGTTTCGTAGTCACCTTCCCAGCAGATAGAACAAACATAAATATGTGAGAGTTTTAAAGCAGCCTGACCACAAAGGAAAGCTTTAGGAGACCCAAATAGTGGACCATATGTGATATCAAATGGGCAAGCCATTAGCATCAGCTGTGAACATATTGTACCAACTGGGAATGAAAATAAAACATTCTACTACCAACTGTTATAATCTGTAAATAGTCAAACCAATTCCTCTGGGTTCCAAAAATATATGAATAGAGTGACTCATTGGGGCCCCATTGTCCTGTTTGTAGGTAATGCAGTAGATTTTCTCCTAGGAAAAAAAAAAAGAAACTGTGGTTAGTGAAATCTGATATCCAAGACAGCCCTTTTATGTTAAAAAGGTTCTTGGATTTTTTTGAAACTATATCTAAAGATTCCACATTAAGAGTAACAAAATAGAGAATTCTTTTGAAGCAACTTTTCTCTGTACAATGTGCAGCACCAAAGAAAAAAAATTCCCATTGCAAATTATATTGAGAAACTAGTAGAATACTAGAAAATTTATAGAGAGCACCAAAGTGCTGAGAATTCATTGTACAGCTGGTAAGTGCACTCCTACCTACTAGTTGCTTCACTTTTAATAATGCATGTTATGAACAGATGGATAGAATGTCAATAAGGCTCTCCGTATCATCAGTGGTAATGAAATACTGGACTTTGAATGCTTAATAGCACAGAAAACAAAAAGGAGGAAATTTGTCAATGTCATGCATGCAATACTTTAGCAGTGCTTTAACACTGTTAGCGTGAGGCCATATGTTTCTTCTAACAGGATCTACTGTAGATGGGTGCCAAAAAAAGTTTGACACTTTTTTTTTTAACTCTTACAACATGTTAAGAGCAAGTACCCTGTGAATCAGTCAAGTAGAGTAGTCAGAAGAAGTGCAATATCATTACTCTTCTTATTCCATTTCTCAATGAAAAGAAGGTAAGGTAAACTTGCTAGTAAACATTGTTATTTGTACCTGTTTTAGAAATACGATTGAAAGTAATCTCTTTAAGATTAAATATAGAAATAAAGGCACTGAATTATCTTATTAGACAGTAAATCTCATTGTAAAGAGCTGTGCAAGACATGAGTCTGGAAAGCATTGCAAGCATAAGTAAAACAGAAAGTATACATAGCAGTGTCTAGAAATTAGATACACACAAAGGAATAAAACACAAATTCTCCTAAGCAAATTATCTTAAACAAATGTCAGCTGAAAGATCTAGGGAAAATTCTTTGGAATAGTCAAAATAAAGAGGATAATAAAAAGCTGCCATTCTGAGACATGCAGACCTGGGAATAAGCACACTAGGCACAGGCTTTCTCTATGAAATGGTTGGAGAAACAGCAGCCTGGTAGGTAGCAGCACCTACAAAGGCCATGAGGACACCTGGAGTGGAGTTTCCTCTGTGCACACTTCTCAAGGAAATTGTGCTCAAAACTTCAGAAAGCAGCAGACAGGTATGGCAGGTTGGCCTCTGCAAAATGTGAAAATCTCAAGTTCAGCAATACAGCTGGAATCCCAACCATTGCATGTCAGCAGAAATCAATGTGAGTTTAACTATTGATTCTGGGAGAACAATTAGACAATCTCTGGGTGTCTAACAGTCTGAAAAATCCTCAGGAAAGACTCAAGTTCTTTGAGAAGAAAACTATTACTTTGTGCGCTGTGACTCACCCACAAGTGCCCAGACTCCCTACCACGTTGTTCTTCCCCACACTGCCTCTCCAAAACCTTCCTGGGCTTCTCCAGTGCCACCTAGCCATTATGCCCTCATGTGCACAACGTACTTGCCAGCCAGGACACCCAGAACTGTCCCAGCTGATTTCACAGCCACCACACTGGCCCACTGTGGGATGATAGGTTTGGGACCTCTACCACCATGAGACCTGGCTGTGAAAACATCCATTGTGCTCAAAAGTAATTAGAGAAGGTTGACAGAGAGCATCTTCTTGGAAAATCAAGCTAGAAATTACAGTTGAATAACGTAAGCCATTCCATTTTTTTTCCCTTTTCTGCAAGCCAGAACTCACACTCATCACTAATAATAACAATCTAAGCTTCATTAAAAAGAAAGTAAATTTTCCCAGCTGCCTACAGTAGATGATCCATGTAGCACCAGTATTCATCAGCATGCAGGAGGAGACTGCCACTGCTTCCCTTCTGGAGCAGAGGAGGTATGCAGAGAGAAGCAGAGCCTGTCTCTTAGTGCCAGTAATGCACTGGTTTGCCTGTGCTCGGAGTTGGCACGGGCTGGCCTCCCTTCTGCAATTCTGAACTAGACAAATACAGGACAGGTCCATGAGAACTTTTTACAGCTTTCTGCAGTTGCTTGTATAGCGATATTTTAGTTTCTCCTAAGTAAGGAGGTAAAATTCAACCCAAGAATTCCACATCAGACTTCGACTACGGTAGAGCATAATCCTCCTTCTCTTACCTTCTGTTTCCCTGGAAATATCCTGAGCCTTGGCTACAGCAGTTGTACTTAACAAGAAGTTAATTTTATGTGAACTGCAAGGACCAGAAGGATGCAGGCTTTCTGTGGAGCACAGCACCAAGAGGGGGGATATTAAGAACCATGGTAGAGTCCTCATTCACAACAGCCTCCATCGAGAAGCAGAAAGAGACCTTTCTCAAATCGCTGATGAAAACATTCTACTTATCAGATTTCTTTTAGCTAGAATCTCCTATGTTTGTTGGACCCGGAGAAAAAGGACCTGAAAAAATGTTCAGGTGAGCATCTGAGCGTAGAACAGTTTGAAAGTAATTCTCAACCTAGAAGGTCTTAGGTGGGTTTTCCAAAACTGAAAAAGTATTGATAAACTGAATAAAATTTGAAGAACAACTTCTTAAGGGAAAAATATAATAATCCGTAAATATTTGAAGGGTGTAAAGCCATCAAGGGAAAGGGATATAACTAGAAATAATGGAAAGAAAAAGCTTAAGCTCAATAGAGCATTGGGAAAATCTTCCTGACAGCAAGATGTATTAGCTTGTGAAATAGTCTCCCAAGGAGAGATATGGAAGCTTTCACTTGGGATTTTGAAAACTAAAGTTGACATAACACTAAAAAATGTTCTCTATGAAATAATCCTACATTGGCAGAAAAATGAACTGAATGATCTATTATGTCTTTTCTCTTTCTAAGTTTCTTCAGCCTTTGATGCTTTGAGAACACATTCTGAACTGCCAAAGATTATCAGAAAGGAGCTTCTTCAATTAATATGATGAACAACAAGATTACAGAAGTATTCATTGTGAAAGCCTATTACAAAGTATCTCTTTAAATGCTGAAAGCAGATGCTTTTCAGACAATGGAAATTTTTCCCAATACCTGCAAAATATAGCCTCAATCCACCAGTTTTCGAGTACAAGATTAATTTAAAGACCTTAGAAGGAAAGGGCTTCCCAAAATCTCCAGAGTATCAACATAAACCTGGCAAATGTCCTGTATAATCCAATTTAAACAAACAGTAATGCTTGTTACACACATATTAGCACCTTTCAAGTCTCCACTGACAAGGACAGGCTACGTTAGTTCAGAAATACTATCTTGATTGGTAGTCGAAATCACACATCTTCCTATACTAATTCCTATTTAGTTTAACCCACCTGACAGTGTGAACAGTGTTAATGAATATTACAGTCTGTCATATTGACTTGTATGCAATAAAAAAGATACTGAACTTAGTTTGGGAAGTATACACTGAATTAGGTTCTGTACGTCCATCTTAAAATCATCCTGTCTTGTCATATGTTTATGTCACTACCAATAACAATATTTAGAAGAGTGTATTTCATTCACCAGTCCAGGTTACTGAGAGATAGTTAAATATTAGGGTCATAGAAATAAAAGTTGATTTTCTTGGTCAGTGGCTGAGAATTAATTTTTTTAAAAAAACAATCAGTAAATATAACCCATAGTACTTTTTTTTTTTTTCAATTTTTTCTTGCTAAAACTTCGGGCCCCTTCCGTTTTGGATCAAAAATGGTTGTTTCTCTTTTTTTTTTGTGACTGCTGAAGGGCTGCTCCAACAGCAACAGATAAACAGGTTTGGTAAGATCCTCTCTCAGTCCAGCAGCTTAAACCTGTTAGTACGGTTTGCTTTTAATGAAGGAGCAAGGTGTTAAAGAAGGCTGGATGAGACTGTGTTGTCCATTGCAGCTGCTTGTCCTGCTCAGGCGGGGAGGTCCCTGCCACACTGAAGCCATCAGTGTGCAGCCCTGTACTGCCCAGCAGTGCTGGTGGAGGGCACAGACCTCGTGCCGTGCAGACACATTACATCCGTGCATCGCCACGGCCATCCTGGCATCTCTATAGACATGGCCCAGAGAAGGTTTTACTGGCACCTGACACACAACCTGAGAGTGAATAATGGAAAGCCAGGGCTTTGCTTCCCTTATGAAAATACCTGAGGAAGTTCACAGGAATAAATCAATAGGGATGAACAGACATCAATCTGAGCATGTGAAGACTGCATTAGAAAATGTTAGCCCATCAGAGGCTTTAAGGAATCCTATTAGTTCTACAGCAGAACTACAACTTCTTAATAAATACTTTGACACCAGTAAGTTGTAAACGATTTGCTCTAGGAACATTACCGAGGGTAAATCAGGGCTAGTTTAGAAGGAACTCTCCATTTATTTGCTTTGAATAACATTGTGCTATTTGCATATTTCTAAAAAATACAGCTTGCATACACATAGATCATACAATATACAACTTAAGAATGAAAATATCAAATAACTTGTTGTACAAAAGTTACATTTGCAAAGATTAAGTAACTCCAAAGCACAGGTACCCCTCACTCCCTTAAGTCATTTTTTAAATCCTCCGTCCCCTACCACCAAGATTTTATCCCAGAATAATTCTCCAGTCTTGTAGAAACAAAACCTCAGCACGCTGAGGCAGCACTGCTCTGCCCTGTCATTCACAGGAGTTTCTTGAAAAAAGAGACAGTGGAGAGGAGGAGGAGAGGCATTTGCTCAAGGGGCTGCTCTCCCACCCTTCCCACTGCCCCAGGTACCCCACCACCCTGCAGGGACCTCTGGCCCCTTCCCCCCCACCCAGCCCTTTCCTACCTTCCTATCCTTCCCACCTTTTCTCCCCACCCTCCTTTATTTTCCCCTCTTATTATAAGACTTTTCATAGGGTTTTTTATTATTATTATTTTTGTCTGAGTTTTACAGCTGGTACATCATCCCCTGCTGCACTAAATCAACACTTGTGAAAGCCACAGCCTTCGAGTGACTTACTAGAACCACTGCTCGCAGAAGTGTCAATTTGGTACAGCAGGGGATAGGGTCACAGCTGCAGAAAGAGAAGAGAGGCTCTATTTTATGCTTTAAAATGGGAAAAATGTCAGAGGGGAGGGAAATCTATACAAAACATAAAAAGGATGTAGAACAAAGAAAAAGAAGAAGAGGAAGAGGGGAGAAAGGGTTGGAAAGAAGGGAGAAACAGGAAAATGACGCTGTACAATGGAACAAAATCACTAGTGAATAAGATAAAGGGTTTTTTATAAGTGGGCATTTTCAAGTTAGAAACAGGCCATGTGTACACCGTGTAAAATACAAACCTGCTAGTAGTATCCTTCTGCTTGAGGGGTAGGAAGTCTGGCTCATTAAAATTAAATTATTGTCTGAACTATATCTGTGATAGGTTGGGATGTTCTTCTAGGCAAAAATGCTGAGCATAAAAAGGGAATTATTTCACAGAGAGCTTGAATTTAAGAGATTTCAAAGAAGATGACCAAGAAAACTGGATTCAGAGATTTGAATCAGCAAATTTGAATCGGGGAGACTGGATGAGGCACTGAGTGCCATGGTTTAGATGATGGGTTGGTGTTAGTGTTGGGTTATAGGTTGGACTTGATGATCTCAAAGGTCCTTTCCAACCTTGTGATACTGTGAAACTGTGAAAAGCAAGCAGAAATTCGATGTTCTGAAATAAACTTGGACACTCCCAAATCTAGCTTTGCTTAGAGGCCCCCATTTGAAAGTAGGTACATATTGTTTTGAATGTTAGAAGGAAAATAAACCAAAATAAAATGGAACCAAAAGAAGAAATCACAAAAGAAACCCTTGTTTTTCACATTGTGTAGCTATATAAAATAATTTAATGTATATTTCAAACACTATTAGCATTAATGTTTTACTTTAAAAGATACCCTTTTTTTCTTCTAATCTTTTTGCTGGGAGCTCTTCTTTTACTTGCTGTCTATTAATTTTCTAAAGCGTACTTGCAGTAAGGGAAAATGAATGGACTATATGGCTCTAAAACACATTCCTACAGCCAATGTGCCGCTGAAGAAAACTTCAAATAAGTACACGATCTAACTATCTTTTTCCACAACACCAACACAGGTACTAGACAAAAAAAATAACAAAATTCAATAAACAAGTAGACAGAACTAAAAAACAGAATCCAAATGCAGAGCCTCTGAAAGGAGAAAATTCAGACTAGGTATTCCCTAATGAGACAATTCAGATGTGTATCACTGTTGAAGAAACAAGGCAAGCCAGTCCTGTCTGCTTTACAGAAAAAGTTTCAACAATTTCTCTTTAAAACATCGACTCATCAATTCACCTACTACAACATTTAACGAACTTTAACAACAGAAGGTCTTGGGGTTTAAGTCTCAAAATCACTGCTTGAGATACCAATTTTATGTACTCACAGAGCTGCAATCGGCCGTTGCATTTCATTTTTTAGTAAAGCACATCTCAGCTATCCTTCTGCCCATTACCTGCTCTGCCAGAGTGGGTATCCACTGTGTGCCTCTATCTTCTGAGCTCCTGGTCCTTAAACTGGCAGAAAATGGTGGATTTTTTTCTGTCCAGAGCCAGAGGAGCCCAGCCAATGTGTGATGCCCAGCACAGCCATTCCCACAAGCTCTTCTCCCACAAGTGGCTCCTGCAGGACTGGCCGGGGCCCATCATAAAGGGTGTGCTTGCACACTGCCAGGTACACTTAGCTACACCAGCAGATGGGCAGCAAGTCCTCAAGCTCCCCAGAAGTATTTGAACACCAGTTGTGTGACCTTGAGAGACTTCAACACCTGGCCCCTGTTCAGATTCCCAGTATTTACAATACCAACATCTCCAGTTGTTCCCTTGGGAGCTGCTCCAGCACCTCTTCAAGCAGGTGGGCTTTAAGCAGTTGAAGTTCTTCAGACTTACCATGAAAATTCTAAGACACCTGCACAACACAAGCAATGCACATAGCTTGACCCAGGTGTGCTGAATATGCACACTTTTGGAGTTACGGAAGAGTGGGAAGGAGGCTCCCCTGACACTCCCAGCCCAAGTCATTGTGTGACCAAGTTGTATCAGTGCCATAACCCAAAGGGGCCCTTCTTCAAGATTATGCTCCCACATTTTAGGGCTTATTTTCTTTCTTCCTTGTGTGGCTTGATTCAATACACACCCTACTGCAATACCTCCCTTCCTTCTGTTCCAACCTGATCCAGCCCCTGCACTATTCAGAATGGGATCTTTCAGCATTCTCCATGAAAAGGCAGATAAAAAAAAACCCAGACAGATTCTGCTCTAAGGAAAAAACTCAGCATGAATACATGTAAATACCAAAGAGAGAGTATTATGTCTGCAGCTGGTCTAGGTACATAACATTAGTTATTTTTCAAATATATTTTGGAAGGAGCATATTTGCGGGACAGATTTAAAATGTAGTCTCAAAACTCAAATTTGTACCACAAGAATTCATTACTCTCCTTATGTCCACTTGTTAGATTAAATCAAAAATATAAAAAAAAGCTCCCCCAACAATACAACCACCAAATACATTAATATTGAAGTCAACATTCAACAACGTGTACTAGCTTAGAAATGTGGCCTTGTCTCTCTCTAATGGTTAGACTATCCATAATACAAATAGAAGGCTAATTATTCAATAAAGAACAACTTTGTGCACTTGAAAGAGCCACTGGGTGCTAAAGAAGCCGTAGATTCTAGTAAAATTAGTATTTTATCCTCCTACCATATTATATCAACACATTGGTTTTGTCTAATTGTATAACATTGTTCAGGCTTGTTCTAACCCCATACAAAAAAAAAACCTCAAATCAACCACAGTTATTAAATTTGTTACAGGCTTAGCCTACATAAACTATACAATATTCACAAACAAGAGCAAAATTGGTCCCCATTCATGCTTGGCATTTTATCAACTCAGATACAACTTCTCTAATCCCAGTTCTTGCAGCAATCCTATGGTGATAGAAGCATCAAACTGACACTAAGTAAATTATTCATTATCAAATTGATCTGTATCCTTTTTCTTTCACCTTTCTTGGTTGGTCAGGGTTCACTTAGCTCACTGTGCAGATCAAGTTATGGAAGTGTCTCAGATTGTCTTCAGAAAGTATTTTCACAGTATGAGCAACATAACTCCCAAAGATGAAGACCTTTTCCTTAATCCTTACATAAATCACCTGTTCAACATAAACACACATGGACTGTAAAGCCTCACTTCATAAAAATGGGTTTATTTTCCAACTGTCACAATTCTTTCTCCAGTTTACACATTTTTCTTCCGTTAAAACAGTGGCCAAATACTACTGCCAGTCTAGCAGCAAGGGTCAGCACAATGATTCCTGGTCTCTTAAGGATGAAGTTTTGCTCTAGTACTGTGTCAGTCTGGATTAACAGCTGATAGATAAGAGTCTTTTCATAATGCTGAAAGATGAACCATGCTTAACCAAGGACTCAAACACTTCAGTAATCCCTGTTTTGAATAGGATGTAATAACTGCAATGACACTCAGCTCTGTCAAAAGGTCTTGTGTTGGTAATTGTGCTGTGCTTTATCCCTTATTTACATTGGTGGCAAACATCAGTTTCAGTTATTGTGACAAATGACAGATGCTAGTCATGGTGTTTATGTAACACAGTTACCATACTGGTGGGCACAATATAAAAGAATCCAAACAGAGTACGAAAACAGATGCTGGCTTTTAGTGATATCTGTGCGTCTTGCTAGCAGAACAGATCAAGATAAGAAAATATGGCTCAGCTAATAATATACTGTGTGACAGTGGTTACCGCAGTTGCTAATGCTGCCATGGCTGAACTTCTGTACTGCTTTCCATAAATCTTTATTCACACAGGCTTATACCTCAGGTAGGAAACCACTAGCAAGTAGCCAAAAATTTCCTCCCACAAAATAACCTTTCCTCTATTAAAAAAACCTAACTGCATATACTCCAAAAATATTCATAAATCTGAATGTTTTGAAACTATTGATTTCTTAAAAATCAGAAATCAGTTTTAGCTTCTCAAATGAGCCGGTACTACAATAAATACTAAGAAATAACCATCCTTTACACATTTATCCATGATTATCCATGCCAAAATAGCCCCAAAATTACAAAAACATAGTCACTTATTGTTACAGGACTGCCACAATATATTTCCACCTCTGGGGATTTAACTTGTGAGGATTGACATAGGTGACTACATTATTGGGGGTGGCAGTAAGAGACTGGGGGACACCTAAGAGCCAAATTTGGTGACAGAGGATTTCAGTGAAGGGCCATCTGAAGCTGTGCCCAGTCTCTTGCCCGCCACACTTCTTGCTGCTCCCAGACCCATCATCACGCTGTTCCCCATTGTTCTAGAGGGTAGATCAGGATCTGATTCTGCTCCTCGCCAGCCCAAATCCAGGGTAAGGGCACAGCCAGTTGCAATGGTCTCAGATGCTGCATTGTCCCATAAATGGTTCTGAATTATTTTAGAAATGTTCTCAAACACAAAGAGGGAAAAAGACATTATCAATTAATTCTTAGCAAAATGACTATTGTGAAAGTGGAGCAAATATTTATTTTCTAACAAGCGTGTTGTTATGGAAACAGCTGCAATACTCTATTTGCTCCAAGGCACTGTGCCAAGGCTTAGGCACCCCAAGGTACCCCATGCTTTGGCAGCGCAGCCCTGCAGTGATAGGCTCAAGCCAGGAAGCCCTCAGCACCCAGCAAGAACAGCACCCAACAGGAGCTCTATGTGCTCTGAAACAGGCTGTGGGTGAAGTGAAGGAGGAAAGCAGCGCTAATTCCCTGAGAGCTACTGCAATTTACGCTACAGCGGTTCTGACCTACTTTACTTGTAAGTAGCAGGTTATCTTGTTAATTTGCTCGAAGTAGCAGATCATGCTGTATGAAGACATGAAAAACAAAATCCATATTTTCCACTGAGGGAAGAAACACCCAAAATGAGACAATTCATTGCTTGGCACTGCAGCTGTATTTTCTTTTCCTAGGTAATAAACATATGACCAGTAGATATTTAGTTACATGTGCATGCAGTGATAGTAACTGAAGCCAGCATTCCTCCACCAGCAGCATGAGGGAGCGGCTGGTGCCTGCAAAGACCCCCCCGTCCTGCATTAGAGCTGTCAAAGCTGAACTCAGTGTTCCTCATCTCATGCATGGCCACAGTAAAGGGTTGAACAGCAATATTTGGTGACTTCTAAAAGAGTGTTTATCCAGGTTTTGGTAACCAGTCGGTCTACAAGCATCTTTGCCCTCAAAGCTTATTTGCTCTTATAAAACTTAAATAGATCTGGTAAAAAGCAAACAAGAAAATCCAATAAATTCTAACCATGTAACTTTCTCATTTTGCTGAGAACAAATCATTCCTTGATCTTTTCTGTATGACAAAGAGTGTTCTGCCTCTGTAATCGCAATTAATTTTGTTTTCAGATTTATATCATTACTGTATCCATACATTGCATTAAACACACTGTGCATACACACATGCTCATGTTCAGATGGTGTTTAGGGGGTTGAGTGGAAGTATTCCTTTACGAAAAAAATCTATATTTCATTCCAATTATAAAAGAAACAAAATCTTCAAACATTAGAGCACAATATAACTACCCTAGAGAATTGGTATTTGGTTTTCTGACCAGTAGAAACAGTTCATAATTGAACAGCTGCAGAAAAGAGAGGAAACAAACATGCAAACAAATTAGTTTTCAAACCCATGTTCACAGGAAATTGTATACTCTATTATGCTTTTGATCACAATGTGATAAACAGAATTCCTCACTTACTTCTGTGATCTTTGACAAAACAGATTAGAATGATCCACAGAAGTTTCATCTATTTTATTGTATAATCTCTCACTCACAGTAGAAAGTTGAGCAAATAATCCAAGTATTTAAAGAACTGAAGTCTATCCACAACTGTTAGGAGTGTTAGAGTCCATATATTAATTCATTTATTAAATAAATACAATCCTTTTTGAAAAATTTCAGCTGTGTTCTGTTTAAAGAACAGTACCATTTTTTCTTTTTTTTTTAGGTGCCTTGGTCATTATTAGTATTGTAAACAAGTTATTAGTCAAAAAGACAAGGCAAAATTTTAATATACCTATTTTAAAAGTAGAAACCTCTTTGTATATTTTTAGAGAGAATCAAGGGATATATAATAAAATATGGATTTAATTTATATCTGTGTATATGCATCTATGTATATATGTATAATCTACCACTGAAGTCATAAATGTTTTAATGCATCGCCTGTGTTTGCTCATTTCACATTTTCAGGGAAGGAAGAAAAAGAATGTTCTTTACTGCAGTACAAAGAAAGATGTTCTAATACCAGAAGATCCAATTAAAATAATAGGGCCATTTATTTCAGTAGGATTTCACACATACAAGAGAAATGCTAACCCTTGGGAGAATGTTCTCAGCTCATTTAACAATATATGTTTTCTCCGATATGATAACTTTAGCTTTTGCATTATAACATCATTGCTAACAAGGCACATGTATATATCTCATAAGTAGACGGAAACACGAGTGTGGAAAGAATGATAATAGTTCTTTATCCATAATGCACTCATCTCAGGATATGCAGGCATCTGTTTTGTACTCACGCTGGGTAGCTTTTTTCTCTCCACACGTTTAATCTGCACTCAAGAAAGGCTCTGTACTCTGAAAGACAATAAAAAGATTAGTAGAGAACTAAGCGAGACCAACCAGAAAAAAAAACTTACAAAGAGGAACAAAAGGAAGAGTTTGTATTCCAGATCCATGACTGTCAAAATTTTTTTAAGGGTAGCTGGCATACAGCTTTTTTCCACCAGCCAAAAAAGCCCAATCCACTCCCAGAGAAAAGTGTAGCCTGGGCCACCCTTGGGGGGCAGCAGCAGAAAGCAGCAGCAGAAAGACGGGTCAGGGCTGCACAGGTTCCATTGGGTACTCTGACCTCTGTCACCAGCCCAAGGCACAGTACCACACCCAAAACCTGCAACCCAGGAGATGCTGTCTTTGTGGTAGGAGTCTGGACAGAGGAGTCTGGATAGCTGTAATGTAGAAAGGGGTCGTTCAAAGCATACTTTACATTTTCGAGAACCTCACAAAAATTGTAATTGGAGATGAGCTTTTCAGGGTATGCCTGGTTTATGGGTCAGTTAAAGATATTAAAGACTATAATATGGCATCAGTGAACAATTTCTAACACCTGGGCATTTTAACATTACAATTAACTCATATTATAAATTTTTGTGTTTATACTACTATTAATTTTCTCCATTTGTAACAGAAAGTTCAAAATCAACCAGTCAAGCCATTAATGAGGGAAGATTTATTTTTGTAGATCATTTTACACCGACTCTCACTGCACAAATGTTTCTACCTAACCACGAGGAAAAATGTAACACTAAGATTTGAAAGACCGAATCCCTAAATGAATTAAGGCAATAATCTCAAATTACAGATATGGTCTTACAGTCAAAATGTCAAAATTATGTCCATCCAATTCAGGATGGAAACGTGAATGATGTGATTACACATTTCATAAAGCATACATAAGGGACAGACCTCTAGGCAAAAGTTGGTCTCTGAATACTTTTTTCTGCAATACAGTACTTGTAAGCCTGGAACTCAAACTTACACATGCCTTGTATATTTGATTGACTCCATAAGGTTTTCATCTAAATTCAAAACATAACTGTGTTTAGATATATTTGAACATTTTATTGCATTTAGTTATGAGATATGAATTTTTTCCTGAGAGAACCCAGGGCACGCAACATTGCCAGATCATTCCAAACAAGTTAATTCTGAAATGGGTTTGAATCAATAACACAAAAGAGGCAGTAAAGCCAATTTTTACAGTAGTCACGGTTGCATAAAATAATATCAAGAAAGTCAGATTGAAAGCTCCCTGCATCACAAATACCATTTGCAACCAACTCTAAGCACAAAGAGGAAACGGATAGATAGGTGGAAGATATAAGAAAAACAGACGACAGACACGCAAGAAAAAGGAACTGGTGGTAAAGAAGGAATGCAGAGTAATTGTCATCCAAAACAGTGTGACAAAAATGAACATGTGCCATGTAAGTAATTCAAGTTATACAGAATGCTTTTCTTTCATTTAGGCTTTAAAACTGTTATGAAAAGGCTCTCTTTTCACTCTCCGTAAGGCAGAGACAGAGAGGGGATGAATGCATAAATAAGTATGTCACCGCAATACTTGGCTTTTAATGAAAATGGATTTTTAATGATCCAAAAAGCTAAATTTCTCTCTGACTTGCTCCATTTCCAGACTATCAGCAGGAAGTAGGTACAGCAAATGCACTTCTCCATGTCCTTCACTAAATCCCTGGATGACTGAGCATCCAAGCACTGCAAAATACAGAGTTGCCATTATGCAGAGTAGATACAAAGAAGCTGCACGTCTGTCATTGTTTTTATTGAACTTTCAGAGCCTTCTCCAACGGCAAACCCCGGTACGGGTTACCTTGCACTCCATCTGCATAAACAAAGGAGGACGCACAGCAATGTGCCTTCCTGTTGTTCTCCTCTTCAAGGACACTTGTTAAAAGTACGCCATTCCTCCCACTCCCCAAAGCAAGCACATTGTGTTGAAGTGTTCCATGCGAAACTCTGAGCACACAAATACCAAAGGATTTGGTCCCGAAATGAAAAGAAGTCATAAGGGGGAAAGAGGCTTATGCAATCTGTACCTTTCTTGCGGTCTCAACACGAAGTGTTCTTTCCAATGTCAAAGTTCCTATTTCAGTCAGTAATAATCAAAAATCACACTGAAAAAAATCTGTAATTATGTACCAGCTAGTATAAATAACATTTTTTTGTTTGTTCATGCAGGGGGTAATATTTTTTTTACACTTCAACATCATCAGAGAATAGAGACATTTTCTTTACCTCTGTCCATGAAATTTCATTTAAAAGTATTCCTTGTAAAGTAGGGTCATAGATTGGCAAAGCATAATATAGTTGTCATAAAACCAAGGCAGCATTTAAAATGGTCTGGGACTCCTGCATGCACTTCAATATTTCTCAGGTAAGATTTGTGCAATGTATGTTACTTGGAGGAATAAAATCATCATGTTTATTTCCTGTCTTAGCATTTTTACTACTTTTATCAAATATTGGAAGACACAGAAGGAATTAGTTAAGAAATGCACCTGTCCACTTAATAAGACAATGAAGCTTCATGAAGGGCTCCAGAGAAACAGAGTCAAACAATTTCTGCATCCCCTTTCCTCTTTCTTGAAAAAATATAATTAAAAAAATTAAAAAGAAAAGAAAACCCATTTGTGTGGTACTCACAAATTCATGTTTTTTCAATTTTGTCTGTTCTCCTTGCTCAGAGTGCTTGCCAATTAATATCCACCAAATGTCTCTCCCTTCTTTGTTTAAATCAGTTCAAAAAAACTGCACCTGTTTCATGGGACCTATGTATGCTTCTGACAGCTGGTATTTGAGAAAAAAAACAAGTCAAAGTACTTAAAAATCCCAACTAACTGCATTAAACTGGAATCAAGAAAGATAGTGTTAAGATTATCTCTGCTAATCAGAAAAAGCACATGGGGTTACCCCAGGGATGCCGGAGATAGAGGTATGGTTCACAGCTTGAGAAGGATGCCACAGACACGGGCCGGAGCACAGAGGTGCATCAGATAAATTAGAAGTTTCCAGACCCTGCATGACCCTAAGGCCAGGCCAGCACACAACCCATAGCAGCAAGTGCCATCTCACTCAGCTGCACTTGAGAATGATGGACAGGGTGGGCACTAACCACTGCCCAAGACAAGAGGCTACAGCACAGATGATGGACAAAGCTGCAGACAAAGGGGCAGAGGCAGGTGAGGGGCACTGGCCTGACCTGCAGCCCAGCTGCGGGCAAGCACCAGCGGCACAGAGGCAGCTGGCAGCTCCCTAGCAGCATCACTAACAGCTGGGTTGCCTAAGGCTTCATGTCTCCTCTTTGAGTTTTTCTGGTGTCTTAACAAAGATTTCCCCGTCAGGCATGTGTAACATCTCTCTAATGTTCAGTGAAAGGTGAGCAGTTATGCAGTATTTATGTAGCTGTACTCCAAGAGACCTGTCTTTGAAGCTCTGTCCCACATCATCAAATGTGGTTGAAATGCAGCAATGCATTCAACAGTTAGTGAGTGCCCTGGAGACACCAGCGTGGCTGTAACCATCTCATTTCTCTGGAAAACCAAGTAAAAATACCTGCAAGAGTGCCGCAAAAGATCAAGCTTCAGAAAGCTGCACTATTCAAAGCCAGAGCTTGCTTTAAACCACAAAATGTAACAGGTCAGTCAAGATAAGAGCTTCAAAACCCAGCAACAGCCTCTGTGGACAACAGCCAGACAATGCAGCCAAAGCCAAGGCACAGACAGTGAGACACTTGCCAAAGTACAGATTTACTCCAAGCTTCTCTTAAAATAAAGTTATTATCAGTGTTTCTATACAGTTCAGAGGAGGAAACAGATTTGTCCTAAAAGGCTGGACCAGACTCTTTTACATTCATCTATTAATATGCAATTTAAAATATTTTATACAGCACTCTGTTGTTTCATTTTATATAGTAGTTCTTGCAGGTTATCGAGATAAGAGGTAAGCCTTGTTAGAAAGCAGCCCAAATAAAGGGGAAGGTAACATCCAACTTATCTCTAAAATACGCAGAAAGTGTTGCAAGTCTCTGTGTTGCTTACACTGAGGTACCCTGCCTAGGGTTCTTTAAATAGAATTTGTGGAGGAAGAGATTGAAGCTTTTCAAGCACACTGAAGTAGGTTTCTTCAACACTACCGTTCCTATATTTCCAATTGCATTTTTTTCCTGGTTTCACATGATCTGCAGAACCAGAATGAAGAATTCTGCACTCTACAGGCATTAAGAAACTAGTTACTGGAGCAGATTAAAAACCATAGGGCTGTCCCTCTATGGCACTCAACACAATCCCAAACCCAGAGGTGACTGGTGGATATGGCCAGCTGCTGGTCCGAATCCTGGGACTGTGACGTGACTGTGAATGTCAGAGGCTCATGCTCACTGCTGCATTACACCAAAGAACCCTCCATGCCATAGCATCCCTAAACAAGGTCCAGGTCATGTCTGTACCATAGCTGATAGAAACTAACTGCTAGCACACTGCTATCAAGCTAATGGACAATTCAAACAATTTGTAACATTAAAGACATTTTGATGTGTGTCCTGGTTTGAGCTAAACCAGAACCACACTGCATTTTCTGAAGAAAATGTTTTGCAGACAGTGTCTGCTTCTATAAGTGATAACATCTATTTATAATTATTGCTAGGTAACAGGATAAATGGTATGCAACGAGACTCTAATTTGTATTTATTTCTATAGAAACCAAGGCCATTGGTGATGTCAGTGGAATGCTGCAAGTCAAAGCACAAAAACGGGTCTTACCTGCAGGGAGGAGCAGACAGGACAGGTGACTGAAAATTGACCAACCAGGTATTCCATTCTATATACATCATTCTCAGTATGAAGCTAAGGGATCAAGAGGGTCAACCTGTCATCATCTACAGCTAACATCCTGGAAAGACTCAATCTGTTCTCCTGCCTTCGATCCCAAATCCATGCATTTCAGAATCCAGTTCCTGAATCCAGCTCCCTTCTGCCATTAAGTCCAGTGCCTGCCCTGCCTCATAGGTGGTGACCTATGATCCTTGGAGGAGCATGATTTTGGTTTTGTATACACTTGTATATATTTTATTATTCTCTTATTAATATTTTTTTTCCTTTTTATGGTTATTGTTTCATTAAGGCTGTTTCAGCTTTTTTCCAACCCATAAGTTTCTCCCTTATTCCTTTCCCCTTTCCTTGGAGGGAGGAATTGGGACTGTGCAGCCCAATGTCAGCCAAAGGCCAGGAAAAACTAAACTGGGACAGTGTGTCATTTTCAAGTACCTTAATGAAATTACATCATTACTCTAAAGCAATATCTCCTACCCTGCAGTCATATTTGTTGATTCTGCATTAAAATGCACCCCCTTTCTCACTAATACAGTGTGTTAATTTTTATGCCCACATGTTTTACATCTCTATTCAGCATTAATCAAAACCATAATTTTATCATAAACTAAAGTGTGAGGTTAATTGCAAGTGCGGACAGTTGACATGTGCCATGTTTTACACCTATTTCAGAGAATGTAAGTTAAACAATACTTAAACTGTCTAAGTTTACAATTTATTTTCACTGACCTAAACTACTTTTCAATGTGAAAGACAAGTCAGCCAATCTAAGAGAAACAAAAGCAACCATCTACCATGGACAACACTGCCTAACTTTAACTGATAACTGTCAAAAGTCTAATCATTGTCTTCAACCACCACTCATGACAAGGAATCACTTCAGGTGAGGAACATCACCGTTTCGACCCATATAGCACACACTTTCTTTTTCCTGCTTTCTCTTTACTCTTTCACTCTATCCATCTTTCTCACTCTTCACTTTCCCTCTGATCTCTGCTTCTCTTACCTCTCTTCAAACCCTGCTGCACTGGTTGCGTTCCTAAAACCCCGGGTGCTTGGAGGGCGGCTCAGCCCTTGGGTGAGCCGGTCCCCCAGCCAGCTGTGTATTCACCCCCTGACTCACGTCACCATAGGCAAAACTCATTCTTGCTCTACTTTTGACGTATATACAAATATTTTTCAGCTCAATACTCAGCTTTTCTTTCCACCCTCAGAAATTAATTCTTTCTGAACTTTTAAATTAGTTTCTCCAATTAATTTGTCAGCTGAGAGCGATTATTTTCTGCTTTATTTTTTCAGTATATGGATTGTTGGAGAGAGAATTATCTTCAAACACCTGCAGGTTTTAGTCCCCAGCTATTAGGTCAGTGGTGACTAGTTCAGTCATTTTGCAGTTTCTTCTCTTTTTACATTAAGCACAGGCGGAGGTGATACTGACACCCACACGCACAGATTTACAACAACGTCAGCAACTTGAAATTAAATCAGTTTTCTTTTATACTAGATTTTCTTACCAGTGTTAATGCAGACCCTAAGCACCTGATACCATTTTCAAATATTTTACAGTCTCCTTTTTATTTTTAAAATCCTCCTTATTCCCCTCTTGGTGTGAAACCTGACTGTGTATTTAAACTTTCTTGTTAAATGTTTTAAAAGCTATACAAGATAGCAAAACCAAAGAAAATATTTCCTTCTATCTTTCATTTACACTTATCTTCTAAATTATGTGAATAATTTGAATGTACATTTGGATATTTTTGTAAAAGGATATTTAAACAGCAATATGACAAAATTTTTCACAACCTTTAAAACTCTGTTCTCATAAATACTTGTAAAAAGAGTCTCATGTAAGTCCTGAAAACATGCCTCAGTACAACCTGCCTGAATAACACTCTCAGAAAAGTACAGATGAAGCTCTGGATTTCCAGCTGCAGCAATGCAAAAAGACTTTATACTCATAATCTAAATAATCTTTACTAGAATTTTTTTTAATACTTCTTTAAGAGGTTGACACAGTAGTACTTAAATCCATAAATAATATATTTTTATTACAATCGAACAAAATCAGGACAGTAACTGATTAATTTTTTTTAATAACCTCAGTACTTCAAGACTTCTGCTCCTAATGGGGCAATCATGCATCACTGTTGTGTTCTAACTAAACTATTAGTCTCAGTGCTGTGTTAGTGTAATTGCAATCTAATGGTTTACGCTATCATAATGGCACTAAATATTTTACTAAACTGAGTACAGTATCTAAAAAAGAGATTTAACTTGTGTCAGGCTTTAAGATTGTCCATTCATAGATGAAAAAATTCTGTTCCTTTTTCTCTGAATTGAGTAGCAGAGCTGTCAAAATTAGATTCTCATTTGCCTTCTTAATAGATTGGGTAAAATGTCATATTAGAAGAGGAGAATTAAAAATTGCAGCATAAAAGGACCTTGTAAAATATGAAAAACATTTTGTGATGTTTTGATGCTCTGATTCAGCAGGCTGGCATGATTCAAATTGCTCAGTTATCAAAGGATATAAAATTACTCTAATCAGAATCTATTTTTTTTTAACCATTTCAGAATTTCTGATTATTTACTTTAATAAAACTTCAAATAAAAACATACCAAGCAATTGTACCATAACATATTATGTAAACAGCTTTATATTTGTGTTTAAAAACATCAGCAAAGCTGCTGAGACACCAGCAAACCACAGCAGCAGAGCCTTCCCGAGAAGGGACTGCCCAGCTAAGCCATGCTGTGAGACAACCAATGCGAGTAGCCTGTTAAGGACCTAAGTGTGTAGATCCTTTACACATTCAGAACATTCTTACTCACAAAAATAACTCAATTAACTAAGTCAGACTACTTACATAAGGAAGAACTACTAATCCAAGTAAGGATTTGCTAAATCTTGCCATTGACTTACAAGAGCAGCCCTAAGCATGTGCTGTAACGCATGCTGTCTTACTCCCTTGGGCAAAGCCAAAAATTTCTGTAACTCCAGAGGGAGCTCCGAGGTTAACACTAGAGGCACTCAAAGCTCCTAAATCTGCCTACAGACATCCTAAAATTTATTTTACAAAATCTACTTTGTCCACATGAATGCTTCATCCTATTCATTATTTTAATACAACAATCTTCTTTCTCTAATTTCTAGGTGAAGCATAAATTTACAGTGGTTTTTAACCAGTTTTCTTTCTTCCTAAAAATCAGCACATTTAGTTTAGAAAGAGTCTTTTGAATTTGGACTACAACACCACTTTTTTCCCCCAATTTTTTTTTACTACTACTATTTTCTACAACAATTATCTGCTTAAAAAGAAGCACAAGGGGGAAAAGTTATGGCTGTACCACTTAAAGAAGATTTTGGATAGTTCATAACTATTTCACTCAGGGACTGCCAAGATCTAGGGTTACATCTTGCCTGGAGAATAAGTGTATTCTTTTAAACCAGAATAAAAAAAAGTTTGTCTTTTAGCTCTCAACAAGAACAATTTAAAAAACTCAAATGGAATATATATTAAATAATAAGTTAAGTAATTTGGTACTAAATAATCTTTGAGCATGCACAAAGATGCCCATAACAAGAACTGTTTATTGCTCATGCAGCAAGTGAGAATCTGTAAAGACAGCACCTCCTAACAATGAACAGATCCATAACCAAATCCTGCTCAGGCATACAAGCATTTCTCCTGCAGCAAACACTCCCACGGGGTCCAAGATCTCCACTACATTAAAAAAAAATAGAAGAGTTTGCTAAGTTAACATGCTGCTTAATCCAAGATTTTTCTATAAATACCAATTTTGCCAAAAAATGTGGGAATATAATTCAGGCTTTTGTTCCCATTTGGATTAGGAAATATTTAAAAGAACACAGACACAAAACAACAGGGTAGAAAATGTCTTTTCTGAAGATCTCTAAAAGGATTTATTGAGGCAGTGTGCAGACCTATTACTCTTAAATAATTGCCTTACATAATATTCTAATTTCATGGAGAAGTTTAATTTTAATTTACAGTTTAATTTTCCTACTTAAGGTAATCCTGTCACCTGTGTCACTCTGTGGCTCATAATTGTAATCTTCATTTAATTATTTACTTCAAGGGAGCATTTTAATTATGGATATTACTATGTGTCTAAAGTAACTTATACTTCAGGGTAGTAAAAATTTATACAGTAGAGTGCTCACCTAGATTTCCACTAGCTTTAACTCTCCATGCATGTGTCTCAGCTGCAAAGGCTACTTCTAAAACTGAAGAGCAATATTATTTACCCTGGCTGGACAGGGACCACATCAGAGGTGCCTGGAAATGAGCAGGATCACCAGCACACACCTCACTTGGATTAACATTAGCAATGACTGCAAGGCTCCCAGCTGAAATATAAATGAGAAGATAACAGCTCCTCACCTCTACATTTGACCCTGCAAATAGTCTTTGGACACAGGAGCAGATGTGCAACACTGGCTCCAGGGCGAGGCCAGCACTGTGCCCTGTCTCTGTGGTAGTCAGTAACAGAGGTCCAGGGACCACGGAGCACAAACCTTCCCGTGGATTATTTCTCCAAATTTGAGCAATCAGTGATTTATGAGTGTCCTGAGATGAGGGCTGCATGTCAACTGCCATTTTTAATAGCCATCAGTTAATCAATCTTCCATTAATTTATCTAATACCTTTGAAATGTGTTTATATTTTTAGCTTCCCAAGTATGACACAGCAGTGAGCCCCGACATTTAATCTATTGCATAAAACCCCTGTAAAAATATATTGCTTTGTGTTTGCTCTAAACCTGCCAAATTTGTCTGCTATTGCTGGGTCATCTTCCCAGTAAATTTAACTTCCAAAGCAGACATTTCTTCCTCACTTGAGCAGCACTGAACAACTTTCCTCCATCACACCAAGCAACGTTTTTCATTGCTTCACGTCCTGATCAGCAACTTTAAAAAGCAGAAAATATTTTAACTTTTAACATACTAAGCACAACAGGATTCATTTCTGCACAGACGTCCAGCCAGAAGGGAGGGTATGGAATGTCCTGTCGCCAAGCTAGCCGAGTGGGAATCCCTGCTCAGGGCAGATGTGGCCAAGTAGCTTCCCGACCTCCTGTTCAAAATACAAAAAAAAATACTTGCCAGAAAGAGGGAAAAAAAGGAGCCCAGGTCCTGCATAAATCCTTGTTCACCATTAAAAATCTTCCAGTATCTCTGATCCCCATGATTTACTATTCAAGTACTCCCAACTCACACGACTTCCTAAGCACCTCTCGCATGTGTCGCTTCATTATTAGCAGCTTCCACATCGTCATAAAATGCTTATCTTTTTTTAATAAACAGAAACACTTTCTGAAGTTAGGTGTTCTTTTTTTTAATTTATGATTAGGATGAAATCCAAAGAGATGCAGATTTATTCTTTAGTACCTATCTTTCTGCAGTGATAAATGTTTGTTGTCCAATTTTTATTATCCAGATTGTTCTATTTTATTAAACAAACTAGCAAAAATTTCCCTTTTCTCTCCTGCCTTCCCAAAGAAGTGGCCGTGGTAGCCTTCAAACTACAATGGCCCCTAAAAACTGAGGGGGGGGGGCAACCTTCCATCACAGAGGATATCATGATTCCCATCTGAAATTGCTTACTTCATCAGTCACTAAGAGTCCAGTTTAAAAGTATTAAAAATGATGAAAACACTGGCACTTCTCCCAGCAATAATGGCATTGGATTCTGTGTTACTTTTTTGCTTTAAGAAATTTGGATATATCTACAAATCATTGAACTTCTATCTTCATACTAACTTTAATGAAACTAATTGCTGCTGAAGCAGTGGGATTTTTATTTTACTTTTTGTTTAAATAAGTTTCTACCCACCATAAAACAGCATAAACACTTACAGAGCATATTGCATCACAGAAGTGTCGAAGTGTTTACCAGGATCACCATATCCATCACGAAAATGCAAGTACTTCTCAGTCAGTGAACACTTCAGCCGATGATAAAGTCACAAGAGACTTTTCAGAAGGAAAACTGAATAGCAACAAATCAAGTTTGGCAAACCATATTTAGAACCATTACAGTGGGTGGAGTCTCACAGGATCCTGCATTTTTGTTTCCATCTGTATCTACTGTAGTATTTTTCCTTCTAGCACCATGGAAAAAGACTAACTCCATATTAACTCACTGAGTAACAACACTCCTGCTGGGTCTGTATTTTATGAGCTTTGACAAGATAATGAGCCCTCAGTAGTATGCTGCAGGCCATCACAAAATGCAGTTTTAACGAGTTTCATTAATCTCCTCAAAAGAGAAAGCACTGATTGTTAGGAAATGCATATTAAAACTTTAAAACTCTCACCTTTAAATTTTCAAGGGCTAGCTAAGGACTAATGTAAAATATCTCACTGTTATACTTTGCCTGATAAGAACATGTATCACTTACATGCTTTGAAATAAGTAACAGTAACATAAATCTGGAAAAAAAAGACCCAAATCTTCTTTAGATATATTTAATTACTCCAGGCATACATTTGAACCGTACATTAAAACATTGAATCTGTTCATGTGGACATTTTAACATCATTTGTTCATGGATGAGAGATCTTTGAGATGCAAAGGGTTCACACTCCAAGAATCCTGGCAGTCCGTCCACACTGTGAAAAGTCCAGAAACCCTGGACTGCTACAGAAAGCTGTATCCTCTTGTCAAAATCAGTAGGACTTAGTATTACTAAACTGCTATACCTAGTTGACAGCATAAAACTAAAATGCAAATGCAAATACAGATCAAGTTGTAACTCAACCAATAATAAAAATATTTCCCAAATGCTTCATAAGGTGAATTTTAAGATTGTTTTGATGTTATTATAGGCATATGTGAAAATTCGAAGAGGAATATTACCGTTGCATAAAAATGAACATCTTCCAAAAATTAATCCAAAAGCCTATTTTGGTTAGGGGAATGACCCACTCGGCTATTAAAAATGTATTTTTAAAGGTTGCTAAATATTTAATATCTTTACAAAATATTTTCTTTGTATTTATTTTGAAGTGGTAGATAAAGTGCATTTTAGGAACACATATTGCTTAACGTTTCCGTTAGTTGGCACAACACCTTTTATCTCCCAAATATTATAGGCCAGATTACAAATAGTTCACAAAGTTACAAAAAAAAAAGAAATCACCCAAACATCCCTAGCATTGAAGAGAATGTCATGAATTTGACTTCTCTCATCTATTAGATTAAGGAATAAAATGACAGCAAACTATCTTCTTGAAACTATCTACAAAATAAACACCTGCAGAACTAGTGGTGCGAACTGCACAATATAAGCAATAGGTGCAAAAGTTCAGGCATCATGAGTGGTCTCACCATTTCAGACACGAGAATGCCCTTACACAGTTCAAATAAGAAGTGAAGAAAAAGGTAAAAATTGATTTGAGGGTTATATAGAACAGTGAGTACAAATAAAGTTGACACAACTTCAGTTTATTAAAACAGACATAAGTTTTCAAAGTATTTGGGGAAATTTTATATTCTATCTTCCTTTGCGTAAATGATAAAATGAGGATAATAGTTGTGAAATACCTAAAGCTTGTCTGTGGCTCATTATCCAAATAATTGGTACAAGTAAATTGGCTAAATCAAGCTAGTTGCCCCACAAAATGTACAAGTATATCAGAGTGAGAGGCTTTCAGATCATAAGTGCAAAGGTCTTTCCTTTTCAACCTTAGAAATACATTAAAAACATTTATAGTTGCACCTTCAGAAAAAAAATTATGACAAAAAAGGATGAAAAGTAATTCATATTCAGAAACTCATTGAGAAGATTACAGGCATTGCAATAGCACTGGAGAATTTCATTGCAAGAGCAAGCCAGCACTTTTTTGTATAGACGCACTTCCATGAAGGAGATCAGATAAGATCTCTCATACCTATTATCTCACATGTCCCTCTCCTATCATCCCCAATGAAAGAGAAGACAGCTCGGTGTCTCTGTTCTCCCATCCCCTCTTACCACCGCACCTGCTGCACCAATCTTAAGACAAGCTGCCCTCCTATGTACTTCTTTTTACACTAAGACAGGAATGACACACGGAAGAACTTAAGAAAGCTTGTTAGTCTTCAACAAAATTACATAGGATAAGTACTTTTAAGGTCTTGTAAGAGTCCGATCTTGGCTTTGTGCAAATGTAGGATAATAACCTAGGGGGCACATGACTGTTAAGACTAACAGTTAAACAAGTCAAGGAGATACAAATCTGGATTATTTACATTGGGGTAGGGTTAGAAATTTAGTGCCAGGTAATGCATGAAAAAAATCATTAAGCTCCCTTCTATTTTGATGTAAGCATCAATGCTGCCTGAACTGTAGGTTTAAAATCTGCTCCTGGGAACAATAATCATGTGAAAGCTCTAACTGCACATCTAAGACTAAACCTTGCTGCAATGGGGAATACACACTCTTAGGCAGCACAGAAGCTTCTGTTACGTGAGATAAAAAAAGCACAGATTTTCTTACCATTGATGTACTGCTCACCCTTTTTCATTTTAGTGGTGGTTTGTTTTCCATCCTCCTCCTTTCTGACACCTCAGACAGCAGCAGCGCAAGGAGACAATAAAAACAGTTGGAACATCACTATTCATCTCGCTGCTCTCTGCTCTCCCTTTTTATTCATTTGTTTGGGGTTTTTGTTGTTTCACAGATATCAAAATGAAAGTTCTGCCCAAGACATTGCCTGTGTCAAACAGTTCGCGTCACTCGGTGAACCTGAGCTCTGGGCATTTGTTGATGGCTTTCACAAGTTGATCCTGAACTGTGGCAGCCAAGAAGGTGCATGTAATGCTCAGTATTGACACAGGGACAAGGTGTGTGGAGGAGGCTGAAGTGTCCCCAAAATGCATAGATACAAAGGCTATCGTGGGAACAGAGAAAAAATAATAAAATGGCCTCAAAAAACATGTGAGGTATTATGATGATCCAATTCATATTCAGTTCTACATTACCAAGAAAACCAAAAATTAGGGTTTAAACTCAAAACAGGTCCCTTCTCTCCTGTCAAATCCTTCATAACACTTCACATATACAAATTGAATTTCTAGCCAAACAGTTCTAAAAATGTAGATACTCAAGCACAGCAATAATGTTATTCTGTTTCCCAGAGCCACCTATTCATCCAGGTCAGGCTACCTTCCCAAACATTGCACACCAGTAGAAAAGCCAAGCCTTTGCTTTTCACATCCAAATGTTAGCTAAAGAAGCACTCAACCCTGAAGACATTTTCAGGCAATTAGTTTAGAGGCTTTGCACAATTTAATCAGAAGTTTATACTCTGATTGTGCAATTAAACAGAGTATACTCTTGCAGTTGCAATTTATCACACTGCTACTGTGTCAAGTAATCCGGTCAACAAAACTGTCTGGTACCTAAGAGTGGAGAAATGGAAAGGATAATGTTCTGTAGGAAAGCAGACCTATCTAACATTTTACAATGCTAAAAATACCCTTGGGACTTGTTCTGATATCTTGTAATTATGCACACATATCCTGATTTATGGTGCATGTCTCCCAGCTCAAAGAAGTATGCACTCTTCCTCATACGTTGCCCTATTTATGTGTAAAATACTTGAGTCTGTAATGTCATAAAACAGAGGACAGGCTCATTGCACATGTTACTATCGATTTCATATGAGCATGGGGCATAATCTAATGATCCTTTTCATCTAAGGATAAATATGCACAATTTAGCCTTAAACAGTGTCAGTGTCAGTGTCAGATCATCCCAACTGCTGCCTTTGAGAAATGTGCCTGAGATGCTAAAGATCTCTGCTGTTCAGCCTCCTCCTTAAGGTTGTGGAGAGTGTGGCAGCGGAGGCAAAGAAAAGCAAGCTAGAAGAGGGACAAGAAACATTAGCACCCATGTATCAAGAAACGTAACTTCTTTAGGCCAAACTTGCAGATTTCTTGTCCCGCTTCCTGCCCCGTCATCTCTACATTACCTGGCTCTCACCGTGGGCAGCTACAGTAATAAAAAAAAAAGGAAAAAAACCCCACTTTGTCCAAATGACCACTAGCAAAGGGCAAGGTGGTCGATAGCAAAATGAGTATGTATTTTGATCACGAACATTAATGAAAGCATCTTAACTAATAGACATATACAGCTCCATTGCAGTTGTACACCATTTTAAAACAAGACAGGCTGACCTGGCTGAGACCAAGAGACCTGATCTCCATTCTCCATTTGCAATCCTTATGTAACCGTGAGCACATGGCTGAAATCCTCTTTTTGCCCAAATGGAGTAACTAAACATTCATTTGTTTGTGGGTTGTTTGTTCATTTTTTTAAATATTCCACCAGTATCCAAAGAAAAAGTGTAGATTTAACACCGTAACGTGTTTCTCTCTACCTATTCCACGCTAACCATTAAAAGACGAAATGTGGCAAGTACAACAATGTGGTCTTGGCTGCTGCCTGTACAAGGAAGAGCTGTAATTTGCTTGTGCTAACAAGGGATACAAAGACTGTACTGGAGAGAAGGGTCTTCAAATAATTTTGACTGCCATGATGCCAAACACAGATCATTGAATATTTGACTACTATGGGTTTTTTTACATATATCTTCAATATGTTTTACAGTTGCACACATGTTTACTTGGACAGCACAAAAGAAAAAGTTATTGCAGCGTTTTTAAAATACTTTTGGCAGGAATTTACCAAGGTAAGGTCCAATTTATCCATTAAATTAGTTTTGAATGACTACCATACTACCTTTGCAAAAGCAAATTATCTTATAAGCTGAATCCAAGCCTTATTTCATTCTACAACACAGGCTCAAGTTTCGGTTCTCCAGCTCTAACACCTTATTTCCTTATCGTTCAGATACCATTTAAAATGAGTAATAAAAAACTCATAAAGTTACCAATCACTGCAATATAAGTACCAGTTCACAGAAAAAGCTATAACCAAAACCAGAAACATTATTTCCATTTATACATTTTTTATTTTCCTACAGCCATTACACATCATTTGCACATATTTTTTGCTCTTTCTAGTGATATTTCCGCTGAATTTTCCTGCATTATGCTATTTTTTTCTATTCAGGTACAATTTTGAATTTTTCATTCTGAGATTCATATATGAAGCGAGATGCGGCTCAAATTTTATTTTGCCCCACATAAGCAGAAGCCACAAGATTTACAGAAAAGTAGCAACCTAGGGAAGAATTTATGTAGTTCTCACGCTTTTTCACCGAACTTCACATAGGTAGATATGCAGTCAATAATGTAACCAAATAGAAACAGGTGACACTTGAATTTAATAAACTTTTTTGGGAACAATCCATTAACTTTTTAAATGTTTCCTATTTCAGAGGGCTTATCTAGTTAAACATATAAGGGCTCTGTTACACCATCATGCACCAGATGTAACCTGGAAATAATTTTATTCATCCAAAGTCAGTTAGGTGTTGTGACAGTGAGGAGCAAAACCTAGGCCTCTTAAGACACAATCCAACATTTTAATGACAATCAATACCTTCCTCCCTTTATAAGTGAGCTCTCTGATTATTATCAATCTTGACTAATGGGAAGCCGAACATTGGACTTAACTGCACCCTTGCTGCCAGAGGTCAGAAAACTCAGAAAAGCAGGAGTGGGCATTTTTGCTTTTAAGTATCCCAGTGTGACCAGACCATGAAAATAAACTTATAACCCAGGCACAGAATACATTTTTAAAAAATAAATTATTTTTTCTAAGACAGAAAGAGAGAGAACAATCATAAAAGCAGAGAATAGGGTTTAATTCTTTTGTTTCGGTGCAATTATCTTAAAAGATTCTCATCAGAAATGGAGAAATTCTCATCAGAAATGGAGAAATAAACAAAAAAATAATCTTGAATGACGTGTCTACATTGAAGCAAGAAGACATCACAGAAATTACTGTTAACGTAGATGATTTACAAACTGCCCTTTGTGTAATTGAAAATCTGCCTGTAGGAAAAGAACGATCTTAAGCAACCTGAGGTTACAGCACACATATTAACAACTTAAAAATAAGTGATGAAAGCTTCTACAGTGAATCAAAAACAAAACATAAGCTATCAACATGTTAGAAATATTATTATTACAGTGATATTTTATAGAAAAACTCAAAATAACAAGATCTCCAATTCAGAAAATAGAGAATATAATGGCATTACTGTTTTCTAGCTGTCTGGATCCACAGAGATATTTAGTACCACAAAGAACTAGGGCCTAACACAGAAACTATATGGACAAAAGTGAGAAGGATGGACATAAGAGAGTCTTTTAATTTCAACAGCCCAAAACTGTCAGGAGTCTACCATTTTTAGCTTGCAAAATATAGCACATATTTAGCATTTGAAAAGTCTGGATTTTATAATAAGCACCAGACTCAAACTTAATGTGCAGAGGATATAGTGTCTTTGTAGCACATTCGATAACATGGTACTTGATCGAATAAGAGCCATTTAGACTTTACATATTGAGAAATGGCTCATCTACAAGATGTCAGCGTATAGAAAAAGCAAAAGAACACATTACAAAAGAATATCCAGTCCTTCAGATAAGACTTTAAAGGAATATATAATATATCCTGGATTAATAACATATTAATAGCTGTAGCAAACTCATACCATTCCCATTTCAATAGCCTGAGCCAAATATGGAATGCATCTGACTTGATCTTCTTAGTAATTCCACTTTTTAACAATTTCATTGAATCAGGCCAAGCAGAACCCAAGATACTTTATTTCAAGCCTATTTCAATGGTTAGAGCAGCAATTTGAATAGAAAGCGAGAGTGGTACTTTTCTCTGTATTTTAAACTATTTTAATAGTTTAAATAAATGAAAGTTATTGAAACTGGTTTCCAGAAATGAACTTGAATCATGCACAAATGTGCTGCTTCAATAAAGAATAAGATCAGCAGCATAGAACTGAATTACATTAAAAAGCAAAAATATGCCAAATCAGACAAAGATTTGAAACTCCAGCACATCATAGGTGATTCTCCAGTAGCATGTGTTTCCACTCAGAGTTCACCTATTGCACACAGAAATTCGGAAATGAAAAGAAATGGTAATCCACACAACAATGCAGCTTCACAGAAGCAGTGAAGTGACACATGGGCTTCAATCAGGTCCTTAAAAGCGGACATTGGGCCAAAACAAGGTATAGGAAGACGCAAAAGAACTAGGTGAGTGACTCGGGGAAGGGTTCCCCACTTCCTCTCTACCCCGCTGTCAGTGCTCCGTGAAGCAGCTGCTTGCAACACTGCTGGAGTAGACTTGGAAAAAAATATCTTTGAGATCATTCTCTCATTATGTTTCTTTTTATAGATACAGACCCATGAAGGAAAGACCTTGCTGACTAAAGCTGTTTCTCTGCTGAGATATGCTATTGGCATATAGCTGGTAGCATTATACTAAATTAAAATAGAAAGCTTAGCAGTTATCTTCACTTATATACAAAAGCATACATATATGCTGCTCTCAGTGAAAGAGCAAATAAACAGAAACGTAACAGCAAGTTCTTCTTTAGCTGCAATAACAGTAATGTTTATGCTGTTATTGCCTAGAGCTCCCAGGCCAACATACTGGTTCACCATTACACAGGAGTAATGGAAAGAGTTGAGTAAACCAGGTACCTTTCTGCCTTGCTGTCCCACCATTTGTTCAGCTGACACAGCCTGCGAACCTGCAGCACCCCTGGGCAGTGCCCACCATGCAGCAGAGCTCTGCTGGCAGGAGCTGCTTCAAAATCACTGGAAAGCACATGCCCAGCCACAGATCACAATAGGTTTATTGTGTTAAGTATCCACATTTTATACTTCAACCAGAACTGTAATCTCCAAAACACACATCAACTAACTCTGGAGGTACTAAGATGCTTTTCATCACAAAACCTAGGTAAACTCCAAAATTTCCACATCCAGCAGGCATGCTCAGAAACATCTCAACCTCAGCAGGTCAGAGAAATTCACATCTTTGAGCCCTGAGCTTCATTATGAACTGCTAACTGAGTTTGCCTCCAACATCTTCACTGAGGATGTCAGTCCCACAGGTGGGCAGTGTTTTTACCTAGGCATCTTCCACTCAAAAATGCAGCAGTAAGGGCTTTCCTCAAAAGAAAATCACCATGACAGAGGTGGTGTGTCTTGCACTCTTCCAAACAACTCTTTCTCACCTACTACGTGTAGAAATCAGTTGCCTGTTTCAGGAGAGTGGAATAAACCTACAAGGTGGGGCAAGAACGCAATTAACAAGTTGTTGCATTGCTCACATTCTGGCTGTGAAGTCCCCCTACAAACTTGACTGGCAGGTCTTTCTGTGGCTGGAGTGAAGGAAAAGGGAACAATTACACTATCTCAAATCATCGTTATTGTTTCATTGATTGCATTAGCATTCTCAAAGCATAAATGGTCCACAAAGCATTCAAGGCAGACATCTAATGATGGATTTTCCCAACAGAGAAAGCAATTCCTCTAAGCAATAAAACAGTCTGTGAGAAATCCTGCAGTCATAAATCTAGTATTTCTCATTACAAAATTTACATCAGCCACAAAGTGATTACTTCTAAAATTACAAACCCTTGTGGGCAGCAATATTAGTGGATTACCAATTGCCATTCCCATGAGTCATAAGAAAAGCAGTCCAAGTTATAATAGTCTTGTAAAAAACAAAATATCAAAAGAATTAATTGCCTTATCATAGACAGAAAGTTTAGGGCATCCACATAATGGGCATCTAGGCGTCAAAACACAAAGATCAGCAGTAAGTCCCTAAGAAAACTCTCAAGTGTTACACAGGAAAGCCTGACACAGTTTTGTTACAGCTTTTCAACACACCTTTCACAAAAGCAGTACCCAGACCCCTTAGCCTTCTTCGGTGTTTCCCACATGATATCAAGAAGCATGCAGGAAAGAAACAGAGGAAAAAGGGAGAAGACAGGACTCACCCATGACCTCACACTTCTGTCAAAAGTGGGCAGTAACCTAAGTCCACAAGGGGAAGGGCAGAAGCAAACCTGACTGGCCCCAATCCTGCATCATCTGCTGGAGGGGCACAGGATGTTTGGCACCTAGGGAGGCAGAATTCATCCTAAGGCAGTGAAGAGAGCTAAGGGGGTACTCGGGACCACGCATGCATGCGTTTTGCCCAGCTAACTTCATGCTAGAACAGATTTATCCCAGGACTTGTCAGGGAGCAGGCAGGTCCCTTAGTTTGAGGATCAGTGTACCACAAAGCTGGTTAGGCTCATCTGTTTCTTCTTGCAGCCTTCTCTTCCCCAGACACTGCAACCTGACTCACAAGGATCAGGGAGGCTCTAAGGACCACTAGGATTAAACCAAACACATTTTAGCAGGAAAAGCACCTCACTCAAGAACAGACAAGTGTTACTGATTCTCGAGGAAAGCTAAGAAATGGCAACATGCACCTTGAATACAGGATTGATCAGAAAATGAATATAATCAGAAATAAAACAAAATCAGTTTAACTCATCTAGATTCGCCTTTCACATATATTGAGAAACTTTCTAATTTAACTATAAAGAAAGTAGAGGAGGAGAACCTTCTGCAAGAAGATGTACTCAACTGTAAAATTCATTTCTGAACTTCTAGCTAAACACATTGTGTTATCTTGGGTTTGACTATTCACAGAAATGGAATCCACCCAGAAAGGCAAAGTACAAATTTGTAAGACTTTTTTTATGATCACAAGGTATAGTTTTCATGCATAAATTGACCTCACTGTGGCTTGCTCCCTCCAGTTTGTGCTTTCATCAATCCTCTTCAGTGTAGCCCTCAAGATCAAACAGCTGAATTGTGAGTCAGATCTGTTTGTTTATATTACAGGACATGCGTCTAAGCTCTGATCAGCTCTCCATCAGACCAATGTACTAATTCAACTTGCCCTGAAGCTGCTCAGTCACAAGATCACAGTCAGTATCAGAAAGAATAGACAACATGAGACCTAGGAAACAGCGCTGCCCCACTCACCTGCGACTCACATGAAGGTTGAATTCAGGGCAATGCATGTACTTCATATGCACAGGCTTGCATCTTATGTCACTGTCTCTGCTTCCTAACAGGAAAATGAGCCACCAATCCCATGAGCATACCATCACTAGTACAGGTAACAGTTCAACACCAGCTCTGGCTGTTTCACCAACTTAAAATTTAAGCACCGTAAAAGGCATCTCCCAAAAAAAGACAATGACTGCTCTAAGATCTTCAATAGGAAGGAAAAGAAGGTGGCTCCATTTTTTCAACTGCAAACAGATGTGAATATTCATGCAAATAGAAATAGGAACAAACTTAATTCAGACACTTTGTTAAACTGAGACACACTGTGATAGCATTTCCTTCCCCTCACCAAGGCAACTGTTCATGTAGGTAGAAGACTGACCTGGACATTGTACCATGGCAGATGAAACCTTGCTATGGAGCGCTGGCACTCTCCATCACTGTTAAGCTCAGTTTTTAGTTGGTAAGATGCAAACCAGGAAGGAGCAAAGAGGCCACATCGCTTCCTGAGCCGTGGCAGCAGAGCAGTGATGCTGATTCATGGGCACAGACGAGGAATAGAGGAGGCAGGGTGGGATGCTCTGTTGAAAACATGTCAGGTCCCAGACACAGTGTCAGCCACTTTCAACCAACCAGATCAGTTAGGAGGGTTGTTCCTCAGCATAGTGAATAACCAGAGTTTAGAACTAGCGCCTCTGCCTGGAACCTCTTGGAACTTGATTGAGACCAGCCTGAACACAGGCAGGGGCAGCCCTGGCTCACCACAGTCGTGTGAAAAGTTCTTAGTATTTTATTTTTACTGCAAGTGTGATCATTGGCTGTTATCTTCTTTGCTTTGCACAGCATGGTGCAAAATTTATTACAAGCAAGGTAACAGTAGCAAAAAACTCTGTCAATACACACTTGCAGAAGGAATGAAGCTATACTACATACAAAAATACACTAAAAGAATATATTCTCACAATTTATTATGTCATCTTCTTCATACCCTGTACAGTTCATTTTAACTATTCAGGGAGTAGCCTGGTCACATACTCCATGTTTATGGGAAAACTATTTCTCAACTATTTCTGTTCCTTAGTATCGAATGAAAAAATATTCAACTTGCTTATGCTTTCTGCTCTAATAATATATTTGAAATTTACAGGGTTGTAAAATGATATCCCAGCACAGCATTAGCTATTTCAATCTTTGATCTACCAGTGCCATTTGAGTAGATGATAATCATATACCAGTTCAAAATACTGGCCTAGTATAAAGCACTTCACTGATCCCATAATGCATTTTACAACTAGTAGGTAAATTTTCTGTTTTCTGTGGGTAAATTTTCTATTTTAATAGATGTTTACATTCTGTATTGCTGTTGTGTATCTGGTTATACATCACTGCAACCCATGGTGTCATTTGTTCACAATTTATTACAAAAAGAGGTTTTGAGAATAAGCGTTCAAGACATCTTTACTTAGAGATGGATAGGTACTAATATGCATATTATGCACAAGTAGGCTTCAAGTCTCATATTTGAAAACCATCAGCAGGCATATTTGCTCTAATTTGGGGATGTCTGAGATCTGATGAGCACAGAGTGAGGGGCAAGTTCTTCCATCTCTCCTACTGGGAGGGGTGGTGTGCCTCTTATGTGGTCAGCAATTTGCAGAACAGTTAATCCGGACAATGCTGAACTCTGTATAAAATTTTCGTGTCATGTTCTTGCTACTGTTAGTTGATTATTAAAAATATCCAGAAGTTTCCTATTTTTGTGTAGAGCAAATCTATCTTCAACAGTACCCAAGCTACTTTCCATGCACTGATAATCCAACAAGACATCACTCATGATCAAGACCAGTCATCTCCACAAGAGATTGGGGTTTGCCATCTTTAAAAAGGTGCTTCAAGTTGAAAAATTAGTTTCGATATGAAAGTTAAAACATTTCATCTTGAAACTGTCAACATGAAAACTTATAATTTCCTGGATTGTTTATCAAAATCTCAAAATACTTCAGTAATTTTCAAAGCCTGCCACAGCAGAGAAAGAATAGAAGAGAAACAAAACTGTGTGCTACATCAGACCACAGATCTTGTACATTCTCACTCCTTCCCCTCACTAATTAAAAAAATAAATAAGAAGAATAATTCTTTTTTTTCTGCAGCCAAGGTATTATTCAGTAAAGAACACCTTCCCCTTTTATTTGGAGCACACTTGCAAACATGTGGCCAAAATATCACTCTTCCCTCCAAACCTTTCAAAATTCCTTTTGAAATATTTTCACTACAATTTCTAACAAATAATTGGGATTTATATTAAGCTATTGGAATTAATTAGGGTGGTTAATTAGGACAGGGAAATTCAAATTAGTATGTTTTTCCGGAAAACAAAGATATAATTTCACACAACAAATGCTAAAGTAAAGTTCCACAAAATTAATTCCTAAACTAATGTCAACATCACCTGGCTCTGTGCACAACCTGTCACTCTTCAAATTGTAGTCATGAGATCAAGTTGTGAAGTTGATCTCTCTCTTAGACTTCATCAAAACGTGTCCTTCAGCTGAGATACATCTTGCCATATTGCCAGAGCATGAATCTTGTGCCTAGAGTGTCTTTCAGTGTGGAAACTTACCTACCAGATGCCTTCCTGCAGGGTGCTGTCCTCACACTGCAGGCTGTAACTTACGTACGACATCCCAGCACAATTTAAACACGTGCTTTCCCCAAATCCTGCTAATGTTGCAAACATTTTTATTTACAAGCCAACAGAAGTGGAAAAACAGATGCTGCTTTTTTTCCAGGATGATGTACAACACCTTACAAGTTGATCCTCAGTGGGATTTTAAAGGAATGTGTGCTCAAGCTTGTGAAACACAAAATTTTCATAAATAATCTGGAAAGAGAGTGAATAAGGATGTGAATGTGTTTGATGGAAACATTCCTTTTCTTACAACTCTAAATAACTTTGAAATAATGAAACGCTGCAAAAGAAACTTTATATATAAAGTGACTGGCTGCTAGATACAAAGCCAGATTAAATTAAAAAACAATAAAAATGTGAAGTGATACTCATGGGGTAGGAGGGGTGAGAGGAGGAAAAGAACTTGCCATACGTAAGGATGGAGTCTGAGCTGGCCATCACCAATGAGGATAGAGATGTTTGGGTTATACTGAATAACAGTCAAAATTTAAGGACTATTCCAAAATTTCAGCAGCAGTCTAAAAGCAACGACAGAAATTATTAGGAAAGGAACAGAGAACAAAGAAGAAAATATCACAGCACAGCCACATAGAAATATAACACTGATGCTACTTGAGTACTTCTGTGCAGTTCCAGTTGATCATGTATTTCAGCTAGAAGGGGTAAGAGGAAAGGCAAAAGGAATGAGTGATTAGATAGATCACGATGCCTCAGCATGGGTGAAGACAAACAGAAGTCGTGATAGATGCGTATACAATGACAGGTGACAGAGGCAGTGAGTGGGAAAATCACTGCTCACCATCGTTTCCAATACAAGAACCAGGGTCAAAAAGTGAAACTGGCAATATCAAAAGAAATGTCACTTCATCCATTGAATAATTAAACTGAGAGAACTGAATGCTACAAAAACTAGGCGATAAAGATTTATCTAGGTTGAGAAGTGTCTCGAGAAAATTTATCAAAAGCTGGTACGTACAGAAATGTCCTTCTGGCTGAGGAAGTCCCAAACTACAAATCTTTGGAGGGGAACTTGTAACATGTATCAGGGAAGTACTGCTATACTCTTGAACCATTCTTTACTGTTTCTTAGATATCATCCATTCCCAGACAGAGAGATGATACAAGTGGGATTGACTTTTTTTTAGTTACTACAGTATTCTGGGCATTTTGATACACACACTTTAATGTCATTAGAATAACATACTTCAAAAACACTCAATCTACATTACTTTTCCTCTGCATAGAAAAATAAAAAACAGCTTTCATTAGAAAACCCACTGCTGTTGGTATAATACTATGACTTTGGGAAGTTCAGCCTACTTTGGAAAGGACAGGCAAAACGCATCACCAAATAGAAAAGACTGTGGATCAGGAATGGAGCTGACAGACTGGCAGATTGCTCAGCATCCATAAGCTGCAGACAAGGAAACCTCAGATAATCATAGCATGGTGCTTCACCACAGATGTTGGAGTGGCTGTTCAGAAGTACGTTGTTTAGAAGTTGGTTTTCATAGGTGCTTTATGAGCAAAATTTTGCAGGGCTAATATTGATAAAGCTAGAAATAGCCTAGCTATCTCTTCCTGAAAGGAAGAGATGGAATATGAAATGGTCTATTTGAGAACCAACTGTGTATGGCATCATATGATTTGCTTGCATCATATGATTATGATAATGTTTTTCCTACTCTTTTTAAGTGTCTTGCACACTAAAAATGAGGTACAGATAGAAATTTCTATTTGTCTGACAATGAAATCTTGAAATGTACCTTTCTACTTTTGACTATAAGGGTATTTATACCTAGTCTGATTTCTTTAAAGAATTTTAGACTACATTGACTAAAGAGTGTAGTAAAATAGATGCATTAATTGAAAACATTTTTTTTCTTCCAAGAGATTACTCTTACAAAATTTCCTCAGTAAGAAATTTCAGAAAAATGACATTGGGTTTTTGGTTGGATTTCTTTTCTAGGGAAATCTATGTTGTTGTGTGATGTCATAAACAGAAAACTGAAGCACCCTTTTTAAATCCTCAGCACTGCTGACACTTCCAACAAGCATTTTGGTATTGGTTTTGGTCTTATCTGTTTCTAACAGACAGTCTATACCTTGGAAATCTGACCTGAAAAAAAATTCAGCCCCATGTATCTGTTGTCAATTGTGCAGAAAATAGGAGATGACAGCAAAGTTACTTCTGCATGCTGAATTAGATCTCTTTCCAACATCTTCTAATGTCATTATTAGCACTCAAATACAGTGTCAAAAATCGTCTGTACAGACAGATGGACCAGGCAACATCGAATTTATCTCTTAGTCAATATGACAATCTGGCTTTGACTCAGACTTTTGAATAGGGAGAGACTCTTAAAGAAAAGCATCTGTTCCACTACGAAAGTTTGGTTATGAATGTGGATGTTATAATGGTTGGAAGAAGTCAGGAAAAATCTGTATTGTGCAGTTTCATTGAATTCATGGAATCAATAGTGCCATGAGTTGCTAAAATGATCACTATGAGCCTTAATACCGATACTCCAAACAGTCAATATTGCAATGTGAAGCATTTCAACAAGAACATCTGCAGAAAGACTACTCTCTGCTTCAGAGTTAGCCTTAACAGCAAATACTAATTCCAAAACAACCACAAAAGTGTGGATTTAGGTGTATCAGCTGGTTTTAGAAGAATATTCAAAGGACAAGAGAAGGTAATTGCATCTGCAAAGATTAAATTCAAGGAATTTGTTTACGTTTTCTTTCTGACAAAATTTGTCCCAATAGAAGTGAATAACCAGACACAAAAGGCATTTAACTACTGACAAAACAGTTCCTAGAAAGTCAGGAAAGTCTATCTCTGTAGCACTGAGAAGAAGCGTATAATCTAAGTATACTGACAATGCCTAATAAATACTAAAAAGAGTAGTCATTACAGCTCTACACCCTCCATATTTACAGTAAAGTTCAGAAGGTCAATAGAAGAAGTGAAATAAACTACAACGTAAAAAGGTTTGAATTCTCATACATATAAGATTCCTAACTTACTTAAAGAAAAGAAAAAGCTACTTAATTCCTTTAATAAATGGATATCAATATACTTCTCCTAAGTAGCAAGATTCTTCCTGCTATTTCATCTCTTTATGGCCTCTTAATATCTATTTCATTCAGCTAAAGGCCAAGCAATTATTATTTGGAAGTGACAATAGAGTTTTGTCCAATCTCATTAAAATTAGATGGCTACCAAAAACATTTAAACTTTTAGGAATGTTTAAATATTTTGTGTTTGGTTCATATTGAGCACGTGAAGTGGTTATAAGCCACTAATCATCCACAACAGAAGTGGTTGTGGTCTGCCTTCTGTTCTGGGCTTACAGATTAGTAAGTAATACGTGTTGTGTCCTGGAAGTCCTTAGAAAAAAACAATAATAGTCAAAGTAGTACAAATCTTTCCACTCCTTAAATATGATTTAATCCTCTGCAACAATAGGGCATTTAAGCAAATCTTGGCATTCTAATTTCTTAACTTCTAATAGCAAAGAAAGTTAACCATGAAAAACGCGCATTTTAATGCAAAACCAAAGTAATTTATTATCTTACGAAAAGTGAATTTTACACATTCCCTGTTATAATTGTAAATATTTTTTAAAGTGGACTTCAGTATGCAACTTTAACAGATTTTAATAACCTAATTAGCATAAAGCATATGCAGACACAGTTTCTCATACCATATAATGGTACTCCTTAACAGAGAAGTATGCTATCATTTCAGTTGTGCATATACACAGTATATAAAAAGCACAGCAACTCATCTCCTCAGCAAAATGCCAAATTAAGATTGAGCAAGACTAAAGGGCCAACAAGCAAGAGACCAGCAGGAAAACAGACATACACAAGAGTTATCTCATAACCTTGCCCCTTTTCTATTTCTTTTCTCAATGGCCTGCATATGAACAACAGTTTACTTGAATGTTGCTTCCAATGTTTAAGAGTTTTTCTGTTTGTCCATTTCTACAAAAAGAGCAAACCCCCTGTAGGTACACGAAGAGTGTGGCACAGTCCATCTCACCTGCTCCCCTACTTCCCCTCTAAAGTTGGGCTAGGAAATTTAGCACTATTTTAATCTTGTCACAAGAAGAAATCCAATAAAGGCTCTCTCAATCCCTGCAGCACAGAAAAGATAAGTCTTAATCTCAAGAATAATTTGAGGGATGGAGCAAGGGCAGAAGACATAAGGACACTGGCTAGAGTTACTGCCACTCAGCTAAGCCTTTCCACGTGGTAGATTTTCAGGATAATCAATTAACTCTGAGTTAAAAAGACAAGCTAGCCCTAGTCTTGCTCCGTATCTTTGTCTGTCAATAGATGACTATTACACAATGTGAGTCTGCAGACTGACATTCCTCCAACAAATGCACTAAAGATGAACAAAGATTTTGAGAATAAACTTAAGAAAAATGTGGTATAAGTAAAGTCACTGTTGCAGCAAAAGATGAACACAAACAAGTACACTTCTTAAAGTAGCTCTTCTCAAAGACTGAGCAGGGGCCAGACACTATTCACAACAACAATGGCGTGGGATTGTTGTTCAAAGGGAAGCAATTAATATCTTCTTAAATACAACCTTGCATTTGGGAAGCAGAGGTAGTAGAAATTGAGTAGATATGTAAATCAGTGTTTCTTGCAAGCTTTTCACCTCTGTCCTAGTAGAGAGAACTCCAGTACTCTCTTGCTTAGGTCAGCAGATGCCAACCTGTGATCACAGCAGAGCAGAGATGGGGTTTGGATTGTTCTATTTGGGTCCCCTGTCAGGGGGTAGAATAAATTTTTGTACCAGATGAGCAAGTACAGGGAAATTGATGGTGGGAATTCAGCTCTAACAGGAATGGCATAACAGGAGCGGCATAACAGGAGCATGTGTCCAGGGTAAGTCATCATTTGGTAGAGCCCCTACAGCAAAGAACTCAATCTTCGAACAGGTACAGGAGAAAACTTTGTCAAGTACTTCTCAAATGCACAAATAAAGAAGTGGCTAAATTATTCTATATTTCTAGCTTTCTCTTATAAATTCCACAAAGACAGACAGGAATTAGAAAAAAAAATAGAAGTCTAAACCACACTATTTTAAGAATATTAATCACTTTCTGAAAGGGATGTCCAGTTATCAGGACCATAGAGTTAACCTAAAAAATCTCAAAATGGGAATTAGATGAAACATACACATTAAGCCCCATCCATGCCAAGCAAATGGCAATAACAGTAGGGACAGGGAAAAATTGTGGAAGCAAAGAATCGAGTAACTAAATTACTAATTCAGATTTACATAGGGTTATGTGAGAAATCCCAAACAATAGTAACAGTGCTCAGAAAAATGTATTTTTTAACATCAGAAAAGAACCTCCAGCATCTTTCTGCACAGGACGGAACCAACAGCATAAGGTGGTGACATGGCATAAAGTAAAAGGTGAGAAAAAGGCAGATGATGAATCACTAAGCTTCCACAGGTGAAGTAACAGGTCTACCATTTACCTAACATGTCTCCACATAAAGATCTTGACCTTTAGGTCTGGCCTACAAATACCTCCGGCAGCTTAAGTCACACTTGTCCTGCAAGCAACTTTACAACCCTAAGCACAAGACAACAAACAACCTTAGCAGTGGTTGATGGATCAAAAGTCATGAATTGGATAAACTTCAGTCACCAAAGTTGGTGCTTTTGCTTATCTCCAAACTCAGTGACACAGCTAATCAAGCATGAGGAGCAGCTACCCCACATCCTTCCCCTATCACTACCCAAACCCACTTCATAACTGGATCACCTAACAAAACAGGAAAAAGGAAAGAGAAAAAAGTGAGGGAAAAGGATGAGAATTATCCAATTACTCTAAAAGTAAGATAAAGTCTGGCAAGTAAATAATCAAGTTGAAATAACCCATATGGGTACTAAATAAATAAAATACAATACTTTATCTTCTGCTCACATAGATCTCTAATTTAATAAACTCAGCAATTAAAACCTGCTTGTAATGGTACACAAGACACATGCATGCTTCCCTTGGCTGAGCAACATCCGAAAGTTTCTAGCTCAAGGAATAATTAAATTTCCCTAAAATGATCCCATAAGTCTTTACTGCACAGCTGAACCAGGCCTGCTCATGCTACTCTACATGTAGAGAAACAGACTGTTATACTTTCTTTTAGCATTCTTCACACTATAGATGGGCATGAAAATTGTCATCAAAGAAAATTAGACAAATTACTTTTTCCCTTTTTGCTTTTCCTTTTTTGTGTGTTTAGATGAAACATCAAGCCAATTTAAAACACTTTTCAGACCAATAAGTTTAATTGATGAAGACAATCATTAAGAGGGTAATTTCTGAACATGTAGGTATTCATTATTTTCTGGGGGAAAAAAGAGGGAAATGGCTATGCTAACTCTCCATATTCTCTATTTACTCTGTTCTACAAAGCATCTTGCAAAAATCTCAAAGCTACCAGACAGGTCTGGTGGCAATGAAACCATCATACGCATCACTCTGGCACTCCAGCCCTGTCACCAGCTTTGCTGCCCTTCTCTGCATGCACTCCAGCCCCTCAATGTCTTTCTCTTGTGAGGGGCCCAAAACTGAACACAGGATTCAAGGTATGGCCTTACCAATGCTGAGCACAGGGACACAATCACTTCCCTGCTCCTGCTGGCCACATTGTTTCTGATGCAGGTAAAGATGCCATTGGCTTTCTTGGCCACCTGGGCACACTGCTGGCTCATATTCAGCCAGCTGTCAAACAACACCCCCAGGTCTTTCTTGGCCAGGCAGCTCTCCAGACACTCCTCCCCAAGCTTATAGCGTTGCATGGGGGTTTTGTGCCCCAGGTGGAGAACCTGGCACTTGGCCTTGTTGAACCTCATCCCGCTGGTCTCAGTTCATCCAGCCTGTTCAGGTTCTTCTGCAGAGCCTCCCTACCCTCAAGGAGATCAACCCTGCCATTCAGCTTAGTGTCATCCACAAACTTACTAAGGGTACATTCAATCCCCTCATCCTGATCATCAATAAAGATATTGAACAGGACTGAAGCCAAGACTGAGCCCTGAAAAACACCACTTGTGACTGACCTCCAACTGGAATAGACTGCATTTACCATGATTCTTTGGGCCTGGTCATTCAGCCAGTTTTTTTTACCCAGCAGAGGGTGTGCCTCTACAGGCCAATGGCAGACAGTTCCTCAAACAAATTACTCTGAGAAGCAGCATCAAAGGCTTTACTAAAGTCCAGGTGCACTATATCCACAGCCTTTCCCTTGTCAATTAAGTGGGTAACCTTATCATAAAAGGAGATCAGGTTAGTTTGGCAGAACCTGCCTTTCATAAACCCACGTTTATCTGATCACCTGCTTGTCTTGCATGTGCTGTGTGATAGCAATCAAGCTGACCTACTCCATGACCTTCCCTGGCACCAAGGTTGGACTGACAGGCCCGTAGTTCCCCTAATATCCTCACATTTCAAAACCAGGCAAATCAGCCAGACTAGGCTCTGAAAAAAAATCTATTTGTATTTATTTTTCCAGAGAAAAAGCTTATTCTAACAGTCAGGGAAGATTATAGACTTACTATTGGTGATTTGCCTAGGAGCTTTACAGATACTGACTTCAATAAAACAAACAGCATTCTCTGTGTTGAACTCATAACTAATAAATATAACTTTAACTATTTGCTTGATCAGATGGTTTGGGGACCCCTACACAATGTTATAAACCAACCACAACACTGCCTAAGGAAAAAAAGGGCAGAAAACTACTTCAACAAAAGAAATGAATGAAAAGCCCTCATTCTAGCTATAAACTTACACATTTGTGGTCAATATTTAATGGTATTTTTGTAGCAATATTTCTGCAATTAAGTTTATGCAGTCTGCGCACCATAGTCCCAATGAAACTACACAAATAGCTACCTTCATTTGCAACAATTTGATTTCTGAAAAGTAGATAAAATTAACAACAATAAAGATTTTTTTTTAAGACACCCTGGTGCTCAAGAAATCATTCTAAGAAGAAACCAGCAGGAAGTGTGCTTCTCTCTTAAGTTTGCAGGTACAGTAGCACAAATTTGCATTTTGTTTCTCCATTTGTTAGTTGATTAACATATACACAGAGGACAAACTAGAGACCTACTTTGATATTCCCATTCCCACTTTATGCTTCAACAGACATGGTTGTTTCAACTGAGGAACCAGATACTCTGTCCCCATCCTGAACTTCAAAAGCCTTAAAAAGCAAGAGTGATAACGGCATTGTAGTGTTCACAAATAAAATCCACTGTGGACCTCCTTGGTACAGACAGTTTCTGCCATGTAAATTCCTCAGCATCCAGGGAGCACTACACAGAGTGTCTCTGTGGTGCAGAGGAGAAGCTCAGAGAAGCGGTTTTCTTATGTTCTTATAAGACAGCAAGTTTACAGGAAATGGAGGATTTTGAGCACAAGAATAGTCCTCGACTGTGTTGACTGAAAGCAAAATCAATGTTAGCCAAGGAACTGTAGTCCACAAGCAAAAAGATCATAGACAAAGGACAAATGTTTGCAAGTCATAAAATCAATTATGTTCTCTATTCAGGTGATGCTCAGAAGGCAGCAAAGGCCAAGTAAAAGACAACTACAACAAATCACTTCCTTGCATAAAGATTTCACATAGTATTGTGGTTGGGAAACAAAATTCTGTGTAACTACTAAAAACACTAGGAAAAAGCTGTTCCTTGCTTCCCTCTCAGGACTATTGAAAGCCCGGACAAATAGCTCAATAAGTGTGAAAACACGCTGCACTGCAACAGTGCTGACCAAATACTGGAATTCAGAAGTATGATCAAAGCCACTAAATCAACTGAGCCCTGGTGACTGAGAGCACGTTCTCAGCCTACAGCAAAAGCTGGATAATTCGGCTTTACTCAACCCACACAGCCTGAGCTGGCTAAGTTATACTGGAGAAGGCTAAAGTTGCCCATTCTACATCTGACACAATGCAGAAACATGTACTCAGCTCAGCTGACAGATTGGAACCAATGGTACCTTGATAAATAAACATCTAAAATGCTCTAACAGATCAAATCAGAGGTGCAGCAGGCCCAGCACTCAGTCTCTGAGAGGAGGTGTTAGTCAGGAGGAGCAGTAGCCCCAAATGCTCCCCCAGCAACCACAATAGCTGTATTAGTGATAGCCATAAACACATTACTGCTTAGTCCTATAGTTGCTACTTATGGACATGTTGTCCAAGAATCTGCACAAACTGTCTTCGAAACTTCCTGCCTCTATAACCTTCTCCAACAGCAAGTTCCAGAATTTCATTGCTTTACAAAGCAATACTTACTTTCTCCTGCTTTTAAGAGTCAGTCTCCTACTTTCATCAAGAGCCCCTTTGTTCCAGTAATGCAGGATTTGGTGCTAACAGTTCTACATTCTGCTTTTCTACTACCTGCTTAAGCTGTACTAACTTAATGCCTTTAATAACCTCTGGAATGGAAATCTTTCAGTGACTTTCAGTCAATGCACTAAGCTACGTGCACTGTATCTCCTGTACCTATACATCTACAATACCCTTGCAGCAGGGCTCTGTGGTATGACTTCCCTTCTCCACAGCAGCACTAGATTTTTCCCAACAGATCGTGGAAACATAGAATGGTTGGAGTTGGAAGGGACCTCTTAAGGTCATCTAGTCCAACCATCCTGCAATGAGCAGGGACATCTTCAACTGGATCATGTTGCTCAGAGCCCCATCCAACTTGATACTGAATGTTTCCCAGGATGGGGCTTCTACCACCTCTTTGGGCCACCTATTCCAGTGTTTCACCACCCTCATTGTAAAAAAATTTTCCCTTCTATCTACTCAGAATCTGCTCTCTTTTAGATTAAAGCCATTATGCCTTGTCTTGTTGCTTCAGGCCTTGCTAAAAAGCCTGTTCCTGTCTTTGTCGTAAGCCCCTTTTAAGTACTGAAAGGCTACTATAAGGTCTCTTTAGAGCCTTATCTTCTCAAGGCTGAACAACGCCAGCTCTCTCAGCTTTCCTCATGGGAGAGGTGTTCTATCCCTCTCATCGTCTTCATGGCTCTTCTTTAGACCTGCTCCAACAGGTCCATGTCTTCCCTGTTCAGAGGGCTCCAAAGCTGGACACAGTACTCCTGGTGGGGTCTCACCAGAGCAAAGGGGCAGAATCACCTCCCTCAACCTGCTGGCCGTGCTTCTTTTGATGAAGCCCAGGATGTGGCTGGCTTTCTAGACTCTGAGAGCATATTGCAGCTCGTGTCTGATTTTTCATCCACTAGTACCCCCAAGTCCTTCTTGGCAAGGCTGCTCTAAAACACTTCATCCCCCAGCCTGTACTAATACCCAGAGTTGTCCTGACCCAGGTGCAAGACCTTGCGTTCTTGTTTAGCTATGCATTGAATAGTATTATTCTTTAAAAAGGATACTACCCATCTCTTCAGAAACTCTGCTCTGTAGATCCCAGGTTCTCCTCTAGAGCCTTTTTTTATGGACAGGACTCACACTGACAAACTACCAGTTGCCTGACTTACAACCTCTGGAAATGTACCAGCAGCACCTTGAAACTGATTTAACCCCTCTGACCCACCTGCCACAAAAAAATCCACACACCATGTACTCATGTGAAAGGTTCTCTCACTATCTTCAGCATTGAAGATCAACAGAAAATTCACTGAGCATTTCTGCCTTGGCCTTTTCTGAGTGACCCTTGCTATACTGCTGTTCTCAAGTGGTCCCACTCATTTCCTGGACTCAATGTACTTGGGAACTCAGCTTGAGCATCCTTTGTAGGGAACTTTTCTAATTCTTTATGAGAATTTTAATTTCCTGTGTGTGTTTGACCTGCCATGTTTTAAGGACTTTCCGCTTCTGCTCATATGAGCAGGCTTTGCATTTCCCAGCAACTAGGCCTTTTGCACCAATACCCTCCCCTGATGTTCTTAGACTAGTTAGACTCCTGGGGACTATTTTGTTTTCTCTTTTTATTGTGCGACAGAGTTTGAGGCCTTTAAATAACTTCACTATAATAATTGCATTCTTTTAATAGCCAGCAGACTGATCATAGGCTTTCTGAATTAATTCTTTTAGGGTTTGTTGCCTCATTATTCTGCAGACCCTACACTTGAAATCGAACGATTACATGCTGCATGTATTTATTCTTCTCTCTTCAGCTATAGAGTTCAACCTAATCTTATGATGGTCACTTATTGCCAGGCAACTCCAGTGTACAACTCCAGACCATGTCCAGAACAGCATCCTTCTAGATGCACCAGATGTTCTGGGAAGCAGGCTCTTTGCACGTCTGGATGCACCCTCTATCTCTCCCATTGATGATGCATCAATCCAGTCTCTACAGAGTCCATGTTGAAACCTCCCACTGTTGCTGCCTGTCCTGAATTTGCAGATTCTCTATTCCCATTTCACATTTCCTGAGTACTATTACAGGTCTGAGCAGGGGGCTGATAACACAATCTTAACACTATGTTTTTATTGGAGCGTAGGATATCTGCACACAGGGGTTCCACAGGCTTGCTTTTCTCCCTTAATATTTTTATGCTGTTGTACTATATAAAACACTTCAAGTACAGAGCTACACTACCCTGACTGTGTGTCCCTCTCATCCTCCCCAAAAAAGCCAATATAACTTTGCAGCATTGATTAGTCTCCTTCCACCAGGCCTGTTTTTTCAAGGTTACCACTTCACACCAAAGAGTCCAATTCCCTCATCTTACATTTTAGGCTGGAAACCCAGTGGGGAAGCACTTGTAAGTTTTTCCTTTCCTCCATCTCTTCACACTGCTTGTTATCCAGCAGAAAAGGTCATGGGTGTCTTGGTCAATAGCTGGTTGAATATGAGCCAGCAATGTGCCCAGGTGGCCGAGAAGGCCAACAGCATTCTGGCTTGTATCAGAATCAATGTGGCCAGCAGGACCAGGGAAGTGACTGTGCCCCTGCACTTGGCACTGGTGAGGCCACCTCCTCAGTAGCGTAGGGTCTGTTGCCAGAGTGGAGGTGGGACTCCTTTACCACATCTGCGGAGGCTTCATCTGCAGCCTTGCTCGAGTCCCACTTCCCTGTTCGTAACTAACAGGAAGATGCATACAGAGCAGCTGTATGATACTGTATCACTTACTGGTGAAAATGGGAAATTGAAATGAAAAGGCCCAGAAAAACAAAGTGGAAAAAAAACACTAAATGGGTTAGGTTGGGATATATGAAAACAGTCCTGATAACACTATTTAGTTTTAACTAATATTCATTACCTCATCAGCACAACCCCGTTTGCATTCTGCACTCCTTCCTCAGCAACATCCATCTGTCAAATTTTGCACTCCTTGCTGAGATCAGAATATTATGGCTGCAAGAAAGCTTTTAGCCCATCATGGTTGCTACTGCTAAGTAATAAATAATACTTATGCAAAAAAAAGTGGGAGATTTTCTTCTTTTTAATGTCATTTGACTGGGTTGATGGCCTTCACCGCTTAATTCTGTGTTAATATTGCTACAGTACGAAGACATTTTGCTTTTAATTGTGTTTGAGACATCTGTGAATGGCTTGTTATTGTTTTCTCTCCTTACAAAAGATTGGCTTCTGGTTCAGCTCAAGAACAAAAACCCACTGAAACACCTGGGCACCAAAACTATGTTGTTCTAACTACTGATCCATCTGCAGAACAAACTGGCTACCTGTTTGATTCAGGGTAGTTCAACAGGGAAACACCTTTCGTGCTTCTCTATAGCTATGCATCCCTCACCCAAAGACGGGAGTAATCTGTCTGTTAGCTGCTCATTATGTCCGTTTGTTTCTCTGAAAATATTTTAGAAATCAATTTATGAGTTGTTATTGGTGTGAGCCAGGTGTTGCAATGTAGCAGAAGAACTAGAAAAATGTTTTGTCAAATTAACAGGTACTTTCACAGTACCAATTTTGTTTCAGTGGGAGAGACTTGCTTATCAGTTTGGTTTCTTGGTTCATTTCGCTGCTTATTGTACTCTGACTGCAAGAAAGACACCTGAATATTTAAAATATTTTTTAAAATTGTTCTGTGTGACATAATTGATATCCATCATTTGTTTATAAAGACAAATTGCCTTTGATTGGATGGTTGCTAAAATAATTACAACTTGAATAATCAAATCCTTTCAAAATAGCTTTCTCTTGTCAAAAAGTAAAAATATAGAATAAAAACAGACATTACAGGCAGCTTCTAATGTTTTTATCTTTTCCCACTTACAATTAAAGGACTTGACATTTCAATAGCTGTTTTGCTATTACTATTACTAAAGTGATCTGGAATTATTCTAAAGTCTCTCTCTCTACACATATACAAGTATTTCCATACTATATCGCTACCCTTTTTAAAAAACTCATCTTACTGTGACCAGTAAAAAATATTTCACACTGGCTTTATCACATTCCCCTCAGATGAGATCAACTAATGCCACAAGATTTTTTCCATTAAAACAAAGATTTATAGGAAAAATTTCCTTTGGACTGAGTAGTCATCCACTGCTCTGCTTGCATTAATAGTCTTAAGTTAAACATTTTAAACAACTTCATTATTTCTAACTTCCAAAGCAAAATAGGTGATAATACAGAGGTACTGGGCTCAAAAACTAGATTCACAAGTTCAGCTTACTGACTTACTAGAGAAATCCCAATTCTCAGTCTTACATGTCATCAGATGCACAGAAAAAAATAATAGAATAAATATCATTAATTGTCTACACCCATAACTATTAGATGATCAGTACAAGCCAAATATACACCTGACTCATGTTAAATTCCACACTTGGCAATGATGTGTTTTAAATGATAATGGGAAGAGGGAAGGATTGTTATTATGAGCACAAAGTGCTAATCTGCTGTCTAGGTCATACTGAAACTCTTCCCTAATATTTAATCTAAAATGCTTTCAGCTCTTAAATTTACCTTCCAAAACCAGCAGGAGGCTAAAGTGGGACCCAATGGGAGGTTACATTTATTTAATATTCAGTGCTTTCTCAGATGAAATATCGCAGTCTGTCCTCACAGGTATTTGTCAAACCATTAGAGTAATGGTTTATAGCTATTATATGAAATTGTAGTTCTATTTGTAACTACCGTTGACAAAGGATAAGCAAAGTGCATTCATTTGCTTTGAGAAATACCCAAACCCTTTGCCACAGAGCACTGAGGGAAGGTGCCCCATTAACTAGTTCAGAGCTGTAAGCTGAGGCGGTGCTAGCAAACACTGTTTAGCAAACAAAAGCCTGCATCTCTCTTCTACCTGCTTTGGCACTACAGTTCGCACCTTACAGCTCTATAATTAACTGCAGGCTCATCCTAAAATGAGTCTCTAACGTAACTCCAGTTCCTGGTACCTTTGCATATTAACAGCACCTGTGAATTAATATTCATAACTAGGTGTAGAAATCAGTTATAATAACCAGTACCATTGGCACATATTATTATATCTATATTTTCCCAGTATCCATTAGAAAAATAAGATCATCAGAAAGTACCAGTAATAGCATAATGAAATACACAGAGCCATCAAACTGAACCTGTCACAAATCTCTTATGTGCAATTTACTTGAAGTGCAATGTGCACAGCTTCTATTGACTCTGTGGATCTCAATTTCAAATTTGCTCTTATGCACTGAGATTTATTTCTAGGGGTTTAATTTTTACTTTTCTCTCTATACTTTGCTAAAAACCTATGAAGGATTTTGAGAAGAAAGTATAAAACAGTCTATTATTTCTCTTAAAAAAAATTAATTAAAATTAAATACTCCTTTCAGAGATAAAAAATACGCTAAACTCAACAACCCAGAATAAGACAAACTTCAGTTTAGACCACTACATAAAGTCACTGTACAAGAAGTGTTATTTCTATGTTTGACAGCTCTAACTGAACACTGATCATCACCACAGAAATAAAAATATTTTTCCAAACTTTTTCTTTACCTTCAAACAGGAATTTGAAGTGTGATTGAGGCAACAGAGTTCAGGAAATTAATACGTTAGTGTAGCTGGGCCATTTTGACTTGTATAAAAAATTTTTCATTTACATGTCATTCTTACTGACTGATAAAAAGCAATGAGTTGCCCTTGTTGCTACCACATTGAAGGCTAATGTGAAATACTGCCTTTTGAGCATTGAGAACATCCCATTCACGAGATTTTTTTAATCCTATTAAAAAAAGTCCACAAACCTAGTGTCATACTGTTTCTTAGAAATAGTTTAATTTCTTATTTTGTTTTCAATTTTAGTATTTTTGCACTCTAATTTTGAGGTTTGTTTAAAAAAAATTAAAAAAAAGAGTTTAAAACTCGAAGCCAGCAGTGTTCCTTCACATCATAATGAACACAACCAGGATATAGTTTCAGCCCTTTCCAACTGCCAGGTTTCTGCCACTCTTGTAGGATGGTGCCTTCGTAACACCCACAGCTGCAGTCCATATGCAAAGGCCAGAGAGAAAATGCCCAGGTTTTCTGAGCAAGACATGTCTTTCATTGCTCTTGGCCACTGCTGGGGTGAAGCTATACTGCTGACAATTATGTTGTTTTCTTTCTCAGATTAGTCCCTTTTAAAAAAACCTTTCCTGTTATTGCAGTCCCCTTTATACTCATCACTATGAATATCTGCGTATCCAGCTGCTATGTTTATTATTTCATCAATTCCAGAATTCTTAACAAGGGTTTTTTTTCTTTTCAGGGTTTTGTTTTTCCTTTAAAGTGAAAACTACGAAGCACTTACAGTTACGTTTTACGTGGCGTTATTTAATAATGACAGTTGACAACAGTCTTCTCAGAAAGATGCTACTGAAGATCACAGTTAAATTACACCATGGCAAGCACAAAGACACACAGCCAGGCAGACAAACTGACATTCACCCACTGCTACCCACACAATCTTTCAACTTTTTCTATTTTTTTCACATCTTCCAAAACTATGAATCAGCAGCACTGAAACGCTAGACATAAATACATCACCTGTGCCAAATCCAAACAGGTTCATTTTCACTAGCTACCAATGACTTTCCACACGGGTCTACAATGCCATATAAATAACAATAATAACTGATGATTCCTCTGCTCCCATCCCAGTACCAGGCAGCTGGAGGAGCCGCCAGCAGAGGAGAGCCACAACAGCAGACCCAAGAGACAACCGCCAAGCGCTTGGCACTAGACTGAACCATGAGGCTCTGCCTCCAGAGGCATGGCACGGCCAGATGTCCTGCTCCTAATGATTTTACACCAAAAATGAAGCGGGAAACATTAATACTGATAAGCACCTCCTGAAACATTCCCAGGATGCCAAGAGCCACCCTGACACCATGGCAGCTTGCTCAGCTCGGGAATGACAACCCAGTTGAATGCATGACCCTGGAAACATGACTAAAACTAGAGTTCCTTTGAGGCACAGGGCAGAGTAGCAACACAAGGGTTATAAATATTGAGCATTCAATTGCTAGTTTACTTCTTGCCCTTTGATAACCAGAAACCAAATTGCTTTTCTGCTGCAAAAGTATCTTTCAAATTCAATTGCTTATCTCCTCATTCATTTAAGAAAGATAGACCTCAGATTTACAGGAATAAGAACCCACGATACAAATATGCTATATTAAATGTGCAACAGATATCTGAAAAATAACCAAAACACACTTTATTGATTTTAACCTTCAATATCAAGGTATCCTCCAGCGGTCTCAGCTGGATCCAAGCTATAAGAATTTCAAATTACTTGAATTCCTATGTACCGGATAAGCATTTAGTTAGCAACATCCACCATAAACCATATTTTTGGTTGGTTTTAGGGCCCTATTACTACATGGAACTGAATGTGTTGTTCCTGCAAACCGTGCTGTCACTGAAGCAAGAGAGGCCACCTCCCTGCCCACAGTCCCCAGCCACCATGGCAGGCAGCCATCACAGGGCAGTTTGCTGCCAGCAGTTCCAGGACAGAAACCCTGGGCAGTACTCATGCCTATTCAGCTGGACAACACACCCACTCGCACACAGGTGCTGCACTTGTAATGAGCTGCTTGAGTAGTGCCTATCACATTAATTACACTACCCACGGATGTACTTACAATCTTAAGGAATTCTGCGTCTGCTTGGCTCCATGGGAAGGCAGAGCAGGAGAGGGTCCCTGTGGTCTGTGTAAATGTGGTGAGCACATCTTGGCCATCTCATACAGGTCTAGAGTCAGCCACAGCTGCCTGCAGCAGGCCTGTCACATAGGACTGTGCCAGGTTTCAGAGGCAGGATCAGACCTTCTCAAGTTCTCCTTCCTCCTGTGGGCACCCAGGAGTTCCCAGAGAGCAGTGAGCAAGCGATGCCCTCATCATGGCATTTGAGCATTTTGTGGGAGGACATGTACCCTAAGGCAGGGAGCCAGTCTGTGCACCTCAGCCAGGCGGTCTGCTTTAGTGACCTGCACAGCCCTCTAGAGAGAAGCAGCCATAACGGTGTTGTGCAATTTTAGTAAGCTATCTGAATCACGCTGCGCCCTGTTACAGCAAGATCCTGAGTAACACAAGGAACCACAGCCTCCCAGATCCCTGGCTGCTGCTCGACAGCTCTTTATGAGTTACCTCAGCAGTGACCCTGTCGTTATTGACATTAACATGTTGCTTTGGTGCCAGTAGATCCATCCCAGGATGGCACAGAGCAAGCAAATATTTCCTTCGCGAGAGAAGACAGTACAGCACTAAAAAAGTGAAGGAAAATATTTTTTCTCCTTCTAAGGATCTGGGTGGGAGCATTGCTTGTTATGGATCCGACTTCAACGTTATCAGCCTTGTATTACCTACTCTCCTTTGACCAGTCAGGACAGTCAGCTTAGATTTTGCAAAACCGAAAGTATGATTTAACACAGCATTATGATTAAGGGTATTATCAAGTACTTCCATGGCTCATGTGCCACCATGTCGCTGCAAGTAGTACAGATACAGATGTACTTGGTGAGTTATTAAAAAAAAAATCTTACCTTAATCCTTCCTTGTTTCCCCAGCATTTTCACAAACTCCAATCCAGAGTTTTATAGATACTTTTACAGTAAAAGGGAATAAACTCTTCATTAAAATGGTACTTTTCATTGTATTTAAAAAAAAAAAACAATTTTAAAGTAAAACAATTCTCACCAAGAGCTGTTAATGAAACCTCTGCTAAGGGACTCTAATCCTGATGAAATGACAATCACCATATCTGAAAGTAAAGCAGAAAACTCTAATTTTTATGCAAGTGCTCTGGCTACTGACTAATAAACTAACATGTAGGTGTTCAAAATAAGCTCTTGACACGTTTCATCATCTGACTTAAACTTTCCCAGCTTCACCATCAGAGGTATTCCCAGCTGCATTCCTTTGCTCATGTGGCAAGTTGAGACCCTCTCCAAGCTTTTTCATTTCTTTTTTCCCCATAGCAACACAAATATTACTTCCCTCATAGTAACTTCAGTGACCAAGTGAGAGAACTAATCACCAGGGTAGGTGTCTGAAAAGGACTACCCTACTTTTGCAAGCTTAGGCCACAAACAAATTTCCTTTCGCATAAAAGACTCACTCTGATTTTCTGGCAAGGGTTTATTTGAGGGTTATCTTTGAAATGAACAACTTCAGACATGAGGCAGCAATCTTGTTTGAAAAAAAGGTATGCTGTTAGGTTTAGTCCACTTTCCACAGACCTCCTAATCAAGCTTTGGAACAGAATTGTTGAAAAGTAGACACTAAACATATTCAACAAACATAGCTGCAGAGACTTGTAAGACTGCAGTCCTAAAGAACTACAGCACATGAAGCAGCTCTCCAACACTCAAAGAAGTTTTGATATAGAAGTTTGCTGAATACGTCACCCAAACATATACTTCCAAGATGCAATAGCCTGTCTCTAGAAAGACTTACACTGCACTTCAGACATTTACAGCTCATAATGACAGTAGGTAGAAGAACCTGAAAGGGTAATTATAACAAACCTTACCATGGTAAAGGCGGTGGTATAACTTTTAACAGTTTTACAGCTGCATCTTTATAGTCAAAAAGTGAAGGTACAGTGTCTCATTTTTGTAAATTTGGCTAATTTTATACAGTCAAAGTAGCGTCTAATAGGTGTCATTATGCAGAAGAATCTGCAGATTTCTTTGGGCTCACTTTTCCATTCTAGAATGGAAGATAAGCCTTTGAATTTGATAACATCTCTATTATTTCCCATACTGAGCCTAAGAGTAGAAAACCTTTATTATATAATTATTTCTTCAGTTGTAAAAACAGTTTGATTACTTTCCATGCCAACTTATACCCAAAGAGAGCTTAGAAAACAATGATCTTAATATACTGGTATATACAGCAGCTTGAAGAATATCCTTCTAACAATAGTAGGAAGAACCATGTTTTATTGCATTCCCATGACCCTGCCAAGCATTGGCAGCAATAGTGTTTCATCACAGTCTACAATGAAAAAGCACTATAACTTAAAACAAAACAAAAAAATAACCTATTTTACTGTAGTTTTCCTTTAGAGTGCTATAAAACGCAACCACATTCACATGACAGCGTGTGTGTATATGTTTCTCTTAATAAAGCTTCTCAGAAGGGCAATACAGCATGTACCATGGAAACAGGGGTTGCCATGGAAAGAATGCTTTTTAGTGGATAGCAAAAGAAATGAGGGCTTGATTCCCCCCTTCACTTGTCTTGGAAAAAAACAAAACACCATCACAGTAACTATTGACATCCTGAAAAAAATCAGTGTGAATGAACAATCAGATGTGATACACGCATAGCACAGCATTTTTGGCGTTAGGGCAGCACTGATCTGTATAGCCCTGTATTTTCAGCACAGCTCTTCAGCCAGCCCTCATACCACACAGCTCCACAGCCAAGCCCCCTCAGGTGTGCTCATGACATGTCCTTCAAAACACAGCAGTGACCAGAGCCAGAACATGCCGCAGGAGAGGAGATTCACAAAGTCATTGTTCCTCTCTTCCTCAATCCTCATGCAGAAAGTGCCAGAATCTTCTACCTGCCATATCTTATCTTTGCTTAATATAAAATCGTTTCTGTTAAAACGCGCATGGAGTTACAAATGAATGAAAAGCATGAATCAAATTTACTTAAAGCACACTGGTTTCCAGACATGCTTAAAATGAAGTCCAAATTGATGTGTTTCATCTACCTTATTCATTAAAATGGCATTCTTGATGTCCTCATGTTACCATAATCTCCAAAGCACTGGACAAACAAGTACATTTGTTTATCTTTATCACTCTTTCCTTACTAAAGAACAGGGTTTTATTAAAGACATCAATCACCTGTGTACAGTTTAATAGCCTGGGCTGTGCTTGTAAGACAGAACTTGCTTCAATAGCCCACAACTCCCAAAGTATAGAGGGGCACATAAAACCATTTGTTGCTTTAATAAAACTAAATTTTTCTCAGAGCTAGCAAGTAGCCTATTAGAATTAGTAATTTGAGACAGAAAAGTAGTGCTTAAAAAAAAATTCTAATAAAAGCAGCTGAAACAATCCTGTTTGGTTACCTCCATGAGAGCCCTATGCTTCTAACCAGAGACACAAAAACACTTTACATCTCTAATGCACTGCCTTTCTCTTATTGCATCACCCTTATTGTGGAAGTAGTTTTTTGAAGCTTCTATCTGTGTTGATAGAATTGGAGGATTGCTGCTTCTAATAAACAGGTTCCTTATAATAGAGACCAAAGTGTTAAACACAACATCAGAGGCAAAATGTATAAAGGAAAGCTTTTTGGAATTGCTGATGAACAATCTGAAATACACTGTTTTACTAAAAGGTACTTCTTACTAGACTACTGCTATAGCGTAAAGAAGTTGTATCAGCAGATAAAATAATGTTACGTACTAACACTGTTGGATGTTATCACAAACTGCAACAGTCATCTCTTTTATAGCTGAGAAAAAAAAATCTAATGTTAATTAAGATCACACCTGGGAAGACTTTTCACATATTCATGATCAAAAAGAGTTGGCAAACAGCTCAGCTCCAAAATTGTCCTTCTGTCTCTGTTACAGTGAAGTACAGAAACTTACTCATTAGATGAAAACTAGTAGTTCATAGACCGTCACGCTTTTGAGAGTTCTTATTAATTTTTGACATGCTTATCTTTATATAACAAAATTATCTGTTTAATTTGGGGAGAAAACTCTCTTTAACTGCCTGCTTTGATTAAGTAGCGGTTTTAGCAAATGGACATGTTATGCAAAACAACTACTAGCAGCTGTAACATGAAAGATAAAATCTACTGAAATAACATTTGAGAAGAAAATAAGCTCATTGTAAGTAGCAGTGACTGAAAAAACACTAAGGTGATCAGGAAGCGCTTCACAGATTTTAAAAGTAAAGCGGAAAAAAACAGAAGAGAACCAATCCTTCATCTCCTATCAGCTGTTCCTGTTGCCAGTGATTATGGCAATATTTCACAGAGAACATATGGCAATGTTTATAGCCATCAGGCAGTATTTCACAGAAGCTGTGACACCATGTGTCCACCAACTAGCCTTTCTGATTGCAATTAATTAGAGAAGAAGCAGGAGGCACTTTTTAAATAACATTAAGTCTCAGATTCCTGAAGTTCCATGGCCCATGTACAAGACTAACTGACAGGAAAGTCTATTAAAATTGTAACAAGCCTAGTACAGCAAGTCTGTCCTTGAGGAACAAGACCTAATAAAAAAATACACTCTTTAAGGAGCGTAAGAAAGAGCAGACGTATAATAAGCCATTCAAGGTGGTACCTTGGAAGCCTGCAACAATGAGGAAATATTTGAAGACCTTTAATGGGCCATTTTATGAAACAGATTCTGCAGAAAATCTGCCACAGTGAAAGTTATAGCAGTTGTTTTATAGTTGCTAGACCCTAGAGGACGTGTATCAAAATTACATAGGGATCTATTAAGGAGCTGAGACTTATGAAATACACTGTGGTAGTCATTTCATGATTCCTAGTTTAATAAAAGCAAGCTAGAGATGAAAATTAAGGATAATAAACTACCTGGTAGGTTTTCATGTAGAAGTGGAAATCTGAACTTTCCCAGCCAGCAACTGCACTTGAATCTGGCACTTCCAGGTAGTACCGCCCAGTGACGAAGCAGTGACAAGGTGGGCAGCACAGCCCCACACCGCAGCACCTTCAGCAGCACTGCAGACTATAGCACAATGATTCCCATGAAAAAGCTTTCCATCCCAGAGGTATTTTCCCAATCCAGTCTAATCTGACTGGAATGAGCCAGGACAATCAGACAACCTAAAAATCATACTGAACCTGATGCAACAGGCAAGGCATTGGTCAAAACCAATGCTAAAAGTTCAGCACCATGTTCCTGAATTTTGTATTGGCTTACAGCACCTTCTCGCCCTTACTGGGCATCTCTTCTCCACATAACATTCTTCTCAGGTTGGGATATTGCCTGGAGATGTGAAATGAGACAGCAAAACTGGGGGAAAACTTTTGCAGCTGTAGTCTTAATAGGCCTCCTTTCTGCCACTCCTCTGAGCTCTAATCATTTAACAGAATTCACTTTGAAGCTCTTTGCACAGTTGTAGTACAAATGCTTCTCTCTCTTCTTTCTCCAGATGCTTATTCTTACAAAACTTCTAGAAACTTGTCACCTTTGAGATCTCCCTCCACCTGTCAAATTTTGTTAAGTCAGTCAGCAACCTCAGAAATTATTAAGACACAGAAACAGTACAATCATACAAGCCTTGTTTCCTTAAGAAATAAGGCTTTCAGACTCCTCTACTATTATATTATTATTTTAGCATGTCCCTCATTTCCCCAAACCTCTAACCTCTGATTGTTATTACACAATTCTCATCTTGAGACTTTTTGAGACACAAAGTGCAAATGGCATTGGTAATAATGGAAACATTGATTTTTATTAGTCTTAAGAGAAAAATTCCACATTACACCCACGTTAAAGCTCAAAAAAGTAAAATGTAATGGCCATGATACACCTGTCTAATTGTAATACAATAACCTAGGATCTGTTCTCATAGATGTGACATGACAGAAAATACAAGCCATATTTAAAAGTACGTCAGATTGTTGTGATGAGTAGAAATCTTTCCATCAGCATTGGGCAGACTATTTTAAAACTCCAGACGCAGCCATGACACCAATCAGCAGCTAAAAATGAGCCACCATTCCACCCACTCTTACACTTGCATGATGACAATAGGGTAACTTTATAAATAACTAAATAATATTGAAATGAAAGGACAGCTGGCAGCTTCACCATACTTCTCTACACTTTCCTAAGAGCAGAGTTAATATTTTGAGCTATGAATACAGAACATTTTCAAGGTTTGTACTCCATCAGTAAAAATTCTCAAACTGTGAGGCTGACAGCTGCCACCAGCTTAACAGCTATACTAAAGCTCCCAGCACATATAGTAACTTCTCTAGAATTTAAGGGGATCTTCAACGCTGAAAGAAAATTGCACTATATTCCTTAATAAAGCACATTTCAATGAAAAGATGAACAATAGAGTTCAGAAACTCCTGTCCAATATGCTATCCACCAGCTGTGGTACCATTGCTACAGCTCTATCTTATTACTCATTATTTTTAGGACAGTAGCACAATGGCCACTGATAATCAAGAGCTGCAGCATGGATCACCCTCCTCAATTAAATCCTTACCTTATCCCCTTTCAAAAGGCTCCCGCAGATGCATTGCTCCCCATGTGGGCTGGACAGAGAGGCATCAAATCAATGTTCCAGGGGACAGGCAGATGTGCCCACCCCTGTAGACTCTCCCTTCCTTGCTGAAATTTAAGTGCACAACAAGTAGCTTACATTCAAGGACTGATCCAACCCAGTGATCCCAGGTGCCCCAACAGATGCAACCTGAAGCCAGGGAAGACATGGGCCATGATAGAGCCTGGGGAGTTTTAGGGCATCAGGATGGGGGCCTCAGTACGGACAAAGGCACCATTCTGCCTCAACCAGAGTCATTACCCACATTGGCACAGCCTTGAATATGACCTGCTGCAATACAGCTATGGTCTTTAAAAAAAAATAATAAAATCAAATAAAGCCTAAAAACATTAAAGATTTCAGTAGGAAGGAGATACCACACACAGAGATACTCAACCTCTCACTCTGGTGGCTCCAGAAAGACAAGTAGATGAAAAGTAGAAAGGCAATTTTTACCCCCACTACCTAAAGTAGCAATACTGTAAGTTGTCCTGAAAAGTAACAGGATTTAACTGTACTGCACCTTTTCAGTAAAAAAAAAAAACAACAAAAACCCCAAACTCAACTCTATGCCTAGCTATCCATGTAACAGTCATGTCAGTGGGAACTGTCACTCTACAAAGCATTCACTGACCACTCCAAAATGTATTTGTACCAAGTATCACAGCACCAAGAATTAATTTAATTTTCTTTTAGGCAAAGACAGGAATTAAAGTTAAATTTTTGTTGAAATAAATGGTTTCCTAATTTTACGACGAAGTTATGAAAAACTGAACTTGATATGCCCTTCCTACACACACCTGGAAAGAGTTAAGTTGGAAATGAAGTCTGAATTTCCTATTCCCGTTTAACAAGGCAAGTAATGTTTAAATATTTCATGTAATTCTTGTACAGCTCTTCTACTAGTTGCAACTGGAAGAGCACACAAGTCACTCAGAATCCAGAGAGGACTACATCTTCAATGTAGTTTACTTAAAGACACATCTAATCATAAGACGCTATTATCTGTATTACCTTAACAAGAATAAATGAATAATATGAAATATAGTTTAACAAATAAGTCTTCTTTTACACTCAAGGAACAAGACAATATTCTAATTTCCTTAGAGTTGGGAGAGTTGTTATCAGATATCAGACAAGATGCTCTGTCGCCCTCGTACATCACAGAGAGGAGTGACTGAGCGTATTACAAATCTTAGCCAGAGCCACTCCTGCGGTGATTTTTGTCCAGAATGCTAATATTTAAAAAAGAAAAACTATTTAAACATCTAACCTAGATTGAAAGCATTTTTCCTGTAAAAAAACAGTTACAGAACTCACACAGGAAATAGAATTTTTCAAAACTCTTCCAAATTTGTTTCTCAATTCTTACTTCGTTCTTCAGACGCTTGTTAATGATGCATTAGTTCTAGCACCATGTAGTACACTATTTCTAAAGGCAATAGTATCTTCTAGGTCAAACTGTCTCCTGGTTGAGTTACACCAGGACAGTTTATGGTTTATAAAACATTGTTACATCAACAAATAAAAACAAAACATATTCTAGAGAAGAAAGCATTTTAATCTGAGAAAAATAACACAGAATACTGCTAGTGCAAGAAGATTCTAGTCAAATAACAAGCAAATAAAAAGCAAAATAAGAATCAAAATGAAATTTGCTGTCTTTACTCATACAGAATTTTCACTTGATTTTTTTCTTCCTAAGGAAATGGTCCTTTAGATATCATTTCTAAGGATTTTTCCTCCCTTTTTAGTAGCTGCTTCAATTAAACCTATCTTAACCCTAAAGACACTTCAATCAAGACTATCAGAGAAGATCCCTAATTACTGCAGAAATACAGCATTAAAAAAAAAGTGAAGGAAAAACTCACCTTCCAATAGACAAAGAATCACTTAGAGGAAGCAATATGCATGCTAAATTATTCAGCTTAAAATCTTATCCAATAATACAAAGAATACTACCAAACAGGCTAATGTTTTGTTCAGGGTCACTTGTATCTTCATTTATGTATTTCAAAGTTATCTTTTTCCTCAACAACAACAAAAAATTACTTTAGATTACAGCTCAGGACTTCAAAAAAAAAAAGAGAGTACTATCTTGAGTTCCCAACAGAAACTTTTCTTCAAAGAAAGTTTTAAGAGCATTATACACCTTTTAAAAAAAAAAAAAAGGTATTTACTTAAACTTTGGAAAGTGAAAAACGGGACACTTACAGCCTCTGTTAAATTTGCACTGAAAATAATAGTTTGTCATGCGTTTTGAGAGTGGATCTTTCACAATCATATGTAGACGGTGATGGGCAGAATAAAATGTTGAAACTTTGTAATTTGGCAGTTTGGAGAATTTAAGGGCCATGTTTATACTGTACCCAAACACAGTAACTCTTTAAGATGCTTCTGAAAAAGCAGCAGGGTTATGCCAGACTCCTGAGCTGTAGAACAAACACAAAAGGGTTGGAGAAGAAGGTCTGTTTTGATCTGGGTTTTCTTTTACCGTATGCTATTTGAGGAAAAAAAAGGATCCCCACACTGTTTTACACACTGCGTGCCCAGAGCCCTCCCTGGATTTCAATCTCAAAATCCTACAACCCCAAAGCTACGCTCCTGATAGTGAGTGCTCAACCTGTTTGGGAAGGGTTAAGCAAGTACAGGTCATTGGACAAGATCTGTGACTCGCTTTTAGAGGGAGAGATGAGTTGAGATCACAGTTTACCTCTTGCCCAGCTTTAATGAAATAATAATGATAATGACAGAACTAATAATAAAGTAATAAAAAACACAAATATATGAAATTGCGCCCCCATTCTACCCCTCAATGTCTATATATCACCACAAATGCTGCAGAGCAGATACGAAGGAAAGGGTCCAAGGCTAGGATGGAGCTGGACTCAGAAACACACAGATACGGGATGAGAGATAAACAGACAAAATCCACACTGGACATCAGCTGCTGAAGGAGAGAGACCCTCGTGATCTCTCTCTTTTATACTGAGTATTATGTATATGGGATGGAATCCTCTGTTGGTCAGTTTTGGGCCTGCAGGTGTGGCCTTTTTCACTGTCTCAAGGATGGCCTCAGTTACTAGAGGGCTAAGTATAATCACTGGCCTTTCTACACACCAGTGTTCCATGTTATTTCTAGAGAGAAACTGTCTGAAAAACATACAGTTAGTTTACAGAAAATGAAGTTATTTAGATGAGACTTAGCTGAAATTAGAGTACTGATTCCAGTTTAACTCAAACTACAACAGTTGAGCATCTTCAAAAGAAATGACAGAACCATCCAATCTTGGCACAGTCTTTTGGTTTGACATTGACATTCAGTTTGAGTTTTCTTTTCTTGCTACTGTAAAATAAACCACAAGCTTGTATCGTGGCCATGATACTAACAGAAAGGAAGACTTAGTTCTTCGTATAGATATTTTGGCTTTATCAAATGGCACCCTCCATGTCAAATTAACCTCAGTTTATCTACTATTTGGTGTAGCACAGAATAACTTTCACTTGCTTTCATTTCTTGTGGTTTGTTTAGTTTTGGTTTTTTTAAATTTATTTCACAGAGATCAGAATTCACAAGACATCATTTGCGTTTGGAAGAATGCTAGCAATGAGCTTATTTATACTTAGTTCACATTTTCTTCAACTGAAAATTACCAGTGTTAAAATAATATTTGGAAACTAATTTATATTCACAATTTACACTTTGAAGGCAAGTATAGTTCTCCAGGAATGCAGAATTCTTCCTATCATTTTGTTCTGAGGAAATATGTTAATAAACTGGTAACTCTCATCTTTAGATTACACTCCAACATAGATGGAAGTCTCAGAAAGGATTGAGGTGGAGAGCAGAGGGACATGACACAACATCAACAACATACCCACAGAGAATCCATGCCTGTAGCCTACAACAGTGCAAAATTTGAACCATTACACCTTTAGGGCTGTCAAAGACCATGAAAGATCATCTAGATTATATTTCCTCATTACCATAGGATCAATCTGTTCTGGATATCAGACCTGCTTCATCAGCACGGACTTGCCTGGCAATCACTGCTCTGTCTGACCCTGCTCACCGTCCTCAGCCAGCCCCATGCACTGTTTGAGGGCCCTGCAGGACAGGTGCCATTCCAGGGCCCCCTGTCATGCTTATCCCCAATGTCCAGCTCACCAGCCCTTATGGATCAACCAAGTCTAGTCTACTCCCAGCACACCCCTCCCGACTTTCTGGCTTCTGGGAACCATGCATCAGCATTCTCAAGGACCAAAGATTTTGCACCCAACTCATGTTTCTGTCAGTTTCCAGCCCTGATGCAACTTTACAGATATTAGAAGGGTTTTACACCAATCACGAATGAACATTGCACACAGACTGCTGAAGTTCACCCATATTTCTTTTAATCTTGAGACAGGCCTCAGGCAACAGCCAGCATCCTACGTCAGGATGGTATTACTTGGCTGAAAGAAGCTCCCACTGCCTTGTTCCTCAGCGCTAAAGACACAAGCAGCAGCCACCTTGATTTGTCCAAACAGTTGCTGACACAGGCAATATTACACAAGGCAGCCTGTGCAGATGCGTGGTGAATGCTGCAGCATGGCCAGTGACACGTGTAAGAAAGAAATACTCCCTACCAGGGTTCAGCAGCAATAAGAAATGAAAAAAAGAACAGCTGCTGCACGGCTTGGCAAAGAGTGTTCTCTGGGCACACGGGCAGCATAAACACCCATGCCGTGTACAGTACCAAAATCTAAATTTTTAGGTCTGCTCAAGTCTTAAGGTTGTTGTTGGGGTGGGGGGAGGGGGGGAAGGCTATGAGGTTTTTATTTGTTTGCCTTATGGGCTTTTTAAGTCATTGTCATGACTTAAAAAGTTATAAACTGATATTTCGGTCATTTCTTGCAAACCTAGACCGGTTTAGGAAGTGGTCATCTTCCTTGAAGCTGGAAAAATGACAAACTGAAAGCAGCACAGAAGACAAAGGCAGAAAGGCATATACATTTTCCCTTTTCCACTGCCTTGTAGATTTCTTTTCTGTACATTATCTCTTCAAAGATCACAATAGCATTGATGCTTCCTTCAGCAAGTTTTTCAGCTCCACTTATCTGAGCATGCTGATTTTCAGAGTATGCTTTGAGATGGTCCTTCCTGCCTTCTCATTGATTTATTGCATTAAACAGCCTGTTACTATTATCTCTTTGATTAAAAATTGAAGCACAATAACAATTAAGCATTGCATCAGTCACAGCAGTCTGTAACTGTCCCCTTCCAAACACAGGAGGGACTTGCTGATTGCCATGCTGTCCCCCCCAGGCAGCCTGCACACCGTAGGACAGGGAGGGTGGCACTTTGAAGTGTGAATCTGCAGCTGGGAACCACAGTGAGCCAGAGAACAGCTCAAGAGCTCTGATGTTGTCCAAAGGGATCTGGACAAGACTTAGAAGTGGACCTGTGTGTACTTCATGAGGTTCAACAAGGCCAAGTACAATCCGTGGTTTCAATACAGGATGGGGGATGATGTGTTTGGGAGCAGCTCTGTTGAGAAGGACTTAGGGGTGCTGATTGATGAGAAGCTCAACATGAGCTGGCAATGTGCGCTCACAGCCCAGAAGGCCACTCCTGTCCTGGGCTGCATCAAAAGAACCTTGGCCAGCAGGGCGAGGGAAGTGATTCTCCTCTGCTCTGGTGAGTGGTGAGACCCCACCTGGAGTATTGTGTCAAGTTCTGGAGTCTCTAACATAAGAAAAATATGGAACTGTTGGAACAGGTCCAGAAGAGGGCTACAAAAATGATCAGAGGGCTGGAGCACCTCTGCTATGAGTCAGAGTTGTTCAGCCTGGAGAATAGAAGGTTCCAGGGAGACCTTATAGCAGCCTTCCAGTACCTGAAGGGGGCTACAAGAAAGCTGGGGAGGAACTTTTTTACAGTGTCACGTAGTGATAGGATGAGGGAAAACAGCTATAAACTGGAAGGGGGGAGATTTAGATTAGACATTTGGAAGAAATTCTTCACACAGAGGGTGGGGAGACACTGGAAGAGGCTGCCCAGGGAAGCTGTGGATGTCTCCTCCCTGGAAGTGTTCAGGGCCAGTTTGGATCGGGCCCTGAGTAGCCTGGTCTGGTGGGAGGTGTCCCTGCCATTCTATGATTCTACAATTCTTCACAATGGTGCACCAGAAAAGCAACTCATCACACAGGAGCAAAGCAGAACAGAAGCAGATGTCATCCTGAGTCAGAAAGAGGGACTGCACTCCTGTCTTTAAAGCAAGCACAAAGCCAGCTCCACTACTGCTCTGGACATCTATAGGGCTCTATAGAAAAAGAAAATGCAAGGCTGATCAGAAGTCTACAAACCATGCCTCCTCCAGCATGCCCACTCTTTCCCTGCTTCCCATCTTGCCCTTAGGCCCAGTAGCTTCCAGTCACTTCCCATTCTGCAGCAAAATCTGCCCAGTCCCCCACTGAATCCCCGGGAAAAATCTCCTTCATGTTCATTCTGCTGTCCTTCTGCTCCCAGCACATGTCCCCATCCCACTCTATCACCCCAGGACCTATTTCCAGCCCACCCCACTAGCTGGCCTCAAGAAATACATCTTCTCCAACAGTATCCAAGGATTTCCCAATTTTCAGGGCTCCATCCAAGACCAAATGGACTCCATTTGGATGTGGATCAGAGCCTCAAAAAAGTCACTGAACCCCAAAGTCTTATGGGATGACCAGTGCAGAAGTCCCTCAACATCATCCAGCAGGAGCCCTCACCTGGCCACATCCTGGTTTGAATCTTCTCTGACCTCTTCAACCATTTTCTGACTTGGCAGTTGATCAGCATGCAGAACTGAGCAGTTCAACACTGCTCTCCTGGGAACAGATCCAACAGGTTCTCAAAGCAAATAAGAGCAAATTTTTAAAGAGGAGCCTCTTACACAGCAAAGAGTAAATATAATGGTCATGTTGCAAATCAATCCAAACGCAGTTGATTTTAAAGACAGACATGATATGAACATATATATCCTAACAGTTGTTTACGTCTTGGTCCTTTAGCTGAAAACAGGCTCTTCTTTTTGTTTTCACAATGTAATGTCAGATTGTCCTTTCTTTTTGCCCATTTTTCTCTTTACATGTATTTGATAGTTTTGCTTTTAATGAAAGTGGAGGTGTTCTTGGCATTTCTACTGCAACAGCAGGGCTTGAACTTAAGGTCAAATGAAAAGAACAGTATGTTCAGTTACCATGGCAACCATACCAGGCTAATATCAGGTACTAAGAGACCAAGAATGAAGTGATAAAATCACTACATTAGTTCAATAAACAAGTTACATTGTCATCATTTTAATATACGTATTGTTTTTTCAAAAAAGATCGTTTCAGAATTTGCTCTGCTTGGCCTAATTTTTCATTTTTCTTAGATAATAATATTTCCTTTCTCAAGAGCTTCAGAAATTCAGGTATATTGACAAATCGTTAAGGTTTCTATACCTTTTAAAACAATATTCTAGGTTCACAAGATTTTGCAGACCCTAAAGCACAGCCTAATTTGACATTTAATTTCGATTCTTATTTTTATATTATTCCTCAACCTTTTAATAAATGTATAATTACATTTTAAATACAAACCTCAATGTGTCAAACTGCAAAGTCAAGAGCACAGCTTGAAAATACTTCATACTTTCAGGACAAATCTGAATGAAAACCCTTCTCAGCACAAATCCAAAAGCTGCTACAGAGAGCTACTACTTGGACATGCCTTACCTGGCCCTCTGGTCCAAAGTGAGTTCCCAAGCCAGCAAGATTAAATACCCGCAGAGCTTGTTGGAGCTGGCTCCAACTACCATTGCAGCTGGTGAAGGGGACAGACCTGAACATGAAGTAATTAATACCATATGATTTGAGGCAAACACCTTGAGAAGCCCCTGGAAGCCCAGGCAGATGCCAGCCAGCAAGAACACATTACTGCATCTAACACTGGAGTAAGAATATCCCACCCATTTCTGCCCTCCCCCCACCTTCTAAGGCAGCCTTGGGTAAGACAGCCAGTGAAGGTGCCAGAGACAGATCACAGCACCATGGTGAAAGAGTGACTATGTATCAGAATTGCTAATAAGACAGGTTTAAAGTGTCCATTTTGGCTAGCAAAATAATTAACAGGGATTTCCATATTACAGATAACTCTGCAAACGAAAATGAATGGGGCCAAAATATTCTGAGAATTCAAGATAACTCCAGAAGTATGGAAATCCAACAGAGTCTGAGCAATTTTTTGCAAAATAATTTGAGATTACTTTGCCTAGTAATTGGATTCTGGAGCTACGTTGTTAACCACGCGGAACAACTACATTGATTGAGCACTACAGTAAAGAAAAATAAAACTTTATTCCACAACAGAAGATTGTGAGGCATCTTTGTGACCTCTTTAACCAGGTTTGAGAAGAAAAAGTCTCCCCAGCTCACCCACCATAAGTCACCAGCAGAATGTCACTCAGAAGACGAAGACGAGCACCACCACCAAAAGAAACACAGTTTGATTTTGTTAGAGAAATCAAAGTAGCAAAACCAGTTAAAGTTTCCATAGCATATGCTCAATTTTCTTGTGTGCCCCCTCTCAGACATGTTTGTATGAAGTCACATCATCACTGCAAAAAAGTAAAGTTTTCATTATATAAAAAGATGGTATTCAGAAATCATGCTAATAATTTGGCCTTATTTATCTCTTCGTAGATATATGCAGCTAATATTTGCCTTACAAATAATGTCCAACCAAAAATGAATTGCTGAGTTACAGAAACATTCTCATAAGATGCTATAAAGGTACTGCTGAAACACTTCCAACTTATGCATTCATCTGCTTCTCAGAACATGCCATTTTGTATCGATTTTATGCAATTGTGTCAGCCTGACATCAGTAAAGTAAATACTACAGAGTAGCAGCCTGTGGTCTTCCAATCACATATCTATACACAGCCTCAAGTACTGTAAGGATTATAGTTGTAACTGCCAGTTTCTGTTAAAAAACATTTAGGTCAGCTTGTCCTTCTGCCCTGAATCGGTGGGTTGTTTGAATAGGTTTTGCAGTGGGGGCACAGCTAATCCTTGGCTGACAGTCCAGCCTGGAGATTTTTATTTTTTTTATCTGTGATTAATGGACTTGACATCCACGTTCCCACAGCTTCTGCTAAACACACAGTTCAGACCTTATTGTTAAATACCACTGAGATCACAGAAAACTAAACTCTTATGACAGTGGAACGACTGTGCCAGAGGGCAGGCTTTTCTGAGACAAGTATTGGATTACACCAGTAGTATAACACAGAATAATAGGGCACTAGAAAAAGGTTCACGATCTTGGGCCCTGGAATACCTTCCATCCTTAAAACTAGACTGACCTTTCTGAATGGAAAATATATTGTGTGAGTTGAGAGATCTAACAAGATAACACATTATCCAAAATTATACTAGGGAATCGCACACACAGAATATGTTGATCCTATTTAAGTCAGGGCACGTGAAATCAACTTGACCATTCATTTTGTATTTACTCATTGATCAGAATCTTAAAGCAATTTGACAGAAGCATTGAAGTGCTGATGGAGATCTCTATCCTCCAGAACTTGCAGGTTTGGCTGTGAGACAAAACACAAATTTGGAAATAAAATTTCTGAAGATGTTTGGATCCAAAAACCACGTGTTCACAGACAGAAAAGAACAAAGCCTCCAGACAGATAATCTTTTTCCCTAACTATTCTGAGGTACAAAATTTACTTTTTTTATTTTGTATACTACTTATACATGGAATGTTCTGGCTACTCTATATAATTGTTTTCTAGACTCTCAGCTTCTAGAAAAAGTGTCAATGAATATTTCCTAATTTTTTCGTACACTTTACACAGAAGCTGATAGAAAAAAATTATAACATGTCAGTCTGAAATAAAAAAGTAATGTCAGTTCATAACGGACGTTGTTTGAACGGTTAGCTCTGTCTGAACTGTCCTTGTTTTAGACTGGGAAGTATTTTAAACCTTAATTGCTGCAGTCTGCAAGACTGTGACAGATCTACCTTTTTCTTATGAGCATCTTGCCAAGATGAAGCATGAATTCTTCCTTTAAGACGACCATACTTAATTAGTGCTTTAGCTAACTTCATGGTGCTTCTATGATTCAATAGACTACTTCTGGCTCTGGCAAGTACAGTTTGAGGGCTTCTAAGATCAAAGCTATTTCATGTGCATTTTCACAATTTGTCATTATGTCTACGTATCCCTATAGATTTTGATTTCTAAAAGTAAAGTACAGAGAAGAAGAAAATGAGACCTCCAAACTTGACAAAGAAAACCTTACATTGGGTATTCCTTACTATATCAATATTCACTGCTTGATTGCTGCCTCGGTATCTTATTATAGAATTCAGATACATATTTACAGCAACAGCTCCATATGGCAAGAGAAATAGAGGTAGAAGAGCTGAACTCAATAAGGATAAAAACATAAACACATTACCCAATTTGACACCAACTCTAAGCCAGTATTTTATCTACAGCTGCTATCCAGTACTGGTCTGTTGCATGTTGCTTCTGCTGAAAGAAAACCTAAGGCCTGTATTTAATTACCGCAGGTGTTTTTCTGTTCCATGAGGACAGACATTGCTCTTCTTTTTGAGCGCAGAAGGCAGGCAGAGACAATCTATTTCCTTTCCTTGCCATTCAAAGCCAACTTTATATCACTAGCTTCTCACTCCTTTGCTAGACAGTCACTGAGAGCCACTCTGCCTGTTTCTAGTCTTCTAGCCTCTCTCTCAAACACAGATGCCAGCATCTAAAGCAGCTCTCCAATCTCCCACATTTTCGTTCAGCCCAGTGAAACCTGACACTGTACAGCTCAACAGCTGAGTGGCCTTTCAGGTGGCTGCTACTTCACTTTGGGGATTCCCCAAAGAAGCAGAATTATCTTTTACACTTATGCATTATGCAAGGTAGTTACCTTCACCATCACATCCACCACCTTCAATAAGGATTAACTACAGTGTTAACTGTATAAAACATCTCAGCTCTTCCATCAGCTCAAAGTCTAAAATGACATCATCCCTATGAGAAACCCCAAACAGAACTTTCCGATGACAGATAACACACACATAAATATATATATATGCGTGCGTAAGTATGTATTTACATAGCCTTTTCTTTGCCAGGATATTTTCAAGTCTCCCATCCAAAATGAATTTCTTCCCACCCAAACATCAACTCACAACATCTCCCCCTTTGCTCAAATCCTCTCTAGTAGTTTTGAAACACCGGTAGCTCTCAAAGAGTCTCCATCGTTTCAGTGAAATTTGCTATATGTGACCTTGTATTTCATTTTGTTACAATGCTGAACACACTTTAGTGAGGCTGTAGCCTCAGTTCTTGAAGACCATCACCCAGAGTTCTGGCCTATTCATCCCCACAATGCATTCCTTACCACAAACCTGAAGTTAAACCCCTATAGCTAGCCATACTTCCCACCCATCCCTTCCCCAACCTACTGCTGCTCCATGTTGCTTCAGAAGCACAAGTCCAAGCTCTTACCCAGACATTCTCCTATGTTTCTGCCCTTCCTTTCATAATTTATACCTGTTTAGATATCTTGCCGCAAACCAAATCTGACTGCCATTTGTTCAAGACTCAAGTACTTTTCCTCAGCTGCAATTATAGCATGGCTTTCATTGCCAGTAAAATCTGAACCAACAAACTCCTCCTTTACTCTCGCTGTCTAGGCTCCTTAAAATCCCAGAGAGCTGATGTGGCGATGGGCACGTGCTTCTTGTTCAGGTGATGGGAGAAACCAACAGCAGTATTTGGTACCCTGTGAAGCCTCTCCATGGATACAAGGAATAGTAGCAATTCAAAGTGAAAAGAATAACACGAGTCACTCTGGCCGTAACCTGGTCTTGTTGTTGACCATCAAGACAGGAAGCACAGCTTATTACACTGGAGCTGAACGGTACAAGCTGGTCAGGCCTCACAATGAACAGAAGAGTACCAAAGTATATCCTGACCCTCGAATAAGCAGAAACTTCACGCTATACACAGAAGGACAGAAGGAGAGACGATGCCAGCACGGCTGGATGTTCAGCCTATTTCCTTCTTCCTTTCTTGTCTAGATCTGAATTTCTGAAGAGTTGTCCTGTTCCAGGCTGTACAGCCCATTACCTGCAGCTGTGCTAACTTCAGTGGAGAACAAAACAACACAACTGCTGGCAAAGTTTTTACAGCCTCATCCAGGTGCAAGGAGAGGGCACTACCAGCAGCCCTTCAGAGGGGGAGCAGTCATAGCCACTGCTAGGAAGTTGTGCAAACTATTTCCTGCTTTCTTTTAACTAATTACTATTTACTTCTACCCTGCTGCATCTTCCTCCTCCACTCCCTGATCTGACACCTTCTTTGCATATATGATCCCAGGGTTCAGCTTTCAGGAAGCAGAAGCTGCCCATCAGCATACCCTCAATTTTCCTAGAAAAAAAGCTTGCAGTACTTACCAATATGTCCCCATGAGCTCCTGTGGACAACAGGATCCTGTGCTCTGTGAAGCTCACTTAAGCATCCAAGCAGAGTCAGAATGTTATGTCCATGACCACATGCCAACTAGATTTTGTGATGTTGGGTCAAGTGTCTTTTTTCATTTTTATTTCTCTTCCTCTGTTTCTGCTGCTGTCTTGGTCCTTGATATCTTGATAAAATGAGCAAGGCAGCTTACGCATTTCTGTGAAAACAAAACTGAATATATTTAAAATTAAATAAAGTAACACAGATTCCACCTGCCTTCCTCTAAGCAGAGGGTACATTGTTCATGACACCAAGACAGGTAGCAGCACCCTGCCATCAAAGATCAAGTTCTGGCTCATGGCACAAATAACATTCAACATGTAACATCCCCACTGCAAGTTTGCTATCTTGGGCAAATGTTTTTGCACTTTTTAAAATTTATTTTTGGTGAAGAGAAAGAATCCAGTGAGATACATGACTGCAACTCTTAAAGCAGGACAGGCCTGTAACATCTGCAGCTCATGTCTCCTTTTTCAGCTACCGAAAAAACATAATCAGGATGCTAGAATGATCTTGTATTAAAAACATAGGAGAAGGTGTGGATTACCTGGAAAGAACAGTATGGTTTTAGCACTACCTTCACCTCCTGGACCATATATGGGTTGTGAAACACCCCCCATGCTGTGCCATGGCACTGTGGGCAGCAAGAAGACCACCCCACACCAGCCCAGCCACCATCCCTCACCATCATTCAAGCTGCATCTCCTGCACCGCTCCAGCCTCCCCTACGGAGTGGCCTTATAGGAAAGATGACTGATTAAAGTGACAGACAGAGCTTCAGTCGAGAGAGGAGCTTGTTTTAGTGCAGGCCTGTCTACTTCAGTAAAACTCTGGTTTTATCAGCTCTGTGCAACTGGCTCATTTAGGCCCGATCGGTGGCAGCCCATCTCCGTGCAGCCCCTTGTCAGTGACAGCCCTCAGGGTGTCTAAGCACGCCACACTTGATACGAGTCAAACCCTGCTGCAAACAGATCAACCTGCAAAATTTTGCAGGGCTCTTTTTAAGTGTATTCTAGCCAGCCACAAGGAAACTACAGACTCCATCAGACTTGGCAAACTTTCTTTAGCTTCTCTGTGTCCTACATCTCGTTTACGTTCCCTTTAGAGACCAAACAAAAATAGCCAACAGCCTGGGCAACCTGGCTGCTTCACAGGAGTCACATGAACAAAAATATTTCTAAATAGCCTTTGTTTAACAGAATATTATGTCAGAAAACTGTAGCAGTAGTTTGTCAGGAAAGGCTTTCAAAGATCTGCATAGCCATGTAGAAGATTAAATATTAATACATTTAATATTAAAATATTTGATTAAATTAATATTAATTCACCATTAAATTTTAAAGAGTTTCATATTTCATAAGAAAATCACGGAGAAACTACCAATAGGGATTTAATGCGTGAAACCAATTACACAAGATCATTTAACAATGCCCCAAAAAGCAATTTGAAACATTTTCCGCAATAAAGATGAATTAAGTGAATTCTGTTTACAAACAGCACTGTTTGGGCAAGTTCTTACTCCAAAGGACATTTGCCCTCGCTTACAAAGGTTTCTTGTGTATTACTAGAATATCAATATGTGTATATTAGAAAACTGAAGAAAATTAACGTACAGTTCCATGTTTTGTTTTGTTTTCTTTTCTTTCCCTTTATAAATACTTAATGGTATCAAAACCGTTCATTAAGTTTGGGTTAGTTTCCTTTTGCCAAAAAAGAAAAAATAATACACCAAAGACGATTAAACCTTCCCATTTTTTTCTGTGATTATTGGATAAAGCTCTTGGAGAAGCTGACTTACTGACTGCTGAAGACAAAAGCTCTGATTGCACTCAATTACCTTCTGACAAAGCAATGGGGAGAATGGCAAAGGTTTTCTTCCAGTGGGTCTGCTCAATTTTTGCTGCTGCTTCCAGGTCAGAAAGTTAACTTCTACATGTGGATCCAATTTTCCTTTCCTGTATTTCTTCTATCCATGTTATTTGATAACATCAGATTAATTTAAAGCATAACCAAAAGATTTTTTTCAGTTATTCCATCTTTTTTATGTTCTTATAACACACCTCTCGTCTTTTCCCAGGCATTCACAATGCCCAACAAACCACGGTTATAACATTATAGTCAGTTCACTTCAGATGTGAACTATCAGTCAATTAAGTTACAATACACAATATCTTTCACTGTAATACAATGTGCACAGACTTAAATTAATTTTCAGTAATATTAAAATCTTTTTGTACAACAAGCAATCCTGGACTAAAATGATGCATGAGGTTTCATAATTAGATAAAGCCATTGTTGAGAGTCAGACAGTGCCCATTTACAGTTCGATAAACAACTTGTCACAGTTGCTTGGTCAGAGCAGACCTGGATGTCAATGGAAACAGTTAGCACTGAAGTAGCAAAATAAATTGGTCTCCTGAGTAAATAAATTGAGTAGCAACATGAATATGCCTCATCAGTAAAGACTATAATTTATAAAGGCTTTGTAAATAATGTTTTATGTACACTGACATTTAAGGAAATATCGTCTCTTTTGTTTAAAAAAATTAACAATGGTCTTCGTTCCACACATTTTATATTTATTAGCATAGGTAACAAAATAATGCCAGCACTTACAGCAAAATAGTATATTGAATATATTCCTCGATAAATAAGTACAGATAATTATACCAGACTATGGTGCATTTACATTTCCCATGTAGGCTTTACCATTTGGAAGTACCCAAGAGAATCAAGCAGAAGCATACTGAATACTAACATGCTTTTAGCCAAGATGTAGTACAATTTCTCAGCTCTACTAGAACTCTCAGTATCCATCTACCAGTGAAACTTCATGTGCATGCACACAACATTATGGAAATAGAACAAATTTTGAATTTGATATTGCTTTATCTTTAACTCGTCAAATGTTTAATTTACAATTTTACTTGTGAATAATCTCAAAAAAGCCATTAGTCTCATGCAAGACCACATCCTTTTATATAGTCAGTGCTTCTTACTTTTTTACTTGAATGGAACTCGTTAAATAGCTAAGACTACAAATGATGCTGAACAGTGTGCAGACAAAGCTGTTCAAAGGAAATTTCAGGCTTGACTAACATGATCTGTCTTTCTAGAAAAACTGAAGTTGAAAAAACGAATTTTAAGAAATTGTATGTGCATGTGCAATATATATTCACCCACATATGCGATTAACCACAGCTGCTCAAAATCGTGAGAATCCAAGTGCAAAGGTTCCCACTAATACTGCCCTCATCTGCAAAAATCATCATTGTTTCTGGCCTGTGTCTAGACTGATGAAAAATTCATGGATTCAATTTTGTAGAACACTTCCCAATCCAAAGGACATCGACAATGTTGTTATTTCCACAGAAATAGTTTGCTTAGCCCTAAATTAAATTTCCATTTTAGCACATTAATCCATGCACATCTATAAAAAGAGGGGGTGGGCAGGTAGAAAACAATAACATTAGTAAAATTATACATAATCCTGGAAAGAATTAGAGAAACACAGTCTGTTCTGGTATTTTCTTTATTGTTCACGTGTCTCCTTTTGACACTTCTAAAAAGGAAGGAAAAATAGCTATTAAGCTTCAAGTTCAAAGCAATTAATCATGTGAAAAATATTGGATTATTTTAAAAGTTACCTCTTCAAAATGCATAACATGTTTGTTCCTAAAATATCATTATTTCTTTCAATGCTATTTATAAATGACTTATTGAACCAAAATGACTTTCAAGTCTCGGTGTGTATTCTAATGCTTCTGAACACAGTACACATTACTAACCCACAACAATATTTTTCTATTCTTTCAAATAGAACTACTCCCTTTTATGCAAACTGCTATATTTCTATTCACCATTCCAGAGAAACACAAAGTTAGTTTGCTCCTCTACTTCAAGTTAACATCCTTTTTTCCTCCCCTCAGAACCTCAAATTATTGAAATACTGTTTCAGCTCCTTCTGCAGTCAAATATCAAGTTCATTTTACTTGAGAGCAGCAGTTCTATTTTTCTTTCCAAAGGGAATCTCAGAAAGCAACTCAGGTCTAACTAATTACAAGTAGGTTTATTAGAACAGAAGAGATATGGGTAATTTCAATAGAAATCTCTGCAGGAAGAGAAGAAATGCACGTTACCATGGAATGCAAGTGACAAGATCATTACAAGCTCCCTGTGCATCCCTTAGCACTTTAGTACTGTTCTCCCTCAATTTCTGTGTCCTTTTTAAATTCAAAGACAAATGTAATAGTTCAGTTCCCCTCTCGCTTTCTTTCCTACTATGTTAGAAAATTAATTCTTTACTGTATATGGAAGTTGCCTTTAATGATCCTCATACATACAGCCCAAGACAACTTTGATTGGCTCACGTGTATTTCTTCACAACCCTTGTTCTGACAAAATCATTTTAGGGCAACTTGACTTTATCTGCTCAGAGGCACATTTCTATTAAATCTTCATTCTTTTTTTCCACATAAATGTCTAACAAGTTATCTTACAAATATTTCTTGGATCATTTCTCTAGCTGTCATCATACCTTGTTGTATTGGAACACAAACAGAAATTCCCTATACCAAAAATCACACAAAGTTTGAAAATTCAGGGAAATTTTTTTCCAGACATCCATTTCTCCCCACCACCCCTATCCCCCTTTTTTTTTTCCCCCTCAGGTATACACAACTCATCAGCATCCTGTTATCTGTATCCATTAGAAAGGAAGTCCCCCTCCAGGAGAAAGACAAGTTCAGATAATAGAGGAAAAGGAAACACACAAAAGAAAAACAGTCAGGAGAATCTGTGAGCGTGGAGCCTCTTGTGAAAATGTGATCTTCTATTTATGTGCACGGTCAAAACTTTGACGGTTAAAAACATAGTTTTCATACTATTGTTTCAGTGAGTTAATAAGAAAGAACAACATTGCTACAGCAATGAAATTGTACTATATAAAACTCAGATATCCTCAGCCTAAAATCACTAAATGCCATAGTCAAATAGAGCTACGAAGAACAATTCAAGCCTAAAGAGCTCAAAGCAAAAGTCAACCACTTTATTACTCTTTTTCCAAGTTGGACAGTAATGCCATCCAGTTCTTTTAACTTTTCCAATTTTTTAATCACTTTACAGTGGAAGGTCTGACATGGAGAGACTTCATTCCTTGTTTTAAGTTCCTGCCTCTGGGAGAGAGGTATTGTCACACCACCAAAAACCACCTTCTTCCAAATGAATACCACTCCTGTTGTCTTCCTTCAATCATTCCACCCTCTCTAGCTTAGGAAATACAAAAAACAGGCTTCTGTCTTTCATATCCCTTGAAAGACTTCTTCTCACAGATGAACACAATTTTAAACTGAAATAACATTATTAGAATTACTGTATAACTGAATATGCAATTTGTAACAAAAACCAATATCGAAATGCATGAGTATTGAAGTCCTAAATCATGTAGCACTGATCATGTTAATCCTGGAATCTACTCACCTAAACGAAAGTGTGCCTTTACAAACTTCATATTCCCTTAACATGGTTTTATTTTAACATAGCAAATAATGGAAAGCTCTTTCTTCTTGATTCAGATTTTTTTCCTTCAAGTACATGAACACCAAAATGGAGTGAAATTGTCAGTGTTATAGACTGCCTGAATGAAGTCACTCTGCCTCTTATCATAGAGCAGAACCAAAAAATACATCAGTGAAGATAGACAGATTATTCTAGACTGTTATCTTGGTTATTATGGTAATGTATTCCAGAAGCAAGGGAGGAAGAATAGAGTGCTCTTCCAGTATGTTTGTGGTTCTGCAAGTATTAAAAGAAATACTGTAGCAGAGCTCCACTTTGCAGGAGCCTGCAGGAAGGTTGCATTCACAATAAGGTCAGTAAAAAACAGCAAATACTTTAGCAAGTAAGCTACTCCCTTAAGTGTAGAACACTTTTTCCATCAATATTTTGTGGGAATTTAAACAACGATTTTATTATTTTATGACTCTAGGTTAGCATGTATATAATGACATGTCAGTTCATGCTCAGTGTCAATATAAAATGCCAGTTTTGAATTCAAACAGGCATGTTATTAAAATGAAACATTCTGATTGACATTTCCAAGGAATATTAGTTCTTCCATAAGTAACTCTGACCTCAGAGTAACCCATAGCTAGAGTGAAGTGTGTCCATTTCAGTGTCCAGCAGCCCTTCTACAGAGGGTACGAAGCAACAAGCCATTTCACTGTAGATCAAGGATTTAGTCTAGTACCATTCTGTTCTTTTCACCATAGGGGTACACAGCACGACAGAGGTATTGACCATCACCAGTGGAAAGGCCCAGCAACACTTTTGGCTGTGAAGCACACAGCAGCCATTCACAGCTGTAGAGTGACAGCTTTACTCAGCTGGACTAAGTAGTATAAAGCTTTAGCAACACAAGGAAGAGTAAACTGTAAGTGATCTGATCTGTAAGCTAGTGGATGAGTCTTGGTCTTACTGAATTCAACCAGACTTCTGTCACTGACTTCAACAGACTACTTGCCACTGCAGAAACCTTTCTTGAAACTGTACTCAATAGAAAGGCAATTAGCTTTAGTAAAGATGCATTTATAACATCCACTAGCCAATACATGGGACAACAACTCATACTTCACTCAACTCCTGTAATGAAAAAGAAGGATAGATACTACTCAATAGCTGGATCATTTCATACAGTGCGGCAGTTTTCCTTTTCACACTGCACAAGCACTGCCTAGCTAAAGGAATTGAAAACAAACCATTACCTGCTGCAACCATAACAATTGCAAAGTTGAGAAGAAGAGGTCAAAGCAAAGGGAAGCAGTTAAACAGCTGTTGAAGCAGGCTGGTCCCTGTCAAGTTCCTGAGGACTAACTCTGAGCCAGCTCAAAGTTTTCCAGCAGAAAAAGGAAAATCTAATTTTTCTGGGGCTTCAAAATAGGTTGTGAGTGGCAAGAAGGAACAACAGAAGATTATAAGAGGTCAGTAGGTAGTCAGGTGTGAGTGCAACTGAAAGGAGTTTAGGAAATCTTGGAGGCTATGAGAGAGGAAGCAATAACGGATAATAGGTTTTTGAGGGGACAAGTTGGGTGAGAGCAAAGAGGTCAGTGTGATTCTAAAGACTGCGATCAAGGTTTTTAATTCAGGATTCCTCTTAAGCAATAAATTAAAATATTTCTTACATTTATTTTTATTAAATATTTTTGGCTAGCACTTGTCTAAAGCAGTCACCGTATGTCTCCAGTTCCTTCCCTGGGCAATTACAAACCTAAGAAGGCAAAATCTTTTTGCATGACCAACAAGCTACTTCTTTTCCATACACTTTACCTTTCCCAAAGGTAAACAGGCTTGAAATACAGCCCTCACCTGCATGCTTCTTGCAGAGCTGAAAAGACATTTACATAACAAAGTATTGACAGGAGTACTTGAGCCAATCCATCAAGAACCGTCAAAACCAGGCAGTGGTTAGTAACGCTACCATGTACTTTAGGGAACTAATATTATGAGCAGCAGACTGCTCCATCAATTTCATCTTTCAGGTAGAGTTTAGGGCAATGCTTAGTAAAATAAGGTGCAAAATACACGCCTGAAGTTTACAGGAAACATGACTCATTGCTAGCTGAGAGAAGGAGAAAAATGAATAGCATCATTCAATAGTCAGAGTTTTGATGCACCTCTGGTTCTGCGTCCAAAACAAACAGCAACAGAACTGGGAAGTGGTGTGCACTGAGGCACAGATGTCCTTAGTCAAAGAGGAAGGTAAACAGCTGTCCGCACCTCAAAGTGTTCTACACTGTTGAACAACATTAGTTCCACTTTTTCTGGAGTGAGCCATATATTTTTTGGCCAGTTCCCATTTCATGTACAAACAGTCACACCACATCAGTCATGCCTGCATTTATTGACCCAATTCCACTGAAAGCACAACTTTCCATTCTGGGGGACAGAGGTTTTCTTCCTCATGACAGGGCTGTTACCATTATGCATATGACTTCAGAAATCAGATTTATATTTAGAAGTTCCTATACAGACTGCCTCCACACCTCACCTTCAGTTTATTTCACCCTCAGACCTGCATTCCCACCTCTCTCGTGCTGTGGTGCATGTGCTGATCCAGGCCTGTAGTAGCAAGGATTGAGCTTCCCTGGAGCTACAATACGGATCACCTTTAGGAATGACTGACTGATCAAAACAAGGTAACAGCACTACAATAAAGAGTTAGGGTTTACACTAAGAAGCTATTTTTCAGTGCTCACCACACTCAGGGCTCAGGTTCATTGTTTGATCTTGTCTTCATTCATTACATTTCTAGGAATTTCTGAAGATGTGTGCAAAGCATGGTTCCACCCTGGCACCAGACAAAGCAGCACAAACTCCTTTAGTTCCTTTACAGTCCAACTTGAGACACTGAGGGTTAGAGGGATTTTTACAAGCTTATAATTAGATATTGAATAGAGATTTGTTAATGATTGATTAAACAGATGCTTTGTTCTTGGGTAAGTAGATTTTTTGGTTTTGTTTTTGATGAAGAGGACCTTCACCAGCAACAAGCAATAATCCATTTAAAATCTAAGACGTGTATATAAATACTGTAAGTCACTCTTACTGCAGTTGAAAATTACTGATGAGCAGTGTTGATTACCACAGCAGTTTTTCAAAAAGCTTGAAGATTAAGAGACATTCACTGCTCTTCTTCTATCATATGCCTCAAAAGGAAACCATGAGAAAAGGCACACAATGAAAACCAGCAGGTAATACCATACGAGACTCCTTATTAAAAACACAAAATGCCTTTCACTCTTGCTTTTATTAAGTCTACTTTTCAAGCCAAACGAAAGTTAGGTGAACAGATTATAATACAAGTCACGTCTAACTATTTCATTATCCATGTCCTGCAGCATGATAGCCCACGGAATACCTTTTGAAAGCTCTGGAGTGACGGTAGCAGGTTGAACATAATGAACAGTGTTACAAATGGGGACACAAGACGACAGGTCTGGTGAAGAAGGAGTCTCCTGGAAACTGTTCGACTGTAATTACTGAGTGCTGGTGCTGTCTCAGTTGACTTTGAACAAAGGTAACCGCCTTCAGCAAGTTATATTTCCTCAGCCAGCTAAAATGAAACCAGTCAGAGACACAAATATTTATAATACACAATACATAACCAAAGTCATTGTCTGCTTTTATTACCTTATTTTTGTTGTGGCTTTGAAGTCTCCCACATCAACAGCACAAGAGAATTAAACAGTAAAGCACTGAATTAAATTAGACTCCCAAAACTAGAAACATTGAAATCATATTTATAGGAATATAAAATGCTCTTATTTTGGGAACTTTACTTGTACGTCCCAATCGTTTCTCAATAATTCATTCAGTTTGTTGACCAAGAATCCATCAAGCAGAAGTCAGTGAGATGAGATTTCTGTTTATTTTCATGGGAGCTCTCCTCAACAAACATTGACCAGGAATAGTTTTAGTGATAAAGGGAATGTTGGGTGCAGACCATGTGGTGCTGTAGGAGACAGCAAGACTGAGAAGAAAGCTTAGGCTAATCCATGTTTTCTCATATGTGACCTGATATGTGTCAGAAACAAAACTCAATTGGAATTGTGTCAGCAATGAACTCACTTGGAATTGTGTCAGCCACAGAGCAAAATATCATAAGGAAGAGCAGAAAAGTATGTCATAATTGGATAAAAAGACAGCTAGGTGAGAAAGAATATTATCTCTGTTGGAGTGATTCCTCTGTTAGTATCTGCATGCCCCAACTCCTGTTTCCTTACCTCTTTTTTCCTAGAGAAATCATGAATTCTGAAAATGTATTTCCTAACATTAGTAATAACCATTAGTTTGTATAAAAGAAAAGAAGACTGGAGCTATTAGATCACTATTGCCCATCTTGATATCATATTCTTTCATGGTCAATTATTTAAGGAAAAAGCACAAATCAAAAATAGAATAGGTTACACGGGTGCAACAAAAAGTTCTACAAATTTGGAAAAAAAATTCTTTATAATGAGCAACTAAAGGAGGAAAAAGTTAGCTAGTGAAGACACGAATGAAAGTTACAGTATCACAAGGTTGAAAAAGACCTCCGAGATCATCTAGTCCAAGCTATGACCCAAAACTAGCACCCACTCGTCGTTTAAACCACAGCACTAAGCGCCTCATCCAATCTGTTTTTAAACACCTCCAGGGACGATGACTCCACCACCTCCCTGGGCAGGGCATTCCAATGGCGAATCACCCTTTCAGTGAAATTTTTTTTTCTAATATCAAGCCTAAACCTCCCCTGACGAAGCTTGAGTCCATGTCCTCTTGTTCTGTCACTGGTCGCCTGAGAGAAGAGACCAGCCCCTGCCTGCCTACAACCTCCTTTTAGGCAGTCATAGAGAGCAATAAGGTCTCCCCTGAGCCTCCTCTTCTCCAGGCTAAACAACCCCAGCTCCCTCAGTCGCTCTTCATAGGGCTTGTGCTCCTGTCCCTTCACCATCTTCGTTGCTCTCTTCTGGACACACTCCAGCATCTCAACATCTCTCTTAAACTGAGGGCCCAGAACTGGACACAGTACTCAAGGTACGGTCGAGTATAAGTCCTGCTGGCCACACCATTCCTGACGCAGGCCAGGATACCATTGGCCTTCTTGGCCACTTGGGCACAGTGCTGGCTCATGTTGGGTTTCCTGTCCACCATCACTCCCAAGTCTCTTTCCACTTGACTACTCTCCAGCCATTCTGTCCCCAGCCTATAGTTCTGCATCAGGTTGTTATGTCCAAAGTGTAGAACCCAGCACTTGGACTTGTTAAACTTCATCCCATTGGAATCAGCCCATCTCTCCCGTCTGTCGAGGTCCCGCTGTTGGGCCCTCCTACTCCTCAGCTAATCAACACGTCCTCCCAGCTTGGTATCATCTGCGAACTTGTTAATGATGGACTCAAGTTGACACAATATGACATAAAATATAATGAATGGAATGAGAGAGGTCAGCCAGATATACCTATGCAGCTGCTTTTTCAATCTTTTCAAAGATTTTTTTATCACACAGTTCTCCCAATGATAAAAAGAGTGGAACACATTTTTAAGTGGACAGTGTGACATATAAAATAAGCTGCAGAAGTTACTGCAACAGCATTTAGTTTGTATCTGGAAAATCCAGAATTTCATTTTATTTGCTGATTAGTAGTTTTGGTTTAGCTTTCGCTGTGGAGGAGCAGAGAGTCACTCAAAGCATGGTTCTTGATCAGCTCTCAGGCAGTTACAGCTCCGTCACTGTCACATTACAAGCACATCAGGAGATGGTCCACAAAAATAATTGCCCTGCAGAAGTGAAGCAGCAAAGAATGAAACTGGAGTTGTTTTACAAGTACACGTGAAAGAGAAACCATTTTACCACTACCAACACAACAGGAAAGCTGGAAGAAATGCACCAAACGAAGGACTTGCAAGAAGACAAAAACAGCAAGGCTCACAGTCTTGATCACATTTCCACAAATCTTTAAGTCCCCCATTCTCTTTTAAGCTTTGTGAATGAGAAATTCATTTCATAAAAGGGTTTTCTATCCTTTATTGCCCTGTCCTCCCTGAAGAGGCATAACCAAAGCGGTAAGGCAAACATTTTGTCAGATCAAGCAGCAAACCCGAGGAAAGTCTAGGACTATTTTGGGATTCAAAGTGATGGAACTGCTGAGTCCTATCCAAAAAGAGTGGCTGCTGTGGAGTCCTTCTTGGGAGACTGCAAATGGGTCTACTGGATCCCAAATATGTGTAAGATAAGGAGTTTGTAGGAGCAAGAGTGTCACCTAACCATGGAATAAACCATTACTCTTAACCATAGACTATACAAGGCAAAAGTTGGTTGATCATATTGCTTGTGCATCTGCTCGATTATATGCAGCCTGCACACAAAAAAAGCCCCGTATGAAATCAATATATCTTTTTCCAAGAAGCACCTATACTTTTACCCTGCCTACCACCCAACCAAAGCTCTGCAGGACAAAAAAAAAATATATAAAACCTTGAAATAAGGCAAAGAAAGCCATGACTGTTAGTAAAACAACACAAATACATAAAATCAAAATAAAGCAAGTCTGCCAGTACATATCCTCTACCTTTTCCCCAGAGGCTCACATCCTACCATTACTGTAACAACTGCGCCCTAAAGATCTCTGCACAGTAACCAAAATTCTGATTTTTTTAACTGATGCCTGCCCTCCATCACACCTACTTACCACATTACATCCTATCACTACTACTTTAAACACTTTTTATTCATGGCATTGAGAGTGGGTCATTTCACAAGGAGGGCAAAAGACAGACAACGATGTTCACTCTAGAACACACAAAGCACATGTACTGTAAACTACGTGTGTACAATCAGTACAACTAGCACTACATTTTCCACTGAAGTGTTTGGTATTTCCAGTGTCATAAGGCACTGAAAACCAAGACTGATGGAGACCTGTAATTCCAGTTTGTTTTCCCTGCTGTAAAAGTTGTCAGCATCCTAAAGGTCACAAAAGGTAAGTACATCTGAAATACCAACCCATGAATATTTCCTGTTTTTATAAGCTCCCAAATGCTCTAGGTGGCATAGCACATTAGGAACCCATGAGGCACGCTTCAGTATTTGACATGGAAAGAAGCACATGCCCAAGCTGCACGGTGCACTGAACAAAGACCTGTGGAGCTGCTACACAGCCCAGACACCCTCTCAGCAAAGACTGCCTTGCTGCGAGCTGCATTGCTTGACCAGACGTGACCTATCCAAAACATCAGTGAATTGGAAAGGCAGGACGGGCAAGGACTGCTGGGTCAAGTCTATTCTCCTTTCAAAAGGCAGCCATAACATATATACCTTTTTTCTAAAATGTATCAGTCTCCCAAACTACATCATATAACTATTTGAGGACAGGTTGATGAAGGCAAAGTAAGATACTGTTATTAGACAAACTGCTGCATCTATGATTAAGAAATATTTTTAATCTGTGCTACTAACAGGACATCTGAACTTTCTTTTGAAGAAAAAAAATAAAAATCTGTCCTTCCACAGAAGCTGTTCAGCTCCACAACATATAATCTGTAAGGTGTAGTACAGCTTCATTCCAAACAGAGAAATACCAGCTGATTTCAATCACAAACTCCCAGATAAACTATTCAAATAAGTGAAGTGACAAAAAAGATGGAAAATCTTCTGCATTCTGATAACAGTGTGTCATGCATGGTTATCGAGGGCGCTATTAACAGACACTCATACACCCAGTGATGAAGATTTCAGGGTTTGCTATATATGATGTGAGTTCATAGATTTTTTTCATTAAGTCACTAAAGGCATTTGCTATAGATTTTTGCTGTCATAATTTATATGACTGCCTTATGTGGAGGGTGAAGGGTTTCTGCCAAATTGATTCCTAATTGAACCTCATCAAATACAACAAAGCCTCTTATCAGTAAAATGATGTCTGCTACCATGTGACTTTCATTACGCAAAACGTTTTATGTCAGAGTAATGGAAATTTTGACAGAAAACAAAAATTGCAGTGCCTGGTTTGGGGCTTCTGTATTTGTCCCACACATAAACAAGAATTGCAAGTTCTGATTTGAGGCTTCTGGATTTGTTCTACCTCTAAGAAGGCATGGAAAGAATTATACGTATAAGGAAATCTTAGCCTGCATCATGTTTTATAGTAAAATTGAAAGCCTTCACAGTTGTGTTTGTCGAAAAAAAAAATGCAAAATCAGAGTTCAGAGATGCTGCCTAAACATGCTAAACAATTCTTGCACTGTACTACTAGCAATAAATATCCATAGGCTGACATTTAAGAGTCCTGAATGACCAAGAGAGACTGTTCTTTAAATAATGTCTCCAAATTCACTCAGATAAATGTTTATATCTCTATATTTCTGACCAAAAACTTAGAATGCAATTGGGAATACACAACATAGTAGATATGTCCTACAAAAACTTACACCAAGAAGGCAATTGCAACTATATTTTGAGTAGAGATTTTGAAAGAGGAAAAACAAAGAGCAAAATAGAGACAATAATTGCTAATGTCAGTCCATTCAGACAGTATTATCTTTTATCTGCAGACTGCCTGTAACGCTCACAGTAATGACCTGGTAGGCAAGGCAACAAGCAATATCCTTTCCAACTTGGTTCTTCGTTAAAGAGAATCCCTTCCTATATGCTACATCATTTACATTGTTCATACTTCTTTTGATATCAAGCATATTACACTGCCAAGTATGTTAAAGAATTCAGCATCTGTTACATATCTTTTCCCTATTTAGAGTAAACAGTATGTATTTATCAAGAACCTCAACTCTGTTGATTAACCACCCTGTTTCTCCCTCCCTTCCGCATTTGCAATTCTCTTCCATAGAATTTCTGCCTGGACTAAATCTCTGCCTGCACACACACCATATGGCACAGCGATATAAGTAGAATGAGACTAAGTTAATTGGTCATATTAGACCTCATGAAACAGATTTTAAGTTCAATTATGAGCATTTTTGCACCTATGCAAAACACAGAGGCGTTGCCCAAGCCATGGAGCAACAGGCTCTTGCTCACGTAAATTATTTAGGAACAGAAAAGGAGAATTCTTCCATCATAAGTTCCCCCATCAAACCCTAAACGTTTCCCATAAACTGGAACAGAAAGAGAACAGCAGGCTTAACTTACATGTTTGTGTTATGAAAATATAGTTGTATCACAGGAGTATGCATACCTAAGAACAGACACAGCCATACCTAGAGCCCAAAAGATACACAAAGGCCTTTTCCGAGTAAAGCAATGTAAATTTTGAGGGTGCAGCAATGACATTACAGTAAATTTACTTGCATAGATATTAGAACGAGGCTGAGAAAGACTGCAAACCAGTGCCTTTATCTGCTTTTCCTGCTGTTTTTTGAACCACTCGAGTATCTCAGGATGGAGGGATACATGCAAGCCCTAGGAGCGTCACTCATAGTTTTACTATCTGCTAAGTTCACCCCCCACCCAAAGTCAGCTGAGCATTGCCTGTAATCAAATCTGAGGAAAAAAGAAATCTGTCACATTTATATAGCTTCCAAATGACAGCAGTGCTAACAAGGTATTTTAAAAGATTTTTTCTATCTATTCAAAGCAAAGAGCAAATATGAAGTACTTTTCTAGACAAAAAACACATAACAAGAAACTTAATGATACAGCAATAAGTAAGAGAAATACAATGCGGCATGGGCATAAATCAGATGCTGGTGTGCTCCCTGCTGCTTATGTGTGGTGTTGCTCAGCACTACAATAATTTATACTTTAAAAAATTCTTTAAAAAAAAATTACAGAACTGATTTCAATGCAAACTCAGAAAGCGGAATGATGCTGATCACAAACAAATTATTTTCCTCTCAGGTCACTGAGCAACTGAGAATTCTCAGAGAACATGACCAAGTCTGCTATATGGGAAAACATCAATTTCATGATTTGTTAACTTCTGATACTTCATACAGTAGGCACACGAGTTTTCAGTTTCTATTTATAGAATACAAAGAATGTTGGTTTACAGAAAGACATTCACAATTTTTTAGTGAAACTTCACATGACCTGCTACTGTTTCTTTTTTTACGGTTTTACTTCTCAAAAAGTAAGTTTCCAGATGGAACTGACTTCACTTTCCTAAATATTTCTCAAATCCTTTGTACTAAACCTTGCAAAGTAGTTCATCCTCAATATTTTTGCCTTTTCCCCCACCTCGCCACTAAAAGAGGAACTACAAGAGGTATGGGTTGCAATTCTAAGGTAGAAGTCAGGTCCACATCCGTGAAACCTCACCAGTCTTAGGTGAGCACAAGTTGTTCATGGCTCCACGGGCTGGCTCCAGCCCCTGAAAGGGCCAGGGAACTCCTAGAACCCAACCTGAGTCACAGCCCTCCCTGGACAGACTGGGACATTTGTCCCCTTTAAAAGGGCAAATAAGCTTTTTCACTATGGCTTTTCCTGCGTGAATTTGGCCATTATGAAGCAGAGAACACCCATGCATGTTTCAGAGAAAGCTCTGCTTTCAGCTCTCCCAGCCAGAAAACCAAAAACAAGCAACATAAGACTCCTGGCAATGCTGCTGCAAATGGGGGGGGGGGGCATCAGAATAAAAGAAAAACACAGTTCACCCCATCAAGTCATTACCAAGGAAAAGATTTTGGGGTAAAGTGCTGTCTGAACAGGCAAACTTGGAGCTGCAAGGCAAGGCAGGATCTCCTTCATGGGTGCAGGGAAGACAGGCTCTGGGTAAACACAGAGCATCACATCAAAGACACCTGACTCCACCAGCCATTTTCCACCTAATGGGAATAACCTGGAGGACCCGAAATACAGCCTAACAGCTTGGATCAAAGAGGACAAGGAAACATTTGCTGTACTCCAGCTGAATTGGAGTTTGCGCTACAACAAAGATAAAAGAATATTTGTTTTTCCTCATTATATGAAGCTTTTTCAACAAAATAATTAACTGTAGCATAACAGAAAGCTTCACTGGATAAGAATTTTTATAGCATGCATTGAAATCCAACTATTCCACTGCAAATGGATTTGAAAGGCCATGTAGGAGTACAGGAAAAAAAAAGATGTGAGGTTTCTTTTAGAACTTTAGGTTTTTTATATTTTCTACCCTCTTAAAAGCATAACCATCAAAGCAAATAAAAGTTTAATAAGTAAAAAAACATTTCAAATGAAAAACCATGATTAACTTATTAAGACCCATTAAGTGTATAATTACAAGGATTCTATTGCATTAAGATACCAATTTCTTTAAAGCCAGAAATAATACCTGCTGAAACTTTAATTATTTAAATGAGAAGAGAAAGAGGCATGTTATCTTCTCTGACAAAGATTAAAATCAATTTAATTGCTTCTCTGCTGCATTGACATGATTCTTGCTGTGAGTCAAGCAACCAAAAAGGGAAATTAATACTGCAGCTGTTAATCAAGTGATATTTGTGTGCTCCATCTTATTATAGCAGGAGAAAGAATAACTGCTACTTTGGAGAGTTTGTCCACACTGTATTTCATATAAATTTTTTGCTTCAAAGAGCACCTTTACTTAATTTGAGTTGTAGGCATCTCCAGGTGATGTGCAGCCTGAGAAAATTGTATGTTACATTGTTTGATCCCCTCGCAAAAATTGTTCTGCCAAGAGTAAGGTTTGTTTCAAATTAAATTCACCCTTGGGTATCTGACTCGCTAGTATGAAATTACAAAGTCACACTAAAAAGGGATAAAAATACAGCTGGAGGAGGGGGTTGCCTATGAATCATAATATATTTTCAAGGAAGAAAGCAGGTCAAAAAAATCAAGAATTTCAGTAAAATTAGAACATGCATTTGAAAACATGTAACAGCTGAGCACATAGCATAACCCATGGCTTCTCTCTGCTGGTTTAAAAATGTTTATCCTTGCAGTGCCTTTGTTAAACCTCTGCACCAAGTGAATATTCAGCAACATCTACAGTCGACAAATTAATGTATCTGATTGTAAGAAAAATGGTATTGTGAAATATTTATGAGTTCTGAAATACAAACCCGTGTGGTGCCTCATCATCTCTTATCAGCCCTTGTTAACTTTACAGATGATGAGAAGCACCAGAATAACTGAGGTTGTCAAAACTAATAGATCTCAGAGGCTCAGCATCAGCACAGTTCAGTTCTATCTACAGTCCATTTTTGAGAAGTTTTAACTCCTTCACTCCTCTTCATTGAGCAGGAATCAATTCCATTACCTGGGCTGTTATTTCCTGTTCGCAGCACCATATGACCCAGGCACTGTCCCAGATATTTTAGGATGCACAGGCCTCACTTTGGGGAAAAAACTTATGTTAATAAAGTGACAGACAAATATTAAGTAGCTTGAATTGAGTAAAACCTAAAGTACTGCCTAGATCTTATTGGAAACTGTAGGATCCAAAAAGAGCATAATAAAGGTACAATTCTTGGACAAGGGGCTTTGTGGGGACAATATGTGTTCATTTGCTAGCAGAGCTTGAATTGTTTGTAACACTATTTGTGCACTTATGGCAAACATCAGCTTACTAGGTACAGAGTTAAATGAGGTTTTTTAAATTGTAAAACTGGTTTGAGTTGAATTTATTTCAAACAATCAGTGAGCACAAGGAGTCAAGTCTCTTTTCCTTCTGAAGTATTTAAGCAGTTCCATTTTTATCAAGTGCTTTAAGCTGGGTACCTTGTCACTTCACTATGCTGCCATCCACACCACCGTCACCTCTTTAGTTTGGCCAAAAGTGGCTGTTTTTTTTCAGAAAGGAAATCTTCAGTGGGTTTTGCTATCAGACTGCAATAACCAGCCTGGGTTTGTGTTGTGACAGACTCCCAGAGCTCAGATGTCTTTTAAATTGGAAGCCAAGGAGCCCTATTTGAAAGGTATTTTTTCTCCATTTTAAGATTTGCTACATAAACATTCAAAAGCAGACCTAGTCCTGAGCCTACCTTTTGGTTCACTGGGGACAAAAACCACTGCCTGTAAGACAGCCCAGTTAACCAGCCATCATTACTAGTTTATTTTATCTCTCTTTCCAGCAAGTGCTGAGGCTCTCCTCATCACTCCAGGATAATCTTGGGAAAAATGCCCTGGTGAAACCCATAGCCAGAGAATTTCACCAAACAAACACGTTTGCTTCACCTGTGTGTGTCCTGCACACCCGAGATGGGGACCAGACAGGACCCACTCTGGAGAAAGACTGGAAATGTTTTGGACAGAACAGCAAGGAGAAAGAAAAACATCAGATAACTCAGAGACTACAAATGAAGATAGCAGTATTTCACGGCAAGTTTATTTACTTTCTCATAAATACATATATGCAGTATATGGAAAAGTGTATTGACAAGTCTCCTGAAGGCCTTGAAATTCACACAGCTCCCCAAGGAGCTGTGGGAAACCAAGGAGTGGCAAAACTGGGAGCAACGCACCCATGCACTGGGTGATGCACCAACAGCTGCAGGCGATACTGCAACCCAGATGACAATGGTGGCATGCTCTGGAGCAGCGAAGAGGCACCTCTGAGAAAAGGTCAAGAAATTCAAGATGTTATTCAGAGAGGGAACCAAGCCAAGGCATCCAACAGCAGCCTCTGACCAGCATCAAAATATTTTCTCAACTCATTTTATAACCCAATGAGCTCAACACTGCCTGCATTAGACCAGCCTTAGAGAGGGAGGTTATTGCCACCAAGAAGGCCAGAACATGAGCAAGAGTCACTGTAACCATGCAAAGGAAAACAAATCTATCATAAAAATGTGTCAGGAATAACAGAGCTTTCACTGTGCTTGGTAAACATGTACAGTTTCTGCATGTGTGCACGCACACACACGTGGGCTCCAAAGGAAGCCTCAGTTGAACGTGACACTACCAGGGCTTGAAACAAGTCACAGCATCAGAATAAAAAGTTTTCACTCAACTGACACAGAAAACAAATACATCCAATAACAATCACACCCTCTGGGGTGTGCAGCAGAAAAAAAAAACAGGGTTAGAGGAGGAGATTGATTGAATGAGTCCAGTTTTATTTTCCACAAAATGTGACACAGTAAGCTCCACTTGCTTTGATACCTGTCAGAGGGTCTTTGCCACCAAGGGACAGTCTGTCCGTTTTCTAGGTGAAAATAAGATTGACTTTAGCGGTTGCTTCTTATAAGAGTCCTAAATATAATCCTACACATCTCTGGGAATAAATAGAAGTGTTCCATCTTGTTTAACAAGGATGTTATGTTCCCTCTCTTTTCTCCTTCATGTCTTGTCCATCCTACCTCTAGCTGCAGGACACCACAGGAGTAAGGGTTCTTGGCACACACTATGAAAGCCATGCAAGCCTGGCAGCACTTTTTTTTTTCTATTAACATTATTGCTACTCAGTCTCTCAGGCTACCATTTACATTGATAAGCACATGAGAGTTTTGTGGTCAACCACCTCGCTACACTGAGGAACTGACTAACAGAAAAGAAAAAAATGAGGGGAAAAAAACCCTCAAAGGTAAGAAAAACAGCCAAGAGCCATAAAATAGTTTTAGATTATTCAGTTATATTCTCTGTCACGAAATATTAAAGTGCCCAGAATTCTTGGGTGCCCAAACCTCAGCACTTTCCAGTCACTCTGGTGCTCACTTTTGGAAGAGCTGTCTTGCCAGAAGCTGCATACCACCATTCGCAAGGCACCAGGGCTCAGCTCTGCACAAACAGAGAAGGGAGGCATAAGTGGAGGATCCTTATGTGGCAGTGAAATCTCGTGGTACATGGAGAACAGGATAAAAGCCTCTTGGCTCTAGGATACCCATTTGAATCCATCATTAGTGAATAACATTCGAGCATCTTGCAAGCACATTCAGCAGCTTGCACAAAATGGGCTTGAAACCACAATCGAGTTCACAGCACTGCCTTCCCAAAACCTGTTCACATGGACCCTAGAGAGCAAAACATATGGAGTATCTAAGCTTCCTTTCACCAGTTGTAACACCAGTTCATAGCCACAACTAAAGCAGGACTGAACAACGCTGTGGCCCATCCAATACTGCCGTTAAGTCATAGATCTCTTGAAAATGCTAAGCACAGTGCTTCGCACTACTTAGCTCCAATGCAGCCCTAAATGTATTTAAAGGCTCTGGAGAAAAAGAGATGAGAAAAATATTTCTGGGGTTTCAAGAGATGGCAGGGCCCCCCTTTCCTGGGAACCTGGCAGGTAAAACCAGGGGGATTTTTGTTGATTTCAAATAAAAGAAAACACAATTTTTACTCAGGCCACTCTTCTGGACATAAAAATATTTTCAACATGCATTTTGATACATCATTTTGGAAACTCTTCTGACAGCTATCTTTCTTTTTCCAGGTACTTCACTTTCACAAATGGCAAATGAACAGAGCTTGCTGTTCGTAGCTATAAACGCTACACTCTTCCACTCCCCTCAATGACAATGCTGGTTCCAATTGGATTTCTGTACCTTTTTCCTCTAACCACTCAGTGTGATGCTAAGCTGAACCACTGTAAAACTTGCAATAGTCCACAGCCAAGATCCCACTTCTGCTAGAAGCTTTTAAAGGGAAGTAAAACCTGATTCTACTTGTCTTGTGAGCATAATTTCATTAAAGGAAAATGGGTCAGAATGCAGAACAACATCTATTTTTCTTCAGCCAGGCAGATTTGGTGAAGGATTCTTTGTGTTCTTCCCATTAATACTATGTATTGGTTCTGACATAGAAAACACTACTAGAGAGCACATTAACCTGCTTGTATGGAGAGGGCCTGACCTGTAGTAGCAAGTGTTTGAGAACACTCCTGCTTGTTGTTCTGGTGTGCTGGGAATGAAGTCACGTTTCTCTATTATTCTGCGCAGAACATCAAGGATGTGAGGCTGTCACTTTTTCTGGACACTACCAGACAGAACGAAAATAGAGATAAGACATATTTTACAACCAATATTTTGGCCTGAACAGTCTTTTTCTCAGCCAACAGCAGTTCATGAAATTAGAAATAGTGTATTCAAAACAGATTTCTGGTCCCATACAGCCTGCCAGGAAGCAAAAGAACATTAGAAGCTTATCGGATTTCAAGAATCGGAAGTTTTCCTCAGTCATGCATTCTCCCTTCTTTCCTCATGACTTCTTTCAACATTGATAATTTGCAACTAGGTTAGCAGAAATAGGAAGGGGGGGGAACAAAAGGTATCCTCACATTTTTCAACATCAGTAGTTCTTCTATTCTGACAGTAGGGGAACATAACTATCAGCTTAGCATACATCACTCTTGATGAACAGTCATCATCAGGGACACAGCAAAAACACAGTGGGAAAGATATGAAGATTAGTGGTGTAGCTTAGAGATCTGGGAGCTGGGAAGCCCCACACTTCAGATGCCTGACAAGATTCTGCACATGTGGTTCTACAAGGATGCTTGCAATGATTAATTCATGCTTTACTGCTATATCACTGGCATCTGCAGCAAGTTAACCTCTCTGCCTCAATTTTAACTTCTGCAAATTACAGATTATAGTTACCTACAAATGATGGGTTAGGGGTTAGTTGATATTTTAAAGAGACCTAAGGCTTGAAAATGTGCAACTTTTGGAGAAGAAAATCTTTTGTGTGATGCCTATGGAAGTGTAATTCAATACTGTATGAACAGAATGCACCCTGGTTTGTATGCGAGACGCATTGGGGGAAAAAGAAAAATAAGGGGGAAAATAGAAAAGAAACAGAAGCCTTTAAAGATAGATAACAATTGCGGAAAAAAAACCTCAGGGCTTTACAAATGCTATGGATTTATGAAAAGAACAACTATAATATTATTCTAACTCCTGACATCCCCTAGATATGGCTCCACAAACAGGTTCCACCTGGGAGGTTAAGTGTGGATTTACAGCACATTTACTTCTCTACAGTGTCTATCCACATGTATGCTTTTACTGTTCAGTAAATGTAAGGTAGCTTATATCACATTCATTGTCCAGCCCATGTAAATTCAACTATATCTGAATTTCAGAGCACTATCATTAAAAACAAATGCATCTGAGGTGATAAAACCAGCAGGTTCTGTTTGACACCAGCAAACAAAACTGAAATGAAATTCAATACCACATAATATAAGTCAATGCAAGATGATGTGAAAATGGCCTTACTGCAGGTCTATGGGTTGAATAGGCATTTAAATCTTATTATGCCTGATTATATTGCACTATTTAGACACATTTCTAGATAGCTATAAAGAAACATTATGCCTCATACTGCTAATTCCCCACACGTAGCAGATGGTTTCACCATAGTGAAAATGTGTATTTCAAAGTCAGACCTTATGAAGGGAAGATAATAATGGAAACTGTGGCACCAGAGCTCAGAGGTGGAGAGGGAAAAAAAAAAGAAAAAAGTCAAATGCAATACAAGCAGAGAATACAGAGAATGTAGGACTGATTTACTGGAACTTTTGCAAAAAGGAGAGGAGCCAGAAGTGAGATGTTGATGCTTTCTTTACCTTTGTCATGTAGGAGAGCAGCTGCACAGAGCACAGCTAAGACATAGGGATCCAGTTATTTTGTATGCCTGGTATATCAGAAATTTGGAACTGCCTGCCCCAGTCCATAAGGAAAGCTCAGCAACCATGAAAAGCAGCAACACCTCCTCCATAATCCACCAAAGGAAACAAACCCCGTCTGAACACCTCAGGCAGCCCAACCACATCAAGCTCTGGCTCCACTAGACCCCATTGTAGAAGCACTTTGTCTTGGAGGAGGTATGACAAGTTTATTTCTTAGAAACATCTCCTAGGGAGAAACTTTCACCAGGTTTTTGTGTTAGAAAACAAAGGGGACAAAAATATCCACTGAAGGCAAATTCAACCATCCAGCTCCCTGCAAGCTCAAGCTTGTTTTTCTTGATGCAAAATTGCATTTCGGCTCACATACACCCTTGTGAGTCTGTCCCATCCTCCACTGAATGCAATCTTTCCTTGGGACCTTCCAGCAATCAGCAGAGGCAGCTGCCTTTTAGAGATCGCAGGCTGGGGAGCACAGAAAGATGTTTTGGTACCTCTTTATGCTATAACCCTTTAGGGTAGAGAAACTGGCTTGGCAAACTTGTCATCAGCTCCTGTGGATTTATGTTCTTTGACTCCAGTGTGAGGACAACCAGGCCCAGCATTTTATGTTTGGTATCCAAAGTTCAAAAGGAATCAAATGAACATGAGATTTTGGGGCAGGAGAGGCCTTTCCTCCAGGTATCTTCAAAGAGACTGACAAAAGACAGCATTGTTTATTACACCCCTGACTCCTGTCCTGGAGTAAACCCTCTCATACAGAATTATCCCTGTACTGTCCTGGCAGGGAGCAGGTGTGTTTTCCAAAGCATGCTGAGCTGAAGGAGGATCCAGGACCTCTGCATGCAGTCAGAGACAGGTTGCAAGTGCTCAGCACTGCCCATGAGCTCTGTGTGTAGTACTCTGTGCCAGTTATCCAACAAAACCAGCAACAGTTCAAACAGGATTTTTATGACTTGCAGAAGCTTAATAATTTTTTTCTGTAATTAGATTCACATGGGATCTGTTTGAGATTTAAGATTTCTGGATTTCCTATTGGGACATAACCAAACCAAAAAGATTAGACTCAGCAGTATCCACTCCCTGTTTGCCAAATGGGGCACTTCCTGGATCAGCACCTCCAGTTTGCCACAGCCCAGGGTAGCAGTCCCTTTCTTCCTCAGACCAGAAACCATGATGAAGGCACGTCAAAGCTTTCTGGAAAAAGTTTTTCATAGAAAATGCTACCTCCCCCAAGAAAAATTTGAGTTTGACAAAATGCCGCTTTCTGACATTTTGTCAAAAATATTTCCAAGAGTTCTGTGAATATAACATTAAGTCTGCTGTGCAAAAATAGATATTTACAGAAAGCCAGCTAATACAGATTTGGAAATGTGTTACTAATGTATATTAAAAATGCAGTTAAATATAGCAATTTTCCATCATTACAGCTATGCAACCACTCATGCAAAATGAGACGCGAGAGGGCAACATCTTGAGACAGCACATTAGTATTTATTCTGGTCACTTTACTGGTGCCCTATGGATGTCATAGGAAGACAAAACAATACTGCTTCTCAAGGACCTTTGACACGTAAAATGCAAGTATCAACTCTGCCTTCTTTATGAAGGGCAACAAATCCTGAATCAAAGGTATTTCCTCTTAGAGCCACCATGGATCAACAGTGAGTAAGCCTGAAAAGTCTTTGATGGCAATGTAGGGTAAGATATACAAAAAGCATCTGTGACCTTGGAAGAGTTGCTTAGTTTTTAACAAGTCTGCTGCTAGTAGTTCACCAGAAACTATGGAAAAAGCTGCCCAAAGATAAGAGAGGAAAATAAGCATGTAATAAAAACACAATAGTTAGTATCAGCTTTAAAGATATGGATGTGATGTGTCATTCACAGAAATGGGCCAAACAACCTTTTCCTTTAATTATTATTAATTGCTGGGCAGTAGTCAAACTCCTTGTGTAGATAAGGAAAAGACCATGAATGTCTATGCTCTAATTTGGAATCTGTTCACAGAAGAAGCCTGGCCAGTGCCACTATTAGCTTTGCCACAAAAATAGAGGAGGTCTGACTGGAGCCAGCGACCACAAGCCCACACAAACACATGCCTGGTTACTTCCTTATAGACTCTGGCCAGGATGAACATAACTCAGGTAAAGATTTTATTTTTTTTTTAAAAAAAATGGTGACCAGATGTATTGGATCCACCTTGGAGAACACGGCTGCCAGGAGGAATCAAGCCCAGGACTTTCAGTTACAGGAGCACAAGTCACTGCCACCAAAACAAAAACCCAGGAATAAAGCACACACCCATGGGAAAAAAAAAAAGCCACCACCCACAGATATGCCTGATCTAGTTTCCAGGAAAACAGAAATGTCTACACCAAAAACCTCAGGCAAACAACAGCAGAATAAAGACCCTAAAGCCATAGACATTCTGGGCACATTTGCACTAACCTGAGCATTTCATGGGTATACTCCAAGGTAGAACTTGCCCTTTCTCCATCAAATGTCTAGTTAAAATTTAGAAGCAATCAATACACTTCCTAGAGCAGACACTGTTTTCTGCATATGTCAAGAGTTTCCTAAATCATTTGTATACCATGCTAGGGTTTTCTCCTCCCTCTGCCCAGAGGCTATGCCCTCATTACATTAAAAGGAATTAAGAAAATATGAGAGCGTTCAGAACATGGAGTGGATTGTTTCTATTAAAATAATGACTTTCATGCATTTAGGTTTTACAAAGGTGCTTAAATATCTAGAAAAGATACACATACAAGAAAGTCAAACAGAATAAAGTCAATTTGACATTCCTAACTAATCACTACTGAATTTCTTTGATAAATACTACAGACAAAAGTAAAAAATAGTATAAAAATAACTGTTCCTGTACAAAAAATTAAAAATACTGCAGAACAAAAACTCAAAGTTTTATCACATTCTGCCCTTGCTGAATAGTCCCGGCTTCAGCAACTGCTACATGAAATCTAATGTCACTACAGTGAATAAATAAGTGGTGTTATAATGCAGCTGCCTGCAATAACTGCATTAGTATAAAGCCTTTAGTCGTAACCACAGACAAAACCAAAAATGCCTTCTGACCTCAAAAAGATGTGTTTTCATGGCATTTAACAACTCAGTCCTATAGGCCCATAAGTTATAAAGCATATGTACCAGAGTTTACCATTGATTTTTTTCCTCCTGCTTCAGAAAGGGTGGAAAAGAGCAGGTACCTTGCCCACTGCTGATTTTCGCTTCCTCCCTATAAGCCACTTCTAATAAAAAACATAAATGTTCAGATCCTCCCCACCTCTGGCACACTTCTCCAGTACTGAAGAGCTCATCTCATCTCTCCCTATAGCCAGGGCCACCACAAACCCTCTTTCCCCTTTCAAATGTTGTAACACAGCCCACATCCACCCACTGCAAGAAAAACATGTGCTGGATCAACGCCTGTGGAAAAAGGGACAAAGTAAGATCAACTCCCTTATCTATGCCAGTCGGCAGATTTCAACAGAACACTGATGTCAGGCAGAAAAACATCCTGTTCATTTTACCAGAAAACTTCAAGAGCAACAGACCTGCACAGATGGACAGCAGTGTAAAAAAACAGATATTTGGCAGTATGGAAAAACACCAGTTGCTTACAAACTGTTTTAATTACAGTTTTAAGTTGAATAGATTGTACTTGTTTTCATTTTTTTACTTCTTCTGTATAACCTCAGTTAAATATAATCTTACTTAAATATACCCATAGCACTTCAAGCCAAGTGATTTCCTTAGTTCAAGCCCTTTTCATTGAAATGAAAGACGATTCTTTCATAAAGTCACCCTTGGTGAGCTTGCACAGATAGAGATGAAAATACTAACAAGGACCTGCTCTGCATTCTAGAGAAAAAATAATGTTCAAAAGAAAGAAAAATCAGACAAGTGAGAGCCAGGTGGGAAGTCTTGCTATCTACCCATTCAACACCTCTGAAAACAAATCTATTTAGTCACATGTGAACTTGGGCATAAGCTCCCTGCAGGAATTACAGCTCATGCATACACAAGCCCCAAAGAGTTTTGTTCAAAGTTTAATCATATGGAAGAAAAATATCACCAGTTTTATTGTATATGCTAGCTCAAGTTATGAGATAACATCACATTTTTGAATAGGTGAAAGAACTGGGTAGCACTGGAAAGGTGACAGAAATCATTTAAAATGTTCAATTCAGCAGTTATTCAAGATATTCGCACAAAGAGCAAGAAAACCTAAGGCAGTTACAAAGAAAGGTGTGCGACTGCACAGAATTTTAAATGTTAAAGACAGTAGTAGGGCTATAGTATGAAATACTAAATTCAAAGGAATCCATTAGGATTTCCTCCTTTCCCCACTGCAAGGATGTTGACAAAAAGAAGTCTAGAATAAAGTGCCACCTGGGTTTTCTGAAAGGAACTGTCTCCTTTTATTGTTTTGGTCTTTTGACATTGCACGTTTCTGTCCCTCCCTCTCACATTATAATTTCAGTCTTATGCAGGAACACAGTGAGTAAGTCTAGCACATCTTTTAAGTACTTGATTTACTTGTAACCTCCTACTACTTCTGTTTCAGTGTTTCCTGTGTCTTACTTTGTAGTCTAAAAAGTTGAGACACCTCAAAAATCTTTAGAATGCACAGAAACATTTGTCTTAACAAGCATCTTTTTCCCCTGCAACTGTATTTGAATTTTGCCTGTCCCTGGGGAGTCTTGCTCTTTTTTTAAAGAACATTTGTTAATAATTAAGTGTAGAATACAGTGCTAAGTGTGCCCATACGTGATCATTTGTCTGGGCTCAAGCTAGGTCAATCAGTAAATAGTTTATACACTACAGCCATTAACTAACAAGGCAGTCAAAACTACCTGAGACTTCAGGAGCCAGCTCTCTCAGAGGATGGTCCCTCATCACACAGTGGTGCTCAGGAAGCTTTTCAAAAGGATAAACACAAACCAATCACATTTCTTGAAAAGTCTGTCCACAGGTGAGGTCAGGAATCAGAATGGAAGCAAACAAAGGCAGGGTAGCACTGTTGAATGTCATTTTCCTCCTCAGGTGATCGATAATCAAGAGGGAAATTTTTTTTTGCACATCACTATACAGTTTTACAGTGCTACAGGAGGTGTTAATACCAGCAGGGCTTGCCCATCAATTCTACTTATTCCCCACCCATGAGTAATTATGTAATGCAGCATCTCTAAAACATTTGCTTAAATGATTATGGGGACTGTGTGACTGCACCCAAATAAAACTGAATTGTTGATGTATTGTTTAGAGTTTTAAGGAGGAAAATCAACAATCTTAAGCACCCGTTGCCATTTGGAAAACTCACAGATCAGATTCTGAACTAGTATGGAGCAATGCTTTATCTCCAAGACGTTGCACTAAGAGACCAGCACACACCAGAAAAGCAGCCCAAACCACTGTAAATGAGTACCTTAATTAGCCAGAGATGTGCATGTCCTGTAGAACACACAGTTGAGTGGTAACCAGAGTTTCTCACTAGAAGTTGCAAGACAGAAAAAGCAGTAGTGATTTTCCCTCTGTACCTCTATTTGCCATGCAAGTTAGAGTCCTTTCCTTCTCCACTTTTACTGTGCATTTTATAGTCATTTTGCATACCCATGAGTCCCCAAAATCTTTGCAAATTAGTGCATTTACATCAACTTCTGAGCAATCCATAAGACATATTACATAATCAAAATAATTTTTAAATCCTGTTCTACAAGTACATTGTTCACACTCTGTAGGTAAACCATGACCATAAGGAAATGCCCATTTGCTCTCATCTCTCATGTGTACACATTACAATACTGCCACAAATGGCAGTCCCCTTTTACACAGAGGTTAGGATTGACAGGTATCTCTTGCCCAAAACTGGGGAGGAGTAGCAGAAAACCCCACAAAAGAGAGACACAGCACATGAGAGAGGGAAACAGAGGCAACAAATTTTCCACATAGGCATGCTCTGGAAATGGCTGAATTATATTCAACCTTTTTTTAAAGTGAAAAAAAAAAAGGTCCAGCTCAACCCAGACCTCAGGTTGAAAACTTCAGGTTCAGTTAAAATCAGACAACATCATAAGAAATAAGTCATTATAGAAGTTATATTTGCCCTTTACACTTACAGAATACAATTTACATATTTTATATCATTATATAATATGCTTGAAATAGTAGGCAACCATGCCACAAATGGATATTGGACTATGACTGTGATGCACAACTGTACAAAACATCTCCCCTTCTCTTTGTCTTTGAAGATTATAGTATTGTAGCTGAAGACAGAGGAAAGCCAGCACCTACCAGCCCACCAACACTAAGCACCACTCAGGAAAGCTTGACATAGACAAGGACTGCTGCATTTCCAATGAGGTTTCCTTCCCTCTCAGCCATTTTTCCCTCCTCATTCTCTGCTGTGTTGGTTGAAAAGTAACACCACCTCAACCGGTATTTAACTTGAATTTTAAATTGATTACATTTTCAACTTGTCCTCTCAAAAATGGATCTTAAACCAGAAAGAGGAAAGCAAAAGCACTACTCTGTGTTGTAAGCAACCCAGCAGTAAACAGAAGGTACATAGCCAACTCCACCATTAGAAGGATAAGGAAGGAAGATTAAATGCTCCAAATATCAGGGAAAAGCCAATCTCTTACATCCATTTTTAACCAAGCAGCCTAGTTTTCCAGAACAGCTGAGCTTGCAGCTCTTATGGTTGTGAAAAGGCAGTATTATACACTCAGGCCACATGTCTAGGCACCCAGTTTCATGCTACTATTTTTGAAAGTTATATTATAAATTTTCTTATTGTGACTCTTTATTTGGCTTTTACCACGGTCCTCATTACCAGGTTTCAAGAACTTCCAGATGTATGTATTAACAGCTCTGGCAGCTTTCCTAGAGAAAAACAAATCTCATCTTTGAGTTGTGATTGGCAACATCTAACTTTTACGAGTGTACATCTATACTGCCTGTCACAAAGATGGAAAGCCACCTTGGGCCCAACCTCTCCATTCCCCCAGAGAGAATTACAGATATGAAAAAAGAAAATCAAAAGGCTTTGCGATTCCTCTGTGGCACACTGAGCCTGTAAAACTAAACCCATTTTATTTCACCATATTCAAATCCCTGCAGTTCCAGTGAAATTTAATTATATCTTCACTTTGCATAATTAAACAGCCATTGCATGGCTTTCTAAAGCACATAAAATGACTGACGAGTGTAGTGGTAAAACTTTCAGAAGTACTAAGTGGTTTAGGAGGCTGCAGGTATGTCTAGACAGTAGCTAGCTTGCATAAAACACACACTATTTTGTTTGCCCAGTGGGATTAAGTAGCTCTCCACATATGCCATGTTTTTGCAACTCAACTATTTCTAGTATTTTATATACCCATTTTATAGCCAACTCAAGTAATTGCATCACATAGAACAAATATATCCAAAATCCCACTGATTAGCAGATGGAATTCACTATCTAGCCACAAACGACCTTCCAAAAGGTTCATAGTTTAGTGGAACAGTACCTACAGTACCATAAACTGAACCCTCAGCATTGGTTCATTCCAGTACATTAATTGAATAAGAAACAGCATTCTTTCCTCCCTCTGCACCAAAAATAGTCATATCATGTGAAGCTCCCTATCTCATTTTGTGTATGCCCTGAAGGACAATTAGATCAAATTCACCATGTTTCAGTAGGTTTCTTCTTCCCTGGTTTTCTATATCATGTTCATTATTGTGGTATCCAAGTCAGCTGTCCTTAATTCACTCCTCTTTTAGGAGAGGCACTAATGAGCTGTGGTATCTCTGACAGCAGATCACAAAAGGTTTTTTCTAACTTTTTTCCTTCTGGAAAACAGATACTTTCTAAGTAGCTACAACAGGTTTCAAATGACACATTTGAATTAACATTTCTCATTTTGTTTTCTCCTTCGTTCCTTTTGTCTTTTTAAAGAGATTGCCTTTGCTAATAGAACAGTTTCTGAAGCTAAAGGACGCAACTTACAGAATCCTTTCTTTACACAACAGTATAGATGATAGGGGCTTTTCAGTCATCATGTTGAGCACAGAACATAATTAACAACAGTCTGCTTGGTGAATGCATTTTCTTTCTCCTGCTAGTTGAGGAGTAACGTTTTTCTCACCATTCTTCTCAGAAATTCTACAAAAACTCTTTACTATGAGCACAGAGCATTACCACATTATATATAAAATTACTCAGATAAAGTGACCAAGGATAACACAAGCTGATTTGGTCATAGCAAACATTTTGGTTTTCTTTTTAATTCAGTCCTGTTTTAATGAGTCAGTAGGTCACAAAACAGCAGTTTTGTGCACAATGCATACCCTGAAGAATATTTGCTAGGACTCTTCTCTAAAAAATATATCATTCTGTACTTCAAGTAGTGAAACAGGTGTTTTAACTTCTTTTACAGGTTTGTATTTAAGTACAATCCTAATGCAGGATAAAGACTATAAGAAAAAAAACACAGATGGAGTAATATATATATACACACTCCAATATATGAAAGGATAAATAATATATGGGTACGGTGTATGTGTGAAACTGCTTAGATGATCAGGCAAAGTCAATTAAAAGCAGCATTCTCTGTTTTGGTCTCCAGTCATAAGATGCACAGTCTTCTCATATTTTTTAGAAAGGTTAGAATAGTCCTTTTTCTTGACCACACTCCCCCAAGACGAAATATTTTTCTCTCAGCTTCTATTATGCAGTTTCTAAAGACACACCTTAGCCTGGCTCAGTCGCTGGTGACTGCAGAGAACACAGACCTGATTATGGCAATTCTATGATTTAGCATTTCAGGAGATCCACATATGGCTGATGAACGTGCATAGGGAAAGGAGACCTAAAGTTCATAGCATAGACATAGATGGAATAACAATACAGGAGAGACCTTGACTGAGGAATAACAACCTTGAAAGTCCACTAGATTACATAAAGTGAAAAGTGAATTAGTAAGGCTAAGGAGAGACTCCTGGAGAAGCAGGGGGTGAAAAGTGTTTTGAACAGGGAGGAACGGAAAGTGGAAAGAGCATATTCTGAAAACCTGAAAGTCAGACCATCAGGTTTGGCCCACAGCACTGTAAAAGAGATTGCTTCTGTTCTGACCCTGACACTGGCCCCGACCACAGCCACATTTTGGTAATGCGATACCAGAAGCCAACACAGACAGAAGTAGAAATTCCTGGAAAACAGTTGTCTAACACACAGCTTACACATGCAAGTATAAAACTCACTTAAGAACAATAACCAACCTGCTTTTTCTTAGGAGATCCAGCCCGAGGAGTTGCAACATTAAGAACACCCTGTGGCCTTTACAGACCCACCCAGCTGAGCCATCCCTAAAATGCTCTTCCGACACCTGGAGCCAACAGGACCTTCAGCTGGGGCTGGTTCCCTGAACCTGCAGCTGCAGTAGTTTAACAGTATTACCACCTCAGCCTGGTTGCTGCTACCCCTCCACTGCAGGCTGTGGCTCTACAAGACAGTCAGAGGAAAGGTCACATACCAACATCCTACCTGCCCCACATTAAACTTAGTGTTTTAATGCAAATCTACCTTTGATGTCAGTTTGAGCTACACCAGACCTCACTGGACTGGCTGAGGCTCAAGTGCATTTTTTTTACTGTGCAGGGAGCAAACACATGAATGTCTTAAATTGCTGGAAAACTTGTTGCCATCAAGGTGTCAGAAAAGTCTGCATGGAAATTTAGCAAGAGTACTAAGCAGGCTTCCTCTCACCCTACTGTTTTACCTTATGTCCTCCATGAGGGTGATATTACACCAGCCATGGGAAGGTGATTGCCAGCCATGCCCAGTGAATGGTGTCCTACTTGTGTTTGATAATCTGTCTGTATGTGGCAATATTGTGAACCACAAAAGCATTTGCTGTGCAACTTCCTTTTAACAGTGCCAGTTTGGGCAGGTAGAAAAAGAAAATGGTGGTGGGAAACTCATTTACTCGCTAGAGCACTTCAAGACTACCTCTTGGGAACAAAGCTGTAGCATCACTGCATCATTAGTATAAAAGCAGCAATGAACACAAAGGATTTTTAAAACAATCCTCACTTGCAAATTCACATTGATTTTCAATAAATCTATTTGCACATTTTTTGCTTGGACTCCAGACTGACTGTCACCATTGATTTACAGACAAGGGATCTCTATATAATACTATTACTATTATTATTTTTTAAGCATTAAGTATTTTTTAAGCATTTCTAATAACATGAAAGAAAAAAAAAGAAAGAGGAAGAAGAGAAGAATGCCATTTCTTTTCTTTCCTGGTAGAAGTGCCTGGAAAGTTGAAAGAACACATAACCTTACCAGATAAAGAGACATTTGTTTTGAAACAGCAACACAGATCGTATTGGCTTTTCACCAGCAATGCTGCTAACAGGCCAACCACAGGAAATTAAGAATGGACAGATCTGGGAAAGCTTTTCATGATTCACATTCTAGGAGAGTGGCAATTTTTCTTTTCCTCTACCTTTCCACTACAAAACATTCACATACTAGAAGGTTGTCACACAAGAGCAAGAGGTCATGTGAAAAAATTAAAGTATTACAACTGGTTGATATAGGTCAAGCTGGCGATAGCAGACCTTCCAATTCAGGACTGCCTTACTTCAGCTAACAAGTAGGATAGCCCTGAAAGAGCAATCAGAGCTAAAACAGGGCAAGGAAGGGAAGAGCATCTGTTTGGTGATGCTGGACACTCCACACACACATCCTTGGAAGTACAAAAGAAGGAAACCTTAGAACAAACCCCTTCCCTATTTGTCATCCACATATAGAACCTTTGGGATCTGATTTCACTTTCCAAATAGATGTAACTACAGCTGCTTCACTTGCAAGATGTCTTCTAACACCATTGATGAATAGCCCTACATTTATCATCCAGGGACACGGATCAGAAAGGAGTCTGTCTTGCACACCAGGTTTCAGCAGAAGTGCCTGAAACCACAAAACACCACAGACTCACCTGGGAGTAATGCTGCCATTGTTATGATTCCTAAATAGTTTTCAGACCATGTCAAAACAAGCGAGAATGTGATTGGAACGTCTTACAACAACAGAGAGGTTTTATACACTGAAGGCAGGTCCCCTTTTAAGTCTTTTACTTTTCCGGGAGACACCCAGTGAGGGCTGCAAGCCTGCCTGGCCTGCTTTAGGGCCAGGAATCTGGTACAGTCACCAATTCTACATTTCATCCATTAGTATCAATATTTAATATTAAATATTTAGCATTAATATTTAACAGAGATAAATGAGATGACCCAGGTAATTATAGAATTATCAGCCCAGTGTGAAACCAGGAGAAAATAATGAAGCAGCTTGTACAAGATGCAGCTAAAACAGAGCAATGAAAGGTGGTATGATGTCAAACAACATGGTTTTATGGAAAAAATAGATCTTCTCAAGAAGTTGTTACCTTTCTTAAGAAAAAAAGTACATTTTTCAGTGAGAAGGGTAATGTATTTAGTATACTGTAGAGTACTTGATGTGGTAGTCTTGATAAAGCAGATTAAATTATACAAGATCAACACGGTAAATACTTAATGTATTAAAACCAGACAAACAGGTTTCAGCTTTGTAATTTGAAGTAACCAGTTGCGGTTGAAAAATCATCACAAAGCAGGTGTACTTGTAGGGAGGACCCAAAGGATTTGCTTCTTGAACCTACATTACTGGAATTTCTCCTAGGGACATGACAGAAGACAGACACTCCCCACTGAAGAATGCTGTAGAGCAGATTAGGGAGATTGTCAGTAACAAAAACATATCACTCGAGAAGTCACATGCATATCAGAACAGACAGATGTACACGTCAACAAGCACAGACAGTCTAAAAACAAAGAGTGAAAGTCAAAGTTAAAATATTAATTAAAAAACCCCATATATTTAAAAGCCATTTCTCCAGGAATGGGTTCTTGTGCTCAGTCCTCTTTGTGTTGGAGTTAGTGATCATGCAGTGTGAGGCTCACTAGTTGTCTTTGCATAGTTAATTTGCTGTTTGACAGTTTTGGATGTTTTAAATAAAAACACAGAAAAAAACCCTTCCAGGTCGGATGTGGCAGTCGGAAATCTCCAGTTAGCTAACTTAAGGGGAGGAGAAACAAGAGAATCCCCCAGGAGATGCAGAGAGGATAAAAGGGAATGTTACATATTCCAGAAATTGCCTTACTCATGATCCTGGATTTGTCATTGTTCCCGATGCAATGGAAAAGTTGTGGATGCTGGGGATGTTCACACATATTTTCTCCTCATTTTTGACAAGTGAGCTCTAAGTAAAAAATGACAGGTCACAGCCTGGACCGAGAAAGTACTCTTTCTCAGGACATCAACTCAGCACATGTTTAAAGTATACTTCTGCACTTAAAGTGTAGCTATGTCTATGTTACCTGCCACTGATTGTATGCTTAAGAATGATGACTTCGAGTACGTGCTTAAATTAAAATCAGAATCCTCCACTTCTTGGCTGAGCAATTAGTGTCAAGTCAGGGAAGGGGAGCATATATTTGTTGTTTGAACATATGCCCAGAGAGAGTAGGAAAGAGCCCAAAAATCATCAAATATAGTCCTCTATGTTGCCTGAGGGTAACTTTCAAGTTTTGTCAGCTTGTCCCAGATTTGAAGGAGTAACTTTGGGCAGACAGGTAGGAGTAACCTGCCAGGACTGAGAGCCATCCATTATGTCCTCCCTGACACAGAAGGAAGCAGGTTAATTTTGGTTCAGACAGCCCAGCAAACTCTTACTCCCTCCTCATATAAAGTGAGCCATTCTTCAAGGCTTGTTTTGAAAGGGTTTTTTTTTAATGGTTAAATAATCATTTGGTTTTGTGTTGTTATCAATCATCATGGCGAACAGCCAGCCATAACTGAAAAAATTGGATGTGTTCAGAGAGGAATTATACCTGGGGAGTGGACTATAAACATCCTTCAGAAAAAGAATCCTCTATCAAAAGACAGTTTTTATTCCTTGCAAACACATACCGCAGGCATACTGGTGCTTTCTGAATAAGCATTTTAACTGCCTTAATTATGGCAATACTGCTAAGCTATAACATCCAGCTAATGTAATGTCACTTCTGCTGAACAACAGTGGCAAAAGCATTTTTCCCTGAAACTTGGGAGAGGGAGAGTTTTATAAATTATTTATTTTCTAGTCTGTCCATCATGACTCTTGTGCAAGATCAAGTTTGTGGTCTCTTCAATACTGAAACTCACTGAGCTAGAAAATGTAAGACTAGAAATATCCAGTCATCAATCCCTGGTGGAGCATCACTTCAGAAGGCACCCAACACAAATTGTTTTGGTTTTAAAAGCTGAAGTCTGATATCACCATCCTCTCCTCTCTCTTCCCTCCTTTTCAAGACATTGTGTTTCATTTGGTTCAGAAGGAACTGCTTCTATCACAACAGTTGAAACTCTGGCAAAAATTCCTAATTATGGAGAAGGATATGACAGTGCTGTAGGCTACAGTGTTCTCGGCCATAGAGCAATGCTTCATGCTTTAAGAAAGAAAACAACAGAAGAGCACGACTCTGCATCTTGTATACAGCAAATTTTATCAAAGAATCTGAAAATATTTATGAACATAAAGGACAAAATCCACAAGATTATGAGCAGAATTGTCCACCATAGGCAAAAACATCACTTAAAGCATCTCTGACAGGCATGGTCAGTGTAGCCTGGAGCCTTCCAACCAAATAATTGTTTCCTGTACTGAGAAACCAGCCTGAAGATCCTCTTACCTGTGGTGGGCCCCAGCACTGCAAAGGTGAGAGGCCAAGACCATGCTTGGAGCCTGGGCATTAAATAAAAGCTTAACAATTTTTTAAGTAGTTTCTGGAAGGATTTAAACATGCTTTCCTGGTGTCTTCTTCCCAACATCTGCAGAGTGCTGAAGCATGAGGAGTACATCAGCCTCATGGCCTCCAGAGTACTTCTAAGACTCTAGAGGAGGTACAACATTATATACATATGAGGGTCATGTCCAGAAGGTTAATTCTGGGTTCAACTGGCCTGCAAAGAAGGAAAAGGAGGAAAGACATCATATGACTTTTTTCATTTCCTTCAGAGATGCATTCAGCAAAGCCTTGGATTTCATAGCTGACTTTTGTTTACACACATATACCTTCTTAATTCCAATTTTTATGCTTAAATTATTTATATTTCTATATTAGCTGACTTCATCACAGAGATATAGACTGCCTTCTCCATTCAATACTGGGAAATTTTTGCAGGTTACTCCCATTAAAGCTATTTTGTACACTAAGCCCTTAAAGTACCAAAAACTTTGAAAGAATAAATTCCCCAGATATCATCTGGAGATAATACCTCTGTCCTCAAAACAATAATAACCAGAAAAGTTGTTTCTCTAGTAAGCTTATCTTAAGATGGAAAAAATGTGAAGCATGAAGAAAATGAAATTATAAATCTCTGCATATCCAAGGGGATATACAATTGAGAGAGGATTCTCCTGGCCCAAGGCACCATGATAGGCAGGACTGAGGTCCCCTTGGACAAGCCCATGCTGGTTCAAGGCACTCTGTGTGCACACTAAATCCTATTTTATGTCCTGTGGCTGCAGAGGGAGGGCCTGGCTGTGCCTGCAATGGGAAGTGGGAAGGAGAGGACTGGATGAGAGGATGGCAAGAGAGAGGACAACCCTGGAGACTGGGCACACTGTTCTCACACCATAGAGTGATGGGGCTTAGGCACAGGCATCAGCATGTCCCTTCCCACAGCTGCCACCCTCAGCCACCCCTTGGCACAGGCAAAGGAGACACAAGGCCACAGCTGTTTTGCCACAGAAGGAAAACATCTGTCCACGGCCATGGCTGGTTTTTTTCTGTACTGAGTATGAATGACTGCACAGATATCCCGGCATGTGGATACGCTAAGCTGCAAGAGGAACTGGTCCTGTAGAGTCACTGGCTACACAGGCTCTGCACGGCTGTGACACTACGCACACCCTGGCAGATACAGGAGGCAACAGCAAGCCCCTACTTCAGTATGCAACACCCACCCCAATGCGTGTGCTTTCCCCCTCTGTACCACTTCACTACTTGAGTAGATTCAAACATTCATGCATATAACCCAGACGAGCTCCACCAGCCTACAGCATCACAATTATTTGTGCTCAGGTGCCCTACTCTCATAGTACCTTAGACAAGTTTGCATGAACTGCAGCTGCACCTTTGAACTTCAATGCAGGCATAAGAAATTAGCTGAGGTGACCTGCCCAGTCAATGCACCTCGGTGCTGCTGGCGACGTTCCTGGGACATCTGTCCTCTGCAGCACACACGTCCCTGGAGAGATGCCTTTGTCTCCCCTCTTTATGACCTGAATCTCTCATGTCGCATCTCCTGGGGCACAGCAGAGAAACCTGGCCAGATGTTTCAATTTCCTTTTATTCACAGCTCTGATTGCATTAGACTAGACAGGATTTCTCCACTGGCACTACCCAGGGGTAATGTGAAATGAGTTATGAACATTATCCACTCTGCAGTGCACATATCTGATGCTGAGAAAGCCTTAATAGGGTCAAGTGGAATTTCATGCTTGAAGAATTTCATATGCTTGGACGTGACCCAGCTTTGGAAAATGAGTTGGTTGTATGTCTGTACAAAGGCCTTGGAGATGTAGTTCCTGGTAGAAAGCAACTGCCAGCTGAGGAAGCCCGGCATGATCTGCCCTGAAGGGGAGTTCAGAATGGGGAGGCAGCTTTCTGTCATTTAGATTATAAACACTTCGCTGCATTAAATGGCTCACATTCTTTTTGAAAGAGTGACTCTAACAGCCTAGTACGGTTGGTTTGTTTATTGAAATGAATAACCTGATCTACAAAGGGAAGACAAAAATATGATATTTAGCTTTTGAGCAAGTGGTAACCATGACTCATCTCTTCACATGATTTCAACATTTCAGATACTTAATAGAGAGCAGAGGACACATTATCTCTTCCTAAATCAAAAGCTGAAGGTTTTGACAAAGTCCTCTAAGTTGTTCAGTGAGTAACAGCATCAGTGAAACCTCGCTCCTGCGCATATCTCTTCCCGGGGTGTGAGCCTGCAGGCAGCTCTGGTGTCCAATCTGATTTAACACACTCACTGGTGTATCAGGAGGATTTTCAGATGCCCTATATAAACATATAATGACTCGATGCCTTTGAAATCTCCACCCTTATTCAAACCACATTAACATTGACCGAACCCAACAGGTGCAGAAGTGATGGGGACGGGGGTGAGGGAGAATGGTCAGACTGAAACGGCAATTGCATAATGTCTCATTTTGTTGAGAAATCAGGCTAAAAATCATTAGCTAATTAAGGTGATAATTTTTGCAGTCGAAACACAATATGTTTGTACTGACTGCTGTATACATAATCAATAATAATATTTAGCATTGCTGTGGTGTTTTTCGCATGCAGCATGCGCTGATTTAATCACTGACCAAGCAGTACCAAGGATGAAATTCTGATGCCTGCAAAGTTTTACATAACAGCAAGACTTGTCTAACAAAGTCTGGATCGGAAGGAATTAACTTGTAGTGCACACTTACCACAAAAGAATGGGTAAATGCCTTAAGATAAAATATATTTCTTTTCTTTTAAGCACAATAGCTCACCCAATATGCACTCCATTATATCTGTATGCCAAGGATTTGTTCCAAGCTCACTCAGCTACACTTATTAACTTTCCTTTGCGTAAATTTGTGGATTTAACAACAGAGGAACTTCAGGAACAGAGTGTCCAGCAATCCATTTACTGCTGGCAGAGACTAGTTACCACGTGCTTCAAAGGAAAGTACAAGAAAGCCTTCGTAGACTTATAGGGAATAGCCTGCTCAGAGAAAAAGCCCTAATTAGTCAGAAGATGGCTTGTACCCTGAAGCACAGGAGACATTCGAAGGTAATTAAATATAAAGAAAATTAGCATGTAGTTCATGAACCACACAAGCAAGACGAAACAGTGCCTGGTAGCACAGAAGCGAACTAGTTTGGTCGCACAGAAATTAATACTTTTGTTATTAACATGACCTTTTCTTCAGCCCCAGTGGAAGTCTGCAAGGAAAGGAGAAGTAAGGATGAAAATTCAGGAGCAACTGCAAGAGACACTGAGACTTGTCAGCAACAAACATGGTGTGAGGAGGAGGCAGGAATGACAACTGCTGCTCAGCCCTGACCAGGCATCCAGAGGAGCTGGACATGGGGCACCATCGCTGTGCCTGTTCTTGCCCAGATCCTGTGGGAAACATGCCAAAGAGAGCTCCAGATCATTTCCAATTTGAAGAAAAAGGTGGAAAGGACTCCAAACAACAGGTGAAGTTACTCAGGGGGGCAGGGGGATAGAATGCATTATGAATGAGGGTATCATCTAGGAATCATGCCAGACAGGTTGGATGGATGCAGTACATGGCAAGGAAACACACAGAGAAAAGTAGTTGAAATGTGAATATCCTACTCTAGTTCAGTAATATCCTACACAGAAGTCAGGATGAAGAGACTTAGAAAGAGCCAAACACATGCAGGAGCCTGACAAGCAAATTAAAAGCAAGCACGGAAAGAATGAGAGACAAGTAAAATTATTCTGACAGTATAACGCAAGAGGTAAAGTGTGCATGATATAGATCATGAGAATAACAGTGGCATCTCAGGTGCAAATACATACTTCTCCCCTCCAAACCACATACACCAGGAATTAGAGAGGAACATCAGTGCATATGAAAAGGATATGCAGAGTAAATTCAAAACTGTATTAAAGACTGCAGTGTTTGCCAACAGCCTCCACCAGCAATGCACATCAAGTTGCTGTTTTTTCACAAGCCATGCTACATTTTGCCATTTGTTTGAGGAGGAAGGGCTGTATCCACCCACTCCCTTCTAAGCTGCAGGCATCTTTCTTCTTGGGCTATAACATCTCATCACAAATGTTCCTGGGGAACATCTGTTCTATCAGGCCTTCACCAGAGGACCCTGCACTTTGTGCTATGAAACTTATCCTGCTTGTATACTTCAGTGTGCATGGTGACCTATTTCTGCCCCTTCCTAATCTTTGTCTCTATTGAGAGCGCCTCCTAATTTTTATCATTGTATTCACCCAAGAACATTGATATTTTTTTCAGCCCTGCTATTATTTTTCAAACAGTAAATCAGTTCTCCTTTGGGAGTCTGTGTGAAACATATCCTCCTGCTCTCACCTCTCCTGTTTTCTTTGCAATTAAACTTTTATGTTTGAATTCCTTGGCATTGCTTACAGCCCTGATATGTGATTTCAGATTGTTCTTCCATGTGAGCATTTCACTGGCGTTTTGACTCCACAAGGCACGGCCCCAGTGCCCCAGAGAGGCTCCGTGACCCCTGGATGCAGGGGTCTCTCTTGGGTGACCATCTTTCCTGCTTCTGTGGGAAATCACAAAACTTTGGAGAAGGAACGGAGGTGAATTTCAAAATCTCAGTGTTTTTCACAGGAACACAGTTCCTATGTCATTTCAATTTTTATAATTTATAAACACAGAGATGAAACCCAGGGAGCGCGGGAGAGGCAGAGCAGGGTGATTACCTTGCCAGACCTGGCAGATGGCTGTGTTCTCGCTCCTGGTATCTGATACAATAAAAGCACACGTGGCTAATCCCTGCTGGCAGCTACCGTTTCAGCTTCTGGTTCTACCAGCAACACAAGGCAGCTAATACCCCTGTAAATGCCTGGGAGATTCATGTGAAAAGAAATATGGGCATCTAACTGGAAAAAAAGCACTATGGAGCTATAAATCCCAAATTAAATTAGGAAAGACCTTCTCATACAGTACTGCAGGCAAAGAAAAAAGTGAATGTATGCATAAATGGTGAAAAGTTGCACATTTACAGCTGCTTGCCTTTGAGTAGGATATCTTTTGTCTTTAATAAATATAGAGTTTTTTATATATGTCAATGCAGACCTACAAAGTGATCAATAATACTGTTCAAACAGCCTGAATGATTTATTATACCAGGAGTTTATCAAAATATAAACTTTAAAAAGTTATTCATAGCCAGTATAAACTAGAAATGGCATGGCTAGTCAAGGCATTACAAGTATACAAAAAAGCAGAACCCACCTTAAGTATTAAAAGCCTACCACAATTTTTTTGTCTGTCACTCAGGCACTGTGTTATAGATGCTTAAGTGTCTGCACCGTCTGCAGGAAGGCAAGGTCTGGCAGCCTTGAGTTTCAGCTCATCTGAGTTCCTAACTGTAGGTTCGGACACAAACCTTACAGTCAGTTCCTGCATCAGCTGGCACCAAAGTCTGAAGTAGGTTGTTCAAAGACAGCCTAGCCTGGAGCCTTAGCAAGAGCTGACCTCAGCTGGTGCTCAGCCCATCCCTCTCCTACCACAACCAGTCCTTGGCATTTTCAACCACAAGCTGGAGTCCGCAGAATAGAATATTTTCAAAAACTCATTTATTTAGAGCCACAAGATGGGTGAGAATGGCGTTATCTTATGTGTAGACCCTATGCTCACTCTTGCTGTGCCTTTTCCTCCAGCTCCACTTCGGAGCAAGCCTGTGCCTTCACCTGGATATCTCAGCCAGTCTGGGGGACCAGTGGAAAGCCAGTGTAATGTCTTGTGGCTTTTTCACCAACTGCTCACTGGGCAAAGTCAAACTCTGCTTCTACTTCCTTTCTAACCCAAAAAAACAGTTTATATCAGTTTACATTTCCAAGGCTATCATGGCAAGGAAAAGTGCCAGAAAGTTACTTTTTTAAAAACGAAGGCCTACTTTACATGTTTAGCTTCTCCAAACAAATGCAGCCTACACCATGTTTTGAGAGGCTCAAAGTCTAGCTCTGTGCAAGTGAGAGAAAAACTCAGGGCCTAAATCTTCTTGAAATACATGTTGAGTGTCTGTGATTACCAGTGGAAATGTGCCATAACACGCGTCAATCTAATTTTGGAAGCAAAATGTCCAACCGGATGGCTCATTGCTAATTTTTCTTCCTTCCCTAAGATTCTCTGCAAACCCTGTCATTCCCTCCATCTTTCCATGTCTGCAGCCATCAGAAGCACTGACTCCTGTACATTTAGCATTTGGGTGAGCTTGACAAGAGCCAGCACTTCTGATCGATGCCAGTGCTGCTGAAGGAGATCTTGATGATATTTACAGACTACGGGAGTCTGCGCCTTCCTTTTCTTTCTCTCTCTCCCTAAACACGTCCCCACAAAATGTCCCAAGCCATTGTTTTCTGTTTCTGTCACTATGCCATTAACCTAATTAGCCACAGGAAACAAAGAAATTGACAGCATTTAATATGTTGAATTTCAGAACTACTTGCCGCAGCTTTTGTCTCTATGGAACAAGAGGATGCCATGAGAAGAAAAAAACTGAAAGTTTATCTAAATTAATTACTGGGAATCAGAAATAAGAAACAAAGATAAACACTCGTTTAAAAAAGCCTTATTAATTTCCTCATTAGCCTTGATTTTTTTTTGAGAAATAAGTATTCACAGTCTGTTAACATTCAAGATTTAAAATTTCAGCATTATGCAAACCTGTAGTTACAGAGATATTAAAACATTAACACCCTGTAATTTATTTAATTTTTTTAAGGAGCTAGCCCTCACTCTCTTAGCATGTATTTGTTGGTTTATCAAGTTTAACCATTGTGGTATGTCTCTGGACTATGGGACTAATATAATTAAATCCTATTAACACATCAGGAATAAAAGCCTTTAATAGGCACATGAGGCTTTGAGAGGCAGCTCATTCCTGAGCAGATTTAATATCCTTAAATTAAGCAAGTCTGAATGGGAGGATGAATCTTATTAAAAACTTAAATCTGATTATATTTGAAAATTATTGGTTTCTTAATGTAATAAATTATCCAATACAGAGTAGAACAAATAATATATCCTAGCTTCACATAATTCCACTCTATAACAAGTGACAAACGAAATTAAGAATGACTGTGGGGCAAAAAGGAAGGTCTTTTTATAAAAGTCATTTTGCATAATGAAATACTTAAATCATTTTAACAAACACTGGGGGAGGGGATGGAAGATATATGTGCAGATGAGGGCATTAGAACAGGATTCATTTTTCCTTTTCAAAAAAGGAATGCAAAGACAGTCAGATTGGGGGTTTTTCCCTCTAAAAATGCCATTCTGATGAATTTGTTGTAAATTTTGAAAAGAAAAGCTGAAGCTTATGTTGGTGGGAGCTGATTCCTTTTCCAGAAGGCTAATGCAAATGTAAACCATCTGCCACACATTCTGCTGATAAAGCTGTACTCCCGAACAATGGACCAACAGCACTGGAATACTAAAACATTAGCTCAACATTAGGAAAAAGTTTCGAAAGAGTTTAGAACTTCTAGAAAATAGAGGTATGTTTACTGTCCTTTTATGCATAGAGAAATTATATAGTGCATATACATATATACAGATATACACACCTTTTTTGCATAACATATACGGAGAACAAATTGAGAATACCGAGGAAGAGGTAAAGGTGGCTGTTAATAGGATCCTCTACTAAGGTATAAATCACATTAAATAACTTAAGTAAACATAAATACCTCAAATATTATCAATTGTATTGCTGCTTTAAATAAAAACTGGAGGTTACATTTAATTGTTGACTACCGAATATATTTAGGTATCTTCCTATCACATCGGATCACTGCAAAGTGTTTGCAAATAACAGCCAAGCAAGCAGTAGTCTGACAATCAGCAGACTGAGGTCTTTAATCAGAACAGTGGACATCATCCAAATCCTAATGAATCAAATGGAAAGCCCCAGTGGATTTTTAATCTGGTCCTATGTGACACATTTATGAATAGAAGAACTGGGGACCAGAAAACTACTTCCAAATCAGATTAAGCAAAATAATTTTCAGCGAAAGCATGAAAACAAAAACAATTGACCTGAAGAAAACACTACAAAAATGTTTCAATAGAGATTAAAAAACTACCCAACCAATTATAAAGGAATATAAAATTACACAACTGATTAAATAACATGCCCCAAAACAATTTATTAAACTACTTTGATGATGGTAGACACCAATGCAAGAATCTATAGTGAAAAAGTTCATTATATTTCTATCACATAATGCAGCAGCTTAAAAGCATTCCCCTATATCTCTGCTGTAAAATACTCGTGAGTGCATTCCAGGCTTAGCATAGGTTGCCATGTAAGTATCCATCACCAAAACAGATCCAGACATAATGTAACATCAAGCACAGGATGAGCAAAAAAAAGCATATAATCACAAGTTAAAATTTATCTAAAATGCAACACCAGTAATGCATGAAATATCTTTTTTTTTTTTTAACATTCCTGCCTACTATAACTGATGTTTTTTCAAACTGTCTTCACGCTGCAGGAAGAGGAAGCCTTGATAACCCAAATCTCAGAGATATTTGCATGGTTCTGCAAGTACACTTCCATGTCCACTTCCTAATTTGAATGTCTATTTAGGTAAAAACTGTTATTTAAGTGCAGAAAACAGACATAATTGTGACTTCTTTAAGAGTAGTTGTTTTGCTCTTCCTAAAAATTCAGGTTAAAAGAAAAAGTCATGTTAGTCTTTCTGCGATTACTGCCTCAAGTTGTACCTGCATTTTAGATTACCAGCAGTTTCCCCCCATTCTCTTCTATTTATTTAAGTAAAATAGCAGATACATGTGTGTTCAATAAACAAAACAGATTACTCTGGAATAAACAAAGTAACTCTCCCCCACCGCCACCTTTGGTTGCCAGTACTCATTTCTCTTTAAATTTGAGGCAAAAAAAACCCCAAGAGTTCTGGTTGTTTCTTAGATGGATGACAGATTTTGTTCTAATTAATCTAGAGCACTGTGTATAGAAACGACTGCAAAAGCAAACATGTCTATTAACAAAAAGCAGTGATTACTGCTTGGCATTTAGCCAGTAACTCTACATAAGCAATGAATTGATGCCTGCAACTGTCTCAGTGCCATATGGGTTCTGCTGTAGCAATGAATTGGATCCAACGCAAGGTTAAGATGTGTCAAATTTAACTGGGGTTTAATTGATACTGGTAAAGAGGCTCTAAATAAAGAAACAGTGTGTGTGCTATTAGAAACAGGATGCATGTCAGCCTACATCCCCCAGCTTGTTGGCAAAAAACCTATGCTGAGATATCCAAAGGAGTTTCCAAACTCTTTTTTTCCCTTTTTTTTTGTTAAAAAAAAAAAAGAAAGAAAAAGAAACAACAAAAACAGCAAGTTTACAGGTTTAGTAGCATTGGAACTGAAAGACATATCACTAATCAGGTATATAGTGTTACTGTCCTCACACGCTTCTGTTTTTTGCCTCCTAACAAATCTCTTTTCACAGCAATGGTAGTCATTATGTCTCATCAACAATCCAAGCTAATGTTTCCATTCACTTATGAAGAAAATATCTCAAAATTACAAAATAGGCAAGATTGCACAGCTTAATATTTGAGATCCAGAAATGTTAAAGTTACCTCCAGAAAGATTATCTTCTCTTGAACAGCAACAACACACTATATGACCCCTAGCCAGCCTCAGAAATTATTCATTGAGTATGATTTTTACTTCTGTTCCACTGACAGCTTTGGCGCAAGGAGCATTTTAGAGCAAGTGACACGTACTTCGAGTGTGAAGGCCTGAGTTACTCAGTGGGAGTGGATTAGTGCCTGGCCTGGGAAGCAGGGAGCCACAGAGAGTTATTACAATCCCTTTTGTGTTGGAAGGGAGCCAGCAACAATGGGCTACTGCAAAAGTCAGTGAGGGCTGCTCAGCCTGGGACCATGAGCCTGGATGGTTCCCACTCTGTAAAGGATCCTACTCTCTCCATGCCCCAAGTGACAGCAATGTCCAAAGGAAACCCAGCATCAGTCACCTGACAATTCCCTTCCAGCCATCTCCAAACACACTGCATCATCCCGGCTGCATCCAGACCCTCCCCTCCTATCCAGGCTCAAAACATGTCCGGCCTGAGCTTCTAAAGTGCCGCTGTTCTCAGTGGCAAATGTTGATATTCAAAATAACATCCCTCTTCTGCAGACCTCAGGTGAGAATTTGGGTATAAAGTGATGCAGAAAGAGGAACAGAAACCAGTCTGTCTTTGCAGGTCTCCCCAGCAAGGAAGAGGATGGCCATAGGAACAACAGTCCAGAGTTTTTCACATTTTTCAACATTAACTACATTCTCTGAAAATAAAGATGACTGACCCTTACTTTTTAGTTCTCGCAGGATCAGTGCCAAACATATTGCCTATCAATACTTGGTGGGAGGGAGACAATAGAACTGGACTCTTCTTCCTTGTGCTCAATTGAAGGATAAGTGACAACAGGCACAAGCTGAAACACAAGCAATTTCACTTAAACATAAGAAATAAATATTTTTACTGTGGGAGTGATCGAACATAGGAACAGGCTGACCAGAGAGGCTGTGAAGTCTCCATCCTGGAGATCTTCAAAGCCCATCTGACCACAGCCTGGAGCAACCCGCTGTAGCTGACCCTGCTCTGAGCAGGCAGTTGGACTGGATGGTCTCCAGAGAACCATTCGCATCTCAACCACTCTGGGACCTGGAGATTCTGTAAATTAGCATTGTTTTGGCACTGAGCTTAATCTTACCTTTCATGAAAAAAAAAGTATTAATAAAGAAATCTGATCAGTAAAAATATAGAATTAGGGCATTTTTAAGACTCCCTGTCTTCCACTTGTTACATTTCCAAAGACATACTGCTTCCTTCTAACTGTTCCTCATGCTCAAGTGGCAGCAGCCCATAAATATCTCTATCTACTTTTCCTTAAAACTTCTTTGATTTATTTCCTTCAAAAAGGAAAAAGGAAGAAACCACCCATGCTGAGACCATGCTGAACCTTTGCTGGCTCACCTATATCCATCTTTCGTATTTTGGTTTGGAATTAGGTCACCTCTTTACCTCATATTTGCGCAATGCCTGGCATAGTGCAGTCTCTGTCAAAAGCCAGGATTTCTAAGCATATCTCTACTGGCAGTAATAATTACTTCTTTCTAAAAACAACCTCGATATGTGAAATTCTTCAATAATATCCCTACTTCCTCCTCACAGACCTGTATATTTTAAGTTAGTATTTAGTTTGGCATTTATTTATCAAAAGGTATTGAGCTTTTATTTGATAGCCTTTAGTCTTTTTACTTTGACATTGAATTCTTGTAAAATTCTATGGCTATTCTGAACATTTCTATTGCAATGTTTTATTGTGAAACTAACTCATTTTTGACACAATTTTGGTACCTCTTGCCAGCAATGGAAAATGTTTTCTAGTAATTTTAATGATTTCTTTTCAATTTGCTTTGCTGGCAATGTTCTAATCCTGTAGGTAGCTTTCTGTATTGTTTTTAATCCTGCAGGGAGTAATGACTGTGTGACATATTCAGTAAAGGAACCATTTACAGTAGAAGGACATTGTTCCGTTACTTATATTAAGAAACAAAGAAAAAAAAAGACAGGGAAATAGAGTAAAATCAACTCTATCTGTACAGCTAACGTTTGATATTTGTAAGAAAGATGTAACAGAGTTGCTGTTCTCTGTATGCAGAGGAATCAATACTATTCTACAAATAAACCTATGACAAAGAAGAAAAAGTTGTTCATTCCTTATTAATGTCCAGTAACATTATGTGCTCTATATATCTCAAGCAAAATGCAAATCCCAGTCTCATGCAACAAGGAACGCAATGATGGAAGAATTATTTACTGCTGCATCTTTAATGCCCCACTGTCTTCCCCGAAAAGTAGGAGCTTGATTTTCTTCCTGTCTGTCCTTTCAAACGATGCATGTGTCTGAGAGACAGGATTGCCATGTTACTGCCAATTCTCTAATACACAGTCTTGTACACTGGCAATCAGTATGGAACACTGCACTCGCATCTCCCCTAACTTTTTACAGCCTTTAAATTGCCAGTCTTCTGACTACATTTCTTCAAACAATATTGCCGTCTGAGTGATATCAATCAAATGTATTGCCCTTTGATGTCAGAACTCACCGAGTCATCCCACTTGAATGAATTTTGATTACCTCTGTATTCAGAAAAGTAATGTGTTGTTCTTCAAAAAATAAAAAAGCGTAGCCACTGTGCATATTTAATAAAAGCACTATTGGCTCCTGCATTAGGAAAATAATGCCAAAAAATCAACTTTGAGATTCCAACTTTCTGTGCGTAGTTTGCCTCCTGAGTGGAGGTAAACTTTTATAGTGTAAAATGGAATGGAGAATAAACATTTAGAGATTTAACCTCTAATACCAGTTTTTCATCTGTTGTGGTTCACAAATTTCCCTTATCCCACCAGTCCTAAAGTACCAGTACGGAAGAGGACATGCACCCTGTTATGACGGCCACTGCTGTTCCATATGTATCACAGCAGGGGAGATGCTATCAGCCTTTTCTTTTTTTTTTATTTTAACCAGTTTTATGTTAAACCATTATTCAAACACAGAAACTTTGCTCAGCAAGAAAAAAAAAACCAAATATCAGATTCCCTATTGTTTAAGTCAGGTGCAAAAAACTGCACCAGCAGAGGCACAAAGGATGGGAGTCCAACTAAAAGCCTCAAAAATACTGATCATAACTGCTGCTTCAGTCCATGTGGAAATGGAGAGAGACTGGATATCTTATAATGAAATTACATAAGAAAAAATCCCATGCAATGAATCAAGTAAGAAATAGTCTGCAAAACTGTGCTGAAAACTAGAGTCATGACTTGGAGGTTCTCTGACGCTAGGGATTTACATTGGGGGGGGAAGATGTTCTGCACTTACGTTTTTCTTGTGCTTTATTTTAGCCCCCACAGTATTCTATTTCCCTGTGTTCTTCTCGTTGTTTCAATAAATGTATAGTTTTCACTCAACAAAATAAGAGACAAACAATAGTCAAATTACATCCATTGCTACCACACCCACCTCCATCCCTCCACCCTGCCAGAATGAAGACAAGAATAACAGATGTATGTCTGTAAGTAAGAAGAAGAAATTTCAGCAGAATCACCATTGCGAGCAGATATTTGAAAAACTGTCCAAACAGATAGAGGCATTGGCCACCTTTCAGTCTGAGGCTGAGCTTAAGTATATGTTGTTCTACTCCTGAACAGGAAAGCATGACCAGGACATGAGATCACATATTCTAAGCATATCAAATATAATTGCATAGTAGGCAGAGACTAGCAAAAATCACTTTATCCTTAAATGTTTGAAGTGCTGAGGAGCTTGAGAAGATTTGCAGCCTTAAGAAGGAGGCAACTCAAGTCACCATCAGGTGGAAATAGTTCCAAATCTATGGATAGCAAAATTAAAAATATTGGTACCAAAAGACTCCTTCTAAGAGATAAGACCTCAAATAGTTAAAATTCTACCCCTTCTAGAGGACAGTTTTGATAGTAAACTAGTAGTTACAAAAACAGAAGAAAAAAAAGTAAAAAGAGAACAACCTTCTGTATCTTCCTAAGCTGCTTTTTTGGAAGTAAGTGAGTGGGTTGTAACTGTTCTTCACTTGATTACTGCCATACCTGCATTACAGTACCTACTCCAGTACGCTTCTTCAACTCACTAAATTAGCAGAGTTTATACAGTCTGTGTTTCAGACAGTGTTGACTGTCTTTTGCTTATGCCCCTCATGAAAATTCAAGTCTTTTTCAATGCTTAGCTTTTGCTGCACTCTCACTCCATCACTGCTGCCAATACATGAAGTTCCTTGGCACATCAGGGCAGACAAACTGTTTCTCTGGATGGCTCATTTTTCCAGAAATGACATATGTCACAAAGCACCTCAGTCTCTTTAAATCCTGCAATCATTCCCAGCCAGTCAATATATACTCATGCCCTTGTATACAACCTTCAGTCCTTGAAAGGAAGAAGAATTAACTTTTGTAAAATCAATCCTCAGTATTCCTAGCCTAACTGACTCTACTGTCACACCTAAAGCCCCTGGTTCTTCAAACAGCCTCCTCATCCTTTAGGGGGAAAAAAAAGAGGACAACTGTTTCTTAATACTTACTTTCTTAATTCACACCATCAGAATAAGTGTAAGTATTTATGGAGGTAGCAAAACTCTATGCCTTCAGAACCATGTCCTGCTTTTGTTGGAGACAGACACTGAACACTCACAGCATCATTTTCTATTTCTGGTCCAGGCAAACTTCCCCACCCAGTCTTTACTGAGTCTGATCAAACAATGAGACTTGCTTGAGGCTATAAATAACTCTTAAAATTGTACTTTGTAGAACAATTTTAACTCAAAAAGGTGATGATTTTTTTTTATTTCAGTCCAAATGGCTTATGGTGACACATATTTGTATTGGTCAACTAAATGAGAAGATCGGATCCCCAGATATTATAGTGCATGGGTAATGCCAGTCAAAAAAACCTAAGATTTACAACTGTGTGGGTAATTTATATCCATTAATATTCTTTCTTAGTCTGTCTTTTCTAAGGCCATTAAAAACTTCTTTTGAGTTGCATTTATGACACTTCTAAAATATTGAGAGAAGTATCAGTATGAGGTTTGTTTGCTTGCTCAAAGTGCTGTTCTTGCAGACACAGAGGCTCCCATCCCATAAGAAAACATTTCATGCATTCAGTATCCATCACAAACGCTCCACTTACTATCACAGTTTTATTGCCTGGCTGAGCATGTTTAAGCAGAAACACCAGGGAAGAACACCAGGCACCGAGGTAAAGACTTCGGGAGTGAAGGCAAGCAGGGCTGCCCTCAGGCTCCTCACTGGGGCCAGTGACGCAGAGCCACCTCCATCACCTGCCAGCTACCACATCCTGCACCATCCGGCATGGTCCAGGCGCACAGCAAGGTGGGAGTGCTCACTTAAACCAGAAAAACACAATGCTCATTACATTAGTAAATGGATTTTCCTTTGGAAGTGAAAAAGTTTGCACTATTACAAAATCATTGTATTTCTTTTTTCCCAAGGTCTTCAGGCCCAGCCTGTCTCCTTTCTTCTTCCTTTTTTAATCTAGGAGCACATTTGCTTTTGAACATAAACAAAGAATATGTAGAGAGCTAAAGAATCAAAATCCTTCAATCGATAACTATATGTATGAAGTGCTTAACAACTAGCACCAAACAGCACCTGAATGACAGCAGGAAAAACACAAATGTGACTAGAACTAAAATGTGTCAAAGGTTGGACTTCTGTAAAGCCTTTGGCATAGTTCCCCACAACATTCTTCTCTCTAAATTGGAGGGATACGGATTTGATGGGTGGACTATTCAGCGGATACAGAATTGGTTTAATGGTCACATTCGGAGTGCAGTGGTCAATAGCTCAGTGTTCAGATGGAGACTTGTGACAAGTGATGTCCCCTCAGGAGTCCTTACTGGAACCAGTGCTGTTTAATATTTTCATTAATGATATAGAGAGTGGGATCGAGTGCACCCTCAGCAAGTTTGTGTATGACACCAAGCTGAGTGGAGCAGTAGTCACACCAGAAGGATGCGATGTCATCCAGAGGGACCTGGACAAACTGGAGATTTGGGTCTGTGTGAACCTCATAAGGTTCAACAAGGCCAAGTGCAAGGTCCTACACCTGGGTCAGGGAAACCCCTGGCATCAATACATGATGGGGGATTATGTGTTTGGGAGCAGCTCTATTGAGAAGGACTTGTGGATGCTGATTGATGAGAAGGTCAACATGAGCCAGCAATGTGCGCTTGCAGCCCAGAAGGTCAAACGTGTCCTGGGCTGCATCGAAAGTAGTGTGGCCAGCAGGGCGAGAAAGGAGATTCTCCCCATCTACTCTGCTCTTGTGAGACTCCACCTGGAGTCCTGTATCCCGTTCTGGAATCCCCAACATAAGAAGGACATGGAATTGTTGGAATGGGTCCAGAGGAGGGCTACAAAGATGACCAGAGGACTGGAGCACCTCTGCTATGAGGGCAGGCTGAGAGAGTTGGGGTTGTTCAGCCTGGAGAAGAGAAGGCTCCAGTGGGATCTAATAGTGGCCTTTCAGTACCTGAGGAGGGGCTACAGGAAAGCTGGGGAGGGATTTTTTGCAAAGGCAAGTAGTGACAGGACAAAGGGTAATGGCTTTAAATTGGAAAGGGGAAGATTTAGATTGGACATTAGGAAGAAATTCTCCACATAGAGGGTGGTGAGGCACTGGCACAGGTTGCCCAGGGAAGCTGTGGATGCTCCCTCCCTGGAAGTGTTCAAGGCCAGGTTGGATGGGGCCTTGAGCAGCCTGGTCTGGTAGGAAGTGTTCCTACCCATGGCAAGGGGGTTGAACTGATCGTTAAGGTCCTTTCCAACCCAAACCATTCTATGATTCTATGATTCTATTATTAAAATAGCATGAACCAAATTAATATTCAAATCTGTGACACTTCCTAAAAGCACTAGTCACAAGAAAATTGCATTAGGGCACTAACCCTCCTCCAAGTCACTGACAAAATAGCCCACTGGTGGGTGACTGGTAAATTTTGTATCATTCAGAAGAAAAAAAAATAAAATCAGGGGAGCTAAGCATTATATATATTAATACTGAATAGTTATTATGTTCTGGTCATCTGTTAAAGAGCTGTTAGCGAGATGACGCTCACTTTTCAGAAGAAAAACATACTTAAATGGGTTTTATATCTCTTAAGTGTAAGCGATTAATTTTTTAAGGCATGGTCAGTCACTATTTTTTCAGGCATATTTCTTCTTTTCCCTTATAACAGCCTAACCATAAACCTGTTGTTGCAAATCTGATGGATACCACCCCATTCTCTGTAGGAGTTACAGTTTACTTACAGATAAGAAGGCACTTCTGCCACAAGATTCAAATCATGATTTGGCTTTTCAACAGTCCTAAAACACCAGAGTGTTCTATTTTTTTCTTCAGCCCAATCCCAAACTCTTAAATAATCAAATCCAAGTTTCCACATTATGTGCAAACACAGTCGTTGCTAATTTAAAAAAAAAGGCATAGAAATTAAACACAGTATGTCATTTTAGGACAGGGTCACTGCTCATGTGTTAATGACAACTAGGATATGAGATATGCAGGCTATGGTCTGGTTTAACGACAAGAAAAAAACAGAACCTCCCCAGAAGATGCTCTAGCCAGTGCAGGAAAGGTCTAAAATCAAAAAATTCAAAAACTGCCTAAAGGCAGCCCAGCCATCCATAGAGTGATTAGTGCAAGGCCTGGTTGCAACAACCATTTCTTTACTGAAGTCTACTGAGTACAAAGAAATACGAAGATAATACAAAAGTTTCTTCGGTGCTCTTTAGGGCATTGATAGAAAACCCAGGGAAAAATTAAATAATATTTTGATTGGCTGGAATGTCCATTTCAGCAATTCACAGTATCACAGTATCACAGTATCACAAGGTTGGAAATGACCTCCGAGATCATCAAGTCCAACCTATATCCCAACACTAACACCAACACTAACACCAACCATCATCTAAACCATGGCACTCAGTGCCTCATCCAATCTCCCCTTAAACACCTCCAGGGTCGGCGACTCCACCACCTTCCTGAGCAGCGCATTCCAATGGCCGATCACCCTTTCAGTGAAGAACTTTTTCCTCACATCAAGCCTAAACTTTCCCTGACGAAGCTTGAGTCCATGCCCTCTAGTTCTGTCACTGGTCACCAGAGAGAAGAGACCAACCCCTGCCTGACTACAACCTCCTTTTAGGTAGTTGTAGAGAGCAATGAGGTCTCCCCTGAGCCTCCTCTTCTTTAGACTAAACAGCCCCAACTCCCTCAGTCGCTCCTCATAGGGCTTGTGCTCCAGCCCCTTCACCATCTTCGTTGCCCTCCTCTGAACACATTCCAGTATCCTAATATCTTTCCCAAACTGGGGGGCCCAGAACTGTACACAATATTCAAGATGAGGCCTGACCAGTGCCTCCCAGGTCCTTTACTGCCTGACTACTCTCCAGCCGCTCTGTCCCCAGTCTGTAGCTATGCATGGGATTGTTGTGTCCAAAATGAAGTACCCGACATTTGGACTTATTAAACATCATCCCATTAGAATCGGCCCATCTCTCCAATCTGTCCAGGTCCCTCTGTAGGGCCATCCTACCCTCTAGCAGATCAACCCTTCCTCCCAGCTTGGTATCATCTGCAAACTTGCTGATGATGGACTCAATGCCCTCATCCAGATCATCAATAAAGATATTAAACAGGACGGGACCCAACAACGATCCCTGGGAGACACCACTGGTGACTGGTTGCCAACTGGCTGAAACACCATTCACCACCACTCTTTGGGCTCGGCCATCCAGCCAATTCCTAACCCAGCACAGAGTGCTCCCATCTAAGCCACGGGCTGCCAGCTTCTCTAGGAGTCTACTGTGGGGGACAGTGTCAAAGGCCTTGCTAAAGTCCAGGTATACCACATCCACAGCCTTCCTCTCATCCACCAGGCGAGTCACATGGTCATAAAAGGAGATCAGGTTGGTCAGGCAGGACCTACCCCTCCTAAACCCATGCTGACTGGGCCTGATCTCTTGACCGTTCTGCAGGTGCGGCATGATTTCACCCAGGATTATCTGCTCCATGATTTTACCTGGGACCGAGGTCAGGCTGACAGGTCTGTAATTACCTGGATCATCCTTACGGCCCTTCTTGTGGATGGGCGTCACATTGGCCAACTTCCAGTCTTCCAGGACCTCTCCAGTGAGCCAGGACTGCTGAAAGATGATGGAGAGCGGCTTAGCAAGCTCATCCACCAGCTCTCTCAACACCCTAAGATGGATTCCATCCGGCCCCATAGACTTATGAGGGTCCAAGTGGCTCAGCAGGTCTCTAACTTCCTCCTCATGGATTGCAGGAGGGCCATATTTCACCCTGCCCCCATCAACCACTTCAGAGGGACAAAAGAGTGACTTGAGAAGAAACTTGCAAAAAGTTTCAAAAGTCAAGCACAAAAGAGGTTAGCACCAGGAGATACAACAAAAAAAATAGTCTAGCCTATGATCCAGAGTACTGTATTGTTCTTAAAAAGCTTACATAATTCTGGAAAATCATGTGCTGTTCTTCCAGCAAACAGTTTCAATCATTCCTTTTTGGAATGCACTTCTTCCTTTTGGTGCTCAGTTAAAACTGGATTTTATTTCTTTTGTACCGTGGCTCATCATGTTTTGCTCTTCTGGATCAATTCTTTCCTTCTTGATTTGATATTTCTTGGATGCTTAATCTTTAAACAACTTACCTTTTAATAGTCACATTAAACATGGCACAGCAGTACTACCTTCTGGTGTTGTCCTTAAGCACTATTTTTTGAAGCCTTGTCAGAAGGATTGACTTTCCACTCCCTTGCCTTGAGTCAACAGGTTGTCACTAAAGTCTATGCCAAGCCTTTTTTCTTTGCATTCTTTTCCACCCTATATTTTGTCCCTATATTTTGCTAACTTCCCAAAAGTCAACAGAGCATCACCGCTTACTGATGGCACCACAGGCCAATACATCCAGGTACATACAGCATCATTACATCCCCATGCAAACAATAGGTGTTTTATCCCAGTGAAGGGGTTTACAAACTGTGTATTTACCAGTATTTCTTTTCAATTCTTAGTTGCTGTGACAATTACTCCCAGGAAAGCTAAGCATAAAGGCTCAATTTTACCCTTCATCAGTTCAGAACCAATTGTTTTATGAACTCCATTAGGAAAGATTTGTTTATGGTCACATTCCTCTGGACCAGAATATTTGTATTTCTCTGCTATTGGTAAGGAGAGAACACCACAGACCAGGCACTATTTAACTGCAGCTACACAATACAATAATTTTGAGTCTATTATTCCCATCCCACAAAGTCTTGCCAAAAATCAGGTTTTAAAACAGTGATATATTCAGGCAGACTAACTCCTGAAAAGACATGTTGGTTGTTTTAATTAGGAACCTCAGAAAACTTTTAGGAGCGTGAAGCTCTTTTAAGTTCTTTTAAGCTCATTTAAGCTAAAATAAAATAAAAATAAAAGAAAAACACACACACAAAACCACCATAAAGAACAAACCATTGTATAGTTGTCTTTGTCGCCATTTCTGTTTTGACCCATTTCAGGGAAGCACCTCTGTTCAGGAAAGCAATCACGGACAAGTTCAAAACAAGCACTTTCTTAGGTTCTGGCCTAAACACAGGCAATATTCGGGCAGTTTTTGTAAACTAGCAGCCTTATGAAAGTTTGAACAATGTATATTTTTCGACTTTCTGTTTTCAAATACAGAAAACTTGCCCAGTAATGATTACAAAACACTGCCAACTGTGAAGTGATGAGGGCAAATACTAATAGAAGGACTTCACCTGCTCTGGTTCCAGCTGTGCAATATATTTGTATGTCATACATACAAATCAGATGAATCTGCCATTTCATTCATTATTACACTCCTGGTTTAAAGTCTTCTAGATTTTTTACTTGGAATATGGATTTTCAAACAAAGCTTACTGCAAGCTATCCTTTTGACAGCGTATGGACCACCACAGCACTTCTTGGAAATCTTCATTCCTTGCAGTAGATTCAGCCTCCTCCAGTACTCCTACACAGGAATGTAAGAGTTTTCAAGACAGAATGATACATGACACTGAATATTGCTATGTGCAATAATGTGCTGCAATTGCCAGCAGTCCTTTATGTTTAAAATTTTATTCCGTTCTCATATCAACTCCAAGGACCAGCAGAATAATAGAGATATCTGCAAAGGGGAGCAAGAGATCTTTACAGATCCTTCTGCCCTACCATAATTTACTGCCTTTACATCCCATCCTGATGGCTGGTTGCTTCCTTCATCAGCACAGTGCTTTTTCCATTATGACAGAAAACAATGAGGCAAGAGGAAAAGACCTGCAATCACGAAGCAACCCAGCGATAGCCCAGCTAATAACATGAAATAAAATGCATTGTGCTTCCCTGCTTCTGTGAGAGAAAATGATGAAACACAAACCCAGCTCTCATCATTCAGCAGTCTGGCTTAAGAAAAAAAAAAAGAAGAAGAAGAAGAAAAGAGACACCACAGGACAGCTGAAGAAAAAGACTCTGGATGTTGTCACAGAAATTGTTCTATTTTCTGTATTGCATAACTAACCATTTTTAGGTTTGTCTTTGTACCTGCACCCATAAAGTTGTCGGACCTCATAAAAGTGAAGGATACTACAGTATTTGACAATAAATCACATTCTTGGCAAGCAGTAACAGCCATCATGTTCCAGAAAGCATATGTATGTTATGTCTCACATGTAGATTACTCCCTCCAATAACTCACAATCAAATAGCTCTTTGTTACATTTTCTATCCTACAAGAAAAACATTGATGATTGTAATGCGGGAAGATAGTTACCGCCTTCTGTCTATTTATTTGCCAATAAGACTGCTCAAAACAATCATAAATTTATTGTGTTTAGCCTTTTTCCCAAAAGTGAAATTGTTATAAATCCAATCCAAATCCAATAAAATAAAGAATGTCTTTACAGTCCATTTCATAATCTTTCAGTAAAAAAATGTATTTTTTGACCAGATTTTTCCCATTTTTTCCAAAACAAAAAGAAGCCTTTATCACTTCCACAAAAACAAAAAAGGTTTGAAAAGTTCTGATTTTCAACAATTTGTTGCCCCTCATCATCTTTTCTGAAAATAGCTGGATTTTGTAATCCAAACTGTTAATTATTCCTTAAGCAGTCTGACTTCTGGGGGAAATACCTGAGAGCAATGAAAAACAGAAAAGCAATAGAGGCTACCAGAGCCCTTCCAGCTACGATGCTAACAAACGTACAGTTCAATGCTGGGCAGCCCTAGGTGCAAACATCAGATGGGGCTCACAGCACCCGACAGGGCCATTACCCAAAAAGTGCTCTGCAAGCAGATATACAAGAAGAGGTGACACACAATACTATGCTTTGAGTCACATTTGATCCACATAGTGATTTTACATGGGAATGGTTGAGCTGCCCTCCACCCAGCTGCGCCACAGGATTTTCCGAGCTTTTAAAAAAAAGAGGAGTTTTCAGTCTCTGCTACTCTGTCTCCAAGCGCTCGATCTGAACACAAAGTGACTACCCTCAGGATTACAGAGGGAAGAGATCTAAACCTCTTCTGCTAAAGACATCACCAGACTTTGCTGGTTTTCACTCCTATGATTTTACAATTAAGTAAACAACTTTCTTCAAGAATATTGCAAAGCATTGGGTACAAGCTGAGTAGGTATATCACCCAACAAGGCATTTTTTCTTAAAATTACTTCCTTCCATCTGAAATACAGAATATTACATTCAATTTGCTATTTATGTAATCTCCGCCATACGATGCATACAGAGACTATGTATTCTTTGCGATTTTATAGAGGAACACTTCAAAAAAAGCAAAGGCATAAGTCTATTTATGAGCTACAGATGTATATTAGCCCCTGAAATTATAGCTTCCCATATTACTGTGGGTCCGCATTTCTTTGCAGCATTTTCATTTTTATCAGTTTCATCAGAGTACAATGATAAATGGATGTTGCATACCCCCAGGCTCACAAGCAGCTGAGAAAAGATCTGCCATTATAGGAATATACAAATGCTAGATTTGAATAAATACACTGTGTCATGCAGCTGTATAGAGCAGACATATATAACATATTAGTATCAGACACATGCATATTATATATAACTTTATTCTAATAATGCATTTATACCCTGATTTATTCAAACTCTATGTGATGAGCTTAATTATATAGACAAATTAAGAAGTGCATAATAATTTTCAGCTCAGAGACCAGCACCTACTGCGGTGGCCTTCTGCACAGGGATGAATTTTCCTTCTAAAAACCACTGTGTACAATAATTAAGAAAGAAACAACCTCCTTTGTCATGGTTGCATCTATTCAGCAAAAGGAAGTTAGTGATTAATGCCTGAGATATTTTTCACAGTGAAAGAATCCGCTTCCTCCATATACTTTGATTTACTCTCTCTTATTATTGTGTTGTATTTTGACAAAGGATGTTGTACCTGTTTATCACACCTGGTCTTAATCTTCGTTACTAATCCAGCTCCTGAAATACTCAGACTTCATGCAAACCATTAGTATTTGTACACAACCACGTTACAAACTGCTGCAGAAATAAAGCAGCTCTTTTCAGCCAGACTACCCTCTTAAAAAGGCTCAGTATTTTCTCTTAAAGGGAGAAATTTAATCAAGACGAGGCACCAGAATTTGTCCTGCAAAGTGATATTCATTGTATAACGTCTTGGCAGCAACTTCATTTTCTGTCAGTTGCCAAAATACTGGATCAAAAGTTGCTTATTCTGAAAACCATTAAAACTGATTTTTCTCTCACAAGCTGTTCCAATACAACCAGTCATGGGTATGGTTCCCTGCTCAGTGCCAGATAGGTGCTTTGCTAGGGAGGGGTGCAAGGGGTAGCAGAGGAGGCACAGGGGCTTGCCCTGCCACTGCCATCACCAAGCCAGGCACCATCTCACACAGGCACGAACACCCACCTGGCAGGGATCAAACCCATCCTGACTACAAGTCCATGTCCTCCTAAAAACACTGAGCATGCAAAGCGCTCTCTTCCCCGTCTTGGAGGTTCACCGCACAAGAGCCCAAATCCTAAGCCTCCACAGTCCCCTCAGCCTTCTTCCTGTCTTCCCTTCCCCTCTTGGCTATTTGTACCTTGAGCTATCTCCGCAGGCCACAGAGATGCCTTCCATTTCCCACACCCTGCAGTCCACACCCAGACTCGGGAAAAAAGCCCCACCAGTGGCCACAGGCAGGGATGATCCTGGCTGTGAGACAGAGATCAGCCTGCACAGAGACCCCAGCCAGGGCTTACAAGTCACATTCAACAAGAACGCTACCACCTGTTTGGCTATGACACTTGCCTAGATAAAAATTAAATACATTTTAAAAAAAAAAACCCACAATTTTAACTCTAATTTGAATATTTTTAGAGACACTTCTTCAGTGGGGACAGAAATTTGCCAGGAAAACATAATGCTCTGGGAGTTGCTGCATCAGCCTTCGGTCTGACTAGCAGCATTTACTCCCTGCAGCTTATTGCTTGAAAACGGATAAATGCTGGGAAATTACTCACTAACAGCACTTAGGAGCCACAGTACAAAGTGATGTTTGGTTTGGAAATAAGATTACAACTTATACAGTGATTCATAAATATTTGCACTTTATAATTGTTTCTGCAAATGAATTGGCAAGTCAATCCACACGGGAATGGGATTCTCACCCTACAAAGGGAACGAGCTGCAGAATTTTAACTAGTTTCCTTCTTTGTGCCTGTGAGCCCTGGTCACTTTTCCTCTCTTGGAGCTCTTCCCTCACAATGTGCAAGGGAAAAATTACTAATTCTTCCTTTGGAAGTCTTCTTACTTGGAGCTGTTCGATAAAGGCAGCCATTCCCAAAAACCAACAAGACTGGCAGAAATAAAGCGATGATCCATTTTGAAATAGAGGTGGTGTTTCATTCAAGCTCCTGCAACTCCTCCTTTGTATCACGCAAGAAAGTGTATATACTTAAGGCGATGCTGCCACAAAGAGGCAACATGCTCTGGCTCTTGCAGCACACAGAAATCCACCCATTGGGTTCCAGACAGAAGGACAATCAGTCTTATAAATACTATTTACAGTGATATTAAAGAAATCTCTAGTAATACTGAGGAAACCAGAAGAAGCTTACTTAGCCCATGACACCAGGATAATGCACACCCCCAAGGGTGCTTTCCTGCTTTCCTGAAGTCCAGATATCTGGAGTTGCCATCCCACATGTTCTCTTTATCCTGCCTGACCTAAAGATATGTGGAGGCTGGAGATCCCTCCCCAGGCTGTTGAGTGGCAAACTGGGAGTATACAGCCAGGAATTTCTCTCTCCTTTCTCATACACCATGGAAAGAAAGGGAGGGAACTTCAAAAGCCTGGAAAAGAAAAAAAAATCTGAGCACTAAACAACAGCTCCACAGCAGCCCAAAAGTGTAGTGGTCAACCTACCAGTGCACAAAGCTGTGACAGCTTACATGCAGACAAAAAAAACCACTTAAGGATGCAGCTCATGGCCAAACACCACATTACAGCCGTCTACTGTGCCTCGCGAACATCCTACCTAGCAATAAAGTTGTTCTCCCAAGCCCACAGCATAAAGGCTGCCTCTCCTAGAAGAAAGAGAAAATAACATGTGTAGGAATTCTCTTGGGAATCACTCTCAAGCCTTCCTCTCCCCCACTCCCTTCCACGTACTCCTCCATCCAGACAGACAGGTATACACACTTTGCAATTTTTCTCTTTTTCTGCACTGAGTTGGACTCTCAAAGGGGAATTCAGGCAAGAAAACCTAAACCAGAATTTGGTGCTGCAAACACATCACCTGGTGGGTCTTTCTGCTTTCCAAAGGGAAATTGCTGTCTTCAGGACAAGCTTTCTTGTTCAGTAAGCCAGGTTGAGAAGAAAGAAGATAAGCATGCCTAAAAATTAAGGAAAATAAACACATTTACTAATATTATAAAGAAACTATCCACATGTACCTTCCACAAAACAAGTCCTCCATTACTGAATCAATGATCAAGAACACACTAGGAAGCCACAGCGTGCTAAACTTAGGCCACTAGAAGTGCATTTCAAATCAAACTGAATCAAGTGCACGTCCTTAAACTGATCACAGTAGATGTTTGCTTCTCCATTTTGGACATCAGCTCCTTTCTCTCCCTAGCCCATGTACCTGGTAAGCTCCCTGAGATGTCTCCCAAATTCCAGCAAGTATACCAATTTCTGATCATTTGAGAGAGAGTGTTGCTAAGCAACACCTTTTCTCTCTCCCTTTCTTTTTTTTTTTTGGTTCAATTACACTTAAAAAATCCAGAATGTGCTGGATATGAGCAGAGAGAGATGTTACTTAAAGTTTTACTCATGCTATCACAGATTCTCTAACAAAAAAAAAAAGTTGAATCAAAATTTTCAAGTCTTTTACTAAAACAACACCAAAGAAGCAGCTCAATTCTATGGAAGACAAATTGTAGTTCTTATATCCAGCTCAGTCTTCAAATGAGAAATAAGTTTGTTAATAATATGATTTCACCTACTCTTACCTACAGCCTGTCTTATGTTTTTTGGAGCTCCTGTGCTAATCAGCTTTCTTCCATTCATTATTTCCTTTCCACTCGTATTCCGCCCATGTGTGTGGAGGTTGAAGGACCCTTTTACCTTACTTGGTTACTGTAAACACATGAAATAAAAAAATCCACATAAGCGACGACACAAAGCATGAAATACTAGTGGAAGCTTTTCTTTTAATTTCAACAGATTTTGGATCAGACCCTAAGAAAAGAGTTGGGCCATTTATAAATTTCCTTGCAGACACTGCACATAAAATCATGAAGCCGTTTCTGTAAAGCGGCTCATTAATTTAAAAGGGTGGTTGATCCCTGAAGGCAAGACCCACTTCAACAGGAAGGTTCTGATGTCACACCGGGATTTCATTAGTGCACCAGCTAGAAAAGATGCTAAAATAAAATGTAAATAACTACCTAATTATGCATGCACTACAAAATGGAGCGCCTCCAAAGTAATTAGAAATGTCCATACATGGCAGTCGGAACTATACGCTGAGCACAGAGGGTTCGTGCTCTCCAGCTATGACAAGTGAGTGATTCTAGGCTGTGATGGGGCAAAAAGAGGGCATTTCGTAAGGACTGAACTGTTGCCAAACCAAGACAATCATCCTTGTCTATCAGAAGAAGACAAGTTCCTTCCATGGTAAGGAAGGCTGAAATCTTGTATTAGCAGAGAGATAAAAATGGATTGTTTTCAACAGAGCTGAACCTCAGTAAAGACAAATATAGTTATGCATATTGCCAGTGAAAATAGTGGGAGCTACGAGGGAGAATTAATATAGTGACAAGTCAGGAACTAAGATATTTCCCCTTCCCTTCACCAACTAAAATTTTCTTTTATTTTCGTGTCATTATTCTACCTGTAAAACCAAAGGATTCAATGTAAATGCTTCATTATTTTTTTAGAACTCCTTGTTAGACCTTTCTAATCCTTGACACAAAGAAATGTCATTTTAAAATTATTTTTCTTCTAATGAAGGTACCATCTTTGCTAGGAGATGTGGGAAACTTTCTTTGTAGAGAATACAATTATGCAGAATGACACAAATTTTGCTGTCATTTGCAATCCTAAAACTCCTATGGAGCTATTGAAGCTACATGGGCATTTCAGAGAAGAATCTATTTTAACTCTTAGACACTCTCCACTATTTTTTACAGCAAAAGCTGTCACTTCCCACTCAATTCTTCTGCTAAGACATCACTTCTCCTCTGCTGCAATTTGAACTGAGTTCCGTTCTGTCACACCGATGTGATGTTTGGTACCTGGGCCAGAGGTTTTATTCCTGAAGTCAGATCAGACCTGTAGTAGCATGATTAGAAGCCAGCATAAACACCAGGCAGAGCCTCAGCCTAGTTGTGTCCCTTCTCAAGCCTTCCCTCTATTTTGATTTAGAAATTGATACACTGGGTAAGAGCCTCTCATGTCTCTCTTTCTTGACTGGATGTTGTGGGTGCTACTGCTACAGACATCTCTCTTCTTTTTGCCATATCACAGTAAAACAAGAAACATCCCTCAGTTTTAAGGTTCTTTAAGGTTCACACTATTGGCACTCAAGCCACTGTGTTTCTTCCTATAGATCAACTCTCTGTGCTTCATGCAAATGCCTATCTTGTTGTCGCCTTTGTCATATTTACTCATAACTTCTACTCCTCCTAGCATATATCTGAACATGCTCCTATCAAGGAAAGCCAGATTCCTCCTCCTGTCTTCTTTTCAGAGTTATTTACAGCCTTACATGTTACAAGAGGTTTTTCAGCTCAACTAACAACCATTTTACATATGTTTGTGTAATTCCTTATATACTACAGGTCTTTTCTGTGTAAACCAGAGTTGCTTAGGAACCCTTGACCACTGTACCCCCAGGGCTGGTCTATATCTTACCCTCTCTTGTGCCTTTAGTTGGAAAGCAGAGCTCAGCAACAGCCCAAACAAAAGTCCTGTCCCGATTGCGTCATTCTAGTTACCAGGTACCCCCCACAAAACAAAAGCAGTCAACAACACACTTATCACAGTAACCTACATTTTGGAATAGATGCTAGATAAAATGTAAGCTGCTTTTACGGCGTAGTTTCAAGGTATTTCTCAAGTAAGGTTTCATATATATGCTCCTGGAGAAAGCACCACTGTTCTCCCGCTCTCCCCTCAGGCCAGCAAAGTCTGCCTCATTAATAACTAAGGTTAAAAGACAAATAAAATTGAGGTAGATAAATGTACTTTCCCAAATGAGAAAAGAACTGAGGGTCTAGAAGAAAAGTGTCTTCTAGTAAGAATATCCCAAGATTATCATGGGCTCAGTTGCCATTTCTATGCAGTTTTTTAAAACCCTGCTGTTCGTTTACCTTGGGTGTTTGGGATTTCTAACACAGGGCTGATCTTCACATGTTTTAAGGGAGAGACCATGTTCATCAAGAAGAGCAGGGTGGGAGCAAGGCAGGGAAAGAGATGCACACCAGCCTGTCCACACAGAGGCAGAAGGCATGGACATCACTATGTGGAGGTCAAGGAGGGCTCACCTCACACGAAGAACAGCCTCACCTGTAACTTATGTTACATACAAAGCATGTGGTGGTTGCCATGGGAAATACCTTTGTTTTCCCAGGCAGAGTACATAGATGTGTGCAACCCCCAACTCGCTTATTGTAAGTTACTGCTTTCTCAAGGGTTCAGGAACTTAGGAAGTTTCCTCTCTTGAAATTGCATAAAGTGTTATTTAATAAACTCTTTTTTTGGGTATTGCAATTACACCTGTGCCGAGAAAGGCAGGTGTCTGCTCAGACAAAAATGGGGAGTGAAGGTCAGGAGGTTGGGTATGCTGGAGGGCAAAAGCCATCAGATACCCTGTCCTTCAGAGCTCCTGCATGGTCATGGAAATAAAGGGAAGCAATTAAAGGAGAGATGTCCTATGCAGAAAAGCATATCATGGAGCTTAAATACATTGTGAATATTGTGAATTGATTGATGAATTGCAGCAAGTTTCACCACAGCCACTATAGTAAGTCCTTAAAACACAGAGGTAGGTTTTTTTAACAGCATGTAATTTTAAAAAACACCTTCAAATTTAAAAACATGCCAAGGTTCAGGCTGACAACTGAGAACAGAGCATGAACAAGGTGAGTTTATTTTTTTATGGTTATTAAATAAAACTAAATGCTCTTTTCAAAGTTTCTGGACTGAAAAACAATTTAACAGTGCAAGTGTACACTGTATACCCTTTCAGAATCACAAAAAAACCCCATTAGATATCCTTTTGCATAGTATTTAGTTACAAAAATAAAATAAAATAAATCAGTGCATTCACGGTCAATTACTTCTTTGCGTCAGCAAAAATAAACATACAATTATTAAACTAGAAATCATCTGCTCTGTTGAAGTCAAGGGGTGAACACTGGATCCTAAAAAGATGACAGATCCAAAGGGCAAAACACACTCAAATTTCTCTGGGAAGTGTTTGCTGCATAAGTAGGGCATTTACAACTCTCTGTGTGCAGTCTTCAGCATTTTCTTTTTTTTTCCCTTCTTTTTTTAGACAATATAGAAGGGGGGAGAGCTGCTTCTGGTTTACAGGCTAGAAGACGGGATTTGCAACATGCCATATTTTGTGTGGTCTAGCAAGCTACTACTGGTTCAGGGAGCATACTATTTGCAAGTGTTTTCCCAGATAATAACACCATGTGCATGTGTTTTATACCCGAGTCATATAGAAGGTTTATAATCCGAATGTATAAATAACCAAATAACCTTGTGCTAAAGAAGGTAAGAAATGCTAGAGGGAAAACAAATAACAAGAAACCATGTTTGGAGAGGAAAAAAAATAAAAAGGAGAGCGAGTGAAGGTGCTGCTGCTATTTTTCTAGTGCAGTGAGGTAGTTTGTGAGGAGCTTTACATTCCTGGAAGATAATGTTAAATTATAACCATACTTTATCCATTCAAATCATTAACAAGATGATTTAAGCTAGCTCCTGCCGAGGACTTGATCTGGGGGTAGGAATACACAGGAAAGGAGAAGGTACTTCACTCCTTGCTGTATTCTGGAAGTATTACTTGAATTACATTCAAGTCATCAGATAATTATGAACTTTCTTTTCCTTTATATTTATATGGAATATTTATTGAATTGCATAGTGTGCTTTACAATAAAGTGCTTTTTACGTCGGTTTCTTTGTTCATCCAAAATAAAACTGACAGTTATCCTTTTATAAGCTATTCTGAGAACATTTTCTCTTCTTTGAAACTGATTGATGCACTACTTTAAATGTTCCTGCAAATATCGTTTCAATTCAAGTTTCTGCATAATGTAATAAGAAGATAAAAGAATTCTATACTTCAACAAGAGACATTACAAAGCAACTAGAGACATTATCAAGGGCATTAACAAGCTCCTAATAGCAATAAAACCTTTTAACTGTCTGATGTAGAACATGCTCCCACCAAACCACCACATATTATGGTAATTGGCTCCAATTTCTGAATCTTTCATTGTAAAGTTACAAAGAGTTAGGTAGAACTGAAAAGTGAACCTGAAGTGAATACACAGCTTAGTTGCTTATCTGGTTTTTTATTATTGTTATTGCAGTGTTTTCTTTATAATATACAAAATCAGCATGAGTCCCAGTTGCAGCAGCAGCATTTTATGTTCTGTTCTAAGGCTGCTGATCCTCATGTTACTCTTGTTTCTCAATACCTGAGCGTACATAGTTTTAGTCCTTCTAACAGCTTATCATTTAAACAGACCATTGCAATGTGTGAATTAGTCGTATGTCAGCCACTTCGCATGTTCGTTCACTGGAAGTTTAGAAAATTAAATATAACTTAACTTCAAGGTTCTAATTTACCTTTGGAAATAACGAGCAGTATGTTGCTTACTTTTTGGGGGGAGGGGTTCCACTCTCAAAAACATAACATTCGGCCTTCATGCAGATACCCAGGAAAGTAAATACAAATTTCAGTAAACTATAAAAATAAAACCAGAACCTGTAGCAGAAAAGTGGAGAAGTGACATGAGGTTCTCTGGCGATTAACCTGCAGTGTAAAGCCATATGTCCTGCTGACACGTCCATCATACCACGTCATCCTTCACCAGCTGGAAACCTGTTTACTCAAGAAGGGCAATCCTATTGGTATCTAGAATCGTGCTCCTAAAAAGAAGCTGTCACTTTGTGTCTCTGGAACAATTCTGGCGCAATGGAGAAGACGCCAAGAAACAAAGTACAGCGAAAGAATCTCCAAGAGGTCAGGGAACAATGAACCAAACAAAAAACAAACAAACCTAAAATGTTTCCAGCCCAAAGCTTGGAGTTCAGACACCACAAAACCTGCCAGGCTCAATCCACCTTAAAATGATTTGCTTTGGAAGCATATATGCAAGGTTTACAGAAGAAAGGCACGCTGGAAACACTGAACAGGATAACTGGACTACACACATCTCTTTCGCAAAAGAGGAAGAAACTACCTAGTTTCTGAAGTTCTTGCTGATGGTGTGAAAGAGGATCACTTGGACTTCTCTGAGATCATAAAAGCACAGCATGCAATTTCTATCTACTCTGGAAAAGTAGTGCCACGATTTCCTGCAATGTTTAATGGCACCATCTTTTCATTACAGTGTAAATTAAAGTAATCCTTTATTATTGCCATTATCAAAGGCTGCTTTAATTAGACTCACTTAAATGTTTGTTAAGGTTTTTGACAACAAAGCACACAATTATTACACGATTACAAACATGCTTTTCACACAGTTACTAATGAACTTCCTTTTCCCCAAAAAATCTGTCAGTGTTCTCTTATCACAGTAACTGTAGTAAAAGTTTGTAGGGAAAAACAAATAATAAAAAAAAGACTTGAGGAGCAACAGAAACACAAGAAACCTGTGGTGACACCAATTATGTAGGTGAAACATTTTATCAAAACATTGTAACTATCATGACTCCACTTTCACAAAACATGAAATGGAGTTTTTGTTTGACACCAGGTTTTCTGTATAAATTCTACTGAAATCCACATAGCCTTGCCTGTTGCTTATTCCAGTCTACTATATCTCTGAAGTTAACTCATTAACTGTTACGAGTGGGATATTAGCCTTGAGAAGACAGAACCGGCATCACTCAATGCCTTATTATTGTACACATTTCTGCAGCAAATCAAAGCCTACTGCTAACACTGCTCTCTGTCATGGATCAACCTTATGAATGGTGGCATTGTTAAACGTATTTTTAGGGCATTTTAGAAGAATTTCATTGTTAAAGCAGTACATTTCCAAGTCATCGTTTTACAGGAAATAAGCAGAAAGAAGTCAGCAATTACAGAGCATGGGAAGGGGAATAACCAGGCATCACAGCACTGTCTTTAATAGAGAGTCGAGACAAAAATCTCTCTGATACTGCCTGAAGAAAAGGAGACGCGTTAGTTCTCCCCTGCAAACAGGTTACTGTTAGATTATCGCTAGGGCTGAACGACAGCCAAGCCTTTCCAGTGAACAGGCGCGCTGGGACCGAGAGTTTACATCACCGTATTCATGTTTTAGAGAAAAAAATCCACAACCCATCCCGGGCGGCGCGGGGAATGGATAAAAACCCGCACCACACTTGCTGGACAGGGGCGGGGTCGCGCAGGGGGGCCCTCAGGGCGGGGAGCGGGGGAGCGGTGGCGGCGGCGGTGGCGCGGGCCCGGCCTCCGCCGCGGTGCACGAGCGCCCCCTCGCGGAACGCGGGAAGAGGGCGCGGCAACCCCACCTCTCCCGCCTGGGTGCCCCCCCCTGCGCGACCCCCCGCCTCCCCAGCAAGTGTGGTGCGGGTTTTTATCCATTCCCCGCGCCGCCCGGGATGGGCTGTGGATGTTTTTCTCTAAGACATGAATACGGTGACGTAAACTCTCGGTCCCAGCGCGCCTGTTCACTGGAAAGGCTTGGCTGTCGTTCAGCCCTAGCGATAATCTAACAGTAACCTGTTTGCAGGGGAGAACTAACGCGTCTTCTCTTCTTCAGGCAGTATTAGAGAGATTTTTGTCTCGACTCTCTATTAAAGACAGTGTTATGATGCCTGATTAATCTCACCGGGTCTGTGTTTCTAGTTATCTGTATACACACACCACAACGGCAAGCGACCCTTCTCAGTCTGGTGTTCAGCACAGCCCTCCTGGAAGCCCAGTCCCAACTGGCCTCTCTTTGTACTCTTGCCCTATTTTTCTCCTTCTGGCATTCAGAGAGGGGAAAAAAATAAATGGGCATGTCCAAAAATGTCTGCTCGTCTCATTCAAATGTCATTGTCTTTAAAAAGCAGATTTAACAGACAAACTGCTGTCCATGAAGTGGGAATTCTATCAAAAACTTCCTCAAATTGTGCCCTTGTTGTGTTTAAAAAGGGCATCTGTGATATTTGGGGTTTAATTCCGTATTTTATATACCCCCAAGATAAGAAGGATATGGAACTCTTGGAACAGGTCCAGAGGAGACCTCAAAGATGATCAGAGGGATGCAGCACCTCTGCTACGAGGAAAGCCCGAGAGTGCTGCGGTTGTTCAGCCTGGAGAAGAGAAGGCTCCAGCGAGACCTGACAGCGGCCTTCCAGTACCTGAAGGGGCTACAGGAAAGCTGGGGAGGGATTTTTTTACAAGGGCAAGTAGTGACAGAATGAGGGGGAATGGCTTTAAATTGGAAGGGGGAAGATTTAAAGTAGACATTTGGAAGAAATTCTTCATGACGAGAGTGGTGAGGCACTGGTAGAGGTTGCCCAGGGAAGCTGTGAATGCCACCTCCCTAGAAGTGTTCGAGGTCAGTTTGAATGGGATCCTGAGCATCCTGGTCTGGTGAAAGTTGTTCCTGCCTGTGGCAGGGGATTGGAACTGGATGGGCTTTAAGGTCCCTTCCAAACCAAACCATTCTATAATTTTATGATTATATGAATCCTATTGAAAACTGCTGTGTTTAAAAGGGTATGTGGAATATTTGGGGTGAAATTTGAGTGTGAGCCGAATACAGGCAAAGCACAGGAACAACCACAAATACGCTGATAAAATGAAAAGAATAAATTTGTTCCCATTACCTTGTAATCTGAGGCAACTCCAGGATCAGCACCAGGCAGAGGGAACGCAATGAGGGACGCAAGCACCAAGGAGTTCAGTCCTTGCTTACAGTCCAGGGTGGCTCTGGATAGCAGCTGGACAGAGACAGAAATGCAAGCAGGAGAACGCAGACACCACAGAGCTCATGCCTTGCTAGCAAGCATGAAAGTGTGAGCACGGACTGCTGCTTTTTCCCCTACTTTTCAAGGGAGGGCCGAGCGTTTTCATCTCTCTTCTGCCAGAGCTGGAATCTCAACACATTATTAGGCCTCAAGTTTCACAGCCAATGTTATATAAACATTAAAGCTCTGCTCATTAAACACACAATGCAAAACAACAATTAGCACGATACGTGAGGTCTTCTACATCCCAAATGCAAGGTCACTTGAGCAGATCTATAGTTACTCCTCATCATTCTTCCGTTATACCCCCACATTAGGCAATGAATCTCTTGTTTAACAAAAACACTAGGAGAAGCGCCAAAGAGTCAGGCTTCCCAAGGAGTAGGAACACCCGTGCAGTGGCCAAGCTGCCCCTGACCCAGGGGAAGCTGCTGCTGGACCCCTTGGGGATGCCCCACTCCCACTCAGGACATGCCCACCCAACAGGAAATCTCCAGCTGTTCCACGCCCTGGGCCCAAATGTAGGTGCAACAAAAGCTGTTGAGCTCTGCAAGCCTGAACTATTCTTCCAGTACACACGAAAATGAAAGCAATAAGATTACACAGTTTGTGGTTACAAAAATCAGTTTGATTACGATTTAGAGAGATCAGTGAAATCAAATAAACCACTGAAAGGAGGATAAAAAGCTCCTTTGTAAGTTTCTACTAAACGTCACTTTATTTGAACAAGAAAGGGAGGAATGAAGGTGTGAATAAACTCAGCTCTAAGTAACGATTAATAATTGCTACTTACATGACATCAAAACGCACCAGGAGAGCCCTGGGGGACAAAGCCCTCGCAGGCACTGGGCTGCAGTAAAGAGGTTCACACTAAACACCAGTCAGGGGTCACCAGGCTCCTGCAATGTAGTGTCTCTACACGGTCTCTCCTACGTCCTCGTAATCCCCAAAACAGAGGTTTGGACCCACTGAGCACAAAGTACGGGAGCTGCTGCACAGAGCCAGGTTGCAGTGCAAGTATGGCAGGCAGCTCAGGAGCTTGGGCCACCTCACAGCAATCCCTTGGACCTACATATCTTGCAATTAACGTCCTCATGAGGATACACCAAACCACTACACACGATCTTCTCTCCCACTCCTGCATTCTTTTTCTAGACAGCTGGATGTTGTTCATAAGTGCGTAGACACATTACTGGGTAGGACAACACTAGCAGCTTATATGCTGCTACTGAGCTGCAAGAACTGACTGCGAGAGCTGCTGTACCAGCTGAAAACATGAGGTGAAGAACATCTACCTAAATCACAGACCAGCACGATGCATGATTCATTCTTGCACCTAGGAAAGGAATTGGTTTTGCTCACTCATGGAGCTCAGGTTGCATCAGCAGCAGAATTTTACAACCAGTTTCCCAGCTTTGTTTTCTTCTTCCTGTACAGAAAGTGAGGCCCTGTGTTTTGCAGAGCATTCTTGAAAGTCCACTATTTCAGTGTAGCTGCATAGTATTTAAGATACACCCCATCTTAGACTATCAATTTTTCAAAAGAAAGTGGGAAAAATCAATCTTATAAAAAAATTATAAAAATAAAACCCAAAAGTAAATAAAGAAAAATAAATTCACCTTTAAAATCCCCATCTGAAGTCACAAATCTCTCCAGGGTCATGAATGACCCTGGGCTCTCCTGAGTAAAAGCAGCTAAATTAGCTCACAATGTTATTTTTAGAAATTAGCCAATCAGAACAAATACAAATGGTTAAATGCACCAGGCAAACAGATTCTGGTTCTCTCCCTCCCCTCTATTTCATAGGCCTGACAGACAATTCAGGTTGGAAGGGACCACAGGAGTCTATCCTGTCCAGCCTCTGCTCTGGACAGGGTCAGCCATGAGACTCGAGAGGTGACTCAGGGCTTTGTCCAGTTCAGTCTTGAAACCTCCAAGGTCAGAGGTAGTGCAACCTCCCTAGGCCCTTGCTGCACTGCTGGACCACCCTCATGAAGAAAGTCACTCCTTGTAACAGCCTGAGCCTCTCGTTTCAGCTTACCATCACTGCCTCTCGGTCTCCCACCACGCACCAGCACGAAGGGCCTGGCTACGTCTCCTCCATAACATCCTTGCAGGCACTGGCAGGTTGCTGGTAGGCGCCCTCAAAAGCCACACCCTCCACAGGCTAAGCAAGTCCCTTTCCCTCAACCTCTCCTCACAGGGATCCAGCCCCAACCATCTTGGTGGCCTTCACTGAACTCACTCCACTTCAAGGATGTCTTTCTTGTATTGGAGGTCCAAATTTGATGCAGTATCTAGATGTAGTCTAGCAAGTCCTGAGAAGGGGATAATCACTTTCCTCAGCTTCCTGGATTTGTTGCTGCTAAGAAAGCCCAGGATGCTATCAGCCTTTGTTATTGCTGGCTGACCTCAGCGAGTCATTCGCCAGACTCCAGCCACTTTTCCACAGACCTGCCCCCAGCCAGTCCATTCCAGGGGAACCCCAAGCGTACCTCCTTCCCCAGGGTAGAACTTTGTATTTGTCCCTACTGAATTTCATGAAGTCTCTGGCAGCCCACTCCTTTGTCCTGGCTAGGACTGTCTGAAGAGCAGCCCAGTCCTCATGCGTGTTTATTGGCGTCCATCCCCCAGTTTGGTGACACCTGCAAACTTGATAACAGTTCACTCCACCACCCTCCCAGGTCACGGACAAGGATGTCAAACAAGCCAGGTCGCACGATAAACACCTGGTACTCTACTTGTGACACACAGAGTGAGATCCATCACCTGTCTCCCGTTACCCTCTGAGACCCACCACCCAACCAGTTTTCTACCCACCCAGTCATCCACCCATTCAGGTCTTAACATCGTAATTTGGACACTTTCTAGCATTCTCCTTTTTAAAAACATTTTCTCTTGCACTGATGTAACATACAAAGAACCGTTGGTGCATGAACCTGTTCAACAGGCAGAATAAGCAACCCAATCACCACAAAAGGCCATTTCTCCCAGCAGAGTGAAGTAAGAAAACCACAGTAATGTCCTACATTTGACTTTAGAGACAAGCCTATTTATGCAGTTTGCAGCACTGCCTTGTAGCATAAGTGCAGTTATTACACAGTATAGCAGATGTTTAAATACTTTACAGATCTAACTAGCAAGTAAAAGCCACACTGTGTGGCTGTCACCTGCTTCAGTACAGACAGGGAAAAAGGTGACATTCCCCCCCCCCACATTTTTCTTCCATAGTATTAACTTCTTTCTTCATCACTGTCTCTCCCCTGAGTCCTCATTGCCTTCACTTTTCTGTCTCCCTGTGCCTAGGTCCCCACCTCCCCACTGTCCCCAGGGTTCCTGTTTCAGTTTCCCATCTCCCTTCTCCTTCCATTCCTGAAGGACACAAGCAGCCAAAACCAGACAGGCCAAAAGAGACTTTTTCCACAGTCAGAGGGACCCAGGTGAACCTCTTCTGACTCTCACCTGTCTCCTGCTGGGGCTCTGCTGCGGGCTGCCTCCAACACTTCATGAGCAACATTTTCCATTACATTTTTCATTTCCAACTCTCAACCTTTCTATCATATGATTTAAAGTTAAAACAGCAGGAATTTTGTACATCTTATCTACTTCAATATGGTCTTTCTGTCAGCTGCTGGAAAAAGATTAGTAGACGTTAAAGCCAAAAGCCAAAATCCAGCTGTGATTCATCTCCAGCCTCACCCTAGAAACTTAGTCTCATCCTAAATACAAAAGTTTCTCTAATTGAAACCAAGGGCTTATACACACGAACGATCATTTGTAACCTTAGCACTCACTACAACACACTTTCAACTGTCATAACTAGATTTTCCTCAGCTATGCATGTTTTTTAGTGATTAACACAACAGCTAAAACAGAAAATGCTAGGTAGTTTCAGCTACTGAACCTGTATTTAACAGCTGCTCACTGCCCTGTGGGACTGTCAACACTGCTTTTGCTACAAGAGTTTTTAACTATCACATCTGCACACTGCGCTACTTTCTTCCATATCTTCCATCTACCTTGTGTCAGAGCAGTGGTTCCTAGATACCCACCAAACCACAGCAATTGATCCACAGGAAAAGCTGCACAGCTTCACATTGCCTTTGTAAAGTTCAACAAAGTTTAATGGGGAGGACACTTTATCCCTCTCATCAGCCCACCTCTTGCAACTTCATAGTTGCCTGTGGAAAGACGAAACAGCTTGGGAGTCACTCTCTGCTTTCTGTTCTAAAGAATAATGCCTTTATAATGGAATTTTTCTATAAGAAAACTAATCTGACCATATAACCAATTAGGATAACTAAGAAATTCACACAAGTATGTCTCTGCAGCAAAATACCCAGATTCCAGAATTCTGCTAATCCCAGACACTAACTGGCTTGATCCTCTAATTTACACTGACACCACATTACAATGACCTGCCTACATCTGACATTAAGTATAATCTAATGCTTGTTAATCAACAACGAGGGGAAGTGTAAGCCCTGTTTCCTTATCTAATGCTTTCCTCTTTGTCTGCTGAGAGAGTTACGAGGATTTGCCTTGTTCTGTCCATCATCTTCTTTGGTATAGACCAATCACTGGAGTAAATCTGATAAGCAGGCTGATTTCTGACCTCTTTGTTCATATTCATGTCTTATACAAATATGTTGCTGGCAATATTTCCTAGTGGTAAACTTTTGAGTCTTTTTTAACCCATTAAACAGAAATGCATTATAGAATATTAAATAAGGGAATTTCAAAGTATCATAAATATAGGATTAGGAACCTTGCCAGCAATATCTATTCCTGACAGCTGACTTTATTAAAGTTCATCAGCATTAATTGCCTCATTGTTAAAAGACTTTTGCATGTAATTATCACCAGTCTAAACACAGATTGCCTCAGGTACAGTATCTAATGTGATCATGTGTTCTGAATCTTATTAAAATAGCCAAGATGTAGCAGATTATTCTCTCCCTAGCAGTAAGGAATTGAAAGAAGCAACAGAAACAAGGGGAAATTATTTTGCTCAGCCTAACAGAGTTAATTTCTCCATCTTATTCCAATGTTTCCAGCAATGCTTTGGTGCGGTATATGCCAAAGCAAGACTTGGAGATGCCAATTCTATACCAGTGTCGTTTATCTCAAGGAGAAGTGAAAATTCCTGTGCCCCCCTAGAAAGAAAAAGCCTGAGGCATGATTGCTAAAATGGGCTTTAAACATCATGCTATATTTTAATAGACAGAAAGATGGATACATCAATGTCTAAAATAATAGTTCTTAGATTATATTTATGAGAACAAGGCAAGGCTGGAATTGTAATTTGAAGACGTCTGAGCTCTAGTATTGTGAACTAATACCCAAGGAGAGAGGACACACAGCCCCTGCTTTGAACTTCTATGCTGTTTTAAGATGTTTTCAAGATCTAAAGGTTCAGCATCAAAGACAAAATTTCATACTTTTTTTTACACCAATGTAAAATCTACACACCATATTACTATCCCATTCCCACACTCTAGTTTCTCAATAAAAAATAAATAAATCAATTACTATTCCCTTTCCTCAATGCAACAGCTCTTTTGAGACTTAACAGAATATATTCTACTCTTCTGAATCATTACATGAAATGCACACATGAAGGGTTTTTCAAAAAAAATTAAATAAAATAAATTTTTAAAATTTTGCTTGTGGATTTATTTAAAGTCAAAAAGATCATCTTAAAAGCTTCAGTATCATTTCAGGAATGAGTTTCTCATGATAGCAAATTTTGTCAATGTCAAATACCCAGCATTCTCATGTACACGCTTCTTTATACACTCACCTACCTATCACCTGCCAGGGTTCTGGAGTGACTTTTCATAGAAATTCATATTCGAGATTTGTGTTTCAGCCGCAGATTTAACAGCAAAGGACTTCAAAACTATGTTACACGGTATTTAAAAATACAGCATGAAAAGCTATATTGAATGAGGCCTTTCAACAGTGATAAAGTATTTGACTATGGAACATACACAGCTTCAGAAATTTTACAACATTTTTAAACACTACTAGATGTTCTTGATTTGATTTGATGTTGTGTGTTGTCAAGTTCTTTTGCAGTTCTCTTCTAAGAAAAGTAGCTGCAGATGTAAATGCTTGAATAAAGACAAGGCTTGTCACATACTGCCTTCCCTTACCCCTCCTCACGTTGCTTTTTCTCTCAAGTTTATTAGCATTAGTAACTGGAAGCACTGATGTAGCCTTTTAGGGTATTAGACCAAACCTGTAAATTAATGCATTGGTTCATCACAATTCATTAATCAAGCCTGTACTGGATTTAACAGACAGCAGATTATTAAAGACACCAAATTACACAGACGAAAAAACCCAGCTCCCAGAGGGTCAGATACAATGTAAATGGTTTTGCATAAAACCATAAACCTGCTATTAAATTAAAAACAGGCAAAAATTATGTCCGCTGCTTATCTAAAATTTTTTTTTAAAGAGATGTTACGCTAATTTACTTCTTAACTGGTCCTGGTTACACAGCAAAGGACTAAAGGTTAACTGCAATGGCTCCTCTGATGCTTGGTTAAGCAACTTACACTAACATATCCTGACTGAGGTGAAGAAATTAATGAAATTACTACTGTAATTCATTACTAATGGAAAATAGTCAATGCTTTCAGCCAGCAGTTCACACAAATTTTCTGCAGACATGAAGACCTAGTAGGGTGACTCATGCTCTTAAGACTCCCTACTCTCATTTCAAGTCCTAGCACCATTCATCACTGCCGAACTTTATGCCATGTTATCCAGCAAAGTTTAACAACCTTTGATCTCAATAGCTGAGGTCTTTCTACGTCTGTGACAGAGGTTTATGAAGGAAGAAAAAATAACATGTAATTTTCACCATCAATTTAGGGAATGCTAAAATAGAGAAGAAAGGCAGAATCATTACAAGCAGTATCTAAAGTATAACAGACATAGGATGCCAAAAGCAAACAGTGTAAACGAGTGTAGAATTTATATATCAATTACTGATTTAAAAGAGAACATATATAAGAAATAGTGAACACTAGCAGTAAGTAAAGAGCCTGAAAAAGACTGATATGTTGTGCTACATAGTCCTGGTATCCCTTTATACTCTTCACTAAGCCACAAAACAAATATCAAACTAAGATAGGATAGCAAAGTTTTCCATCTCAAAAGGGAGATTCAGCTGTGAGTATTGCAGTAGTTGTCATCTACAGACACCAAAAATATGTTATATTCAGTGACTTTGACATAAATAAAGTATTTAATATTACTTGACTTTATATAACATGAAACTCCTAATAGTAGCATTTTTTTATGTTAATTTATAGGGCAACATTAATTTATAGGACAATGTTGGTTTATGGGTGTGGGGTTATGCTGGGAGGAAGGTAATAAAGCTAATCATTATGATCTTCCTATTGATTTGCTTTTTGTTTGTGAGCAAGAAAGACACCAAGAGAAATACCCAAGAGAAAAGAATTGTGCAGCGTGGTTCCCAATGGAGCAGCAGGATTAAATTAATATCAGAATGGGTTTGCTTCATGGAGAAGAAACAGAATTAAAAGAGGTAAGGGAATCCATACTGAACAGAAACTTGACAAAGCGCACCCAAAGCTGGTTTGACTCTGTTCTGTGCATCCTGCCGCATGAAATGGAAAGATCTGGCACAATGAGAGTAACACCAGCACAAAGAGAGCTTTTAATGGAAGCCAGCAGATTTGCTGCCATATCCTTCCTTCCTTGTGGGGAGTGGGGCTCTGCAGACGATGTCCTCTGTACATAATTTTTTTAAGTGACACATTTTCTTCTCAGGAGAAGCCAGTGCAAATAAAAGCCAAAAGGACACGGACCAGGGAAGAGCCCCTCTGCAGATCTTGCCATTCTTTATACTCAGTCCATAAGCATCCTTCAGCTGCTTTCAGAGAACAAGGACTGAGGCAGGCAAGGATTCCCATGCACCCCACATGGTATTTCTCAGGTTAAGCTTTTGCCAATTTAAAAACTTAGCATTTCTCATAACTTACTGAAGGGTATAAGAAGAACTCTTACTCAAACCCTGGATGTCACAGCACACACCGAGAGCAAAGTGCCACTTTGCTTTACAGTTGTTACTACCATGGATTTACAGTAGCAGAACTCAAAAATTAGGTAACGTAATGTAGAAAACAAAGGAATCATAAGGTCTTTTATGGACAAAGGATGCTCGGAATGTATTCAATGTAGAATCCTTTAGTTATGTTTGTTATTTAATACATAAAAATGTCCACTTCTAAGTTAGTTCTCATCGAAATCAGCAAAATAGTGCCTTTGCGTACAATATCTATACTGAAAGACTAGAAGGTACTGTATCAAGTACAGTCCTTTTGCCAGTATCCCAGGCCAAATATCTACCTTCAAACATTGGAAGTGTAACATTTTACAATGCAAATGAGTAACTCTTCAATCAAATTTTAAAGCATTATTTGTAAATCCTATTTTAGGGTTGGGTGGAATGGTATACACAGTCCCATTCTTGATTCCAAGTGTCCCAAAACACCTGGGAGGTTAGGGACAAACTCAGCATGCATATGTGACACTGCTGTAATAGCTGAACTTCTCTACATTACAAGCAGGTGTAAACAGGGACTAGTTTAACAGCAACAAAGTACACCTTTCTAGTGCTATAAAAATTACAAAATTTTAATGTTGAATGTGTTTCTTAATAATATAAAACTCTACAAAGAATAACAAGGTTTAAATTTATTATGCAAATGCTCTTAATTTATGACAGATTGCTACTTCAAATACAAGTATTAAATCTCTATTAGATTCATTGAGGTAATGCTCTAATATGCATCACTAAGGTCTTAAATTTCTAAGCAGCTGTAGTGTTTGTTAGATGCAAATAAGGATTACCTTAATTAAAACACTATCCTCCGCATCTCAGAAGATTTAATCCAAATCTTTATATAGGGCACATTCATTATCTATCTCCAGTTAATAAAAATACGACCTACTTCAGTTACATTTCAGAATTTAACGTTGATTACCATTTTGTTAATAGAAATAAGATACTAAAGACTTTAAAGACAAGCCAAAAGCAATTTTGCCAGCCTAATTAAAATACTATTTAATGGCCTCAGAAGGAGCTTTATATTTATTCATAACTATAGAGGTAGGCTTTTAGAAACATTTTTTAAATATTGAATTAGACAACAGACTCCTAAAAATATACCTGAGATTTATAACCAACAAGCTTAAAGCAGAGCCTGAAGAGATTCAGAGAAGATCTCCTAAACCCCACAGGGACACTTTCAAACACACGAACTGTTCTGATAAGCTCAACAAGACTCCTCACTTCTGCAGGAGGAGGCCCATACCATGTGTCTTTGCAGAAGCAAGGCTTAAATTAATCATAACACTCCAAATGTAGCGTCAAGTTACTGCTAAGCAGTAGTTTCCAAGGAGACATGATGCTTATCAAAATACTCTGATGTGCTGCAGCCTGCCAGATCTAAGACAGTATCTGAACGCGTTAGTGCACTTCTTAGCAAAATGCAGCTTATTTTGGATTAAATCAGGGACACAGCAGGCTCAGAGAGAAGGTAAAGTTTTTGGAGAGAAGGGGGAGCATACATCCTTACCATAAATCTTCTCTTGTACATACAACTTTAGTACTAAACAGGATAAAGAGGTCCAGAGGAACACAGCCAGACAAAGCGTGTGGTCAGAGACCCCTTGGGGCCACTGCTTCCTCAGAGCCATCCACTCACCTCAAGCCCTTGCGCAAAGTTGTCTTTTCACAGCATTCTTGGCATAACATAGCCTCCCTGTACATATCCTCTTCTCCACACAGAAAGGTTGGACAAAAACACGCATCCTAGAGAGACAATGTGTCAGGATTTGTCCTTCAACCCCCACTCCCCAGGTGCCACTTACAATATCATAAAACAAAATATTTTTTTTTAAGGTAAGGATATCAGGTGATGGTTGAATCCAAAGCCTTGTCCATTATCACCCAACAAAAACTCTAGCATACAGAGTTTCTCTTACTAAAATTAATTCAGATTGGACACCTCTAGTTATTACTAGGTTTAGCTTGTTGAAAGGTTTTGAGGGACTGAAGAATCTCACTTCTTTCAAGGGACACAATGTTCATAGCTATCTACTAAAAGCGATTATCAATTCCTACATTGTAAACCTGAAAGAATTATGGGTGAACAATGCCACAAATCTCTTACTAGGGTTCTCGCTGCAAGTGGAAATTCAGAGTTTCATTTAAGCCGGTACATACCATTTTCTCTTGATCACCGTTACGTAGAAGCCACCTTCTCTAACAAGGGATTCAAGCAGGCAGTGGCTACACCTGGGCTTCTCAAAAGCTGGAAAAGCAAGTAAGTGGCAGGCTCAGACAAAGTGACACCATTCAGAGAGGAGGCCACAGGAAGGCATCAGGACACATAGCTGAGAGTGCTGGGTGAAGCTCCCTGTGCAGAAGATGTCTCTGGTTGAAAGAAGCAGGGCTGGGCACTTCTCCCTGGCACGGGGTGGGGAGCAGGAAGGGCACCCTTCAGCCACTGGGCTTGGTTGCCTCAGGGGTAGGTGGGAAGTAGGCAGGATGCCCTGCAGCCTCCAGGCATGGGGCAGCCAGGGGCGACACAAATTCTCACTGCAGCCACTATTCTCCATGCACACTTTCTGCTCTCATGCACTGCACTCTGTCTGGCACTCTCAGCTCCTTTGTCTCACACTGGTTTTAGCATCACATTCTAGTCCAGTGTCTGCTTCCTTCACCATCATTCAGTATTTCCACTCTATTTCTTCTCTACTTGGTAATTCTTTGCTGGCCCTGTATCACTAAAGTGATATAAAAGCTCCTTCCCAATTCCCAAATACACTTTCAGAAAGAAAACAAGAGTAATGACACATTTTCCCCTCCATCTCTTTCACCATGCTCAGTTGCACACAGCCCTTTTGGCTGCCACATGCCCATGAGCAGCAGCATCCTGCCCTGTCCCCTTGGGTCCCCAGCCCTGCAGCCTCTGGGGGCACCCACTGCCTCACACACCTGCAGGGTGTCCTCCACAACCCCCAAAAGCGGATTGCTGAACACGAGGAGTTAATTTTATGAGAGAAGGAATTTTTTAAGCCTAAAAAAACTGATGACATTAGAAAGCTCATTGTAAATTTTACATAAAGAGGTTTTGTCTCTTTATCATGTACATAAATGTCACCCACTGAAAGACTGTTGTCACAAATGCCTCCCATGAGTGCTGGATCTGTCTGTAACAAGACATATAAGATGCTTGTTCTTCCAGCAATCTGCACTTTTCAGCAATTACTAATTCCTTAAACATTTAAAACAGACCTTTTCAATTGGGCTTTCACCTCTTCAGGTCACTGCAGCAATCTCAGCCCATGTGACTCATAGTCCCCCTTTTAGTATTCATTTTCAAAGGCACATAAAACACCCAGACAAACCAAGATTCAAAAGCAGACTCCTGAAGCTAAGATACTTTTTTCCCCCAAAACTCTTCCATACGTTAATATAACTCCCTTTTACCAGGTTTCATGCATGAGACAAGGAACTCTGAAATATTCCTTATCTCAGGGAAAGCACAATAGTCAGGATTTTTCCCCTTTCAACTCTCAGCTACTCCTCTCCATGACAGTATAGGCTGGAAAGACGATAAGGAGAGTATTCTAGCAGATCTATCCCTCTCTCTTCCTCTATTATGAAGAAAGGAAAAAATAAAAAAAACATTACTTCCAAAATGGAGGCAGGTTTTTTGTGAGATAAACCACTCCTCCACATCGTGTATTCCACCGAAGGGATTCATATTGGGCTTAGTATCTTCTAATGGTTTCATCAGTTAATATTAAATTGGTTTCAGATAGGGAAAAAAGAATCTTCCTTGCACCATATTAAATAATTTGCCTTTATATAGGCTGCATAAACCACATTTCTGAAGAGGAACAAGCAATTATTTTTCCATTTATCTAAGTGACAGTGGATGGATTTTCAATGATTGACAGTCTGTATCCAATACTTTCGGTATTTTGCTGTGTAGCTGACTTTCACTATTTGATTGTTTTCTCACACTTTACAAATGGAAAGACATTTCATGGTAAAACCACAAAACAATGGTGTTTTGTAGCACACAGCTCTGGAATTATGGTCTTTCCATCCTCACAACAGCAAAAGTGTCCCTAGTGTCAGGATTAGAATTGCCCATATATAAGCGCAACCTGTGTAACAATTTGTACAGTTAATGGGATAACATGTCACGTGATGTATGTGGGGTGACAGCCAGGTGTCCCTAGAGGCAGAGCTCTGATGCCCACCCAACCCCCTGTGTCTGTCCCAAGTTGGCCAGAGACAGCCACTGCTGGGAACAGCTTCTGCACCCTTTGCCTGGACAGGAAGTGCATCACTTTCTCTCTCCTTTCAGCCCTGGCTGACAGACCTGCTTTCTCAGTTCTGGGGCCATCCAGACTGAAATGTCACCCGTACGGTACTCCTTCAGAAAATGGCTGTACTTACACAAACCATAGGAAAAAGCGAGGAAGACTACTGTTTTCAGCACAGAAGTGTAAGAACCAATTCTTTCCTTTTTTTTTTTTTCATAGCTACTACTACTAACTGCAAAAAACGTTGCAGTGACCGGGAACATTCCAACCGTCCAACTTCCAAAACCAGCAATCCCCAGTCCTGAACAGCTTCACCTCCTACAGTAACCCTCGCCCTTTGGAACTGATGACATGGCTTCAATTTAGTTACATTTTCCAATAGATTGGTGAGTTAAATTAGTATTTCTGAGCCAGTAACAGTGCTCCTGTGGGTATTACATTGTTACACATCACATAGCCCAGCTTCCATGGTTGTTTAAAAGCTTAGACCTTAAAAACTGTCAGTGTTCTGCCTGTACTTCCAAGCTTTGCCTTTGACTTTAGCTGCCCCTAGTTACCACCACCACTGAAGAGCTGTTTAGTGGCAGCAACAGGCACTACTGTACAGATATGTATTCTCCTCTGCTGAGCACTAACACCTGCTTCTGGCAGGAGCTTGGAGAGATGGCAACTATGGACTGGTTTGGGGACATGTCTTTATTCCTACTCTGCTTTATGATTGTCCTTCTTGTTATAATATTTTTTTCACAGCACCAATATGTAAATGAACGGCTTATCCTGAGGTTCTATCACTGTTCCTTTGTTTAAAAAGCATTCCCCTGATTCTTCAAAATTAGTCTGAAGGAAACCTGCAGCATCTTTTAATAATTAGAATTGTAGGAAGCAAATAACAGAATTCATAGCAAGCAGCTTCCAACTCCTCTTCTAAAGCTGCCTTTAAATAAATAAAAAAAAAAGAAATCAATCTGGTGCATGGCTGGCAGGAAATACATTCGCTCTGTGCCAAGCTCCAGGCTCTCTCCAGGTACCATACAGCCCAGAAACTCTCACTGACACCCTCACACTCAGCTGAGTTTCTAGCATTTGTCTCCTTGTCAATGCAAAGGTCACCATGAAGCCCTCCTCTGGCATACCAATACCTCACAAACATGATTTTCTGTAACTCTCGTAGCCATCCCAGTGGAGTGTTCTTTCACTCCTATTTTTGCCTTTATTAGATGTGCCTTGTCTAACCCATACTTAAAAGGATGGCTCTTAATCCTGGAGCAAATCCTTGAACCAGAATAGGTTTGCACCTTATAATGCCACTGACCACCTTTATCATCCATACTGATCTCTATAATTGATGTGGAACTGAAATCCACCAGCCTCCCAGGACATTACACAGTACATGAGCAAGGACCATCTAACATCTCCACGCCAGGTGTCAACAATACCAATGCAGAAAAAGTCTCATAAAAATTAAACACTTACCTGTATTCTCTGATTCCGCACGTAAGTGGACATTTTTTTTCTGGAAGTGATTCATCAACTTAGTCTTTGATTTCCAGGACACCCATATTTTGTAGAAAACCTGTTCCCAGGAGGGGCTGGTCACCTCTTCCATTAATCTTCCCAGCCACCTGGCAGTGTGACAGCATGGTAGGGCAGTCTTATATGAGTCTTTTGGAGGTTGTCTCAACAAAGCCTCTGACATCCCTGGAACATTTGAGGAAAATTTCTAAAAATTGCTCTAATTCCTTTGTGAACAGCCTACAGCTCTTGAGTGAGGTTACTCATCTCTATACCCATGAAAACTTCCATTCTTAATTCTCAGTTCTACATGCCTTTTCTGCTAAAAAGGGAAAATGAAAATGAAGCTGTGTATTTATTTCAGGCACTTATACTTGAAGCTTGGATACAGTAGCAATTTCTTTGATTGTATTCCCAAATCTATTTCCAGAGAGTGATCAATCCAGAAAAACTTTCTTTTGACTTCTCTGAGTGCCGCATCACCAGTGTTTTATTGCTGTCTGCTCCTTTCTAACACCTCCACTTCTACCAGATAAAAACCATCCTCTGGCATAGCTCTATCCACACAGCTCAGCTTCAATTGAGCATCTCACGTTCTCAAAGTAACTCAGTTATTTTTCTTTAAAAAAGAACTGATTTTTTATATTATCTTGACTGAAAGGTACTCATAGCATCAACTCCCTGTCTCTGTATACTACTACAGATTAGTGATCGATCAGAAACCAACAAAATCATTTTGTGTTGATTTTTTTGCTAAGTGCATCCCAAGAATGATAAAGGTACATTGATTTTAGCACCTTCAGTCTTAAAACCATGGCACTGATTTTGCTCTGTAGTGTTCTCTGTGACGAGTGCAAGTGTAAACTTTAGGTTATTAGCCCCTGTGGCGCTAACATAAAAGGAATGCCAGGCTGCTCTCCTGATGTATAGCTCAGATTAAGCTGCAGTCAACCATTCATTTTCTGCATAGGTGAAATCAGCCCCCTCAATTCTCTACAAAAGGCTGAAGAAATACTCAGCTAATTGCTTCAGAGGCACAGTTAGATGTTGCCAAAAGCAGTCCCATAAAGTACTCTGCCTTCAACGCACAGTTCCCAAGATCTACTATAACACAGTGATCTGGCCTTTTAAGTTCAGCTCAGGAAAACTCTGATTATTTGACTACTTCCCAAATAAATCTGTCTTCATTTCTTATTTGCGGGAATGTCAAAGGTAACAATAGGGAAAAAAGCACAAAGTATTGTCATTGTTCTAATGTAGATATTTTTGGTATTAATTTTTATCCTAAAATGATTCTGCATTCAAGTTACAATACATAACAATGCATACGTATATTGAATCATAGATGTTTGTAATGGGAAATACTAATAAAATATTGACCCCAATTCCACAATCAGCTCTGTACTAATGCAGGATACAAATGGATTACTTGTATTACATTAAGAAAAACAAAGAAAATCAAACATGTAATGGTTATTACCTTATTAGCCCAAAATGAAAGCACCTGAATGCATAATTACCTGAAAATGTTACAGGATTCATTTTTAGAGTCCAAGAATTCCTTAAATCCATGTGTCTTTCAGGCAAATTTTCTGTCACGTTAAAGAGTGCTCTTCAGTGTAGGTTAGAAAACACAAACTAATATTGATATAAAAGGCAACATATGAAAATAGCACAGCACAATAACTGCAAAATGCTACTAGCATATTTACATTTCAAGTTCCATTTATGTCTATAATTAAGCCTATAAACAATCATAATTCTTGCATAAGATAACATAAAATTAAGTATACATATAAAACACAAAAGCAGCACAGACTGTTGCCAGCGTTGCATGTGTTACGCATAAAGAGACAGAATGATAATGCTTAATGCTACTATAAGATATATGAAAGCTGATTCCAGCAATTGCAGTATTTCATAATATAAGCAATTTCAGTTGTTTCTGGCAAAAATACAGTGTGTGCAACATTTCATCATCTTATTTCAAATGAACTATAAAATGAGTGTGTTTGTATTATCACAGATAAAGCTGAACAAATCAAGGGACACAAGGTTTTAAATCATCAATATGTAGGGTTTATTAAAGTATTTTTAAAAGAAACAAAGTAAACAAATTATTTTTCCACTATGACATTTCTTTAGGCTCATTACAGTATTTCCACATATAATTCATACTAATGTTGGTGAAGTTTGTGGGTTATTCACACAGAAATAAGAGACAAATAGTCTTATTATAGGAAAACGAGATAGAACTAGAAAACCACAAAAATTAGCCTTGTTCACAAAACAATCAAATCTATTTTCTTTTTTTTTTAATTGATTATGTCAAAGATTTTCATCTGTGAGTTCTTAGTGTCTCGTCCTCCCTGTAACAGGAGGGTGGCTGGGTGGGTGTGCAAAAATTATAAACTTAATGAGACTGAGTAAGTAAAAAAAGTTAGTGAATTCCCAGGACTGATGGTGCCTCCTATTAAAAGTATTTCCTTCCTTTGGAACTTTGCATTAATTCCACTGAAGCCAAGCTATTCTCCTGAATGGTAGGTTACTTCACAGTATGTGCTGCTCATAAAGGTTTCTTTCCAAGAGATGATTATTAAAAACCTTGAAGTACATAGTACACATTAATGCAATAAATAATGCCTGGAAAGATTAATACAGAAAAGGAGAGAGTTTTATTCACGCTCCCTCTACCAAGACAGAGATAGTTTTATTTACAGACCTTGCTCACAATGGCAATCAGTAATAATTCTAAAAAAAATTGAACTGTAGCAAGATTGGTTTCTTGCAAATGCCTTACTTTCAGCTGTTGCACTCCCATGTCCTTGTTTCCACAGATACAACCACTCTGCTGTAGAAGCACACATACGTAGCAAATCCTGATGTTACATATAATGTAACATATAATTAGCTGGATCTCAGGTTCCCTTTTGATCACTTCACTTTACACTTGGTGAACAAAGGGTAATGAGAGAAAAGTGCTCCTCAGACAACCAAACCATCCTTTTTCTCATACCACAGAAAACACAGACGTACAACACTCTTGAATCATACAAAACAAGAAGAGAAAGTGAATGTGTGCCTTTTGCCAACAAACCTACCCGACACAGTGCCATCTCTTCTGGAGACTGGTGGATGTCCACCTAAGGTATTCATTCAACTCTGGTTTCACACACCCCTCTGTGGATCGAACATATCTCTTTTGGATTAGAATGGATGCTTTGGATGCAATGTATTCATTCAAAAACATCTGTGCTAATAGGCTTGATGTGGGGGTTTGCTCCTATGTCTATGTATTTTTCTTTCTTTTTTAACCCATTTATTTGTTTTCTACACACTTAATAATCCAAGGGATTCAAAAAGACCAATCAAACTTCAGTTCTGTCCTAAAAACTTGATTTTTCAATTAGTAAGTCCTATTGCAACAGCTTTCATTTTAGCCTGATTTTCAGAGAAAACTACAGTCACGAGACTCTGCTGTCCATACAGAAGCATGCATAATTATACTACAAAATTCTTCTAAAACTTTTGAATTCAACTAATTTCAATTAAAATGAGAGGTTAACAGCCTGAAAGAAACTAAGTTCCTACAATTTTGATGAAAACAGGTAGCAGAGAAGAAAAATTATATTGATACTTTAACGATGTATGCAGAGAGCACAATCAATATCAGGCATTGCAGAACCCACCTGGGAGAGCACCATCACGAACATCTCTTTTGCAAGAAAGGCTTCATGTGCACAATTGTTTGGAAACAAGAAAGGCCACGGGAAACGAGGCTTTACTAATCATGCTGTTCGAAGAACTATTTATAATACAATATCCACAAGAAAGTTACCTTCTTATTTATTTGTAATTCTTCTGAAGCACATCAGATCAAACAAAAAAATGTAGTCCTTGCCTACACTGGATGTGTTGATTTGTGCAATGTAAATTAGTAGCAAACTCAAATATGATAAAAAACCCATTGTATAAACTGCTTTTTACAACTCCTGAAATACAGAAATTATGTAGCTCTTTATGATGACTTCATTAGGCACGAAGATGAGCACAGATCAGAAGAGAGCTGCAGCTTACCCAACTGTCATTTGCTCTTTAAGTTTTTTTTACTTTTTTAATGTGGCTGTTGCAGAATATTAGCTCTGAACAAATAGTTAACCAACAGGCATCAGGCAGTAATATTCAAGAAAATACATGAGTTTATGTCTAAGTGCAACTGATGAACACTGACCCTTATCTTATGCAGCTAATCAGAGTAACTTTTACAGTATGGAGTAAAACGTTGGAGAGTCTGTACCTAATCTTGCAAGAAAGACAACCGATCACCTGATTAGGTACACTATTCAAACCATTCCCAAAATCAACAGAAGGAATATACAAATGATTTATATGCATGTTGGATACTGCCCCAGCTAGGCTTTAATGGCCAAGACTGTGACATAGGATGTGCTGAAGTACTTTATTATTCTCTTCCCAGAAAAGCAAAGCATTTTATAGTAAAGAGCTGGCTGAGGACATAAAATCAATCTGGCAAAACCTTACAACACTTAGATTTGCGGAAAGATCGGGATTGTGTTTTCCTACGCTGTACATGCATAGGGCTTTTCTTGGTTTTGATACTTGTCAGATCTATCGCATAGTATAAGGAGAGAGCCTCTGCATCATTTCAAGACTTTATACTCCACTGACACACACTATTTTTAGTACAGATATTTTAACAGGGAATAGCTCAATTCTGAAAACTACAACTTAAAATACATGTTATTTTAATATTTCAAAGAACTTGTGTTTTATTCTTCTTTATAAAAGCAAAAATTAATCTCTGCATACACTTAAAATGGTAGAAAATTAGATTTCCTTTCTCTCAGGAAGCCATTCCAGAATAATATAGAACAGATCTGTAAAACCTGTTTAACCCAGTCTGTTTACTACTGTGCCTGAAGTATTACATGTGCCACAGATGAAAGACTCCTTAAGAAGAGCTTTTGCTACAGTTTCATTAAACAAGCCTTGGTACGTACGCATTTGAGACACTCCATATTAGGAAAATCACCAAGCTCTAAAAATTTAAGAAACTCTCAAATAGTCTATAACCGCTATACACTTGACATCTCAATAATAAAACTGAAAAATCTTAGTTGTTTGTTTTAGTTGCTTTCCTAGAAAACATAAAGAAATAGGTATGATCTCATGGTCTGAGTATGCAAGTGGAAACCAAAATGTCTTTCGTAATGATTTGCCAAACCATGCTACAGGAACTAACCAAACTGTACAACAGAGAGAATTTAATTCACACTTAATTGTTCAAATCTATTCAGTTAACAAAAAATACATGAGACATTTGGCTGCTGGGAGAGAGTTTTACAGAGCAGTAAAGCACATGTTTAGCTGCATGCTAAAACCAAGTGCAATGGTATTGCTTGTTACTGAGAAATTCATTACACCAAAATTTTTACTAATGAACAACTTACCTAGTCTTGCTAGAGAGTGGTATCAGGTAAAATAGAAACCAACGGACATAAATAATCGTAAGAAATAAATCATAGAATGGTTTAGGCTGGAAATGACCTTAAAGGTCCCAGGTGCTTGGGACAGATGTCATGGGTAGGGACACCTTCCATTAGATCAGATTGCTGAAAAGCCTCATCCAACCTGTCCTTGAACACCTCCAGGGATGGGACAGCCACCATTTCTCTGGGTAACCTGTCCCAGTGCCTCACCACCCTCACAGGAAAAAATTTCTTCCTAATACCTAATTTAAATCTCCCCTCTTCCAGTTCAAAACTGTTACCCCTTGTTACTTACAGTCCCTGATAAAGAGCCCATCCCCAGCTTTCCTGTAGGTCCCCTTTAGGTACTGGAAGGCTCCTATAAGGTCTCCCTGGAGCCTTCTCTTCTCTAGGCTAAACAACCTTAACTCTCTCAGTCTGTCCTCACATGGGAGGTGCCCCAGCCTTCTGATCATCTCTATGGCCTCCTCTGGACTTGCTCTAACAGATTCAGGTCCTTCCTGTGCTGAGGACTCCAGACTGGAATGCAGTACTCTAGGTGAGGGCTCACAACAGCAGAGCAGAGGGGGAGATTCTGCTCCCTTGATCTGCTGGCCATGCTTCTTTTGATACAGCCCAGAATACAGTTGGCTTTCTGGGCTGCAAGTAAGTAATCAAACCAAATAAGTATCCAATTCTACTTCAGCAAACAGAACTTGCACAACTTAATTTGAAAAATTATGTATATAATTTCTTAATGCTATACTGAAGGAAAACACAGACCACTGACGAACAAAGTTTATAAGCTCGTCAAGGCCACTGACCAAATCAAAAAAATGCTAAAGATAGGAAAACTTTTAATAGAGAGTTATAACTTACCAGCTTCTATAATGACAGAGGACTTGACGAAGTCTTGAGAGGCAGAAGACTGAAGTCAGTATATATACTGCTCTGACAGTTGAGTTGAATCAAGATATCTAAAGATGCACAGACAGTAAAAACAGATAAAGTGCAAAACGGAGCCTGTAAACTATCAAAGAAAATATTACAATTGGCCCTACCTCAGCTTTTTAATCAATTTATATTCTCCATTTGGGTGTTTTTATACATTTTAGAGTAAAAACTAATGTTCAATAAGACACCTGTAAGTTTTTTCAGGACCCAAGTGACACGAACGTTTTCTTTAAATCAACAGTTTAGCATTTAAAGTCAAATAAATGGAGAAGGAAAAGTTAGCAGATGAACACTTAGGGGATACTAAGTGTATGCTGTTCTCACACATTCAAATCTGCGTTTGTTATGCTTTTTATTGAAATATCTTCACACAAGTTTTCAAAGCAAAATTAATCATGCTTTCTAGCAAGCCATTATGAAAAACCACCACCATAAAAGATAAAACCCAAAATATTGAAAAACAGAGAGTGTAAAAAGAAGTTTAGCTAGAAGACCATTATTTTAACATGATTTCTTCCCAATCTCTCATGCTTGTCATGCAATTATCCCAATTAACTGGATATTCCTTGAAATGCTATCAATACATAACTGACAAAAAATTATCAGTTCTTTATGTATGAATTGCCTTTTCCTTCTTGTAGGAGCATGGCTGCTTCTGCCTTTTTTTTGCAGGAAAGCTTTAGTATTGTTTGCCAAATTAGTCCTTTTATCTTCCATCAGCATCTGCAGAAAACTACTGCTTTGGTCAAAGAGTCCAGTGTTTTCTTTTAGTTTTATTTTAAGAGAGGAGGCACAAACTCAGAGAAAAGAGTTGTAAGTCCTGCTGTTTCAAATTCTCTTTGTAGCTCATCCAGCGTTGAATACTCTTTGACTTCAAATGTCTGAAACCTACAGTGTAAAAGGGAAACTCATGAATATGCCTAGATTTGTCAGAATGTAATTATCAATCCTGTTACTTTTCTATCCACAGCAGTGCTAAATTATACCTTTTATGCTGTGACTGTACTTTTGTCTCACACAGTACACTAATCATTTTCTCTTTGCATTTCTTTCCGCTTGAGTCCACATCGACCTTAGAAGTTTTCTGAAGAATCAAGTACTCCTAAATGCCAAAAAAAGAACAAAATATTAAATGTCATCTAGTATCTTTGAAGTTTAGTAAAATACAAAAATCTATCAAAACATACAGATATTTTCAGAAGACAAAAAACCAAACTTTGAAAGCGCCCATCCCAAAAAGTGCATGACTGTTTCTATTCATCAGCTTCAAGTTAAGCACAGTTTTAAGTGATCTAGGGAACATGAGTTTCAAAAGCCAAACCAGTCTCCTCCAATATCACCACAAAAACTTGCCTAATGCAGTGGCAGTTCCTAGGTACAGACAAGAAGTTCAAAGCCCAGGCGTGCGCTAGGTCTAAGTCAAGGAAAGAGACAGTAATGAGCTAGAAATATGTCTGTTATTAATATCTCATCACAAATTTCCTTTTTTCTGGGGCACTAGGGAAATACAGGCGATTGAATTTAGGTATATTAGAGTTATGAAACACTGGGAACACAGGGGTATCATTACAGTGGGAAGCAAAGAAATATAGGCCACAGGTCTACAGGTACTGGTTTCTTTCCACAGAATAACTTCTTTTTCTTAAATATAGAATAAAGCCTTCCTACCCTCCTAATGATCCATCTGCTTCCAAAATTGTTAATCTCAGAAAAACACACACAAAATATTCAGACATGTAAGTTTCAGTGGTAAATCGATAGAACTAGTCAACATTCATTGTTCCTGCACCTTAATGTTGCTTCTGTCACCCTGAAGAAGAATCAATATTATCTTGCCCATGAACATCAGTCTTCCAGTCAGCCTTAGATCTGAAGCCCATTTTTCCACAGTTTTGACATATTTTGCCTTTGCTCTCATGTGATCTAAATGCAAAAGGAGCATCCAGATATCATCTTCTGTACTTGTTCCTTTTGACAAAGCATTCTCATTGCAAACTGTTGCTGATTGCTTAATGATATATTTAAGATGCTGCTGTATCCAAAGAATCAGAACATGTACCATGGGTTCAGAAAGATGCTTCTTTGCTTGTTCAAGTAATTTATCTTTCACGTCCATGCACTGGGCCCTTGTAAGCTGGTCTGAGCTAACAGAAATATCTGGTGGAGTTGATGGATAATTGACTGGTAAATGAAATAATAACTTTAAATCTACATCTGTATCCAGTAGTTCTTTCACACTGATTTGAATTCTAAATGTGATTCCATGCGTCTCTGTAAAGGATCAAAAAATAAATATTAATAGTTTGCTTAAAGTTGAAATACATATATATCACTGTCATGCTATTTTCTGTAACAATTCAACTCAAATGACTGCTCTTCTATATGAAATAAGAAATGTGGGGTCATTTTGCAGGGTGGGGGGTTGCTCAAGCTATACTTGAAGGGAATCCTGAAATGAAACACTTCCATATCGTACAAGAAGGAAAGTTATTAACACATTCCAAAAAGCATTCACACCTTTTGGCTCTTTCAAAGTCTAGACAAGCCAGTAATAAAGAATTCTCTCTCTTAGAAACACATAAGTTAGCTTCTACAGCTCAATAGCAGTAGCAGAGACAACTGAAAATAGACTTTTCTGGATGGATTCAGCACTACCCTAAGTTTGCTCGTAGACAAATCTGTAGGACTTCTACCATCAATACTAACACAAACAAATAGACTTGGCAAATGGACTTAGGCTCAGTATTTTTTAAGATAACCATTTCAAAGCAGCGCCACACTAAAGAGAGACTTGGAAAGAAAAAAGTCAGATTCTACGTCCCCTACAATTTTCAGAGAAATTATGCTTAATTATTTCTGCCAACTTCTCTACATTTACAACAGTTGGACTGACATAACAAAAGCATTTCTGTTGTATATCTGACCCTATATACTAGATACATACATATATATGCATATACTTATAAAAATATGCGTGCATATATCTGCATATCTACTAAACACCTGTTTTTGGTTTACTTTAGAATTATTTTAAAAATGAAATGTATACACACAGTATGTAGCAGGAAGGGAAAAAGACCACATCCTCCTGATACATTACATCAGAGATGCTGAATATGAAAGTTATGTACAGTAATTCCTGCAAATAAAACCTTCTTGACTAAAATACGTTTCGCAGAAAAACAATACAAAACTTCATAAAGTGAAAAGCAGACACAAAGACCTAACCTAGTTTTGCTCCTCTGCAATGAAGAAAGAGGGGATCAGATAAAAGATGATCTTCTTCAGATGTTCTCTGCTTCACCCCTTTGATGCATTCTAAACACTTTGTGCCATTTCTTTAAAAAACTGCTAAAATGTCAGGTTGATTCATCCTACAAGGGCAGAAGAAGCCCGATTTGAAAGGCAGATTACAGCAGAGCTGAGTTTCAGAGAAGCTCTTTTGAAGTGACTTGCCTTTTTCTCCCCCTACCTTATCTTACCTTCCCTTACATGACAGTCGGTTGAATTATGTTTGATTGGTATTGCTAATGCCACTAACCAATGTCAGTGCTCTCTATGATTTTATATTTAAACCCTACTAAAGAAGTGAAAGAACCTAAAAGTGTCTTGGAGAGACAGAAGTACTTCAGAGAGCTTAGCTAAGGGCTTGTTTCCAAACCTCCTTCCTGGGTCATCCTAAGAACTCTCTAGGTCAGATCAGTCACAAAATAAAATAAGCAAACCCTCCAAATCCTCAAACTCTAGCATTATTATAAAGAAGTCTCCAAACATCTACAAGTCATCGCTACCTAAAAAGAGTCAAACCTAGTGTTGAAAGTAATGGACACAAATCCAATTAATTAAATGAAATTACACCCAACCATGCCCATACTGACAGGCACTGCATGTCAAAGCCTTATTCCCTGCCAACAGGAGTTGGTCTCCACTCTTTTAAGAGCTTATGACAGATTCCAGACTATTCTTAAGGCAAGTTTGTTCCTCGGAAATGCACAAAAGAGACTCCTAAGCATCCTTCTGGCAGCACGTGGCCCTCAATCAGAGGCAGTTGCTACGCAGGAGGAGCTCAAGCCTTCCCATTCCAACCTCTGTCTTCTAGTGCCCTGAAAATGTTAATAACTGAGCACCAGCAACAACAGCTCCTCTGCCACTACGTTAGGCTCAGCACATATAACCACACACACAAGAAGAAGAACTGGCACTGCACCTCTTGTAAGACCCAGCACCCTCTTGGCCACTGTGGAGGGTTTCCGCACACACCCGAGCACTGCGCAGCACACCGACCCACCTCCTTCCAGCTGTCCCTTACACAGGGCAGCCTATTAAAAACTAGCTCAACATTATCACATTCCTGCCCACAAATCACTTTATTTTAAACTATGTTGCAAATATATTTTAAAATGCACATTTTATAAATGAACTCTATTTCCAGCTTAATTACAGAGACAAAAAACCATGTTACCTTTCTGATAATCCTCCTAGGATTTTTTCACTAGCTTGTCATAATAGATCTCACCAGCTCAGAAGTAACTAAGGAATAAGCAGACAGACCAACCTTGCCCCTTCGGCAAGGGCCTCCTGCTGCAGAGATCATACTCTTAAACCTGCAACAATCTCACACCTTTCCTGTGACGACGAACTAATCTGAAGAAAGCAGCACAAGCCTTGCATCCCAAGGTGTATCACCCGGAGCCATCACAAAACGCCCAGACGTGCTCATTTACATTTGCTTCGGACTTACTTTTAAGAGGGAGAATCAGTTCAAAATCTTTGTGGGGCTAAAACGTCTAAAGTTTATTTAAACACTCCAGCATCCATTTTCTGCACCAGCACTGCAGACAGCTGGCAGAACAAAGAGCGAACCATTGTCATCCCGTGTAACGAGGCTCTAAAGAAATATTTCCTTTGTTTGCACACGCTACAAGGTTTGAGTTGTCTTCACAGCAAAACAGTGATTATTCTGAAATAAAAGGTTGGGTATGGTCATTCTGTTGGCATTTAATGTGCTAATAAGACTAAATTTGATACATTTTAACTAATTTCCCCCATAGCTGCATTCTTATCAGTACGTTTAGCTCTAGCACACTTCAGAATTTTTCTTATGTTCCATGTCAACCAGACAGATATCCCCTTCCTCTCCTGCCCAAAGGCATTTTATGCAATACATGCCTGTATTTTTAAATTCAGAAAATGGCACCTACTAATCTACAAGCTTAGAATACATAAATATCTTTTTATAGCAAGCTTGGTGAGCAAACCAGAAGCGAAGAGATTAACAAGTAAATTATGGATTTCTAGCTGTAACGTTAATCTTTCAAATAGATATGTAAGGTAAAAGAGATATGCTGTATTTAGTTAATTTAAATTCATCAACACATCAGTTTTGATAAAAACATATTTTATATTCTGAATACTTCATTATTAAATTCTGAAAAGTAGAAGTTTTTAGCATACTAAGAGATCTGCAAAAGCATTGCCTTACATGCCTCAAAACCATAAACCCCCAATGGTTCCCTTTTTTTTACCCTGTGGATCTACACACAAATTACTCTTAGTGTATTAGCGACAGCATAACATAACATAACAGTCTTACTGAAGGTTACTTTGTGCACCCTTTGTCAATGATAATTTATACGGTTTGAAGTGATAAAGCAAACATAAGCTAATTAATACAGCAAAAGTTAATTGTAAACAAACCAAAGGATTCTGTAGCCCCAAAGTAAAAGAGAAGTAAATTCCCAAAGTAAGAAAAGTACCAACAATCATCGTTTGTAAATAATCCTTTCAACACCAGCAGAAAACAATGGAAATCAACGAGATATGCATGATCCTAACATACCATGAACACAGCCTGGCTAAGGGCCCTGCAAGGTCACATAACATAGTATGAGTTCACATCTTTCCCTTGTGCATTCATGGCACTTCAGTTTATCTTTCTGGAAGGTTTCTAAGTCTTTTACAAAGCACCAAGAAGGTTGTACGTATATTCTGCTAACAGATTTGGAGGCACAGACGTGCATATGCACTGTTCAGATACATTCACGTTTTTAAAAATAAATATCTGTTAAGTCTGGATGCTGTATTTTCAAACTATGCCCAAAATAACATTTCTGAACTTTTCGACTTTAAGACAATAAAACTCATCCAAAACATCCATCGTGTTTCAAAAACACATCTCTAAATAACAATCAAAAAAATACAATGGCAGAACTACCTGCCTACACTGGAACAAGACATCTAGATACAAAACAATTCTGCTCTTTGATTACCCCAGTTAATTGTGCTCCACGCAGACAGTGATGTCTTCATCCCTCTGTGGCTGTCTACACACTAAGCCCCCTTTTCAAGTAACTACTTGCTGTTGTGTATGAATCTATTTCAACAACTATCTTCAAATAAATGTTTGAGGTTTACTCAATTAATTTCTCAGTAACTGTTTAATCAAAGTGAGTCACTCAAGAGCAGTTTCACACCAAAGCAGCAAAAAGTTATTTTCCCAGAACCATGGAACAGTTGAGGTTGGCAGGGACCTCTGGAGGTTATCTTGTCCAACCTTCCCGCTCAAGCAGAATCGCCTACAAGCAGGCTGCCCAGGGTAACGTCCAGATGGCTCCCATGTATCTCTAGAGATAGACATTCCACAGCCTCTCTGGACAACCTGTTCCAGTGCTCAGTCACAGTAAAATAATGTTTCCTTATCAATCCCAGTTTTTTTGGCCTGAATACACATGCAGACAAAAGCTGAAGACAGGCCACTGGATCCATTTTTAACTGTATTCTCCAGGATTTTACTGCAGCCCATCCAGCAGTAAGCAGCTTGCTGGCCACCGCTCCGCTGGGGAACTGGGCAGCTTCCTGCAAATAGCCCCCAGGACATCAGGGAATAGTACCTGATACAGAAAATATGCATATGAATATACGCATATTCATTCACTGTGTCTGTGTATATCTCTCACAAATAAACAGAAGACCTGTCAATTCTGTGGTAGGTGCTACACAAAACTTACTGATGCTCTGGATTTGAACAGAGATGAACCACTTGCATATTCCAGCTGAGATATTCTTTGAGCCTGACAGTAACTGCTGTTGTACACTGGAACTACTGAGATTTAGTGTCCCTTCCTGAACGGGCAGCTTCACAGCACTGTGATTACACAGACTGATAGAAGTCATCTCACAAGGTTTAACCAGGCCAACTAAAAGGACCTACACCTGGGTCAGGACAATCCGCTGTTTCAATACAGGATGGGGGACAATATGACTGAGAGCAGCCCTGCAGAGAGGGACCTGGAGTGCTGATTGATGAGAAGCTCAACATGAGCTGGCAAGGTGCGCTCGCAGTCCAGAAGACCAACCTTGTCCTAGGCTGCATCAAAAGAAGTGTGGCCAGCAGAGAGAGGGAGGAGATTCTCCCCCTCTATTCCACTCACATTACACCCTGCCTGGAGTGCTGTGCCCAGTTCTGGAATCTGCAACATCAGAAGGATATGGAACTGTTGGAACGGGTCCAGAAGAGGGCTGTGAAGATGATCACAGGGCTGGAGTGCCTCTGCTATGAGGATTGGCTGAGAGAACTGGGATTGCTCAGCCTGAAGAAGAAAAGGCTCCAGTGGGACCTCATAGCGGCCTTCCAGTACCTGAAGGGGCCTCCAAGAAAGGGAGGGACTTTTTACAAGGGCAAGTAGTGATAGGACGAGGGGGAGCGACTTTAAATCGGAAGGGGGAAGATTTAGATTGGACATTTGGAAGAAATTCTTCACGATGACAACAAAGAAAGAAGAAGACGGCAGTGACCCAAGGCTTCTCATGCACAGCAGCAGCTGCACCCCTGCTAAAGACGCCAGGACAAATCCTGGGTCCTGTCACACGCGTGGGAGTGCAAATGCCCACTTCCCCACAGAGCGGCCCGTTCCCAGCCGCTCCTCACCCTCTGCAGTTCCCGCCCGCCCCGCAAACAGCTGGGATTAAGAAGGTCGCTCATTCCAAACGAGAGGACCCGCCAGGATCCGCCCCCTGCGGAGAGGCCAGCAGCAAAACCACGCGGCGGAGCGGCCGCGGCGGAGCCCGCGGGGAAGGCGCTCCGAGCCCCTGCCGAGCGTGGCGCCCCGCGGGTCTCGCCGGAGATGCGCGGGCGCCTTCACCTGAGACCGCCAGCACTTCGCAGCCCTCCGGCTCGCAGTAGATGGCGGCGAGCGCCGAGAGCTCCTCCAGCGCCTGCTCCGACATGGCCGCTGCTGAGGAGCGCGACCGGGTGGCGGCGCCCCCTGCTGGCGGCCGCAGGCACGGGGCGCCTCCACCGGGCCCGCGCCCCGGAAGGGGTGAGGCGGGGGCAGCCTCCTTCCCTCAGCACCCGTTGAAAGGGGCGCCGTGCGGCGTGTGGCAGAGCATTGCCTGTGCTGCGAGGTGTTCGACTTTGTGTGACGGCCTCTGACTCACAGAAAGGAATAACCCGTTCTGAAAGTTTTACTGTAATATAAATTCACACTTCTTGTGCTCAACTTTTGTGGATTCATAACCCTGTTAGCAGCCATCTGAGCTCTGGTACAACCAATGGTGTCTTTAACTACGCCTGGTGCTACAGCTGGGCTGGGGCAACCCCTGGTCTCAATACAGGATGGGAGACGATGTGACCGAGAGAGCAGCCCTGCAGAGAGGGACCTGGGGGCGCTGGTTGATGAGAAGCTCAACATGAACTGGCAATGTGCACTTGCAACCCAGAAGGCCAACCGTGTCCTGGGCTGCATCAAAAGAACCTTGGCCAGCAGGGTGAGGGAGGTGATTCTCCCCCTCTGCTCCCCTCTCGTGAGACCCTGCCTGGAGTCTGTGCGCAGTTCTGGAATCCCAGACATAAGAAGGACTTGGAACTGTTGGAATGGGTCCGGAGGAGGCCACAAAGATGATGAGAGGGCTGGAGCTGCTCTGCTATGAGGACAGTCTGAGAGACTTGGGGTTGTTCAGCCTGGAGAAGAGAAGGCTCCAGAGAGACCGCATAGCGGCCTTCCAGCACCTGAAGGGGCTACAGGAAAGCTGGGGAGGGACTTTCTACAAGGGCAAGTAGTGATAGGAGGAGGAGGAATGGCTTTAAATTGGAAGGGGGAAGATTTAGATTGGACATTAGGAAGAAATTTTTCATGATGAGGGTGGTGAGACACTGTCACAGGCTGCCCAGGGAAGCTGTGGATGCTCCCTCCCTGGTAATGTTCAAGGCCAATCTGGATGGGGCTTTGAGCAGCCTGATTCAGTGAAAGGTGTCCCTGCCCATGGTACAGGGGTAGAACTGGATGATCTTTAAAGGTCTGTTCCAACCCAAACTATTCTATGATTCTATGATTCTATTTTTAAAATCAAGGGATGAATGGTTTACTTTTTCAGGAATGTATATCATGCTTTTTCTAATTTCCGAAGTTCTGTTGAAATAACAAGAATGATGAGAGTGCCAAGCTGGGAAGGAGGGAAACGATGTGAAGGGAAAAAGAATTGGAGCTGCCAGGAGTACTGCCAGGTACTGCCCTCACAGCTGGCTGAAGCGTTCGGTGGAATTAGCCTTAGAAGTGCCTCATTCCATTATGAAGAACTTTCTTGCCCCTGGTCTTTCCCGCTTCTCCTCATCCACTTTGCATTTTCCATTTTACATGTTTAAATAAAAAAGTCGATGTAAATGTCTTTTAAATTGACACTATCACAAGATATTGAGGTCCCTGTGAATAAGTTACCGCACTCTGACATTTGGAAGTCATCAAATGAGACAGTATAATGTCAGCTTGATATTTTTCACACTATGAAAATATCAGCTTCATGTCAAAGATCTGAATTCCATCTTAATGTAATAAATTTTCTTGTATTCACAGACTAGTGGAAATGCTAAATATTTAAATTTGAAATGAACTTCTACAGTTACAATCTGGCCTTCATATTCCATTATTATTAAATTGGAAGTCAAGATCTTATTTTCTCTCTCTTTTTTTTTATGATTTGTTCAAACATTTGCAATGTTTTGTGGAATAACATTAGCCATATTCATTTCTCTAAATGGATGCTTTCCCATCAACATGTAGCAAATAAGGTTCAAAAAAACCCTTGCTTATTAGAGTCAGCCTAAACCAGCTCCAGCATGCGGTCATAAATTGACATGCTACTGATGATGCCACTACTTTCTGCTTTGCGTGAGAAGGCAAACAGGATGCAACCTTTCATACATAGGTAAGATTAATCTTCCCAGTGTTATTTGTAAAAGTAGTATCCTTTGCTTTCCACTCACTGTAATTATGGCCCAAATCAATTAGATGTCATGCTCGTGGTTATATATAAAACTCTGAGTTTAGGACCATTTTCCCCTAATCAGAGTGGCGAATAAGAGAGGAGAAGTAGACAGACATTTGGAAAAAAACATTAATCTGGAACATTTGTCTATATCTTTTTACCATCATTTCCATGCCAGCCAACCTCCTGTCCTAGCTAGCGCAACTGTAAGCAGTCCTAAAAGCATGTACTCCAGCAGGCATCAAGGGACAGCTAGGAAGAGTCTAAAAATCTGCAGCTGCCCATTCTGAGGTCAAAGACACACACTAGTGAGGAACCCATAACCACAGCCAAGTGTGATGGCTAATCTAGGCAACACAAATCACGTCCATCTTTTGGCACTGCTGTAGGACAGCTGCAGTTCCTGTACTTCCTGCTACAACAATGTTAAAAGCTTTAATGCAACTAGAGTGGTATTCTTACCAGCTAGAAATGTTCTTAACTGAGTTCAATGCACTGATTTTTCAGATACCTAAGAAGCCATAATTTCTGTAGTAACAACTGTTATCGTAATGGTATAAGTTTTCCCAAAAGTGGCTTGTAAAACAATGACAGAGAGGAAGCAAGATGAAAACCTGTAAAAATCACTCCAAATAAGCTAAAAGGCAAAAGTTTAAATAAAACAGGAGAAGCAACACCTGTAATTGTGAAAAATTGTGATAAAACATGGAGTTTTTCCTCAGTATTCTCAAATACACCTAATATAAAAGTTTTCATCTTTTTTTTTAGCCCAAAGCACGTGTTTTTTAAAGTTGGAATAAATTCATTTAACAAAAAATTTATGTTGTAAATTAAAGCTGCCAAAATTTGCATGTTTTGTTCTAAGATTAAATTCAAGATTTTCATGAGGTTTTGCTCTTCGGTTTTTGAAAGTGAGCTAATGAATTCTCATTGATATAGAAAAGAAAACTCTCATTTGATAAAATCAAATCAGAGAAAACATATTTTCTATTCATTTTCCTTTAAAATATTTGGGAAGCAAGTTTTCCAAAGATTGCTTTCTAAAGGCACTTCCATTTATTCTCCATGCATCAGACTCCTGTAAGTCAATTCTCTAAGACACTAAGACTCATTTGACAGATGGAAACTCATTTTGAAAGTCTACAAATGATCAATTAGAGCATTAGCTATCTCTATAGACTCTATAGACAGGAGGTTTATGCGGTCACAGTCTTCAGAAGGTGGAGGCAAGAGCAGCAGCATGTTAGAAAACCAGCCAAAGTTTTCTGTACTTACCACAAAATTGGTATAACATTGGTAAACAAAAATCAACTTAGTCTTTAGTGGCTTTTTTTTTTGCCATAATCTGTTGAAAACAAATGTGATGTTTTATGTTTTATAGGAGAGACCCATGATCCAAAACGAACATCAGCAAAGGAAACTATTGTTTTAATTATTTTTAATGAGGCCTAATAACAATCCAAATACATCCAATACATTTACTTTATCCCTTGAAAACTGGATTCGTTCAGACTTCAGTCATAAAAATATGTGCCCATGCTGAAAATACACAGATGCATTGGAACTGGAATCAGTGGTTCACTGGTAAATAATGCATCATTTCACACGTGTTCAAAGCCTCACATTTAGGTTTGGAGTCAAGACTCATACTGTGCCTGCAAGTTTCTATACCATTTGATGTATAAGCAGTAAGACCAAATAGATGCAACTGTCTCATTCATGAAAGAATTTAAGATTCTTTCTCTAGGATTTTGGCAAGACAGTTTTTTCCTCAAGGAGATGCACATAGAAGTGATTAACCATCTCATGCAGACTAAATAGGATACTTCTTGCAAAATTACATATTTAATGTGTCCATAGGTTCCTATTATTACTAACATTGCTGAGAGAATCAATACTTACTTGACTCACTGCCTATAGACCTTTGTCTGCAATTTACCCTGTACAAACTAGATTGGAATAATAAATAGAACACATTTTCTTGAGAGTAAAAATGCATGAAGTTGCCTACTAAAAATCTGTAGAAAACTAGCAATGCTCTGTATTTTTAAAAGAACATATGTGACGATACCTGTGGGTAGGGAAGGTTGTGATACCGAAGACATAGGTACAGTCAGCATTATGAGCATATTCTATCCTCAAAATAAGCTCAGCTATCACATCAAGTACGCCTTACTACATGGATGTTCCTCCAGGTGTAATCAGAAGGAGACATAGGATTAAAATATAATTTAATTTAACAAATTTTGGAGACAGATCTCTAGAAAGCAAGAGTGGTGTTTTCGAAAGGGGCATATCTACCCTCTATAGAAAACACAACATTAGTAAGAGTTCAAAATTAGGCAGTGCTACTTAGTTTACCAGTTCCCTTCATTTTTAGCTGCTAATCTACAGCAGCCTCAGTATCTATACCTTTATCTTTTGAACTCTAGCATGTTAGCTATTAGTCTCCTACACTTTAACACAAGAGTTGAACAAAGTGGGGGTGCATATGATGATAGATTATTTATGGTCATTTTCAGAGCACCAAGAGATTCTTTGCCACTCTCACACCTTTTGGAGGAAGAACAGTATTTGTTATCATATTTTAGATTTTAAATGATTATTTGCAAAGCGCATAAAAATCCCGATGGTAAATACATTATGTAAACATTAGATTGTATTATTGTCTTGTTTCACACTAAAATAAGCATTCCTCTTTCACATCATAATTCAAAAATGGTAATCCAGAACACTTGCTTTGACAGCAAAAAATAGCAACAATCAAGAATGGACACAAATACCAGGACCAGTAACACAGTCTCCTCCTTCTAGAGCAGAGTAGGGCAGAAATCCTATGGCTTAGCTGCAAAATTCTTGGAAGAGATTGAAGCCAGGATCATCGGCATAAAATGAAGGGGAGGAGCAAAGTTGTTTCTAGGGGAGAAGGAAATAAACAAATTGATTGATTGGTTGATTGATGGACAAGTTACAGCTCCCCTTTTCAAACTGTCTGCTAGTACAATGCAAGGGCAAAACATCATAGAATGACTCAACGTAGCCAGAACTCCAGGCATCTTGAAAGGAGAAGGTTGTGAATTACACGTGAATTACAGGTCACTCACACTGGCCAGATACCAACAGGACACACTGCAGAAGACCAGAGAGCCGAGGCAGCATTACTGAGTGGGGAAGGTGATGTAAGCATAGCAGCCATGTGTGGTTTACTTTTTGACTACACCCCACAGGAGCAGTTACGAAGTCCACCTCCCTCTAGGCTGGCAGCACTCAGGCAGCCAGGCACCCTTAGTGCAGGGTAGTCACTGGCTGCCTGAAAGGATGCGATGCCGAGGCCAAAACCAGACACCTGAATGCCCAGTTAACCTGGTTTAAGATGCTGGGTTCCAAACTGTTTCAGCTTGACTGGGAATGGGAACCTGATGATATTGTTGAATTTCTTAAAGGGCCTCATCTGCATACTTCCTAACGTTTTTAAGCTTCATGAACTCTCCATTACCTTTCTATACTTACAAAGACAGGGTATAAATGTATTTATCTACGCATATACATACACGCGACCTTTAATCTAGCCTAAACAAGTTTTACCGTTAAAACATCCTCCCACAGGGTAGAAAATATTGATTTAAATAATTGTTTTCCAAGTTTACATGAATATTCTAATCACTCTGACACCCAACTTCTGAGAAACAGTGAACTGGCAACATCATGTGGAAAGTAATTCAAATCTAGAAGAGAGAACTCCATCTTTACTTTCTTAAGTCTTAGTCCTTGTAGAAATGAACTATTTTCATTTACACTTCAAGGAGTACAAATTCCTTGCATTCCTCTCTTCAGAAGTTAGCCAGACTCAGGATTAACCTAGTTGTTGTCATATGCTCTTTTTTGAGAGCTGCCAGTTTTGTTGGCGAACACTTGAATTTATTCCTTGGGGTTTGGTTCTGTATTTACCTAAATACATGAGTAGCATGTATCTGTCCTGGTTTCAGCTGGAATAGTTTTCTTCCCAATAGCTACTGTATTTTGAAGATAGTATGAGAATAATATTGATAACACATATTGGTTTAGTTGTTGCCAAATAATGCTTAAGCTCAGCTGGAATAGTTAACTTTTTTCCCCAACAGCTGCTGGTTTAGATTTAGTATAAGAAGAATGTTGATCATACACTTTAGTTGCTGCTAATAAGGGGGTTCCAGTTTCCCTTGTTTTGCTAGGATACAGGTGCAGAGCCAGTACAGCTAACCCAAACCAGCCAATGGAATATTCTGTACCCTAACACCATACTCTGTATTAGAACAGGGATCTGGCCAAGGGGTGGGCAGGCAGTCTCTCTTCCACGCTTGCTGTGATGTCTACACTCGCAGCTCATTATGATCTCTGCATTCACTGCTATTGCTGCACTTGCTGTAGTCTTTTCACTGAAATCACTGCTCGGGACAGGTTAACCATCGGGCCGTGAGCTGTTGCATTTTAATGTATTATATTATTGTTTTATTAAAACTGCCTTTATCTCAACTCACTAGTTTTCCTTTTCTCCCAGGTGTTTAGCTGCTGTTAAGGGATGTAACTACAACATTCAAAGATGCAATTAGTTGTAACAGACTACAATCTCATGACACATACAAGAGCTCATCTTAATAATTCTTACAGCTAAAAATATGATCACCAAACACCAAAGTTAAGAAAAGTATATTTATTTTATTCTCCTTTATGTCTGATGTAGTACATTTCATTAACAGCATCACAGAAAGAACAATTTTGAATCTGTGTGAGATGGAACAGAAGACAGCAAATGCATGAAGTAGCATCTGACACCTCACCAGACGTAGCAGCAGTTACAGTTTTCATAATGCACACAGCATCAGGCTTCTGAAATCAACAAAGCAAACCCGTTCTTTTGAAGCTTCTGAAGCACTTCCTACACTGGTGTTCCTTTTCCATACTTAGTTGTTAGAAATACAGAACTCTGCATGTATCGAGTTACCAAATGTATACATAAATGGCTGAAATACAAAAACCACCCAAAAAGCAGTAAGCTTCAGTCGTTACTGTCAAAACAGAGCGGAGCAGCTCTTTCATTATCAGACGTGCCTCTGAAGTGGGAACCCTTCATCTCCCTTGGTGCCTTAAAGAATGGAAACTTATCTGAATATTTTTTTCCTAAATGGGAAGTTACTTGACTGAAATTTTGAGGCACTTTACCCTCAGGAAAAAAAATCCAACTTCCAATGTCAGTTAAAAATAACTACTTTCAGGAAATGAATGTACAGCTGGTTCCCAGTTAAGTTTGTGAAGTTTCATGAAGGAAGCTTCTACCATTTGAGAAGCTACAATGGGATACTCTCCTACTCCTTCCGTGCCCAAGTGTTTTGCATGGAGGACTCATTCTAAGAGTAATATATGCTGAAATAAGGGAATTATTTAAATTTAGGTGCATGTGGCACCTGAAATTTACCAAGTCATGCAAATTTAAAGCTATTTCAGTGGAAGACTTGGAAAAAAAAAGTTACTTTCCCTTATTAAGTATAAATATTAATCAAATTTTTAAGCCACCCAGCATTAATATCCATCACTCTTAGAAAATGCTCAAATCAATCTTGTTTCTTGGCATATTTAATACCCTCTTAGCCAAGTCATATATACGTATTTGTAATATGCCTCACTATAATCACTATGCAGAAACGTCTACAACCGTATAGCCATACACCCTTGTGCAATTCCATATTATATAAAAAACCCACACTATGGTATAACTGATGAAGCCAAGATGCAAAATACAGATGCATTGCATGAGTTTCTTTAAATAAGGCTTAATTTTGTCCTGAATGCATTACACGCACTGAAGACATGAAAATTCTACAAGAATATAGTTTTCTTATATAAGAAAACAAACCTTTTAAACGGTCAAATAAATAGCCATTAAATATCAATTTTATCTCCTTTAGAAATGTTGTTTTAAAAATAATTGACACTCATTTCCTTCCTCTAACAGATGTTATTCCGTTCAAAGATAAATTGCAGATTAAAGCACAAGTATATGCTCCTTTTCAACTTAATACACCTTTAAAAATACTCATACCACACTATACTTCCCTAACAGAATAGACTTAACTGAAGTTTACTGAGAAAGCATGTATTTGAACAGGTAAAGTGCCCATGTGAAAATAAATACATGATTTTATATAGTTAACAGAACGCACAGTTTGAAACAGTCCAGGTCTTCTACCCTTTAGTCATCATCTAAGTATCCAAATACTGTAACTACATGAAACATATTACGACATTTCCAGTTTTCACTATTTAAGTAATACTCAAAACTCCAGTCAGAATTGGAAAGAATGTATTTGGTGCAGCACTGGAGTCATGAAATGAAAAGGAGGCAAGTTTACACAGAATCTGTGACAAAGTAAGAAAACATTTCCCAGCACTTAATAAAATTAAGATACATGTTTTTTTGCTACTATAACTTTATTATTTCATTCAAAACACCATAAAATATCAGTGTACTTAAATGATTTCCCCATCCTCCCTTACCACCCCCAGAGAACAGTGGTGATGATGAAAATAATGACAAGTGCAGTAAACTTCTATTTCAAGTCCTAATATTCACTTATCCTTAGTCTACAAGGAAAGTGGTTTACTTTTTGACTACACCCCACAGGAGCAGTTACGAAGTCCACCTCCACCAAGCTACCTTCATTCGGTCCCACACAGCCGAGAGAGAGTCAAACGCAGGGCGAACATCCAGGATAGTGAACTGGTAGTTCTTGTCTACTGCTCCACCATCATAGTAATCGATAACATACCGCACTTCTTTTCCACATCGGTCAACAATCCAATCATGTCTATCAAAGGGAAGTTCATATCTGGAAAGACAGATAATAGACCACATCGATATTTTAACACATATTATGAACCTGGCAGAGGAAGTGGAATCCCTATTTAAGACGATTTATTTATCCAGGCACTCACGTAAGATCCCCAACTAGTACTTCTATCTTCTGGTAATTATAACTTGCAATTCCAGCTATGAAACACCTTAAAATTAATTCTACATCATGTTTCCAGACATGTCTCCCTACCCTCCCACCTCACTGGAAGACCTTCTTTCCTGCCTACGTACCCCATCCATGAACGTATTCTGGCCCTTGGTGAATACTCCTTTGCTTTGCCTCCAAATCGCATCAGTGCTGGCCCACATGGACACTCCCTGTGCACACAATTAAAAAATAAAATAGTTTTTATCTTTCAAAAGTCTTATTTTAAGTGTTTAAACCACTATGGTAATTTGCTTTAGTAAAGATAAAACTAATAGAAGAAAGAACAACAGTAAACGATTAATTACAAGTGATTTAAACCAGCTTTTTTTTTAAAAAAACTTTGTAAAGTCCCCCAGTTTCTGACAGCACTTTGCTAGTACAACAGTACCTTTGATATGCTCTACACCATTTTTCTAACTAATCAACTGAGCAATTCTCAGCAAATCTAATCCCCAGATTTAATAAAGAACAAAGAACAGAAAACCATAATCCAAACTACTGTGTGACAAACATCAGAGAATTTCAGAGAGTAATTTTTACATACAGAATTCTTAACTAGTCTGTCTCTTCTAGGAACAGGGACTACACTGACCTAAACAGTGACAGTTTGTTTTACACCAGTCACTTTTAATTTGTTTACATCTCCTGTCTTTTTCATAATTTAAAGATAAATAATTTCCAAATAGATACAGTAAGTTAATTTCTCCAAATCCACATTAAACACACACCACCAAACTGCTCATCAGTTTTATCAACATAATAATTATTCAGTTGTAGTTAAGCTCTTCCGGATAATGGTCCTCCATATTAATCAAAATGCAGGCTCCTACAAGAATATAACTTTTGAGATATATCAGCACCAGAATTCTTCTGCAAAAACTAAAGAGACGTTCTACTTTGACAGAATTACAAAAGCAAGACCTAAACCAAAGGATTTGCTTTTCATTTCATATGTACGTACGCAGCATGAAGAGCTTCCCATTTTAAAATCTCCTTCCAAGCTTGCTCATTATTTTGGTTGTGAATCTTAATAATGTTGGTCATGTCTTCACCTGTTATGTCATCATCTTTCCACCTCCACCTAAAAAATAAGAACTTGAAAACAGTTTACAAGCATTACAGCATAACTACTCCACCTTCCTTGTTTTATCTGATGGGCTTTTGAATCAAGAGATTTAAGGTGTTATGCAAAGACACAAGGCAAGTACAGAAACTTCTGGCTCATCTGCTAAAGTATAAAAGTGAGTTATCAATCAAAGTTGTTATCGGAGATCTGTAACTTCTAGTCAGCTAAATTAACAGCTTAACTGGATCAGAAAGTTATCAGAGTGGGCAAACATCAGCACATCACAGTGTTCATAAAAATGCTGAGGAAAAATCCCACCAGCATTTTCCATCCTGCATTCAGTACATCTTGCAGGCACTCAAAAATGCCTTTCATCTCTCTGATCCTGCACTATGACCACACACATGCCTTCTTTTCAACAGGCAAAACACTGAAAACACACTGAACACAATTAAGTGTTTACAGGATCAAAGCTTGTATTCAGTACAGACTGCTTATGACATATTGTGTTAAGAAAGATACCGATCAGTAGAAAACAATTACTATTGTTTTTATAGTAACTGTCTTTAATGTTGATCTGTTTGAAAACAACAAACAAATAATTGTAAAAGAATGAGGAAAAAGCGGCAAAGAAGGTTTTTTGGGCCACAGGAGACATTTATCATTCAGTTAGAGCTTGCCTACACTGAATTTTTGTGAAGACTGAAAACATGTACTGTCAAACAATTTGCGTATTTTTAGAAATTTTGCAAATGCAAATTAGACATTCTCAGAATCACAGAACTTTTACTGTCACTTTATAGGATGAGCATGAAATCGACTGAGTTTGAAAGCTGGCAATCATGGAAAGTTTGTCTGTGCTTGTGTACTGACTTTCTTTAAGAAAGTTTTCTGAGCTAGTGGCATTGCGTGATACTCTCTACCATCTTGCTGATCACTAGAGACAGGGCTCTGAGACCAGCTCATCTTTTAAAATAAAGTTGTTTATAAAACCAGAAGATTTCAGAAGCGCTGGTTATTTACTACTCAGAGTCCACAAACTCTTAAATATCAATGAATAACAACTAAGGATGTTAATTCATGAATTTCAGGCTGACAGACTTCATCTGATAATTCACTGTATTTACCCTTTTCTCAGCATAGCATTCCAGAACATTTGCTCTGAAGGGTAGACCCATTTCTTGTCAGAATGTGCTCTAGGAATGGAAGATTCTTCTCTAACAGTTGACAATGGAAATGGTTGACCTGGGGATGGCTGCTGATTAGGAGGAGGCATCTAGAAAACAAGGAGAATCAACAACAAACTAGAGTTTGAAAACTTTTTTATGTTACGGTGTTTAAGAAAAATCAAAGCATTATCAATCAGCTGCTACAAAGATCAAGAAGTTCAGTCTTTAAGTTCACCAAAATTATCTTTCTATTTTGCAGTGTCACAGTATCACAAGGTTGGAAAAGACCTTTGAGATCATCGAGTCCAACCTATGACCCAACACCAACACCTACTCATCGTCTAAACCATGGCACTAAGTGCCTCATCCAATCTACTTTTAAACACCTCCAGGGACAATGACTCCACCACCTCCCTGGGCAGGGCATTCCAATGGCCAATAGTAGAAGTCTTTCCACAAGTTTGTCATCTGAAGACCAAAGGAAACCTTTTGCCTAAACTTCATCTTCTGAAAGAACAGTGCTTTTTGTAAATCAGAGGAAATCCTAGAGACCTGAATCAAATTTACTCACACTGCTGTTACATGGAATCTTAATCCCACCAATGTAGCGTAAAACCCATGCATGTAATTAAAAAATAGAAACAGACAACAAAACTAAAAAAACACCTTTTATCAAAAAGATGTAACTTTGGAGAAGAGAATGTTAAGTAAGATGTAAGTTGTTTTTATACAAATACATGGACACAAAAGGGGAAAAAGCTGTGTTAAAAATGAAAAAAATGTTATTTTTCAGAGTTTTCACCTTAAACAGTATCACTATTCACATTTTGGAGATAGTATTTCAGAAGAAACAAGACTGAAGAAAACGTCTGAAATCAACAACAGTTACCATATTGCTAGGATCTATTTCATCTTTCATTTGAGATGTACCAGACTTCACTGGACATGCCACAAATTCATATGCTCTTTCTTGATGTGCAGGAACATCATCTATGTTCTCAGTTCTATGATCAGGGGTCTTCATGTGCATTGGACAGCCTGAAATACAGGAAAAAAGCATTATATGTATATCTTGCTACAAAAAGAAAACTCTAAAACGTGGCAGCAAATGGGAAACACTTCACTGAACTTTGCAACAGTTTTATCTGTTCTCTTTCCTGCATTTTAGGACCCAGCACCATGGTAAAGTCTAAGCCTCTCATGCAGTCCTTGAATGCTCATTCCCAGCCCCATGGTGTCCCCTTTACTGAACTGTTTGTACTTAAAAGTTCCACCGCAATGTTAATCCAACACGTGTTGATTGTGTCAACAACAGAGCTGATGTCTCCTTCTCCAGACATCCATCCTATTCCGCCCTTCTGCTGCCCTCTTCTAGATGCATGCTCTTCAGTGACAACCACCTGCTCCCAGCTACCATCTTTCACACTTCCCTGACTCTTTGTGGGTGCACCACACAATGGGAATAAATCTGCAGGACCCCTGTGAAATGGGACAACTGGAGCGACCCCCAGTTTTCACAGCAAGCACCTATTGTCTCTACAGACAAAGCAAAAATGCAAGTTTTTATTTATAGAGTAAATTTTCTTCTATTTTTCCCTGAAAAATATTTTTTGATCTGTTTTCCATGTAAAAAGCTTACTTAAGTTTCAAGAATAATTACCGCTCATTTTTTCCTGATGCATAGGACATTCTGAAGGTGGAGATGGCGGCTGATGATGATGCTTGGATGCATCTGGCAACTGACCTGCAGCAGCCGGGGAGGACGTGGACAAACCCATGGCTCCTGCACGCTGGGTCTTTTCCAATCAAGTTTCTGGAGGAAAAAAAGGCAAATTTCCCAAACACAAAGTACAGATACTCTGCTGCATCACATAAGCATTCAAGGCCAGGTTGGATGGGGCCTTGAGCAGCCTCATCTGGTGGCAGGTGTCCCTGCCCACGGCAAGGGGTTAGAACTGAATGGGCTTTTAAGTCCCTTCCACCCCAAACCATTCTATGGTTCTGTGAAATAAGGGACCGGTGCGAGTTACCAACACCCAGCCTAAACGAAACCCCACAGCGCCCACCGGGCTGGCACGGGACGAGCGACGCGGGGGCTCCCCGCAACTGACTCCCACACCGCGCTCCTCCAGTCCCGCCTCGCCAGCCCCGCGCAGAGCAGCGACTCCCACACCCGCACCGCACCTGCGCGGGCGGGACGCGCCTCAGGGAGCGCCGCGCGCCAGGCCGCCGCACCGTCACGCGCACCGTGACCGCCCCGGCGCCCGCGGGCAAGGTCAGCCCGGCCCTACCCGCCGCCCGGCGCGTGCGCCCTCCCTCAGTGCCCGCCTCGCACCGCGGCCCCAGGAGCAGCGCCGCCCCCGCCCTCCCGCCTCCTCGCCTCACCTCAGCGCGGCCCGCGCCGCCACCGACCCCCGCACGCGCGGCACCGCGCCACGCGGCCCGCCTCGCGAGAACGCGGGGCCGCTGCTCCGCTCCGCGCCTGCGCCCTCCGCCGGGAGGGGGGGAGGCCTGGGCCGCGCTGGGGGCGGTACTGCGGGGGGAGGCGGGGCCCCAGGACCGCCCCTGGGAGGGAGGGCGGTGTTGGGCTGTGGCTGAGAGGCGAGTCCGGTACTGAGCCCCGACACCTTCCAATTTAAAGCCATTCCCCCCTCATCTTATCACCACTTGTCCTTGTAAAAAGCCCCTCCCCAGCTTTCCTGTAGCCCCTTCAGGTACTGGAAGGCTACGATGAATGAGGGCTCCTCGGAGTCTGGTCCAGGCTGAGCAACTCCAGTTTCCTTAGCCTGTTCTCCCGGAAGAGGTGCTCCAACCCTCTGATCATGAAACAGTACAAGAGTTGCCCCCTCTCTGCATGCGTTCAAGGTCAGGACGGATGGGGCCTTGAGCAGCGTGATCCAGTGGGAGGTGTCCCTGCCCATTGGCAGGAGGCTTGGATGATCTTTAAGGTCCCTTCCAACCCAAACCATTCTATGATTCTATGAAGAATTGCCAGCTGGCACATGTAAAAGTACACAAGTTGCCTCAAAAATTGCCGACAACAGAGAATTTTGTGTGCTGAGGCTCGTGTAATCCCCATGTTAGCACGCGCTACCTGTTATCATAAGGTGTCCTGTGGTTTGGTTTGGGAAGTCACTACCCCTCACAACTGCAAATATATATTTTTTTTTAAAGTATAGAAAAAACCTTGAATGTACCAGAACCTCCGGTACTAAACTTACAGAGACATTAAGGTTCTTTAAAATGGTTTGTAAACAACAGCTACAGAAGAAATGAATCACAGGTCTGTTTGATTTACTAAGAATATTCCCTTATTTTAATGCCAGGAAAAGCAGTTTACCTGTTCGTATGAAATGGTGTGTGCAACACTGCAGCTTGATAAGTCCAAAAACGGAGCACATTATGCATCAGAGCAAGGAAGTCTGCTTTCATACCATCCCTTCCTGACTAACAGATGTAAGATCCAGCTATGCAGCAACAGCTGGAACAGGGAGTACAAACCCTGCAGGAATATTTAAATGCTCATTCCACAGAGCAGAATCTCAATAGGCTGTCAAGTGCAAAAGGCAGGTGGGGAGACACAAGACAAATATTCATTATAAATATATAACAATTAGAACTGATCAAAACCCAATTATTTTTTGAAACAACCTATTTCATTGGAGCAATTAAAAACAAAATGGCCCAATTATTACATTAACTTGGGATGATAAAATCCAAATTCAAAGCTGGAAGAGGGGTCTTTTGCATCCTCTGTATGTATTTTGGACTAAAGAAAGAAATGAGTGATTCCCATGTCTTTTGAAAAGGATCAAAAGGATTAAAAGAGACAAATTCAAAACCACTCTGAAGCAGTTCTAACAAGCACTATTTCAAATGATATAACTACCTGAATTAAAAAAACTTCCATACATTCCTCTTGAGTGCTTTTAAGAATACGTTCACCATCTTTCAAAAGCAGACCTATCTTATTAGCAGACATTACTATTCAGTGTGAAAATGACATAAAATACAAGTATGAAATATCAAATATTCATCCTTTCACTCATGTTTGCCCTTTTATAGTCTGTATTATGTAAGAGGAAATTTTTTGTACCCTTTCTGAATGCAGGAATTACTAGAACAGCATATTGAGTGTCTGGAGTTAGGAAACTGGCACCATGTCAGTAACTGAGTCTCTCACTGCCCAAGTTTTAGGCATATTTGGCTTTGCTGAAATCTGTAAGTCTGCAATCACAGCAACAGCTGTGTAAGCAGCACTAAACAGGATACAATCATTTTAGTCTTCACTTGCTGCACCTGACAATGCAGTTTAATAACCAGAGCCTCCTGTAGACCAACTGACATCTCTGCTTCAAAATATCTCAAGTCAGTGGCAGAACAACTCCAGGGTGAAAAACGCATTTTCTCTCTGCTGTTCTCAAATGAGGAATTGATTCTACCTCCTTCTCTCAAAGTACATTATGTTGTTGATACCAGTATGCTGTTTCCCTGCCTTCCACAATCACACTGCACCAGAAACAACAACTGCACTACTTATTAGTCATTGTACAGATAATAATTTTCACCCTTTGCAAGATAAACCAATTGGCAAATATTCTTTTCCTCAATATAATGAATTACAAAGAACACCAAGGTCACAGTCACGAAGCACACAATCTACGCTTAGGTATATTACACTGTGAACTCCAGAAAAGCTGAGCAAAATAAGAAAATACAACAGCAGTCCAACATCTAAAAAATTACATTTAATCCTCACAGTGGATATCTAAGTAAAAGCCCTAACACAGAATTTTCACACCAATACAAGTACAGAAAACAAAGTTTTCAGCAAGAACACAGAGTAATCAAAAAAGGGGGGGGGCAGAGAATGAAGAGTAACTTTTCACCAAAACATGACAAAGAAGTGGATATACAAAATACTTTCTACATCCTGCATCTTAGCGAGAGGTATGTTTCTCACACTTTAGGCAAGATTTGTTTAATTTGTCAGATTAAGAATGGCTGTCTGAAAGGCATCCCTTGTTCCCAGCCTCAGTCCTTCCTTTTCCCCATTCAGTGTTAAAAGCTGCCCAGAAGCAACACAGAAGCCTCCCACCAAGTTCCCACTGTCCTTCCTCAAGCAATGGAAATCTGACCTATATAGCATCTGACCCCAAATAATGCTTCCAGACATTCCTAGTCACTTTCAAACAGACCAATTAGTTAATGAGCAGTTTTCTAAACTGACAGTGTAAAATTAGCACCAAATACCCCTTAAAAGATAAGAGGAAAAAAGTAAAAACCACTGGAATGTTTTGTGTATTCTTCTATTTCATTTGCATAATACAAAAGAAAACTCAAAGAAACATGAGCAACTCCTGTGCTTGGAAGCCAATGGTTAAGGTATAAAAACAGGAGAAACGTCCTCCAAGAAATGATGCTCAGAGAAACCTGAGTTCTACTACACAATTCATGCTTCCTAAGCATAAATTCACTGCACATATAGAATCTAGGAACTGCCATATTAAGGAACTTTCTTGCCTGTCTCAGTATTCCATAAGGGACTGCGTAGTGCATCACACTTATAATACACTGATGACAGTAGCTCTTTATCCCTACAGCCTTCAGATGACAGTGCAGTTTATGTCCTGAAACACGAGGTATTACAATACAGTCCAATAATATTTATATTGGATAAAATAATTAAAGTTTTTCCTCAATACACAACAACATTTTTAGCTTATATTACCTTTCTGGCCTCAGTGATGTCCTACACAGAATTTCACCATTTAAAAGTCCAGCCACCTGCACAACAGGGTGGCTCAGACCTCACACTCCCTCCCCACCTTTTTTAAATAAAAAAAGATACAGCACGCAATCTCAAGATACCATGTCAACCAGTTACTTCTGAACTGAACCCAAAGTAAATTGTTCTTTCATAAGGCATTCATTATACATAACCTATAACCATATTAAGAAAGAAAAAAAAATCACAGTATAAGAAATTGTGTTCCTTTCCTTTATTATGAAGTACCAATACCTTGCATACAACATGCAATTTATTGCTTATTGACATTATTGCATATATCAAAGGGAAAAAAATAATCAGCCAGTGTCATTTTATGCAAGCTCCTAAACTGGTGAAACAAAATACAGAAATGCTTTACAATATCACTGAAATGCAAACAAATAATTAACATTTTTTATAAGTAGTAGTAAATTTAAACCCATGATACCTAATCATTCACCCTTTAATATGACTGATTACTTTTATCACTGATTTGTTATACTGCATTTTTAATTCTTGTGCTGTGATAAGGATTGCAACTACAATCAGGCCACATTATTTGAATTTAATAGTGTGATCCTGACATTCTGTGACAGTATTAGTACTTACTGAAAATGAGATTGTCAAGATTTACCAGAAATAAGTCTAGCAGAATTTACAGTTTCTGTCCTCACTCTGCAGATAAGTTACGTACATTTATCAAGTTTCTTTTTAGACAGAAGATTTTATAAACATTTTTGAATTACAGGCTCCATTACTTATGCCTAACTTGTAACTCATTTGTTCCCAACAGTTTTTGTAATTCAATTTTATATCAGGTTAGCTGTGCTTAAGTGTTAAATTGTTCTACATATATAGGTATCTGTTGATATTAAAGAAAACACTGTTTGGTATATGCATGCTAGAAACAAATCCAGGATATTTGGATGTGTGCATATTAAGTGTGCAAATTCTATAGCCGAGCTCATGATTAGCCCTTTTCCTCCTTTCCCCCTATCATATGTCAGATTCTCTTGTGAAACTGGAATAGGGTTGCCATAAACAAACCCAATATATCGTGCATTGCATTCAAAATGTTATGTTCTGTATTACAGCTTAGTATTAATATTTAAATGTTGCTTTCAAACCTAGCAAATTTTTTAAAATACCAAAATTTAAAAACTTCGAAGACAATTTACATGCAACATGTTCCACCTGGGTGCAGATTCTCATATACTTAAATATTTATAGGCTCATAAAAGCATGTCCTGTCCACAAGACAAGTACAATGTTTGACATCCCACACATAGATTAAAAATAAAGATACACTACAGAATATTTTCTTTGCTTTTATATTTTCAGTTTCAGTAAGTAGGAAGTTATAAATAGCACACTGAATCATTATATGGTTGATACTAAGCCATGCTGAACTCTTCATAATTTACTCTCTTAGAGACATTTCCTTTACATTACAACTAGATTAAAAATTTATATACATCATTATAATCAGATGCCCTCTCAGTGCAGGACATCACACAATGAAACTGATCTCAGAAGAAATTTTGCCAAAATATTTCTTATACCAAACAATACAATGTGTTCTTCAAAGCTACCTTCCATTCTTTACTGAACTATAAAGTGCTTTGTTACTATAAATAGAGCAAGGATAGCAAAGGAGGTAGCTAGTAGAGATTTGTAATGGATAAGAAACCTTACCAAGTGTTACCACCTAAAAGTATGATTTGATGCTTAATCCCAGATGTCTAAGCATCCCAAGCAGCCCACCTTTCATCTTCTCTACCATAAAAAGAACTTTCAAGTTGTTTTCAGAAAATCCTAAGACCTTCACCTGTCCAACAAAGAGATTTTACCCAGGTTTGGTTGAATGTTAAAGTTCACAAATATTATTCAGTGTTTCCATATGACTGCTGTCAGAATCTCAGCAATGAAGTACTGTTCTTTTTCCAGCTGTCAAACATATTCCATAGACAGAGACACTCCACCAGGAACAGATCCTTCCTTGTGAAGTGCCTCATGGCCAGATAATGCTGTACACTAGGCTAGACAAATATGAAAGAGGGCTGCCTATGTTTTTCAGTCTCCTACACTTTTTCATCTAAAAATTCTAGTGTCTTTGCTTTATTGATGGGTTTCACCAACAGCCAACATGACACCAGATCCTAAGCTGCAGTAATTGTCAAGCAGCCCTTTGTTTTCCTCTGAATGGCTCAGCAGACACATCACAAAACAGTTTTGCAAATTCCTCTATTAAATCTTTTACAGAAAGCTTGTATGTACATATACTTAAACACACCCAAGTCCATCAGAAAAGGTCCTGTTCATACAGCAATCAACAACCAATAACCCACTTTATACAGCTTGAAATTTTTGAAGAATAAAATTTCATTTTCCACTGTGAACAGAGATATGAAAATACCTAAACCATTCTGCTACATATCAGTCTGCTGTTGTCCCAACCACAGCAGCAGGAAGACATCTGGACCTCTGTACTTGTGTTCTCAAAGTCTCCTCCACCTCTCCTCTTTAAACCTGCTTGAATTCATTTGCTCATTTGTGTAAGCTTTTGCTCTTAGGTTAACTTTAGTTCTGCAGTATGAGTAAAGTTGTACCATAATTTTCTCAGTAAAGATGGAAGTAATTATCTTCCAGACACTGTAATTAAATTAGTTTTAATAAATTTAATACAAAATTTGGAATGATTAAGAATTTTATATATAAATTCAGCTCCCCTCATTTTCCTGTGTATAGGAGCTTTTCATTAGTTTTTCAATAGTTTATATTTTTAAGCAATTAAGTTATTAAATTATTGAGTTCACTCAGGATAGCATGTATTTATAGAGGTAGAGTAGGCTTCAGAGATGTAATTCTTACCACTGAAGAATGCGCAGAGATAACCCATAAAGTACCTCTGTAGCGTAAGGCTCTTGAATTCACTGAAATCTACTGGAAAACTCACCAAGAAAATAAATATTTGAAGTACATTTCCTCTCTGCAAGTACAGTACCCACAGATCAATTATAAAATCAAAATTTGACCTACCACACCCCTGTAGTCGTTCTGAAAGTGGTATTTACTGATCTTTTGATGAAAAAGTAAAGCCATAAAAAAGGGAAACTTGCACTCCTAAATACAGCCTTACTGGTACAAATAGAATCTCCCATGATCATCATGATAATTTTATATCACCTGGTACTGAAGAATGTAAAAGAAAAGAAAAACAAGATATTTGAGCATTTTTTAGAAGATTAATTCCTTCAATTTTATACGTCCATGGCAAAGACAGCTGGTGACATACCGAGAGTCTGCTTTTACACTAGAAAATGCATCTGTTAAAACCAGAAGTTTTAAGCCACTAATAAGATAATATTAAACTCTAAAGTTACCATTTATTACGATTCTACTTATCATGCATATAATTTTTTTTGCATAAAAAAGGACACAAGCTTGCAACATTAAATTTCAGCAATATTTGACCACAGTTTTTAAAATAATAAAATGCATTTAAAAAATGGGTGTTGCAGCTATCTAATTTGCTGTATTATAAGCTTTTAATGGCAGGTAAAAAGCACCCTAATGTATTCAGTACATCACAACTTTGCAGACTGTTTGCTACAGTCCTTGCCAACTACACAAATGTTAATTTTTTTTCATTAGCAAGTTGTCTTCTGATGCATCAGGACATAACTGCAATACATTAAAATAACAAATTATAAAATTAAAACCTAATGCACTGCAAAATATTTTTTTCAGTTTTGTACAGCAATCCAAAATATTACATGTTTTAAAATAATTATCCTACTGCCCTTCCTTTCTGGATAGTTGCACAATGTGTATTATGCAGGGTTGGGATTTTTTTTGTCTAGTTTCAGCTTAATTTTATCATAGCTTGACTTTTTCCTCCCTCTCCCCCATCAGACATAAGCTTATCTAGAAGTAAAGGAAACAAACCATTTTCATTAATGCTCTCTATTGAAAATAAAAAAATTAAAATACTGAAATATTAAAGATTAATGCTAGGAAGGGATGAATTTCAAAAAGTTTTTCATGAATTATCACCTTAAGCATGGCTACAATCATCTTTCTTATCAGTTGTTTTAATCCTCGTCCCAAATAACAGACTTCTGCTTTCAAACACATTTCCCAAATGTTTGTCTTTACTAAATTTAACCTTTTTTTTTTAGAAAGGAGCAAGCTATTACAAAAGGTTTCCCTGACTGAGTGACTTAAATAGCTCAAGAAAGAAGTATTTCATTTACACTTTTGAATCTTAGAGGTGATATAAACATAGAGCCTTTGTAGGTAGCCTAGATTTTGCATTACATACACTGAAACCACTATTTGAAAAGATCCAGGTTCTGCAAATTAGTATAAAAGGGAGTCTTGTTTCTTTCAGCACAGCAGGTCACAGGATCAGCTCAACAAAGACTATGAATTTACCGGTACCCAAATACGGGACTGTCCTCTCTCAAATCATACAGCTTACCAGCTTAATTGCTAAATTTCCCAAAGCATAAACAGTTCTTTTGTGTGCAGGCTTATAAAGTATTAATAAGCATAGAAACAAAAAAAAAAAAAAAAAAAAAAAACCCAACAAAACCCCAAACCAGAAGTTCAACAATCCTTGATATCCCCTTTTACAAAGATTGGGAAATGGTTTTGGAAGAACACCAAGCCAGTGGTACAGCGGAACAAGGCCTATAAAGGAGTGCATTATCCTAGCCCAAACAATAGCCCCCAACATCATTTTATCTGGGGAACCAAACTCACTTCAGCTGCCTTGCTTATAAGGCATTTCAGCCTACGCAGCCCTCGTGGGGCCTTACAGACCTCCCACTGCTGGAAGACAGGAACGCTGTGTCCTGGTACTGGAGCACTCACACCTCTGAGTGTGGATGAGAGAGTCCACATCACCCTACTAATGTAAGAGGGAACAGGATAGCAGGAAAACTAATTATCCTACACAGAGTAAACAACTGGGATGTGCACTAAAGTACTGAGTGAAAATGGGTACTTTTAGCACAGCTTACCAGAAGGTATAGCAAATAACAAGTAATGCAAAAAAACCCCCAAACCTCACACCAAAAAAACCCACCAAGGAAAAAACCAAAAGTTAATCACTCCCAATTCAGATAGGGTTTAAAGTAAGCAAGACAAAAATCAAACTACACACAAACACAGCTCTCAAAATGATTTAAAAATGAAACAAAAAAACAGAACTTTTTCCAACTGTCTTTTAGATTAGAATCTACACTATTCCTAGATGGCATCCCTCTAATGCCCTCCAAACCTTTATGTTTGAAGAAAAAGGAACAGACCACCTATTGACAAATAGGTGGCTTTAAAAAAACCAAAATGTTGTGCCTACAGAAGTGAACTGTCATTCTACAGAATTTCCATGCAGCTTTACAAAAGTTTGGCAGGTAATTCAAGGTTGGTTTTAGTTAACACCTCTACTTTCCGATGTGATTAACAAGGAAAATGTGATAAAAACCCTCAACACTTCATATCAAACAGGTCATTTCTGTGATAAAAGAAAAAGATTATTACTCTTGTTACACATCACGTATACAGAGGAATTATCTCTCTTTACAATTAAACTTCACATCCAAATAACCAATGGTTAAAAATACTCTGAGGAGAGATGCAGCAGTTTTCAAATGTAGCAGCAGCAAAGGAAAAAGCACTCCAAGAAGAATTATGCTGTTTCCACACATCACTTACCATACTGACTTATGAAAAAGTCCATGGGCAATTTAGAAGATGTACTACTGCATGTAATCTAATACTGCAAAAGTGAATCTTTCAAATCAAAATCAGAGGATTTTAACAATTTTTAAGATATTCTGTAGTCTTATAATACAGCATTTTAGATAAAATTATTTCATAATTTCCCAAGCTGATTTGCATTCATATAAGGCAGAACAAAAAGCAGTAAAAGACTTTACAGAATCAAAGCTAAATTTTTAGCTTTTCTTGCAAAAATTAAAATGTTGTCGAGAATGAAATCTTGATTGTTATTAGAAGAAAACATAGAAACATGCCAGGAGAATTGCACCATACCAGGGGAGTTTTCTTGTTTTCTACAAAAACAGAGATGTCAGTTTTCACTGGATTTATAAAATACATTAACCTGAGTGAAACACTTCAAACACACTGACAGACAACAAGCAAGTAACCAGTCTTCTTCTAATTTCAGTAGCTTGTAACTTCTTAGAACAGACATGTATAACCCATTTGTGTGAGCCTTTGATTTTTTTCCTCATCAGACAAGATCCATGAAGTGTGGCCCTGGGTGTGCAGGCAGTGTGGCTAGGGAAAGAGTAAGGTCGGTACAGAGGTAATACCTTGTTTCCTTAAGAGGAGCATTCCATGGAAGAAATGTGCACTGTTTCAGTGAACCCAAATTATTTTCAGAGCAGAAATTTCATTTTATGCATATGATTTCTAGTCAGATTTTCCATTTCTATGAGTTTTAGCTTCCTCCAGTCCAATAAAAGAAATTACTTTGTAGCATCCTTTTGCAATTTTTACCATCCACATCACATTCATAACATCCAAGACAACACTTGAGATAATCCAGGCGCTCTGTGCTGCGAGTCCTAATCTCTGGAAAGCCTCTGTTCCAAATGAACCTATTACATGGCTGTAATATATAGGCATGACGGCAATCCTCACCACGAAGAACACAACTGTCATTAGCACACCATTGATGATGTTGGCCTTAGAAGATTTGGGATATCCCAGCACTTCAAAAAACCACCTGCAAAAGAAGGATTCACAGATACCAGGCAGCCTTGAAGCCACTTCATAAAAATATTTTTATTTCATAATTTTCTTAATCACTTATTATTTTTCCTACTCTTATCATTTCTAAATTATCGCACTGCATATTGGCTTAGTTGAAATTTTTTTCCCTCACTTAAACAGTGTGCAATATTCAGTACATTGCAGAATAACAGGTAAAAAAACCTCATTTGAACTGTAAACCAGTTGACAACCAGTGTTCATTTCAGTGACTACTGTGTAATACACTAAAATTGAATTTATCTTTTAAAATGATAAATACAAATTTATTACCACAGTTTGCACCAACGGGCAACTAAATTTCTATTTGTTTCCCTGAAAGCAATTAGAGCATTGTATTTGGATATGGTAATCTAGATAGAGCTCTAATTTCCAGCTTCTCAGATTTGGGATTTTCTGACTGCTTCCATTCATCCCAAAGCTAGAACTTTAGAACCAGACATTGTAAATGACACTGGATCATTTAACACGTAGGTGTGTTATGCAATTAAAAAGGCAAATCTAAAACCCCTTTCTCCCAATACTGTTACTGGGTTATAGGTGGTCTTTCAAAAAAATGCTTGCATATTAATTACTGAGCAGACAGGCATAAGGTATCTATTGCCTAGCACATAGAACCCGTGGGTTAAATTGCTAGATAAAGGCACAAACTCCACTAATTCTTTATCATTCACGCTTAAATCAGAATAAATGGAAGAAAATTCATGCAGTGGCAGGTTAAAGATAGGACCAGAGGGAAATGACTTAAATCACTGTATTCATGATAGCAGATAGGGAGGGAAAGTGGATTCATCAATTTATTTTCAAGAAGATATGAGGTTATTCAACAAAATAACAGTTCTTAAACTAGAATTTTTAATTTAATTACCTACAGATTACAACTTAGGTAATTACTGATATACCTAAAAGATTTGCCAAACGCCCATCTCTAACAGAAATCCTCCAGGAATTCATTATGAGTGCAACTGAGACAATTAAAATCCAGGCACTCAAGGTGAGAGTCCTGGGAGCAGGATACCTCACTACAAAAACTCTTACTGGCACGATGTTTTGGAGAGACTTGATATATTTAGTCAGACTAACAATCAGAGCCTGTGCTTCTATTGATATATACAATGCAGATTCCAAAAGTAATATAAAAAAAGGTTTTAAAATATACTGCTATGTGGCAATTTATGCAACTGGACATCTGCTTAGCAACTTTCCTCTCTCAGCAAATTAAAAAAAATAAAAGTCAGTAAATCACACTTATCATTGCAATTTTACCCACCACAGTTAATAACTGATTACATAAATGCTGATACTAACACTAACAGGTCTAAATGCTTGGCATGGAGAAAAACTCCAATTAGATACCCCTAATAACACAGACAGGAAATACAAAGAAAATACTACAGTTCTGAGATTTAGAATATGATTCTATATTTTAATAATAGGTCTTCTGGTAATACTAAGAATGCAAACAAGAAACATAATGTAAGTCATTATCATTATCCACTACTTACTGTCTTAAGGGTCTGGTTCTCTTCAAATTTAATAAAAAACCCCAAAACATTCATGCAGTAATGAGATCACATCTCTTAGTGCAAGGGACTTCATTATCTCCTACAGTGATTTCCGTTTTTCTGAGAAAGCAGTAAATGTCAGGACTCTAAGACATATGATCTCACCATGGGCATTTTACAAGTATAATATACAAGGTCCGACACAAAAAAAACCGAGACTATTCCTATAGCTCGGGAACCCAGAGTAGGAGGGGAAAGACGAGATGACTATAGAACATGTTCTAATCTGTCACAGTGAGACAAGGCTCAGCTCGATCCCTTCACTCACTATGCATGGGCACATGTTCAAATACAGACGTTTTCTTGCCCTTGGTCAGAAGTATCAGTGCACAAGGGTGAACGATGAGTTAACAACACTTTGTCTGTGAAGAGTTTTTAGCTAATATCATCACTGTGCTTGAGCACCCACTCTGTTCACCAGACCTGGCTCCCTCTTCTTCCCAAAGATCAAGTCGGTCCTCAAAGGAACCTGTTTTTTCTTGGTAGAAGACGTGAAAGCAAAACCAACAGAGATCTTCAACAACCTTTCAGAAAATAATCTGCAGAATTGCTTTGAATGTTGGCAGCATCAGATGCAAGCTGTGTGTCAAATCAAAAGGGAACTATTTTGAAGGTGATCATAGTTGATTTTCTTAATTTGTGGAGTAAGAAGAGTCACAGGCACAGTTCTTGGGGTTTTTCTGTGTCAGACCTCATGTATTACTTTTAATAGCCAGATGTATCACGATACTTCCTATCGCCACAGTCTGAAAGGCAAGCATCAGTACAGGTACCACTTAAACCCAGGACAAATCCTGTCTTGGTTGGAGTCAGCTGGGAGGACAGCCATTCACTAGGAAATAAAGTTCAATATAGAAATCTAGACTATAATACTACTCCTTCTCATTTTCTTACTCTCCTCTTCCTTATATTACTAAAATATGTTTAAACAAGTGTTCATTTACTCCTTAGTTTCTCCGTGCACACAGAACACAGACTACATTAGACTATAGTCTCCTACTCAGATGCACTTGGGCAAGTGAAAGTAGCCTCTGGAAAGCTCCATTATCCCATCCTGCCCTCCTGCAAGCTGAATTTGTCAAGCTAATGTTCAAAAGGGTTCTCAGCATAATTTTTTTTTATTCTTACAGATCTGAGGAATCCTACAGTTTCATAAAATAGATCAGAGTTTACAGCCACAATGCAGTAATGCGTAATACTCAGACACCCTGTTTGCAGGAAGATTACAGTTCCTATTTGCCTTACAAACCTTATCCTTTCTCTACCAGACACTTGGAAAAGAAAACAAATGCCATATATGTAGGATCAGTGAAGTAGAAATACACCCCAAAAAGGATGGGTGAGGCATAGGTATCTGATACTCTGAAAGATCTGATCCTACATAGCAAAAAAAAAAAATGGAGAAAGAGGAGAGGACTGCAGCACTGCCCTGTACCAAAGCACCTCTCCTGTGGTGAAGTCTTCCTGGGGCAAATCCCTGCTCTTGGCTGGGTCATGGCAGCTACGGAGTAAGCAAAGAGGCCACCTTCCCCAGAGCTTCACTGACTTTTTTCCCCCTACCTGTGGTACGTGGCATCATCATGCTCCTTTTCCTATACTCACAGCAGTAAGTTCTAGTAGAAACAGTACAACCAGAAGCCATGGCAGGCCTCCACTCTCACTGAGCTCTGCAGAAGAGCCTTCTGCCACTTGCTTCTCTTCGGATTGTCTGGAACAATGCAATTCCATTCTAGGATTGTGTTGACAATGGTATTTAGCTTTTTTTCCTGGTTCTAAAATACTACTAAAATAAATTCCTATTGAAAATGATGGCTTGATTATAATAATTTAATGAAATACTTACAAATACTAATAAACAAAATTATATTTGTGAACTTTTTTTTGTTCAGTACTTTCATAAAAATTTGGCATTTCATGTGAAGGCTGGTCTACTCTAAAATGGAAAGTAGGGGTGAATACATTAGTTATATTGTTGCAACTAAAACAGCAAAAAGTTTTCACAGCAAGAGAGATTTCCACCTAGCAATCCATAGTTCAAGATACAAATTCCCTTTCAGCAGGCATTCAACAACAACAAAAAAACTTCCTAAGTGACAGAAAAAATAATACAAATTCACATCTTAAAGAACTATGCAAAAAATTCCCTAACCACTTACCGCTGATTGACAAAAGGAGTGGAGAACTCTGCAAGCAGGCGGAAGTTTCCAAAATAAGCCAACAGACCTTTGCTCTGGTCAGCAAAACAAAACAGACATAAAAAAATCAACAGTGTAGATGTAAAATCGTGATTAAACTCTTCAAGTATATATAGAATGATACAACCTTTTTTAACAGTGATAGCCAGTTTGCTAGCTGTAGCCAACTTCTTTACAAAGGTTACTACAAAAGCTGCAATTGTCCTTCAGGTATCTTGAATCAGTACTTTCTTACTTTAAATAAATCTTTAGAAGACCTACAGTTAAGTGGAGAAGGAACGCTAGCTAAAGAAAACTGGCCCAAGCAGTCACAGATTATAATTATAAAGATACTGTCTAAGAGAATTACAAAATCTGGGATTTCTCAATGTTTAAACAAGCCCAAAAAGAAACACTGTAAGCTAAAGAAAAATGTTCCTGCATTGTTTTAGGAACATAATTTGCTGAAGCGAAGATAAATTCCCATCTTTTATTTGGCAGCAGAAAGGGCACATAAAGCCCTTATCTCTCTCCTCCTCACTGCAGGGAAAACCCTTTCCACCAGCTCTGTTGCAGTTCCTGCTGTGCCCTATGGGTTGGAAGAAGAGCACATCTTCTCCATGCCAGTATCCATGTAACCATGCAGCACATTTGCACCAACACATCTTGTGACTGAGCACTTTCCTCCAAGTGACAAAGCACAGCATATTCTCTTGCATGTGCTGGATAGTATCCCATTACACAGTGGCTGGGGAAGCAGCAGTTTGCAGATGTGGAGATAAAAAGATTTTTTAAAACATGTCAGTAGGTCTGAAACACCTATGGAGTGTGTGCCATGGCTCCTCTTTCCCCACCAGTGTGTGCTATGAACTACTCCTTCAGGCATTTCATGTCAGTTTGCACTACAGCAAACAGAAAATCTGTATTCTTCATCAAATTCTCTCCTCTCTTCAAGAGCCATTTTTGAAAAATGATATTTATGAGTAACTTTCTCCAAATATAAGAGAATGAGAGTAAAACACAGATATCAAAGGACAGAACTAGATTGAAATAATAACCGCTTCAAAAGAAGCTCAACCTAATACTACGCTTGCTATTTACTCCAGGAACAATTAATGAATTATCTGCAACAGGGATTAGCCTTGGTAGTGCTATTTTCATCTCATAGTTCGCTCTAATTCACTTTCATCCATGATAATATTAGTAATCTAATTATCTTCAACTTAAAACAGAGTATTTACTTGTTATAAACTTCATCCCCTTTAAATTGTTACATCAGAAATCTGACAGCAATCTGGCAACTCAACACTTTTAACATTGTAAGCCTGGGATTCACACAGTAGACAGAGAAAGAAATCTGGTAAATAAAGTAAATTGTAAATGAGCTTTTCAGAATAAATTCAGCAGCATTATTCTGGAGGTCAGTGGGATTTCTACCAAGACACATGGGCTTCTTTGAGAAGTTCTAGCAGCAGCAAAAAGTAACTAAATTAGTCTTTATCTCAGAACAGTATCCTTCTCTTCCCCTTTTCCCTTTAACGTATGTAGACCCCACACATTTGTAAAGATATAATTAATCATCCATTGTTTCCCCACCAAAGTAACGTTAAACAAGAAGTATGAGAAAAACTGGTTGTCTGAGAACAGATTTTAAAAAAAATGGAAAAAGAAATAAGAGATCTCAGAAAAAACACATCCAGCAAATTGTAGTACGTACACCAGAGTTATGGATCACTGACCTATGTCCTTGGAAATACAATCACAAGCAAAACGTAACCACTTGAAACCATTTTGTTCTAATTTTCCAACTAAATATTCAGACTTATGATTTTATTTTAAACCTTTTTCTGTAATCATGTGAAAAGCCCCTCTGTCAAAATCTCTCTACACCAAAAACTGAGAATTTTTATTTCATCTGTTAAATAAGTTACATGTTTTTGTTGAAGGACTATAACACCGAAAAGGCATGCACTTACAACTGACCAACAAAACCATTTAGAAAGTAATGATGACTGAAAATATGTCCTTCACAAAGCTAACACAATACAACCAGTGAAGAATTTTTTTTAGACATTAAGCAAGTAAGACCTATAAAAACATTGTCTTCAATCTCATAGGCTTGTTATGTTACTGGAAAAATACAGCACTCACCAGCACAAAATAGTAAGCATACAGAGCTGCCAAGTGATGTATTACAAAAAATTTGTCACCAATTGCCTTCCAGTAGTAAACAATAAGCAACAAATCTACAAAAGAAAAGAAATAATGGTAAAGAACAATTTATTATACTGCCATTGACCTCAGAATAGTGTTTCTCTAAGTTTTAGTGGTGTAAATGTCAGCATATGGCATCAGTAGAACCTCTCTGAATTATCTCTGAAGCGAAGATCTTTATCCTAAAGACTTTACTGTAGTAAAACCATTAAGCAACCATATTCTCCCAAGAGTTGACATAAATTATTACTTTCCATGTCAATGGAAATGCAGACAATAGCTTTAGCTAAAATATTTTGGAAGAAAAAACTGGATTCAGAATCTAACAGCAAGACTTCATGCTTATGAACCCAAAAAATTGGAGCAAGTGACAAAAAAAGGCGGGGAGGGTGTCTACAGAGGGCACAGCCAATACACAAATAAATGCAGGGACCTACTATGGGGAACTTCTGAATCAAAAAGTAGTTATATTAGCGAACAGGGAAATATTTATTAAAAATATTTTGCAAGGGGCACTTGGAATTAGAAGTATGTTTGCTTTATTTAATCACAATTTTCCCATTACTGTAAAGCTGATATAGTGAGTTAATGTTATACAGGAAGCTTTGACAGAAGAGTTTTTCTTGTCCCATGACAATCAGATTTCAGAAGGTTTTCTTTTCTACACTGCAACAAGCAATTTCTGTCCCTACTTTCTCCAAATGAGTACTTTGGACTGGACTATTACTGACCAAGGTTCCAAATCAAAGACTTTACCCCTGTGTGTTTCGTATCTCCAGCGAGTGCCTTGTTCTCTTTTATATTAGCTATCCTCAGGCAGGACTCTGTATCATCTGACATGGCCACTCCACGTCCTATTAATAATTAAACATTAACTATATAAGGAAGTGAGAGAGCATAAGTAAGTGGCCAGGTTCAGGTCTGTGTTCAAAGGCATTCATTAACTCATAATGAAAGTCTAATGCATAATTATTCAAAAATAGATACCAATAAATTTAAACACAGGAACTAAAGTTCTTCTCATGGAAAAAAATGAAGACTTAATTAACCCACAGTTTAACTGGGTGTGCTGATTACCAGATTATCAACTCCATTGGGGCAAGAAATCTAATCTGAGAGATAATCAAGCCCGTGACCCAGGCTCCGATGAGAGACTCCATCCTAATATAAGAAGTTTTCCCTGAAAATAGTCCAAGTCACAACAAGTTCTTGCTTTTATAAGTCAGGATTATTCCCACACACCATAAAGGAAAGCTCCAAAGCATTTTTCAGCAAAAGTCCCATGCTAATTTTAGTCGATAATAAATAATTAAGAAGACAAAATTTATGTAGGGGTAGATACCATACCAAGAAAATAATTTCAAATTTCCATGTTTTATACATGACTGAATTTTGGCTTAAAGTGAGACTAAAAGGTGGGCAGGCAGGACCCCATACTATAATTTGCTTCAACTTGTATTGAAGGTTACTAAAATTCTTCTGGCAGCATTTTAAGGTCACGGGAAGAAGCCTTCAATAAAGGCACTATGAGTTGGGGACACCCTGAAGGGAGTGTAAGACACTGCTTTCACACCTTCCCAACTGGCTGAAGGACAAAACTGAGCTGAAGTTGGTGGTTGTGTATCAAGCCATCATAAAGCCACACAGTGGCATTTCCCCAGTGCTTGAGGAGATATCATTCCACCTTTTAAATCTGGCAAGATCCTGTGACCACAACCCACAAAGCTGTTAGCAATATCTCCAGCATAGCACCTCAGTTTAAATATACAGGTGACTCAATATACATGTTGTGGGTGTTATATACACATTGCATATTTACCAGAAATGAGGTAGCCTGTGGTAATAGCAATATTCAGCTTCACAATTGAAGGATCACCCCTGTAAACATATAAAAAATACAGTCTTTGTAACAAAATAATTTGCAAAGGACATACACATATCAAACACATCAGGTCACCTTATTCTTGAACCACCAGTAAGATGTTACAAGATTTGGTTAAGAAAGGTCTTAGTCATCAAAACTGACTCCTTTTCCAGCCAGATATAAGACATCTACTCACTACCCTAAATCAGGGTTACTCTCTGCCTTGGGGCAGAGACTGCCTGGAGAGCCTTGCTGGAGACTAGAACTGAAACACAGCAAGTACCCTGAGCTGGCTTCTCTGGAAGCAGAGGATAAAAGAGAACAGCCCAGGCAGTGTCTCTAAGCACTTTAACTGACACTCTCCATCTCCAATTTTGTTCTTCTACCAGCGTTAAAACCTCGTTAAGGATGACAAAAATATCTTGCTCAGCTGGTGCTTTTTAAATTCATAAGAGGATGGATGCTTCTAGGGATAAACAGAGTACAAGGAGATATGAAAAGAATTATTTGCCGGTTCTTTGGAGCTATACAATCTAAGAGGAGAAATGCTTTTCAAAGCTTCACACCCCCTGTTCCTTTCCTTTTGGTGCCAAACATTCAGCAGGCAAAGCTCTTAGTAGCACATACACAACTTTAGTTCCTCTATGATGTTCAACAAACCCCAGCTTGTGAATACACCTCAAGAAAGGGAAGCATCTACATAACAGCAAGTAACATTTGTTCCACTGTCCTCTGTACATTCCTAATTTGAGGAGTTAGGTAAGAAAATCTCTTTTCCTTGGCATGAAGATCATAACTTTTTTTTCAACTAAGTTATTCATCTAATCTTGTGTAAGTATGAATTGAGCATCAGGTGACAGCTCTACAATTTATAAAATGTGGACTGCTCAAGACAAGCTGTGAAAGCAATATTTTTTGCAAATCTTCTGAGAAAAAAGGAACATAACTGTGCTTAGAGCCACCTCCAACAGAAAGAGTACCTCAGCTAGCTCAGCTATTATTTTTTAATCCTGTCAGAATGAAGCAGTGGAAGAGATTTCCTGTATTATTACAATCTGTTCACTAAATTTTAAGGCTTTCTTAGCATCTAAACTAACTGCTTCCCTGAGTGAGAGAGTAAAATAAAATAGGACTCACAAAACCAGAATTCTGATATTAGGTGAGGGAAAATATTATCATGAGAGCCTGGAGTTCGCGCCATCTCTTAAGACTGGCCATAGGAGCTCTACAACTTGAGACAGGAACATTTTTCCATGGCTTCAAAACCTGGTTTCATGAGCTATGTAGTTGGTGGGCTGAGTGCTTCTTTAGGTGTAGCTCTTCTGAAAGTCACAGCTACACACAGCATAGGCAGACACGTTCTCACAACTTCAGCAGAAACTTACTGCAGCCTTCCCATTGGAGTTTCCAGCTATGTCAGCAGCAACATCATAACCAAACTTGTATGTGCTCCCAACACACTTCAGCACGTCATTACCAAGACTGAGCCCGTGCTTCATATTCTTCTCCAGAGAAGATGTAAAGGACCAAGTACATTAAATTGGTTCCTTGATACTGGTAAACATGACTTAACTAGATAAAGCAGGGAATGACTAACATCATTTTACTCTTTTCCATGAGAATAGTCACCTTGCAACAAACTTTCTCTAGACTTTATAAACCAACTCTACAGTGACAAATATGGATGTACTGCCCATCTGTCTCCTCCCTTCAAGAAGGGTCTGTGTTACAATCCCAAATTAATCTCAGTTAATGGAAAACTTAGAATTTAGTCTAAAATCTGCTAGATTTCCTGATCTGCCTCTCTGATCAGGAAGTAAAATGGAGCTTATGAGCCCTGATATTTGCAGCCTACTTTTGATGCAAGCAAGAGCCATGAGTGACAAACAGGAAGCAACTTAAATAAGCAAAAGAGAAGAGCTATCTCTTTTGCCACTGCTAAAGAGATTATGTGTGGTATGGCAAATGAATTACACACCAACATGTGCAGGCAGATGTAAGAAACCAAAGTCCACATGACCAAACTTTCTTCAAACCTCTTTGCAGATACAGTCATATAAAATGCTTATCAAATAGACCTGAGAAACAGTAATGACTGCAGACAGTCATATGAAAAAGCTTGCTCTTCTGTGAAGCTACAACTTACTTATTTGCATTTTCTCCCTCTCCTTATCTGATCTCTACCACCTCCACATTTTCTAATGTGTTACTCTAACCACCTCAAAAACAATTTCCACATCATCTATGTAAGCGAGTCTGTGGTACATACAGAAAAAAAGCAAAGTGGTTTTTTTTTTTAGAGAAAATAAAAAATCCTAGACCCTCAAAAAAAGTGTATGTACACAACGCTGATGCTTCCCTGTAACTTATCAATGCTCCTTTCTTAGGATCTACTGAAACCTAGTTTCAGGCACTACCTGACAGTAATACCACATTCTCCCTCTGTTGAACCCAACCCTTTGCAGGAGTCCTGATCCCTTTCAAGACATTTGGGTATCATCATCACCAGGCGTTTATGCTTTGCGTGAAACCAGAAGTTAGGCTGATAGACAGAGGCTCAGAACTTCTGATTTTCCATTTTGGATATATTTACCTTTAAATCTCACAGAAAAGAACTGATTGGATACTGTCATACAGCCAATGACTACACAAAGATGATGGCAATAACTAGAGTCTATATCAAAACCTTCCCAGTAGTCTACAATCGGAGAATCTGTGTAATGTTTTCAGGCTGCCCAAGCTAGAACAGCGCAAGAAAGCTGCATAAAGAATTCCTGGACATTTACTTACAAACTACTGAAACTAGATTCACAAATGTTTCTTATATTGTTAGTAAGAGATTCCTAGAGAAAGGCTTAGGGATCCTTCATATCTGTAAATACCCAAGTCCCACAGCTTGTGCCTGCATTCCAAAAGGGCATTACATTTCCAGACTGAGCAGCCTTGCAACACTACATCTGGCATTTCCCCTATTTGTTTTTTTCCCCCTCTTCAGTCTTATTCAATTAAAATCAAGACTATGTGTATTCAGCTACACATCAGTGTAAAAATGATAAGCAACTTAAGACAACTAAGCCATAAAACAGACTGGGAAAAAAATGGTTAAGGCTCTACATGGTCAGCTTAGGCTTTAATTGCTGGATACCAGGAACCAGTATGACGTATTGGGGAACACACAGAGTAATGACAGCCATCTCGGTTTTAAGTGTAATGCTAAAGTCAGCCTTAGAATAAAATGTACATCTGCAAATTCTGAGGAAACTCCCCTACAATTCTGGCTTTACTGGCAGAAGGAAGCCTAACACAAAGTTGTATCTTACTTGCAGGCTGCATGTAAGTACTTGTAAAGCCACAGGCAATGCTACATTTGGCTTTCCTTCTTAATCACTTGCATGAACAAAAACTCAAATTATTGCAACTGCTTTAAATACACTGATACTTCATACATTTAAAATTATTCATTTAATAACTAAAAATACTGATTGCCACATCTACAGTGTGTTCTGTGCACTTCTAATTGACAAATTCCCGAAACCAGTCTAAGATAATTTGGACCAAGAAACAATTTACAGAAATACAGCCATGAAATGAACCTGAAGCTTTGCTTTAAAACACACAGATTAGATATATTTCTACTAGATTTTATATAAAATTTTCCTTACTCCACCAAACGCAAGCAATACCACTGATAGCAATCACTGCAAACATATCAAAACAGATGAAACTATTTAGAAGCAATAGTAGAAATACAGATAAAAAATCCTCCAAAAGGCAGATGGATTTTGTCTTTTAAGATGTAATGTTTTTACATAATCTAGGATGCTAAGACTCCATAAGCAAGACTAAGTTATCAGTGCGGTATAGTAAATATATAACTTACAAAGAACAAAAAAGTGGTTCAATTTCTGCTTAATTTGATTTTTTTCTCCTGGAATTATACCAGGAAAACTTAGTAAATGTGAAGACTTCATTTATCTGTCATTGCTAAGAGGCTTTTATTTCTGCCTTTCATGACTTCTTTTGTATTGTTCAGAACAAGGTCTACTCAAACAAACCAGGACAAAAGCTTCTATCTGATAAAGCTTACCACAACACACACTGAGAGAGTTATTATAACATGCTGCTTTTCAACATGGTTAGCAGGCCTCATAAGATATTCAGATTGTATTCGGTTTCTAAAGATACCAGAATGCAATGAAAAAAATCAAAATGGCCAACAATTTAATCATCTATCACTACAAACTGAAGAGGCCAATGTTGTCTAAATTTGTGTTATGAATTAGTGTTATATTTATTAAGGCTGCATAGAATATTTCATTAACTAGAGAAAATATTAGAAGTCCATTCATTAAATATTCCTATTGCTTGTGAAGACTGCACTTGAAATTTTCATACTTCTGTTGAAACAAAGATTGATAGAAGCCTTATGGGAGGCACAAACATAAACATCTTAATTTACCATTAGATATATATTTTATACACACAGTAGGCCCCTCCAGGTTTTCACACACACACAGTATAGACCTGCAACAGCATTTTAATTTCACTTCAAAATTATTAAATAGCATAGTTTCAGTCATGTCAACTTACAGTTACACTCCTGGTTCCGTGCTTTAGTAATTTAATACGGTATTTCAAATCAATTATTTGTATTTTATCTATTCCACTTCACAGAGACACAATGCACCAAGACATTAATACTGACAACATCATTTGGAATTATTAAATAGTACAGACATAAAAATGGACACATCATAATTGCATTTTTAACAGGAAATGAAACATTTATTTCAGTAATTAATGCACTGCAGGATTCTTTTTTTCCTTCTCAACTACGTTACTTTATTGCACAAACACAACATGTATGTACTATGCCTTACCAAAGACGGTCAGCATTAACAGCATCATCGTACAACAAAATATATAGGCAAAACCCACCAACCACCAAGGCATGGAATGTGGACACCGTCCTGGAAAAAAAAAAAAAATCACAGTCACAAGGAGGTACTGTCATTCACAACTTTACATACTGTGCTTATGGTAGGGTTTTTCCAAAGACATTCTCAGTGGCACCCAGACACCTCTGTGGAAGACAATCTTCTCTTCTCTACGCTACATCCAGCCACTTATACAGTGACAAGAGGGAAAAACAGTCAAAAAGAAGGAATGTATTAGACTGGAAGGGGGAGGCTATAGATAGAAAGTAGGGTCTTAAAGTAACCAAGATCTACATTTTCCTCTAATCATCACATATCTTAATGAATCCTTAAAGAATACACGACATTCAGTCCTCTAACAAATACTTATTGTCATGTCCCATTGCTGGAAAAATCTATATGAAATTCATACTCATGTGCCCATAAGTCTTGCAGCAGCAAATTTCTCCTTTCAGGCATTTAATTTATAGATGACCCATAATAAATCTGCCAACTTTTTGGAAAGAGGGGTGTTAAATGCAAAATCCTATCAAAGAAAGTTTCAGAGAGAATTTCTAGTGTATTTGAAAGAGATCTCGGTTTTCAAAAAGAAAACTTGTATAGCAAAGATTATAACAGCTTCACTTTATTTTATACTCCTCTTGTCCTATATAAAGACACAGTAATCAGAGTTGCCTTGTCCATACTTGGGTAAGAAACACTTTTTTTGACAAAGGCACCAGTCTCAAGCATACAGGCTGCATGCACGTTGCAGATAAACTCTGAATGTTAACAACCACTTAAAAAGAATTACCTATTTACAGAGGCCCCGGCAGGGTTTCTGCCAGCACACAGGCCAGGGCCATTCCTGACCTTTTGAGTCCACACGTATTCTTGGAAGGTAGAACAATGCAATGGGCATGGGTCCAGCATGTGTAACCTTGCTCCTCTAGTCATGGGTTTAACACTACTATAAACTGCATTGAATACTGTGTAGCTACTGTCTGCTTTTCCACCTTTCAAGTTTGAGTAGGAAGTAAAAAAATATGTGCCAAAATAGCTCTACTGGATTGTTAGCTCTCATGGATATGGATACGGTTTGAAAGGTGATAGCTCTAAATTCAATGCTGTGTGATCAGAAACACCTTTGCACCATCCACGTTCAAGCATTAACAATATGCACACAAATCTACAGATGCTGTAAGAAATTAGTCTTGTCTTTGTACATATTCAATACATGGATTTAGAAGTCATTGATATGCATAAGTCACTCTGAGGACTCTAAACTCTACCATGCAAGATTTGAAGAAAACATCTTACTTCACGTGGAAGACTTTTCAAAGAAAGAATAGTTTATAATCCCTACTTTATTTCCAGAAGTTATAGTATTGTCTATTGGCATTAGAAGGTTCTGTAACTTTTCATAAAAGAAGTCTATTTACCATTTGTTTAAAGAGTGCCATCATGCTATTTTCAGCAGCTTTTTCATTAGTGTTCAAAAAAAATGAATGGAGATTAATATAATACAAATAGTCAAATGCAACTGGATAAGAACATTTACTAATCATTATAGCACAGGCTTCTTTGTTTTTCCCCTTTTTTAACAAAGAAAGAAAATATAGTTACCAGAATTCTAATGTTATTTAATAGTTTAATTAAAATATCCACTCTTGTAACACAGTATTAACAAAGAGCTAGAAACTTCCTTTTTAAAACAAAACAAGGTATATAACATTAGAGCTGGAGAAATATCTGGAATTTTTGAACTTTAAAAGAGGATAAAGCTGGAAGAGGTAAATTTGTCCTAGAATACAGCTTTTTAGTTCACAGTTGCACTTTGTCTGAGGAGTGACTGTTTATCCAAATTTTACTGTTTAAAATACTAGCTATACACAAGCACAGCACTTGGGGGGGGGGGGGGGGGAGAAGAAAAAAAGCAGATTTCCTCCTGAACTCTGGTCTTTGAAGTTTCTCCATAGAAGAGGGGACAGAAGAAGGGAAATAGTGCAACACTCCATTTTAAAATGGAATCTAGGTCAAGCTATCAAGCTCCATGCACTTCCTGGAAATTACTGTCAAAGCTTGTTCCCTCTAGCTCCTCATTAAGCTGCAAAGAAAAAAGTTGCACTGATAAATTGCATACTTGTTCCTTTATTATTGAATATATATATTTTTGCAGTTGCTTAATAGCAGTACAAACATGTATTACAGAAGAGGGGACAGGAATTTATGCACAACAAATTAAATGGTTACTCTACATCTGTGTTGAAGCATAGTTTTTAGCTCCATTTGAGTGTCTGCATACTTAAGACTGCAGAAGCAATTATTTTATTGGTTTTAATTCTTGGAAGATGAGAACAAACCAACTGACAGTATGGAAAACACAGTCCAGAGCTGCAGCTCAAATGCCAGATTACAAAACCCTCCAAACCGTAACAACGTATTTTCAATTCTACAGCTCATTTCAGGCAGATGCCCTCTTCCAGACCCAGCTGAGCTGATAAAAATGCATAGCCATCCTCTGTGCCAGTTTCCTTCAGGACTGCCAACAGAACCATTTGTGTAAGCACTCCCTACTTCAGTTCAATATAGGACAAAATAACAACCATCTACTTCAAAATCATTTAAGTTAACCCAACTCATTTTATTAGGAGATGGTGACTTTCTCTACCTGCACAGCTCTCTGCAAGAGTACCTACATGTCCTCCTACATTCTCTGAACACATAAGATACTCCTTGGGGTGTCTCTTCAGTTTGGTGAAACACAGGAGCAATGAGGCAGTTTGACAAATCAAACATCATGTTTGGTCAGCAGATATAACAGTCAGTCTTTTGTGGAAACGCAAGCAGAGTCAGCCTTTCTTTCACTTCATGCCCTCCTCAGGTATAACATCAACAAGCTGCTGACAAACCTGCTTTGTGTCTTATGGCTTCTAACTCTAGAACTGGATGTAGCACTGGACCGTAACTCATCTGTGTGCCAAAATCTACATTCAGTTATCAACCCCAAGAAAAAAATGTGTAAAGAAGTAAAAAAAGGACACAACCTGGGGTGCTGTAACAACTTGAGAAGTTAAACACTTTACCACAAAGTGGCCCAGAGATTACAGAGAAACAATTTGTATGTTGTTATGCAAAGCACTACAACTTAGCATAGAGCTACCAGGCATGGGATAAGTTCTCAGAAAGCCTATTATGCAATTTAAGGGTCACTTGATGTGGCTTAGAGACAAAAGTTCAGCTCCAACATGATAACAGTTTAGTTCAGATTCCCTGTCTGCCTCTATTGTAACAGAAATAAACCTAAGCTGAAATGGCATCCTACAAAATTGTTCCAGCAGATAGCTAATAATTTGAAGAATGAACTGAAATTAAGATGGTGCCTTTAAGAACATTGCAGGTGGACATTTGCCAAATGGAAGGGCAAGACTATTTGACTCGTGAATGCTGCCTAGAACAATGGAAACAACTTCAAAAGTATCCACCTGATATTGCCTTTAAACAGCACCAAGGAGGAACAGCAAAAGTACTAATACATATTGAGTTCAGTGACAGCCACACAGCACACATTTTTTGAGCTTCAAATTTGAGAAACAAAAATACTTTAAAGTTGTAATAGTTTACTTGGGCGTAAAGTTATACTGTATCAATTCATTTCAACCAGAGAAGCTTGTGGACTACATATACCCTTCCAGAGTAGTGTATTGCAAATAAAATCTCAGTGATCATCCCGTTTGCAATTACTACCCTATACTTCTTTATTGTCTTAAAAGAGAGGAAAACACTCAGGAAAGATTCAGAGCTGAAAAAGTTTCTAACAGCACTCTGCCTGAGGAGACGTGTTATGTGGGTGAATCCACCCCAGTAACAGAACTGCAGAAACACAAGGAAGTGAGGAAGACTTTTAGACTGAGTTTCCACAACTCTTTCCGAAGACTTTTAGACTGAGTTTCCACAACTCTTTCCTGAATGCGTACCCTGTGTCACAGCTTCCCCCTCCTCTTGTTACAGTCTCCTTCCCCACCAATACACAGATGTACTTGTCTAACCCTGCTTCACTCCAGTACCACACTAAAGATTCACCAGATTTCTTGGGAAACCATAACTTATATAAAACAGGTTGTAATGTAGTAGCACCCAGGAGAACAAAGAGCAATTTGCTTTGCATGCAAAAGCATGACCAGAAATAGACTAGCATTTAGATCATGGAATAAACTGCAGTAGTTTTGATTTTCATGTAAGTCTGGAGGAAGGGAAATTTTTACCTTTTCTTTACTAGAACTGTCACAGAGAAGCCATTTAAAATTAATCCAGCTCAACTTACTACCTCTCACCAGTCACTGTTTTCTTTTCATACTGACTTTTACTTGGGCATCATTGTATAACAACAAATTTAATGTTCAAGTGTTTGTAATGCTGTGTGTCTAAGGGGCCTCAGCATTTTACATTCAGAATTTATCAAGTGCCTAGAACTTTCCCTCTAAACTTTACAGATATTTAACTCCTAACTTTTTCTGCAGTTTTAAATATACACATACAGGTGATTCAGATGTTGACAATTTCAGGTAGATCATTAGCTGTATTTTGTTTTGAGCACTGTACCTTGAGTTCCATTCAATCTTTCTTTTTTGGCTGAGACTATGAAAACCAGGTGCTATTCGTGTTGACACCCAAGAACTTAAAACATGGAACAGGAGCTGAAATACAGTAAAACTGGCAACAGCAATGCCAATAGTCAGCTTGCTGAAGGAAGCCATTGTTCTTCAGCCTGTGAAGAGAAGCAAAAAGTAATTTCAGTTCATTTTCCATTTAACTATTTTAAGCATCACAGACAGTGTTTTTTGACAGCTAACTGATCAACAGAAATACTATTCACCAAAAGTTTCCTCCTGTTCAACATTTCTACTTAAGCCTTAATAGTATAAAAGCATCCCCAAACTTTTATGTGTAAGAATTGTATTTTACTTTTGGGTTTGGTTTTTTTTTTTTTTTTTAACATTTGCATACTACACATTTGCACTGCCTAAAGTCACGTGTATTTTGTTTTCACAGAAAGGGCTGGGAGGACCACTGACCAGTGCAACCACCAGCTCAGAAGCCTACGCACTTGGTTCCAAGAAGCTCCAAAGTTAAAACTCATCTCATTCTTACCAGACTGACTACTGCCAACGGGATTCTAAAAAGAAACAATGAAATTAGATAAGCATAGTGGAGAGATTTTCAGGTCAGCCTGGGGAAGCAATAGCCTCGCTGCAGCATTATGTTTGTATACTTTACGGAGACAGTAGTTCTCAATTTGCACTTTGTTCACAGCTCAGGGCTTCTCTTTGTGACAGCACAAAGGCTATCGTATTTGAGTTTTTTTCTTCCCATGAAAGTCTAAACTTCACCCAGTTTCAGAGCACACTGAAAGCTTCCTATCAGCAGAATTAATGCATTTTTCAGATGCTGAATGTTTAGGTCTTTCATAAGATCTAAATAGATAGCTAAACAATTCCAAACATAAATGTAGTTCTTTAAATGCTTTGGTCATTTCTCCTGAGTTGCCAGGATTTTGTAAGACAGAATCATGATTTCCCAGAAGCCACAAACTCCTGACATACATCTCCAGTTTGATAGCATCGTGAAGTCATTCCCTGACTACCAAAGGTTACAAATTCTATTTCTGTTAAGTTGAACAGAAAAGGAAAAAAAGCCAAATGGCTTCATTTAAAGTATTTAAATCATTATTTTAATAGCCATTTAAATAACTGTTATCACTTATTTCAGTTTTACTGAAGAAAATATCTAAAATAAAATAAAGACTTAGAGGCTAGAATAATTTGATGTTATTACAACTACCTAATCGTCATCAAAAAATGATACAATTATATAATACACTTATGTCCACGTGCATTCTAGAATGAGGGAATATTAGATTTTTGAAATTGCATCTGCATTGCAGATGGAAAGAAACTTAAACTTCAGTAGTAAAAAAATAAAGACAAGTCCACTAGTTAAAATAATAACTTTTAAAACTATTAAGTCAAATATTTTCACTTGATGGTGTCTATGGTGAGTATATTGAAACATGGTTTGCATTTAAACTTAAAACTTTAACAAAAGGTGTATTATACACAGATCAGGAAAAAATACTTTTGTCTTCAAAGATTTAGAACCAGAAAATTCAAAGACCTCAAATCTTTCTCCATCCTCCTCTTTCTTTTCTTTTTTTTTCATCCCCAGATTGAAAAGTAAAAAAGCAAGCGAATTATCTGAAAACATTCTCTGACTAGTACCCACAGTAAGAGCTACAGCTGTATATGCAGGACAAATCAGAGCAGATTTGTTGAGTAAAATCTGCATCCGTATCATATGGATTTCAAGTGTTTATTTCGGACCACCTTTAATCCTGTCCTAGGGATTCTGAAGTCGTTAGATTGTATTTGATGTGTTCTTCGGGCCTAACCTCCTACTCAGTTGTTCAACTCAAAAGCAATCCAGCTTGCAAGCTCTGGGACAGCTATGCAACACAAACCAAAGGGCAGTAAGTGGGGGTGATTAGAAGATTCAGTTTCTAAGTGCATTTTCACTCCAAAGTGGAATTTTAACATGCAAACACAGCAGTGCATTAAAACTAACCCTGGTTCATTCCAGTTGTTTATCTGATGACTTGTTCTAGTTGAGCTACATACTAGTCTTGCATATTTTTTATCGTTAGTCTATTAAAACTTCCACTTTCAAATGCTATCCTGAATATTCAGTATTGTCTCAAGTACTTTTTACACCGTTCTCCACATATTTCTCCATTTACCTCCACTGACCAAGGTGATGCAAAACACAACTAAAACTTTATGTACTTTTTATACATTTTAAATTACTAGAAACTATGGATGTTAAGCTTCATTTTGTAAAACTTTTCCACTTGAAAGATTCAATACAATTTTATATCTTCCAGTTCAAACCCACTGATAAGCACTGTATGGCTTCTATTCCAGATTCTACTCCCAGGGCCAAAACTTCCTTACTACATCATCTCATTTGTAGTAAGCAAGGTCTCTCTTGGACTACGTAGGGAAAAAAAAATCAGTTGGTTTAATTTCTAAAGCGAAGGAAGCCAAAACGCATGTTGAAGACAATTCTTTTCAGAAAAACAGCAAAACTACTGAACATCACTCACACCTACTTCATTCTGTTGGCTAAAATATAGCAATTCTCACGACGCTACCAATTTTATTCATCGACAATGACTACACTAGTACCTCTGAATTTCAAAGACACTGACACAATCTCTTGGACAAAAGAAACCCATGTTTTGTTGTTTCCTTAGTACCAGAAGATTTTGTTAGATAAGTAATGTTGCAGCCTGTGACAGGTGTTCGTTTTAGTACAGGAGATTATGGAATTAGACAAAAACCTTCCCAACCGTCCCTTGCAAGAAAAGCATTAGAAGACCTAATATTTCTTCTAAGGATTCTGTAAAGTGAATTCATTTTAAGAAAAAGTACTTGCGTGGAAAATGCATGGTCTGACTTTCAAAAGTATCACGTACCTGTATCTCTCAGAAGTTTTAGCAGCAAGTACAGAAATATATGGCCACGAAGGGGAAAGGTACGACAGCAGCAGCCTCTGGCTTGTCTCACAGATACTCACAGGAGTTTTGCAAGATGGATTTCAGAAGATGATTTCATATATGCTTATCATGATGCTGATTAAGTACATCAAGAACCAAGTCCAGGAATAATTTTGTGTTTTATTTAGGCAAATTAAGAGTGGTTCATTTTAATTCAATTCAAGGACTATGTGCAAACGTAGAGCTTCACGTGAGATGGAAGAACAGTTCAGCTATAAACATTTTCTCATATCTCTAAGCTGATTTCAACTATATCCTGTTCAACATGAAAATTAACTGTTGTTTACCAGATTTTTAAATTTTTTTTAAAAAATCATTCATGTTGAACCAAAGCTTATCACTTAAAAGAAACATAAGCTGCTGATTACATATGATTTCTTTGCCCTGAGGGCAATAGCCAAAGTTAGTAAGTCAAAGGTGGCTTCAACTACACTGCCTCAGTATCATCTCACAGCTGTCCAGCAAAGTCTGATCAAGATACAGAACTTCATGAATTATGTATGAACAGACACTTTATCACTCAAACTGCATAATTGTTGATTACTATTCAGTCAGCTGATACCGTTTTTGAACTAGTGGAAGGCTGAGTGGGGAGTGAGGTTTAGTGTAACTACTTTGTAATTCAGGAAAAAAGTACTACATCCAGGTTGGTTCTTCACTATGATTTTTCTATTATTTTCCTGTCTTACCCAAAATGATTGTCTTAACCATACAGATAGACAGTAATTATAAGTGATTAGAACTTCAACTCTTGCAGCTTTTCAACATAGTATTTAGGTAAATATCAAGAAATACTTGAAACTAACAATTTTCAGCAAGGTAGTGCTTATATGTATCTAGCGCAGCATCAAATTGCTCTATTGACCCCAGTAATTCTGGAAAAGCTATTAACACAGCTTTTCAATCATACTCAGCGAGAGCAAAAAAGATGATTTTTTCATAATTCCTATTAACAAGCTGTGGGGTTTCTGCAATTCTATCCGTACTTGAATTTTAGGAGAAAAAATCCAACAATAATAAGATTCAGCATTCATTCACCCTCAGAATGAAACCCTTATGAACTTCTGACAGAAACAAATCAGCACTTACTTATCAGATGATAAAGGAGCAAAAGAGTTACCAAGCATTGTACCATGTAGCATTTATGTTCTCATTTCACTGTTTCCACATCAATTTTTCACATCAAAAAAATAAGAAATGCATCTATAAACCCACATAATATAGTGACAATGTGCAGAGAAGGATATAAGGCCCATAGCCCTTACTTCCTTCAAGGCTGGATTTCAAGATGAGCTGGATCAGCTTCCAAAAGAGATTACAGGCTAAAGCTGCTAGGGATACCAGGACATCCCATTCAGCCTTCTGCTCTCCTGATCTGCTTAAAACCGAAAGCCAAATCCAATCATTGTAAAACTCGCCACACTAATTTGCAAAGAGCAACGTGGAACTCCTGACTGTTTGCACATTTTATAGCGAGTCTCGTCATAAAACATCTGCAGTGCTGGAGTTCTGCTGAGCTGTTGGTTCTGAATTGTGGTTCCTAACGCTCCGATCAGATTGGATGCACTGCGCCTGGCATCTTACGTGGTTCATTCAGCAAGCAGAAGACACACAATATTCCAGCCACTCACAGCTGCAGCCATTCCCTTTTCCAGGTAAGCCTATTCACACTCCGAACTCCACTGTGCTCTCTGCTCTTAAAACGCCCAAGCAAACCAGCACATCAGCCTCGCTCCTCACAACCAGAGGGTGCCCAGGCTGAGCCCTGCGCTGCGGTACTACCCACACCATCCATTCCCTCAAACCTGCGAGAACTTCGCAGTGGGAGAGCAACAGGGAGGGGACCCAGGGACCCCCGGGGGACTTTCCCCGCGCCGGGCATTACCTCGCCTTCCCAGGAGCCGCGGTGCCCGCCGACCGCTCCGTGCGGGCGCAGGAGGCTCCGCCGCTGCGCGTCCCGCTCTCAGCGCGGCCACCGCCGCCGGCTGCGGCCCCGGGGGCGGCGCCGCCAGGGAGGAGAGAGCGAAGGGGCAGCTCCGCGCAGCCCCGCGGGGGCGGGACAGCCCTTCCTCGGAGCTGGATGCTCCGCCGGGGGCGGTGTCAGCTGCGGCGGCATCGGGTTACGGCAGGCGCAACCTTAAAGGGGCCGAACCGCCGCACCACCGGGCTCCGCTCGACCTCGTGCGGGGACGGCGCCTTCCCCGGTCCCTCCCTCCCGCCCCACTGCAGCTCTCCATGCCCCGCAGCATCTCACCCTCCCCCCGGCAGCTCTCCCTGCCCCGCAGCATCTCCTCTTGCCCCGTAACACCTCACCCTCCCCCTGTCCCACGGCAGATCCCCTTGCCTCACAGCAGCTTCTGCCCCGCAGCACCTCCCCCAGCCCCTCAGCAGCTCCCCCTGCCCCTCACCGGCTGCCCCATGCGGCTCCCCCTGCCCGTCGGCATCCCCCCCTGCCCCGTGCATCATTCCCCGCCCCGCGGCGTCTTCCTCTGCCCCGCAGCGGCACCCCCGCCCCTCCCCGCCGCAGGCTCGGCAGGCGGGTGCGGGGGGCTCCGCAGCGCCCCCGGCTCAGAGCGCACAAGGAGGCACCAGCGTAGCCCACGGCCACCCCGGTACCGGCATCGCCAGCCGAGGGGTTCCCGAGGCGGTGCGCGCATCCCGGGATGGACTCGTGGGTCCCCAGATTCCGCTCATGCACTTGGCTGAGAGCCGCTGCTGTGTTGGGGAGGGACAATTCCCGCTAGGTAGCATCTCACCTTCCAACAGCACCGTAGTCACGGTGCCTTCCATCTGTGCAGTCCCCTTGTCCATAATACACCCCGGAGAACTGTGGGTGTTACTGCTGGTGCCCTAGGAATCCTTGTATGCGTTCCTGGTAGGACGGGGTCATAGGGAACGCACCCATCACAGGGAGAACAGGTAGTGCTGGTACCTGCTATTTCTTAAATTAAAAGCTGTAGGTGTTGTCAAATTACTTTTCACTTTACATTTTTGAACTGTTGTACAGTGTGAAAAAAATCAAATAGAAGCAAAACCATGTTGACAAAATTAAATATGATGGTGATGAATCGACTTAGGTTTCTGCCAACCAGAAAGCTTAACGGTCGGGATCCTGCTCCTCTTGGCACGCTTCTACTGTTGTACATACCCTAAACCACCTCAACTTTTCATTTCCATTAAGGATTCACAATCTTTCAGCTCAATAATTTAAAAATCCTCCTCTCTCAAACAACATAACGTTGAGGGTATTCATCTATATCTCACACCAGTCTAAGCTGCAGCTGATAAAGAAATCATCTGCCCCAGCTATGCACACTGATCTCTCTTGCAAGATGTCTCCCACGGTAGGAAAGCCATAGCTTAAGCATGAACAGAAACTGACGTTGGCCTGCCTTAATACACCAATGGGCAAAAAGCAGAAACCTGGGTTCTGATTCATGAGGCATTGAGCCACCCCTGCTGTAGAAATGGTAGCCTGTAGGAGGCGGGCAGGGCGCACCGCCAGCGTCTGTAACTGTTCCAAGCCGTCTCAGCTCAATGCGTTGCTGAGCATAAATCAACTGCCAGATAAGTATTTCTGCAAACATCAGAACTCCTGAAGTTGGTCTTCCTATGGACTTGCGTCTCATAGTTGCCTAGCTTTTAAACTGATTTTTGTTAACGAAATTCTACAGGACATTCTCAGCTGAGTGAAGGAAAAGATCCCATTCCTGCTTCCAATCTTCTTCCCTTCCAGAATAAACAGATGGACAAATAAAACCAGCCATAGCATATCAACACAATTTTTTAGTAAAATTGTGAAATTGGGACAAACCACTCACCTTTTACTGTCATATCATACAATTTCATTCCTCATATAAAGGAATATTTCAGGTTATTTTCTATTATGTCTGCAGCTTTTAGCAAAACAGAACAGCCACTAAAACCTAAGAACTGCATAGTGGGATCATAAACAACTTTCAAGATGACATAACTAGACAAGTTCTAAGATTTTTTTTCTTCAGTAATTTGCCTTCCAAAGAACAGTTCTCTCTTTTTGCTTAATCCAATATCACTAACTTAGAAGTTTCCTTACACATACTCCTTGACCTCTTAAGTTGTAACAACTATGACAACAGTCTTCAACATGGACCAGCAGTGGACACCAAGGGTGACGGAGGCTCAGCAAGCAGCAGTGAAGGCAGGAATGGTTGTCCTCAGACCGGCAGGCCCACACAAAGACTCCTTCCACTCATGGCTGAGAACCAAAGGCTCTGAACAACAAGCTCTGGCGATTTAGCTCGCTTGTTTTAAGATGGTATTTCTCCCAGCTGCCAGAGGTCATGATCATTCTAGTAGAACAGAGCAATGAAAGTAGGTAGCTTTTACTACGCCAGCTTGTGACCTGGAGTCTCCACCATAAGATTGTGGCAATACCTAGCAGAGAGTTGAGAGTGGTAATGTCTTAAACGGAACATCACTCACTGTGACAACAGAGCGGGAGCAGCACAGTGATGAGCACATGGAGAGCATGTGCTTTTACTACGCCAGCCTGTGACCTGGAGTCTCCACCATAAGATTTTGGCAATACCTAGCAGAGAGTGGTAATGTCTTAAACGGAACAGATAACTCTCTCAGACACCATTTATCAGAGCTCTAAACCTCAAAATAACCTATCACCATTATGCACTTACAGGCAGGAAACACCTCGGAAGAGACAAACCAGAGCCTCCCCAAACCTCTGTATCAGGCCCGTGGAGCGCACAGCCTACCAAATAATTCCTTCAGCCCAGTGTGCTGCATGAGTGAAAGAAACTGGTTTGGCCTGCCTCACTGCTCTCTCCTTGGCCCATGATCAGCACATTTTCGAGCACGCAGCAGATTGTGACCAGAGGCAATGCCATCTTTCAACAGCCCAACAACACATGCAGGGTTGAGCGCTGATGACTGTAAAGCTGAGAATGATGATGCACTGAGGGTTCCTGGCTGGCTACTGCTCTCCACGTGAGCGTACAGGAGGATATCTCTCAGCTGTTTTTGATAAAGAGAATTGGCAGATAAAAGAGAACTGGCTATGGGGGTACACAGCTGCAAACGAAAGGTGCCACCACTAAATGGCAACTGTCAAGAAGTTCCCGAGTAACAAATGCAACTTCTGAAGCCAAGCTTCAGCAGGGAAGAGAAGTATGGGTAATAGGCTTGTAAGGTGAGGTGTAAAACAGAGATTTAGGGTCACGAAGCAAAAAATAAAACTATATTTGACATCAATTGAGGGCACATACACTGAAAGACCATAGGGAAGGTAGGGAGGACATGGAAGTATCACCATAGCATGCACAGATAACAGCATAGTTCTGTTGGCTTCAGCTATATCATCTTATTTACGCTATGAAAGTGAAAAATCAGGTTCTGTCTTTCATCTGTGCTCTAATTACAATTAAACCTCTTGGTTATATTGATGATTTTCACCTTCACGCCAATTAGGCCCAGGATTTCCATAAATAAACAAATTCTGCTGAAATGGAGGGGTCTGGTAAAACAGAGTGGTAAAGAGAAGATAGTCCAGCATAAGTAAGTTGAAGTCTGCAGTAATCCATCCTCAGACAAGTTGTATACACCTGTTCCATACCCTTCTCCGTCTGTAATTGACTTTCATGGTGGCACTTCAGGTATGGTAAAAATTTGTTGTCAGATGACCGCTTGTAACTCTCAATAAAATGTGTGAGAGGGATGTGACCGTGAATAGAAAACAACATTATACCCTTTCCTAAGTATGCTTGTAATTTCAGAACCGTGCTTTCTCAGAGCTGAGCCTACCTCTGCCAAGAATGAAGCTTTTATCATGGTTGCTGTACTGAAAAGTAAGGCGTTATGTGAGGCAGAAAAATACTTGTAGAGAATTTGAGAATTATTTTAGTTGTGCTTTTGAACCTACACAGGACGTAACTAACCTTTCTGGCTCAATTTACCAATTGTAGTGAGAATACAGTCTTAATGAATGCTTAAAGCCTAATCATTCTATGAAAGAAATTATGTAACATGGTGTTGTAACAGCATTGGACTGAACTCAGTGACCTAAAAATGTTTAAATTTATTTCCATCTTAGGAAGTGCCTAGGTCTACCTGTCAGCAGCAGGAGATATTCCCAGAAAATCAATTATACATGTAATCAAAAATAACATTGAGATGAAAGAATATATGAAAGAGCAAGTACAATTCTCCTTTCAGAACACTGTGAATCAAGAGTAACTCCACTGAAGCCAACGAGTTACACTGGTGTGAGCGAGAAAAGAACCAGCTCCATTGTCTGAAAATTGCTCAGGCCACCCATGGAGTCCAATCACAGTAACTGTAGGCAGCTAATATTGCAGCATTTGATTCAGAAAGCCCAAGACTGAAAAAAGGAGACTGAAAAGAAAGGATCTGAGTTTGGATCTGAAAGGATCTGAAATAGCAGGAAAATGGTAAATAGAAAAGGGGAAAAAAAAAGATTCCATTTATAAAAAATCCTCCCTCCCTGCAAAAAATTGCATAGGAAAAAGAGTGAGTCTGCCTACCTCGAGTTCTTGTTAAACACTCTGCATGTACCCAGTTAACAGCTGCTGAGCTGTGTGCTTCCCTGAAGGAAAAGTGTTCTCTTCATTTTCCAAACAGCAAACACACTTTGTGTGTTGACACATACACCTACTTATAGGTGTACATTATGTATATACCTACTCAGGTCGAGTGATACTGAATCTAAATCTTACCTGTCCGGCACAGGTCACTGTAACGGATCCTGTCCCATTTATAGGTAGCAGTGTATGAAACACTACCATTATTTTTTTCTTGCTTTTATCTGCTTCCTCTAAACACACCCTCCCTGTTTCATCCTGGGTCAGTTAGGTTAGCTTTCCTAGCTCCCGTCACCTCCCCATCTGAAACAGCATTTCTGCCAATAGTACTTACTCTCCGTAATGGAACAAAGGCTGGTTTCTGGAAAGCTGTCTGATCGCTAATCTCTCCCTGTACCTCAGCCTCCCTTCTTCAGTTTTCTTCCAGTTTTTCCTGTCGTTTCTTCTCCATTTCTCTCTCATAACATGCGTTCTCTTTTATCTAGTTAGACTTTATGGCAGCATTACCCTCTCTTTTGGTATTATTGTCCTGATTGTAACCATCCAGAAGCTATTGAGGACCTGCAAAACAGCACATTGTGAGTTTATTATGCTGCATTACAAACCACAATATCGATGCACCATGTCAGCATTATGACAAAACATCAAACCACATTAAGATATATGTGCCATCTCTTTTTCTTTTCCAGGTCATTCTGTCTCTTCTTTTTCTTATCATCTTTTTCTTTTCTGTCACTTCATTTTCTTCCTCCACACAGCCATCCTCCCCTGGCTCCCTTCATTGTCCTCCATGCTCTCACATTGCTCCATGCATTTTCCTTCCTCCATGTGCTGGCACAAAGGACTGTAACAGAGGCAGTATGGCAGCTTTGTTAAATGTGTCCTTGACTCTTTGGTAAACAAAGCTGCACCTGAGTGCATCTTTGGGATCAGCAAACTGAGGGTCTAGAAAGCTATCCATTCCCAAAGGCTTAAATCAGAGAGCTCGGAGATTAACATGACTTCTTTGTTCCCTAATCTCCAAGCTGGAGCACACCAGAAACAGCAGGAGGAAACCTGAAATAATACCAGACTTTTTTCTTCACTTGCACATATTTCCTTTTGCCTTGTGAAAACCAAGGCTCTTAGCAACAACAGCACTGCAGAATGGGGGTAGTGACTAGAATTTGATGATGTCACAACAGCAGAAAATGAAAGAAAATGTACTTTGTAATAGCATACAATTGAAAAGCATGAAATTGGTGCCAAGGAGTGCTAAAACCAAACAAATTATTTCCCAACAATTCAGCACGTAAAGGGTCAGAAAGCAATGCTTTTTTTTAATATTCAAACTGTTAATTAAAATTAGCGTAATTCAGGTATAGAACAAAACAATGCTTGTTGATCATAGGTATTTTGTTTTACATGATAGCATCAGATTTTCAAGAGCAGCATACCAGGTAAAAAGACCAAGTGCACGTTTGGGATAGTCTCACTCATCTGTATGCTAAAGATAGCTTCTAAGCCTTGCTTAGATCAGTCTAAACTTTGGTACATACCACAGCAGCTGCACAGCATTCAGCTATGCTTCTTTCAGCACACACCACAGGGCACCAAGAATCGTTATTAAGATACTTTAACGGCAGATATAGTCACCTGAAAAGGTTAAGTAATTTCTTCAGACAACATAGTTTCCTGTGAGCATCAATTTTTAAGGTTTTGCAAAAATTTGTCTATCATTTTTAGTGATTTTTCCATCCTCTGTTGATCTGTGAAACCCTTGAGGAAACAAGGAAGGAAAATGATTTAGCAGCAAAGGAACCAATGAAACCTGGTGCACACTCACTTTATATATGTCAAAAACCCCTGAATTAGAAAACAAAGAATTTTTTTTCACATAGTTCTCAAATAGAGTACTCAATAATACTTGTAATAATTACATATTTTTCAGACAACAATGTGATTTTTAAATCGGTATCAGTTAAATGTTACAGCTGTTTAATTTCACATTTTGGGGCAAATATTACAGTGGTACTACAAAAGGAGATACAGTTTACATCCTAATTTTGACAGTTTAGGAGCCTCAGAATGTACTATTCATTTGTATTTTATTGCTAATAATGTCTTTTAGAAAGGACTCTGCTTGTAGCAGTATTACTTGTTAATATCGTAATTATATATTTTGCAAATTTTAGCTTCTTACCTAGAGTTTTAATTCTTAGCTTCCATTGATCTCAGCAGGCATAGTGACCTCTCCCTGCTCTAAAGCCTTGACCTGCATGTTATTTCATACAGACAGATTCCTGTGCTTCTGTGCAATTCTAGTCATACGAAGGAGACCATGCTCTGTACTGCAACTCCCAAACCTAAGATCTAAGACAGCAGTCCTGGTAAGAAAGATATAAAAAGAGAAGAAACAGTACATTTAAATACATCAATGCTAAACCCCAGAATTAAAGCTTGCCTTTCAGATCAAGAAAGGAATTTTTTAGGTTTCCATTTCCAATAACACTATTCAACACCATATACGTTTTTGCCGATGAGCAAGACTCACTCTGATTGACATATTCAAGTGTCTATAAACTTCAGGAAAAAATATAAAATTCAACGATAATTAAAAATAAAGAAAAATACAAAAGTAATCCCAATTGTATATATAATTTACAGGAAAAGGCCAAGGTGGAAGAGTTTCACCATAAAAATGTCATGTAAACATTATAAACAGCTTTAAGCAATCTCTTTGTGAATTGCACCAAATATATTATGTAACTGAATAAACTGTAGGAAAATTGGATTGTAATATACACTAATTACATCATCTTGGTTTGTTGTTGCTGTTGTATTTTTTTCTCCAGTGTTGCACATTTACTTTTATTTTGTGGTACACACACATTTTGTGGTAATAATTTCACTGGGACTGCTTAAAGAGTTAACATTTCAGCACCTGTTCATTTGATTTGCTGAACAACGGATATTACACATCTGGAGTTTTTCTTTTCCTATGTGGAATTTATGCACCAATGGAAAAAGGAATTTCTCCACTGAAAGTGGGAACTTTTAGATTTAGAATATCTTGCGCAACAGTACCTGCAGATAGGCTGAGCGAGATGTTCTAGTCCAATGCCACGTTCTGCAGTGTGCAGGTCAGATGTGTTCTGGACACGCTGTCCTCCACGCATATGCACCGAGTGTTAGACCAGACACCTCTGACTCACTGGATGTGCCAGACCTACCGTGCAGCAAGACTGTGACATTCAGAATTCTGCAAATTTGATGCTTGAGTATACAGGCCATCTGGGCACTAAACAAACTCTTACATGCCAAGTTATCCTACAGAAAAATACATGAAGCCAGGCGCCACAGCAGGTAATGTTCTGCACCTTCTGTAATTAATTTCTCTTTAAAAAAGAATACATATTTCAATAAATCTCCTTAAAACAGGGACAGCTTTTCACCTGACTTTTGCACTGTGTCTGTCCCAGAGAATTCCTGCATGGGATAACAATAAAAACCCAAAACAATCTAGACGAGAACACAGTACTTCATCCCTCATCGCCTCTGTGGAATCAAGACTCCTTGTGATCTGATTTTTAGCTACAAAAATAAACAGCAAAGGGAGAAGGTAGCAAGTCCAGGGCAGTAACTCTTCAGTTTCATTTTGAAAAAAATTTTATTTCCTTTGTTTGTACAGTACTCTTTAAAGGTGATTGCAGTTTACCTTACAAATAGTTTTTCAATTAGACTTTTTTAAAAAAAATAAAAGAGGCTTATACAAGCTCTTGGCTTGAGTATTATCCACTTAAGAATCACTTGTATTAACAATTATACAAGTTCTCAAAACCAAAGGTACCATCAAAAAGACAACACAGTTTGTCTTCAAAGTATTCTGGAAAGAATATTAAATCATTTGTAAGATCCCTAATTCGAAATTATTTCTATTATTATTTTGTCTTTGGTCAGTGCGAGTAAATCAGAAGGTGCCATATAAACTCCTGAGTGATTCTGCATGCATAACACTTTTTTCTTTTCAATAATACATTAATCATCAGTCAGCAAAATAATTAATATCATAACTCTAAGCAATTGTCTCATTAGCACTGTTTAATTCACAACAACAGGAATCAACTAACTCTATTGACACCTTAATAATGCATTAAATTCACAATAACTAATGCAAATGGTGTATGATTTCCTAACATTCATTTAATCAGTTATACAGACAAGGACATTCTTTTCTTGTACTGTCAAGCATAGAGAGAAGAGTGTTACATATCACGTGTGGTTGGTGAAAAAATGTAAATGAGGAGTATCTGGTTTTAAATTTTATGTCACCACATAATCAAAGACTGTTAAAATGTAGTGCAGAAGGCAAGTTATACTGGCTATAGCTGTACTTTCAACTGTGACAGCTTTTTGATAACATTTCACTGTAATTGACATCTTAGATATTTTTACCTAAATGGACAGAAGTAATAGAAGGAATTTCAGATTTGAAATTTTTAATATTTTGTTTTGAATTATTCACAAACATATAGAAATTAAATGCTGAGATAACTTGGCCAGCTTTTGCAAACTATACAAAGAATTCAATTTATTTCAATTGAGAGCTAGTGGTCTCATTACATTCAATTGACTTTAATTGGATTTGGAATAATCCCCAAAGCTACAGCCACACCTGGCAGCAACCCGAAAACAATAGTCAATAAATAACATATTTTTAAACACAACTCCATAAAATAAAAGACTCAAGGGAAATGGGAGGAAATGAAAATGAAAGAACATGTAGATCAAAACCAGAACATATCATCTCTTCTTTTTTAATAAGGCCAGTTCTTTCCAGCTCCAGCATGACATTAACTCTATGCTAGACCTTCAGAAACCTAAACAGCTCAGAAAACAATACTCAGTTTCAACTCAGGAACTTGTCTTTACAGTGGAGGACTACCAGTTCAGAAGAATTTGTATGCTCATAAGAAGAGGATGGAGATGGACCCGAGGGAATGGCAGGAAGATGTGCCAGGACAGGCTTAGGTTGGACATTAGGAAAAGGTTCTTCACCCAGAGGGTGGTGGAGCACTGAAACAACTCCCCAGGGAAGCCTGACAATATTCCAGAAGCATTTGGACAATGCCCTGACACGTGGTGTGAATCTTGGGATTGTCCTATGCAGGGACAGGAGCTGGACTCAATGATTCTTGTGGGCCCTTTCCAACTCGGGACATTCTATGATTCTATGAGAGAATATAGAAGAGTGAGCAGTGTTTTTCTCAAGCCCAAGAACTCTGAGGGCTGAGTACTGGAATGCAGAAGATGACCTATGATGGCAGCGGCAAACCCCAACTACCTGACTTTCAATCTGAGAGAGTAAAGGTACACGCAGATACAAACTGATGGAGGAGACAAGGCTATCTCCCTGCACAAGCAATGGCCAGTTTTCTGAAAGCAGGAATCCAGAAAAGGCTTAACAAATGTGCATTTCTCCTCATCCTCTCTACAGATCCATGGAAAACTCAGGAAAACCGCAGCCAAAAAGCAGTGATGAATATGTAGAGAACCCTACATCCTAACCCCCAAGTGCCCTGCATTTCTTTTAATGTTATAAACAGATTTGAAGCTCTCTTTCTAGGAAGGCAATGACAGACTCCTGATCTATTTTTAGGAGTATTTTTAGAAAAGGCCTTATTTTTACAGGCTGAGGGCCAGAGGCACCCCATGACCTCCAGGACGCTCCATACTTTTAAGATGTGAAACAGCAGTCTCTTTCTCCTGGCTTTTTGAATAGACAGAAGAACATTAGTTTACATTAGGCTACATGACTGCTCCCTGAATGTGTTACGCAGTAATTGCAGCAAGTTGCAATATGTAATTTTGGTACCCTCCACCACAAACATTCTTGCTTCATAAAATCACACTCAGAATGCTCCCAAATGGTTACCAAATCCTGTGTCATCAGAGCCACCTGCACCGGCTCTCTAGCGACGCTGTCAGAGGTGGTAAGTCAAAGAAACATCTGCTGGCAGTGTGGCTCAGACCTGCTAGAGAAAAACATTTTCCCTACCCGCTGCTCCTTTGATTCTAAATTCATACTTGATATTTACACCCAGACAAATTTCTAAAAACAACCTCCTCCCTCCTCCCCCACTTCCAAAGGCTATATAGAGAGAACTTAGCATTGCCAGAAAGAGGGAAATCTTTAAATAGTGGGAGGGATATCTTATTTATTGAGTTGGTGTAAACTAAAAACTACTTTGTTGTCTGTCACTGAGGGCAGTTAGACACCACAGCAAACCACTGGGAATCAATGTAATGAATGGAAAACGTGAATGGGAGAAATAATTCAATTTTAATAGAGAATAAATCTTGTTATTTGGGGGATTTGGTTCCACCTTATTGGCTATTTAGGACAAGCAGTGTTTAAGTGTTTGCAAATGCTATCTTTGTATCTGAACAAATGACAGTCACCTTAAATATACACCAGAAGCATCGTTAAACCAGGAAGCACTGCACTACCTGTAACATTTACATAAATGTCACAGATGTTATTGATTACAAACACAAATCTAAGATTACTTTCCTATAATTGTAACAACTCATAAGAAAGCAAAAACTGCACTTAGCCCAAAGTAATTAGAAGTAACTACTGCTAAAAGGGACACAGACTGGCTCTGGTAACATCCTAATTCTGTCATCAAGTGAGATCAGCCTGTAGCTTATGTATTTATCAGCTGTAGGCTCCATCTTGTCCCAGTTGATCCCAATGGTCTTGTCCACTGATTTAATTAGAAATCCCTTTCCTTCCCAACAGCAGAACATTTTGCAACACTTACAGTGTGGTTACTGATCTAGAATACTCCAGATATAGCTCGCATTTCTAATATGAAAGAAGAATCATTAGAAACTCAGTCAGAAGTCTTCAGAGTTTCTCTAATCAAAGAGCAAAATATCACTGCCCTCTGTTTCCAAAAATACCAGAATCGCATAAAAAGAAATATAGTTTTCTGCAGAATCACTTTTTCTTCAAATCACTTTTCTTACAAAATTGTCATGCAGAAACTAAGATTAATATTTACATGCATTTAATACATGACTGAGTTTTAACACGATAAATGGCTGCACACTACAATTTTTCTAGTAGAAAAGCCTGACTAAGATGTTCCTGCCATGTTCATCAGCCAAGTCCTCCTACAATTTTGCTAGTTTACTCCTCAGTTGTGCAGATGCAACTGTTTGTAGAGCTGCACTCTAACCCAAAACAAGGCAAAATGACATCATTTAAGAAAACAACAGGACAGTCAGTCTTGTTCATAGGTCTACTTTTAAATATCCAAATTAGAAGAAAAAAAATTCAAAATGTCAGTTGAGAAGTCATGAATATAAGGTGTATTGCAGCTTCAGGGAAACACTCTCTAACAGTTAAAATCAGATCACTTAAAAGTGGAATGTCAGAATCTGAGTGACCATCAGATGGCCAAAGCTTCCCACATTTCATTTCTGGGAAAAAAAACAACCTATTTGTTTATATTCCAATTGCAGCCTTTCCTATTGGAGAAAAAAATAAACTGCAACTACAAAGAAAGTACTCACCAGTATGACTTTCAAAGGAGACACACCTCAGATGTACCAGTAAGGTTCCACAGAGACTGTTCACATATAAAAAGGATAGCAGCAGGTTTTTCTTCTGAACATTGTCTCACAAGCAGTAAGTGGAAAATGTACTATACCATTTTATAGAAACCTTTTTTTCCTATTCAAGAGAGTCAGAGTTTTCTTTTGGACCACAGTGATCAATTATTGAGAATGAGCATGGTTTATTTCTCCTTCAGTACAGAAGTTCAAAGCTATATTCCTGCATCAGTCGCAGAGGTACCAGAGACTGCCCTTGTAATTACTGCCTTACATCACTTTCTGACAATGACTTTTTTGTTTCCTTCCAAACAAACAGGTTACACATTCACTTGCAGTATTATTAATTTTACAAACTGGAGAACAGTATCCAGCACTAGCAATAGCCTTCCTCGCAGAAGTCCTGTACTTCACCTGCTTCACATTATTTAGCTAATGTGACTACAATGTACTAAGCTTTGGGAGAGTTACTGCTTTTTCACATTAACTGTCATGTGCATGTCTGATGCTGAGACAAAGCATTCTCAAGGTACTTGATGCATGGGAATCCATCACCAAGCATACAGCGCAGTTAAATGAGCAGAGAGCAACCTGCTTGCTCTGTGACTCTTGCAGTTCTTGGACTAAAGTCTCCCAGGTCCAGAACATTGTCTGTATCAAGTGAGCAGCGAGTTGTCATGATGAAAAAAAGCAACTACACCTATGTCCTACTGACAAAATACATAATTAGCATTATACTATTACACTATAACATATTAGTGTTATACTGCAAATGGGATCTTCATGGGTTCTACTCAGTTTTCACAAAGGGAAAAAAAGAGACTGCGAAATTTTATGGCAACTAAGTTGCCTCAATATTTAAATAGTTACTTTAACCAGTCTCACTAAACTCTGCACTCTTCCCTCAAGCCTTACCATCTGCTGTGGATATTACTTGAAAGCTACAGTCTTTGTTCAAGCAGAATTGCCACCAGGGAGTAAGATCACTTCAGGAACTTGTTCTAGGAGTTCATGAGGCAAACACATTCGTTAGCTTCTTAGAGTCATTGAAAGTCAGGATGCCTTGTTTCCAAGGAATTGCCAGATCCTCAGTTTTCTTGTCCAAAGAACAGGTGTTTCCCTGTACATTTTTTCCTCTTGTTTTTAAACAACCTTCCTAGCAAAATAAACCCCACCTTTCCAACTTTACTGGCTTTGGGTCAGTTTCTCATGAATTTCACCAAAAAGCCTTACAGAAAAATTCCATCTAAGACGGGGAAGTGCATATGTACAGAAGAAAGAACACAAAAAGGAGAAACAAGTTGAAGTTTTTTATATCACTCTCTGCTGCTGAGCTTCTGGGATTGTTTGTCTGAATAAAATGGTTAAAAAAGCGCAGTTCTTTGACACCTCTTACAGTAGGAAAAATAAGACAAAGGGAAGATATATAAAAAAGCCTTGGGAAAGAAATCCTTAGATAAAACAAATGCTAGCTATCCTGTGGCAACCTGGGATATGTTCTACATTAATGACATTATTTCCACTGAAAAAGGTGTAAGAGGGGAAAGATCAACACAGACAAAATTAGTATTTAGATTGCTTACAGATGATACTGTCTTGTTTTAGCAAAATAGTTTATTTTCTAGAAAGGGACTGTGGTGCTTTCTTCCTCTTTCTTCTGTAATTTAGAGCCTTGCATCTCTATTGTCCCTAATTATTAGCTTTATATAGCTGATTAAGTGGAAAGCAAAATGAATTTTTGAAATTTATGTATCATCTACAAAACTATTAATTAAAACTTTTTGTTTCCAAATGCCAACAATGATTAAGCAGTTAGATATTTTTTGTGAGGTTATTCATTTGGGTGGAAGACCTTACCATGGTAACACTGTTTTTAATAGTGTCTGTTTAAACCAACCACAAAATTATATGTTACACTCATGTAAAGAAAACCAAAACATAATCTGTAGAGCTGTGAGACATGAATCAGAAAGATTTATACAATCATAGAATTGCTAAGGTTGGAAAAGACCTCTAAGATCATGAACTCCAGCCATCAGCCCAACACCACCATGTGTAATAACTATGTCCCAAAGTACCACATCTACAGGGACAGTGATTCCACCACATCTCTGGGCAGCCTGTTCCAATGCTTCACCACTCTTCCGTAAAGAATTTAAGCCTCCTTTGGTGTAACTTGAGACAATTTCCTCTCATCCTATCACTTGTTACTTGGGAGAAGTAACTTTACTTCATATCCTAAGATGGGAAATAGTAGCTAGAAAGTATATATTTTACTTGTAAATTACACAATAACCACTGGAATCCATGACTGACACAAGTTTTTGTTAAAAAACGAGAAAGAAATGTTCAGCTTCCAAGGCTGGTAGAGATATACAGAAAGTCTAACTTATTCAGAATGAACATGCGGGAAAAAAGAGCCACAGAAACCATGGCCGACAGATGCAGGATTACAATGTGTTTGATCTGTGCTGTCTGTGCCCTTGAGGTACACGTGCTCAGCTGTCATGTTTCATATGCTTGACAAGTCACCCCATAAAGCAATGGTGTCAAACCACTCCAAAAAGTTCTAGAGTTCATTGATCCCAATTTGCAGGCCAAGAGGAGGGCCTTACTCCCTGGCAGATAATGCAAGGACAACGATGAAAAAACTCTGCTGTTTCCTAATCATAAAATGCAATATCTTACTCTTTCTAACAAGCGCACATCTCATCCGAGATTAGTCCAGCAGCTGAATCATCACAATCTCCGCAACAAAGGCTGGATGCTGACAGAGATGAAAAGAGTGCTGATCTGTTGCTCCACACTTCTTACTGAAACAAAAAGCTGCAGTATTGGAATGAATTAAAACAGGAATCACAATAGGCAGTGAAGCATTAATAATCTTCATGTTATGCACTATGGTAGGCTGTGTGAAATTACAGTTCCATTCGTGCACACATACCTGGATACAGCTTATCCCTGTGCATGCCCGCAGATTCCCACAGGAATCGTGTCAACGGAGCCCCACGTCTGCTCCTCCTGTTCGCATTTCCCCTTCTACCAACGGAGCAAGGCATCCGCGGCGCTGCGGCAGGGTCGCGAGAAAGTTTGAGTCCTGGCGGCCGCCGTACGCTGCGGCGTGGGGCGTCTCCGGCTGCGCCATGGAGCCCCTGTTGCCTATCGCCCTCCTCCTCCTCCTCCTTCCCTTACTGCTCGTCCCCTGGGCGCTGCTGGCGAGGCGGCGCCACGGCCGGCGGACACCTCCCCTCAGGCTCCTGGTGGTGGCCGGCTCCGGTGAGTAAGGGTTGTGCCGCCAGCGGGAGCCGGTCGGGCCGCGGGGAGCGCAGGGCCAGGCCGTGGGACTACAACTCCCGGCATGCAGCGCGGCGCGGGTGCCGGCGCGGTACCTGCCCCGCTGCCCCGGTGCGTGCCGGGAGTTGTAGTTCCCCGCTCGTGCGGCGGAAACAGTCCTGGCGGGCACCCGGGCAGCGGCTCCCGGCGCCTTCGAGGCCGTCGCTTGTCTCTGGGTGTTGTAGTTCTTGGTTCGAGTAATTGCGCTTGTAGCGAAATGGGTGTTGGTCTCTTCAACCGAATAAAAAGTGATAGGATGAGAGGAAGCGGCCTCAAGCTGTGCTGGGGGAGGTTGAGATTGGGTATTGGGAAAAAATTCTTTACTGCAAGAGTGATGAAGCATTGGAACTGGCTGCTCAGGGAAGTGGTGGAGTCACCATCCCTGAAGGGGTTCAAAATACATGTAGACATGGCACTTTGGGACGTGCTCTGATAGGCATGGTGGTAATGTGTTGATGGTTGGACTTGATGATCTTAGAGATCTTTTCCAACGTTAATGATTCTATGATTCTATCTATGATTGTTAAGCTTCCTCTTTATTTGAGGCATTTTTGTCTGTGTCTACATCTGACAATTTGGTTTCTGAACCTTTCCCTCAGACAGCACCTGCGTTTCACTGAAGCCTTTAACAATTGTATTGATTAGTGCCGGTGCCAGATGGACCTGTGCTTCTGTTGTGCTTCTGACAGAAAACTATTGATGGCAATTCAGGGCAAGGCTTTCCCAGGATGGGTGCACCTCTTACATATGGGACACTGCCATAATTTCACCTGCACCATGTTTCTGTTTCTCGCTTACAAGAGCCTCACGTGGGTCTGTTGGAGGAGGTGCTGTTGCCCACGCGTGTCACCGCACACTGCTACACGTTGTGACCTTGAGTTGCAGGGAAATTAATTTGCCCCTCTCCCCCCCAAAAAAAAGTAGACTAGCTAGAAATTTGAAGTTGACAAATCTAGACAAACTTTGACTTCATCAAAGTTAGTATCCCTGTGGGTTTTGCCAGTGGCTAAGTAAGTAGTAATCCCAGGATTATTACCAGCAGTTTTATAATTTTTCAGGTCATCTTTACTTCCAACTGGAACTGGGTATATGCTTGTTCTCCTTTGGTCGTTTGGAATCCATTTTGTGCATATTAAAAAAGTACATTAACTATACATAAGTTTACCAATTCATAAATCAGTTAAGATTGATATAGTGTTCAAGCCTCTCCTTCAGGACTTTTTTTGAAGTAGGATTTTCCTGCTCTTTGGTGAATAGTGAGATGATTGCATTACGATTTTTGAAAGCTTCAACAAATCATTGCTTGTGAGACAATACCTCCAAAAATGGTTGAGAAATATTGCATGAAATTCTATGGTAGGTTGGCAAACTCTCACTTCTAATGCAGCAGCATAGCTCTTGCTGCTTGTTAATTTTTTGCCGACTAAGAGTGCTTGAATTCTACAGCAAAGGTCTCTTAGGAGACTAATAACAATGGACAGTAGGAGGTAGTAGGAATACATTTGGTTGAGTGGTTCACAGTCTGCAACTTCCAGCAAAGAAAATGCTTCTGCACATACTTAAGGGTGCAGTTTTGTGTTAAGCTAATTCAGCCCAACAGATAACAGGGGACCCAGCTCCACCTTAACTATGCACACAACATTCTCTCTCCTCTCTTCCACTTTTACAGGTATTCCTGTAAGTCTCGTTCAGGAAATTCAACTGACAAAAAATATTTATTCTTGCTCCCAAAACCCACAACAAGTACACCCTCCCCTTCTCTCCACTTTGGTGCCAATTTAGCTACCTGAACACAGCGACCTTGCAGTTAGAAGGTTGTCAATACCAGCTCCAGGGTAGTGGTTAAAGCACTTGGCTGGAGCTGGACTTCTGCTTCTGTCAGCACTCAGAAAGACACTGGCATAGCTGCACAGTGGAATTGCTGCCTGCTTGATTTCAGTGTTATGAGCTGGGATAGTGCAGCTCCTACTCTTCCAGGTCATAGGACTGAACTGGGTCAGTGGACGTTCTATGGTGCAACTCTGAGCTGGATCCCATCTGGCTTCATTTTGACCATTGCACCATGGTATGGTTTTTGAGGATGGATTACAGTATAACTTTTTTCCCAGCTTTTTTTGCATTGTGTATGGGATATTAAACACAAATGCTGTACTTTTTGGTGATCCTGGTTCAATCCCATTTAATTGAAAATCTTTCACATTATAGCTTCAGTAGGAGCTGAGTTGTCTTCACTTAAAGTTTCAATCATCCTCTAATTGAGTCCTCTACTCTCATAAGGGTGTCACAGATAATAATGCTAATAAGTTTTAAAAGAAGTAACTGATTCAGCTGAAGAAACTGAAAGTTATAATATTTTTCATATATCCATATTTATTTTGTTTTTACAGGTGGGCACACAACAGAAATCCTGAGGTTACTTAGCTGTTTGTCAGAGTCGTACTCTCCTAGACATTATATTTTTGCGGACTCGGATGAGATGAGTGAAGCTAAAATACGTTCTTTTGAACAAAAAAGGTCTGAAACATTCTCCAATTCACAGGTAACTTGTTAAATATGCTCTTCTAAGATAAAATGATCTTAGCATGACAATCTGTTCCAAGGCAATTTGGAAGTGATTCTTTAAAAGGATATTTTTAAGATGAGCAAGTGCTTTTGATTTTGTAGGTATTGGTAATCACCTGCACTAAAGCTCAGCTAAAGGTGCCATTCTGTATGTACTGCTTTTTACATTTCTAAAAGTGAACTAAATAAACACTATTGATTAATGCTGTATTAAAGATACACTGACAATGCAAGTTAAATATCTATAAACATAGCAAATGCCATTCTTACTACTAGTTTTCACTGCCACCTTCCCTACTTTGTCTTAAAATGGTCTTTACCTCCTGTTAACATTTTAATCTATTTAAAACAGTGAGGGAATGTATTTGTAGTGAAAGTGACTGTATAAAGAAGGCTATCTCTTATTCAGGAAAGGCATGCTGAAAATCTCATTTAATTTTGTAGAACAGCCATCAGAGTGTTATTTGTAGCTGTAAAAATACTGAGACAAAAATATGGTGGGGTTTCTTTCCTTCTGTTTTTGTCTGACGTTCCCCTTAGTGACGTAATGTAAATTTTAAATAAATGATACCTAAAAATGTTTAATCTAAGAAAATCTTAATTCAAATTGTATTATTTTTGTGTTCATAGACTGTGTTTTGGTTGGATTTAAAATAAAGCATTAGTTACACATGTTTAAAAATTTTGCAATACCTCTTACTGTCAGAGAATGTTTTCTGGTTAGTGACCTGAGAAAATGCTGAACTCCTGAAAATAATGAAAAGATCATGAAAATATCTTGTTTAGCTTTTTATCAAATGTTTGCTTGCTTTGAGATAGTTTGCTGTATGATTAACAGACAGCAGTATGACTCTGGTGACTTAAAGTGTCATCTGATGTCCTGTGAAATGATTAGAAAGATTATATTTTTATTTAGCAATTGGAATTAGTGCAATGGAAATGAATGTTCTAACTACAAAAATCTTAGTACTTTAGAGCAAGTAGTACAGCACACAATTAATTATTTACATGGACTTTATTTCATATGGTGCACTTCTGATATTTCTGTTGTCTTTAGCAGTGCTGCTGGGACAAACATTGTACCAATGATTTTCAGAATAAACTCTTTTAATATAAAGTGACTGCTGCTACAGTAGGCAATAGGCTTGCTTAGGAATGACACTTTTGTTCACTTACCTGATTTTCACTTTGGAAGACAGAAGTTCCTTGCCTACCACAAGCTGCTGAATTGAGTGTGGATGACTTGATTTAAAATTGAACGTGGCAGTCTCTTCTCTCACTGTGCAGCAAGGATGAAAGTTTAGTCAAGTGTCCGAAGATCTTTCTTGTTCAGAGAAATCCTGTTTGGCAATGAGTCGTTCACACAGTCACACTCACTTATCTGAAAAATGTCCAACCCTGAGTTATTAAATTTCTTTAAAATACATATTTTGAGTATTAACAGATTATGCAGTTTTCTGCTAGTTCCCTTAGTTTTGCTGAGCAGCTTCCCTTTCATACCCACTCCAGCTGCTAACAGATCATGTAGTTATATTTTCCTTCAACATTGAAAGCCAGAGGAACATTTTTGGCTGCTTCTGAGTTTGCTGTCTGGATAACAGATGCTCATTTTTCTTTGGCCGTTCTTTTTCCACTGAGCAAAAATATTTAGAGTGAAAATAGAAGATAAATTTTGGGATGTAAGAGATCATGTGCCTATAACACATATTTGCTAACTTTCAGACTGCATTTTCAAGTAGTATGTGTTTTGGCCCTGCACATCATCAAGCATTTAAAAGTCCTTGTTTGTAGCTTCTTGCAGCTTTGAATAAATAAAAGGGAAAAGTCTGAGTGGTTCAACCCATGGTCATTCCCTTCCTCATCTTGTCAAGGAGGTAAATTTTTCCTAAACTAAGAACTGGACAGAGGACAGATTACAGTAATGACCCAGGAGAAAAACAGCGTATACATGTAACAAATTCTGGTATAAACCACACCACAAATATAACCAGTTTCTCTTTTTGATTTGTGGTCTAGCCCAGTTCTAAAAGCTACAGTACTCAGGAAGAAGGAAAGGAAGCCAGAACAAGCATCTTGCTTGCAAGAAGCAAAATGCTGCACCTCTACCCACGAAGTCCATTGAAAAAAAAATTCCGAAATGCCTCATACAAAAAGTCTCTGGTCCTTTCTCTTTGTTGCCCCCAACCTGTAACCACAACTGTTCTACATGGATGCCCCAGACCTGTTACTCAGGGATCCTTCAGCACTCGGCATAGAGAACGTGCATCAGCTCCTGCCTACCTCCTGTAGCAGCAGATTTATTGACTGAAGAACATTAATTCTTCAGTGGATCTGACACTTCCATTTCTCATGTCCAAGATGAGCAACCAAATTAACTAACCTTTACATAATGCTCATCTGACCACATGTTCTTTTCTAGTTTATGTTTCATGAGAGATATCATGCTAAGAAATCCTGTTCCTCAGCAGGAAAAGCAAATACATAAACCTAGTTTCTTTGCAAGGATTACAGTATATTCAGTTGAGCGTATGATGATAATTCATAGCTGTGGTGATTTTCCACTTGCTTTTTCTTGCGTGCTTGCAAAGCAACAATATTAACTACGAAAAGGACTACATCACTGTCCCCAGTCAACCACTGTGGGCTTGCCAGTCTGGAACGTTTGCGTTCAAATAGCAAAAAGGTTTCTGACTCAACTAAATACATAAGAAAAACTAAATGCAAACATATGACACCACAGAAGATAGCAGAGCAACTTGCCTGTTTCTGGTATCAGACGCACTATGCAGTTTTCCAGCACAAGATGCAGGAGGTACCTTTGTCTGGAATACTAACAGTACTCCATCAGATGAGAGGCTGGGATTGCAGAAGCATTTGGCAGTGGCTTTTAAACAAACAAACGAACAACAACAACAACAAAAATCCAGTTTTGTTTCTCAGCTTAATATTTAAAAGTTGATTGATAAGTGGGCTGAAGGCCTCATATATTACATAGGCACTGATGGACAAAGTTTCAAACGTGGTTTTTGAATAGTATAGATAAAATCAACTCTATACTTCCTTGAATTCTAGAAGTAAATTTGTAGTTTGGTACTGTTTGGGGTCCCTGCCAAGTTTTGCTGAAATTGTTTTTGTTATGAAGAAGAAAATCATGTACAGTTTTCTGGCAAATACTGTTTAACACCATCATGGTAGTGAAGGGAGCATCTGAATAGTTCCACTGAAACTCAGTCTGCCTAGAAACACCTTATCCCACACATATTTCTTTCAAGACAGATGCTATGCAAGGATCTAAACTCCAGTTATGGCATTTCTTTTATCACCTGAACACTTCCAAAGCTTTAACAAACAGAGAGGCAGTGATAACCAGAATCCTGTTGAATGAGGAGCAAGGGGGTATGTTTATTTTTCCATATTCTGTTGTCAGACTAATGCAATCAGAGTTTCAACACCTGCAATAAACATGAAACAACCAGTTAGTAACATCTGTTAATGCCTTCCAGAATCACAGCAACTAAAGAACCTTATCACAATGAAACAGGATAATTTCAGTCAAGAAAATTAACTTAATGATTGGAATTTATAAGTATTGGAGGTTTTTTTTTATTCTTTCCACCTTGTATATTAAAAAAAGCCCCAGTTATTGCTATTCAAGACTGATTTGTAGTTTGGTATAGCTATTGACAATATTGACAATTTCCTGAGCACAAATCACCAGGACTAAGCTTTGTTACTTAGTGATGCTGTAATTGAAGTAACTGTGTAATTTTCAGTATTTATAATGATATTTAGGATTCCTCACTCCCAGTCTGAGTTCTTTCAGAGTTGTAGTGATCTGCTGTCCCTTATGAAGCAAGATAGTGACCATTGTCCAGGTGGAAACAATATGTCAATGTCAATGAATAGGGCAGTGCAGCCAATGTATTTCCCTTTCATTTAAACAAAAATTTCATTGGCATCAGGACTGCCTTCTGATGTAGCCATAGTTCTTCGGTGTAGTTCCTCTGCATCAAGGGAAACACCAACTGTGAAGAATGCAAGAAGCCGCATTGTTGTGAACTGCTTATAGCATTTCAAGACAAAGAGAAAACATCCATGTTTTATTAATTTGATACCTTTTACACACAGTGAACTATCTCTACATTTTTCCAGAGGAAGAAAAAAGAAAATTATTTCTTAAAAAATATTTTTCATATTTCTTGCAAATATTTCATATTTTGAGTGTGCATCTTGCATATCTTTTGAATACTCAATTGAGCACTCATTTAAAGGACAGTGATATTTGCTGTTACATTTTTAATAGTATGCACCGGACACTGACTGAGAAAAGTTGCGACATTTTTTGCAGTGTAAATCCATGAAGGATTTAAACAGGCAAGAGATGGAAGAGAGTTACTGTGTTTGAATTGTGTTCAATCAGACCTAGACGTGTGTGACCAGAAGATGGGGCCCTGCGTTAACATACTGCGGGTGAAGCTGCTCTAGCTGAATTGTTTATTAAGCTAGGAATGTTTTAAAGTAAGATGAGAAGACATTAAAAAATAGATGGTTTTAGTATTTCTGTTTTCTTTGTTGCCAGAAGTGCTAAGCTCGACACTGAATAAGGCATCTAAGGAAAGGTTTCATACCCAAACATTTCTAAACTAGATTTAAAAAAAAAAAAAAAAGTTGCCACAGACAGATATAATAACTCTATAGAAGGAGCAATGTTCTTGGAAAAATAACAGTTCAGCTTACCGTGCTGTTTTCCAGTTCACCCTTCATCGCATTCCCAGAAGCCGTGAAGTTAGACAATCTTGGACCTCCTCTGTGGTAACAACCCTGTACTCCGTGTTTTACTCCCTTCCTTTGACCTACAAACTAAAACCAGATTTGGTAAGTACAGTACATTTTAGTTTATTGAGAACTTGCTAATCTGCATCATAAAAGCATTTGGGATATGAAGACATTGCAGACTGTCTCTCATACGTATGCTTAGATTTACAATTCACAGGAAAAGTCTTTTTTAATGTAAAATTAGAGCCTAAAGAGACGTAGCTGTAATACACCAAGAAAGAGAGAATGGTTTCACTGCTGGTGAATTAGAGTAGCAAATAACAGTTTTCCCTCTTAAAGTTTGCAGGTAACATCAGAGTGTTACTGCCTTGTTAGTGCTGGTAGGGCTGGCACAAACAAGGTTGCAGGTTCTTGATAATATCTCTTCAGGATTGCAACAGCACAAACTGTGCCTGAAAGCCTGGTTATCCTGTTGGCTGGACTTGCTCCTGAAATGGTATGACCAGTCTGGAACAGGCAGGTTCAGACCAGCAGAAATACATACACATTCAGTTCTTGTGCTTACATGACTTCTCAGCTACTTTGCATATTTATTTAGTCTTTGACTGACTGACATCAATTATGTCATCTAATTACAAAAAAAGATCACTGCTGAAGTGGCAACTCCTCGCACTTTAGTACTTTTCCAAGCTGTTCACAAAACTGCAGTTTTGTGCTAATTACATCATTTATGTAAAAATACTGCACACGCTTAATCAAGTCAAAAGAATTCATGGTTGTCAAATTATAGAAATAAAAAATTAGAGATGTCCGATCAATAAGTTTTGTGTTACTGCAAGACTCAAAAAGTAGAGCACTGGACTCCCAGGTTTGGGTCCCACAATTTTGATTCAAGCTGTCTTTTTGCAAGAGTTGTCATCTGAAGGAGTCAAAGTTGAGTTTGTTTTTTATTTAAAAAAAACCCCACATTATCTTAGCAGAATTTCCAGTGAACATTTTATGGTGTTTTAAATATTTTAATGAAACCTGTAAAAACTTGTGCAGTTACAAGGTATTTTTCATAATTTAGTAGCAGCGTATATACTCCCACAGAGGATGTCTGTAAGCAGATTTTTTTTAGCTCTCACTGTGAACTGTATGGCTAATTCTGAAGAGGTTCATATATATTTGTGATACTTTGAATGGTTGGAGAAGTTGCTGTGAGTAATTCGATCTCATTGGCTTCAATAGTAACGGTCAGTTCCTACCAGATCAAAAGCTATTTGCTTGCTGGAGTTTTTACAGCAGTTCAGCGTGCAGAACAACAGAAGCAGCATTTTGTTTTTCAAGCCTCTTCTGAAAACTGAAGATCTTGCAGCAAAGGCACGTTTTTTTAACTTATTATTGCAAAAGAAATTAACTGGAAAATCTCACTGTGTAGCTTAATATATTACAAAAGTGTCAACAGGGTGCGTCACGGGAGAAGAGCAGGAAGTTACTAATCTAATTCCATGATTTCTCTGTTTACAAGAGGAATTAAAGTGACAGTGGGATTTACAGGTTAGAGACTGTGATAAGTTGTCAAAAGCCTAATGCTTTTAAAAAACACTTGTAAAATTAAGAGTACATTTTAGCAAGGCCTTAAAGCCCTTTGTAGTGTTTAAGGGAACCACTGTCTTAAAATGCCATTTAAAGAATTCTTACCCATAATTAGAGAAAGGCTGGAGGGGAGGGAGTTCCCCAATATTTTTTTGCCAGGTACCACCATCTACCACCACAGCAGCTGGTGCTACCACTGGCAGAAGCATCTCTAGTGTTATGCCACATCTTATACCACTTGAAAGCTGCTTGCATACTACTACTTGTATGCATATCTGACTTCAAGAATTCCATAAAACATAGAGAGCTGTAAGGTTTTTGAAACATTTACCAAAAGGAGGGTGATACGGGGATTAAAACGCCTCACATTGCCAGTGAAAAGATTCTGTGTGGGGTGTGAAGCAACTTAACTGTAATACTTAATTGCCTTTAGAAGAAAACATTCATGGTAAATTGCAACTCCATCTACTCCTGGCAAAATTTAATGCTTAGTTCTTTAAACTACTAGAAAGGGTGGAACAAATGCTGGCATTTACAGGACTCATCTATAGCTTTTGCACGAAAATCAACACCTGAGTTTAGAAACAAGCACAGTATTACATCATGCTGAGAGCTTCATATTTTTAAACTGTAGAGCTTATGGGTACTGTACATTATCAGTCTAGGAAACTGTTTTTGTTCAACTGCAAGAGGGAAAGACGACTTTGAATTGCTTCTACATGAGTGTACATATGAGTGGTCCTTACACTCGCTTTTATGCTTCTCAGAAATGTGTGCTGGAAGGAATGACTGAAGTCTTCTCCAGACACCCAAAAGCTAGCAAAAAGCAGAAATGTTGCAGTTTTCAAGGAATGCAGGACAAGAGAAGCACTACAAAGGGAGCCTGAAACCATTAGGTTCACAAAGGCAAGATTTAGAACAGATAGGCTTAGGCTGGCATAACTAGCATATCTGTGGAGCCAAAATAGCTGTAAAGGGGAAACTGCAAACCTAGCTGCACAGGAGTTACTTTATATGTGCTTATTTATGTGAGCACTGGGTCTGTCCCTTTTGTATCTCACTCTGATCTTCTGGCAAAGCTTCTTAGCTTACTTAGCATGAGAAGACAGTTCCATCAACCCTTCTTCAAGATAGTGAGTTCAAAAAGAACTGAACAGCTTCCAGGAGACCTTTGCTGTCTTGCAGGACTTGACCCACACTTGAAATAGGCCCTAGAGAGTTTAAGAAATGTAAAAGTTAGCTTAGTTGTTCAGTTTGAGATCATCTTCAAGAGGGCTGTTTTGGAGTTATGAACATCTGCACTCTGCAAAGTTAAGTCCCTCTAGAGATATTAAGCCAAGTAACAAAATTAAGATGTCAGATGTGGTAATCGACTTGTCTTCCTATAGCCAAAAATTATAGAAATAAAGTGTCAGTGTGTTTTGCAGGCACATCTATGCTGGGCAGTTTTTACATGTCAACCTTAGATAGGCTTTCTATGCAGAGGCCTAAAATTCCAGCGCACTCTGCCTACACCTTCCTTCCCCTAGAAAAGCTTTAAAGCCATTCATTTATTGCAGCCATGTTTAATATGCAGTCTTAGCCTCGAAGACTAAAGATTCCTACCCTGAAAACGGGCAGCTGGTCAGAGAAGAGAGATTTCTATTGCCTTCATTGAGAGAAAGGCTGAGAAGTAACTTAAAACCAGAATAAGATGTTAGACCTACAATCAAGGGGAATATGCAAATCCTTCTTAGACAGTTATGGAAAATTAGACAAGCTGCACAGAGATTTTCCCCAAAGATAGAAAAAATTACTAAATCTCATGTAAATTATTTGATGTCCAAGAAGGAATAAACTAGTGTTATGGCCTTCCTATAATATGCTTGAAGTCAGTCTCTAGGTGCCAGTTCAGAGGAAACCAGTCTTCAGTTCTCTTACAGCTTACAGAACTATTGTCCTTGTCTCTGGACTGATTTGCAAACCCTGAAACCAGGTCTTCAGATGATCTAGCCTTTTGACTGGGTCATGAGTATTGCAGTCATTTTGGCATACCTGAAATTCAAAATGAAAACAAAGGATACATATGAAATTACTCAGCAGAAAACTGCACAGAGATTACATCCAGTCCTTGTTTTCAGACATGGGTGAACTATGTAATTGGGTCAGCAATTTGCTCTCTTTTAATTTAAATGAATTTCACCTAGAATATTCAGAAATGCTGCGTAAAGTTCCATTCATTAGAGCATCCTGGACCCTTAGTACCAGACCTTTTTTTTTTCTTTTTCGGGGACACTTCTCAGCAATTCCTACTACCTCAGTGCTTTACAGAGCCTGAGATAAACAGATATTTTCAGATCACTGTTGTTTGGAAAAGTGTGGGTTAAATCAGGCAAAGAAGGCACTCCTTCCACATCAGGGCCTCCTTCCCATGGGAAGTCTGTAGTAAGAAGTTTACATTTGCACAGCAAGTACAACAAGCTCTACCATCTCTCTCCCCACCAGCTGTCATCTGAATGGGTATCTCCTTTTAAAATTTCTTTCTAGAAGCCTGAAACCTTCACAGTTGATTATGCTTCTAGCAGTCTCCTGATTCTTTTATGACTGCACATCCCATCACATATGCCTGTTCCCCCGATTGGTTAAATTCACTACAAACAACTTTTAGGGTTGTTACAAAAGTGTTCACACAGTAAACTATATGAAAGGGGATCATTATTTCATTTAGCTAAGATTTTCTATTCTTTGTGCCCTGCCCAAAATGTCTTAAGTTCATAGCACTTTACCAAATCAGTGTCCCTTATATCAGAATTCTTACCTTAACTTTGTGGAAAGCTACAAAATCTGGGTGGTAGCATTTTTTCTCTGTTCACTTCATAACAAGTGATGTATAATGTAGTATTAAGACTGTCTGGTCTATTCTTCTGTACACTGAATTTTTCCCTTCTATTGATAATTCTTTAGGACCTGATTGATTTTACAGTATGTCTGATCTGCTATTGTTGTTCTAGGGTTAAAACTGTCTAAATAGGCAAGAGTAAGAACATCAGATTAAGACCATCAGTGGTACAAATTAAATAGTCTAAAAAGAAAACAAAGTTAAGCCATCCAGATTTGTGTTTAACTTCTCAATGTTAATGATAATGAGTCTTATTCACACCTCCTCTACCTTGTGTGTTGTGTACGGCTACCCTGCAGCCACAATGTAGAATTGTCCTCTGATGAGCACAGATAAACATCTAAAGCTGTTCAAATCAGTTAGTATAGAGCTAGGTCGTAGCTCTGCCAGTTAGACACAGAATCATAGAATGATTTGAGTTGGAAGGGGCCTTAAAGATCATCTAGTTCCAACCAAGACATGCCTATAGACACGACATTTGAGAGGGAGGATAGAAGTGGCAGTAAAGGTGAACTGAGGCCTTAGCTTAGATTTAAGCAGAGTTTAAACTAAAGACTGATCATTCTAACTCATCACCTATCAAGTTCATTATGAACTTAACGAACTGCCTGGTCACACCTCCATACTGTGTTATAAAGCATAGTTTCAAGTAACCATTCTCACTAAATGTGACCACTGAACCAGGCCACTGGTATGCAGGTACGGATTGCTAACATCTCTAGGTTTTGCATTCTGAAAACATTTTAGGCAGGTATTTGATGTGGAGGTTTGCTATGACAACTGCAGTGATGAGGCAGTAGCCTCAAAGACGTTTATTGACACCTAAAAGACCACTTCCAAGTTCTAGTTAAATCAGTTTGACTACTGAAAGACACATTGAGATTTTCAATTAAAGGCTCATCTTAAGCCCCTATTAGTAATATATTTAATTATATTTAACAGTCTTTGGATTTAATTTCTTCTTTCTTTTTGAGTAGAAGGAGGCTACTGTAACAAGAAGTACTTTCTGATATCAGATGAGATATGCCTTTATTTTTAAATAGGCTATAAAAGGTTAGAGACTTCAGTCAGGTTCAGACTCAGCCAAGGCGACACTTAAAACAACAGCTTGCTGGAGGACAACTGGAACCTAGTATTTGTAGCTACAGATGTAGTTTGGTAACTGCCATGTCATTTACTTGGCCGAAGCCTTTTGCTGAATTGTTTTATGACTGACTTTTTCATCCACACAAAGTCAGGCTTCCTTTACTTCCTACTAATTTAACAGCAGCAATAAACCACAGCCCCACCAAGCTGTTGCCTAATTTCTGAGGCTTTTAATCACCCCAGTTATCTTTCTTTTAATCAGTGAAGCCCCTAGGCATATCCAGAAACAGACCTGAGCTGTTTAAGCCTTCACAGTGTCAAATAGCCACATGCATAGCTGAACTCCCGAGCTCTACTGAGATCCCTGAACTAGGAGCTTACCTCACTACTTTGCAAGTAGATGCTGATCCATATCACATCAGCTGGGCCCCTTCCCTTGTCTCTTACTCCTGAGGACACTGGGCTGGTAACTCTGGGTGAGGCCACTAAGTACCTAGAAGGGAAAAGTGACAAAGCTTAGTGCTGTTATAATTGAAGATTTTTTTTATCCTAGCCTGCATCCTTCCTGCACATACATTGAAACAGCAAATAAGGCATGAAGTTTTAGCTGTTTTTACTAACAGTTTATAGAGGGAAGTGAACTGCTAAGATCTTCACTATTCAAATAGAATAAGCTAGTAAGTAGTTCAGTGACCTTTGTATTCTTCAAACAAAATCTGAAATCCTTCTTTCTCCTTGCCAACAGCAAGAAGAAGGAATTGTTGGAAAAGCTTCTTGCTTTCTTTTTAAACCTTAAAAAATATATTAATTCTAAGCTAGTTTTTCTCAAGTTTGAAACTTGAATTTTCAGATGTGTCTTAAGAGCTAGACTAGTAAAAGCTTTAACAGGAACAATCCTTCTCACATCCTTAAGTATTTGAGCTAAGGAAAAATCCCTTTCTCTCTAATTCTCAGGTTTCTCTTGTTTTTCTGATTAGCAAATAGATTTATATTCCCTAGAAGAGATCTTATTTCTGTCATAACTGTACCTCTGTGTAGAGGAACAGTGTATCTTTTGAAACCTTTTTGAGTTATTAATTTATGAAAGTATTAGTAATTTTTCTCTGTGTGCCATCCATGCTTAAGTTGCCATCAAAGCTCCTAGCAAGAATTGATTCTTAACAGATATGGCCTGCTATTTCTGAACATATTAAAAAAATAATTCTGTTCAAAAGATAATATTACATACATTTAATCTTATTCTCAGAGTATGCTACTGAATCAAAATGCATGCTAATACAAGCAATACTCTCCAAACATGGAGATCTACACAGAGAAGCATATACAAAAATCTTGATGTATCCTCTATGAGGAGTAAGTTGTTGTTTTCCTGGTGTTAAAGTAGAACCTATTGACGTGAAACAAAGTAAGTGTTGTGCCCAAAAATCCTGTGGTGAGTCCACAGCAGAGCTGTAAGTACAACCACGGTTTCCTGACTCTCCAGGCTTGCATCTTAGTCATGAGCTCTTATGGTAAATATATTTATAATTAAAATTTAAGACATTTGTTCACAGATGCTTTTTTTAGTTTAATTTTACAGTTAGAGCATTGTAAAAGAATTGATCCCACAACTGCAAGGCTATAATGTTTGCAGTTGTGTTTCCCACAGACTTGGGGGCTGTTCGGAATGCACTGAGCAGTCAGCTGAACCAGGTCCTTGGGAATCATGGGGCAGGAAATGGGAACAGCTGAGACCAAGAAGCCAGATTTCAGGTGCCTTTGTGGGTAGCACTCAGTACTTCTGTCTGTGAAAGAAAAAAAATTTCAACTGGATGCTTCACCCTACAGGCCATTAGCATGAAGTTTTCAAAACAGTAAGGTAATACTGAAAACCAAGCAAGTGCTGATGAGCTCATGAGGTGCTGTAATTCATGTAGCAGAATACAAATGAATTCATTGCAGATTCTCTCTTCCTGTGGCATGGAAACAACCAGCCTTCCCCATCAAACAAATGATTTTGTTCATATGGGTTCTGTTTATTACACTCTAAAATCATAAAAGGTAATAAACTCCTGAAATGTCAAACCACTTGGCTCCTACCTTATGAGTGCAGGAGTCCAGAACTAGCCCCGACATAAAAATGAGTGTGTTATTATCATTTTTCTTTTAGTTTTCCTTTAACTGTCTGGGAACCTCTACTCAACTTTCACTAAACATGACACTTAAGTTTCCCTGTCACTGGAGTAATTCTGTGCTCCATTTCCTTTGTTTTTGAAAGATCCTTCAGGTTATTTCTATGGTCAGATTTGTAATTTCGTGAAGGAGACTTTCTTTGTGTCAAGACAATGTCTTCTGCTCTCAGTGAGTTTTCTGTATTTATATGTCATTGAACTGTGTTTATTGTTATTTCTGCTACCTTTGTGAAAGGTTTATTATTTTTGTCTGCAATTGTTTCTACAGTTTCTTAAAGCAGATTTTTGAAAGGTTTCTATGTATTGTAACTTGTTAGGGTACTTCATCTTTTTTGTTATGCAAGTCCGCTACCAAAACCACACATTTGGGTATCTGTCTTCAACTAAGAACATGCAATGAAAATAAAAATATATAATGCATTAATGACAGTCCCTTTAGCTGCTTTCTCTAGTTGGTGCATTTCCCTGCTGACCTTTGCAAACTCATTCCAAAGCCAGAATTCATTTTGCCTGGCAAGGTGGGAACTTGTCAAAATTGGTCCAAATTGAGGAGCTTTCTGCTGAAATATAGTACTTTTGGCTGAGGAGTTTTGTCAGATCTGTAGATGGTCTAAATTGTTCATCAGAGCTGAGCGAGATTAGTTTATACCCTCTTTTTCTTGATAGAGGATTTCAGGAGAGTTTTTGGGAAATTTTTTGTCAGTTTTTAAATGAAGCTTTATTTGCAAACAGGCAAGTTTTTTTCTTAGATCTGTTCTGTGAGAGGCAGAATGGTCATGTTCTAAAACTCCTTTTTCTTCTGTGCTGACCTCTTTTCAATTATAATTCAAACTGGTTTCCCACTTCCTCTCTCCTCCATGCTTTCTTCTTTTTTGACCCCTTTCCTTTTCCATTGCCTTCCTTAAAACATCAGGAACAGCTCTTCAGATTTCCTTGTTTTTTCTGATAGGGCTTAGATATCTTCTGTGCTCTCAAATTTTAACAGGCTCAACAGTTACTTTTTGTTCCCAAATGTTGAATAGCCATTGAAATGAAGTATTTATCAACAAAAGCTGAGTTCTAGCAGTCCAGCAAAACACAAACAGAATAAAATTATTAATCAATTACTGGTTTTAGGTTCACACTTGTTCCTGAGAAGCAGAAAATACCTAATCTTTTTTTTCCTGCATTAATAAAAAAGTAGGTCTGTTTAGTTACGTAGATATACAAAGATCAAGCAATTAACCCAGCTTGGGCCGGTTTTGTATTACTCCACTTGCCTTTGCCTCTTTTAATTGTTCTCTGTCACTACCATCTGTTCTCTTATTCTTATCTCCAGTTGTTTAGCACTGTGGGGAAGGGAGCATTACCATGAGTAAGGAGGCCTGAGCAGTGTCCTAAATATACTTCAGGAGGTTGCTCCACCACTGACGAGCAGCAGAGTCTTCAGCGTGCCTCATCTTGCAGCAACAATCAGCATTCCCACACCCTAACACTTCCCAGCCCCAGAAAGCCAGGCAGTTTTCCTGCTTTTGTCCAGGTGACAAAGGCCAAACTCTGTGAAAGTCATTAAGGAGAACAGCAGGTGTTAACAGTTTCTTATGCAAAGCAATCTCATATTAGTTTACCACTTTCTGCTAAATTTATGGGACTTAGATTGTCCTCCCTTTGCTGGTTGTGATTTGGGAGCATAAACAGCACTCAGATGCTTGTTCATTAAAGATATATAGCAAATGTATGTTTACATATTTATGAGAAAAACTGCAAGTTTTCTGCTTTACTCATTTTTGTTCTAACCAGTTGCCCAGCATTTAATCTCAGTGAAGCTGTGAGCTGTGCTTTCATTGTTTTAGCTGGTAAATGTCATTCTGCTACAGTGCTGCATTCACCAACTCTAAAGCAGCTTTTATCAGCAGTGGTGCCATGTGCCAGTGTTCCCTGCGTGCCAGACTGCTGGTTTAGCTTGTTTTCTTTCAACTGCTGTAGAAAATATCTGAAACAGAAAGGCAAGAACTATTCCATTTTTATATGAAAGTGATTAATATGAAATTAGATACAAATAATTATATGAGATTAGATAGAGTTGATAAGTATAAATGTTGTATTCTGATCTTTTACTTTTAAACTTTCATTAATATACAGATTGATCAGTTTCTTGTCCTGTTTTAAAGTCTGGTTACATTGATTTGGTAGAGGACTTTAGTATGTAGGATTTAGTTTATAAACCTATCTGTGAAGCCAGGCAGCCAGTGAACCAATTTAACAGCTAGCTGAACATTTCTTTGTGTTAGAGGTGAATGTAAACGTTGTAAAAAAAAACCTGCAGCACTGGCTTCTGCTTGTTGGCAGCAAAGTCAGATAGCCCAGTGACCAAAAAAGTCCTTGGGCAATTCCAGCTCACAAGGGTGACAGAAAAATTGTCTTTGGCTGCTTCTTTCCCTTTGTGCTGCCCAATGGAGAAAGGCTGAACCAACTACACTGGAGATATTAAGAGACATATCTCATACAATGCAAATACTCTATAGGCAACCTTGTAGCTAAAATAAATAGATGTTGGGAAACACCTTGAATAGCTGGTTGACCTTGTAGAGGCCCTGGTCCTTTCTTGCTCAATAGGCGCCTGCTTCTTCTCCACAGCACAGTAATGATTGCCACTGGATTCCCTGAGAGATACTTGTTTTCTGCTGGAGGGGAAAAACAAAAGCCTTGGTCTTTTCAAGGTGGAATACATCAATCATTCTCCAAAATTTACCTTTGAGTGGTGTTCTGAAATTCAGTAGTAGGACAGCTCTCCTTCACTTACATGTTTAAGGAAGGCTGTAGCTGATTGAATTCAGTTTCTTTCCTCCATCAACAAGTTTGTATACTGGTAGGATCTGAACACCAGCATTTCTAGCTTATAGATTCCACTGCAGTTCTTTATAAAGTGCATACTTGTTTTCTTAGAAGTTTCCCCTGTGCCCGTTAATGAATGTGTGATATTGGATTCCAAGCAACAGGAACACATCTCTTCTTGCTGATGGTGTGGGAAGGGAGTAAGTAGGACTGGTCAGACCAGATTTCTGGAGGGGAATTGCCACTCCAACACGTAAGCAACTGCACCAGGTCTAGGTACGACATGTCTCTAGACATGCACTGAAGGTTAACTGGAGGTTAATTTTTAATGATCAGAAAGATTGATTGGTAGTTCTGATTTACAGATCATGACCCCAGATTCAGATAGGGATCTGTTCGTCTGTTGGCTTCAGCAGTTTTATAGTGGAGTCATTTCAGGGGACAATTTCTAAACCCAGGCATTTTAGAACAGGAACATCTATAATCAGATTATTTTATGGGCATTTTGCATAAAGAGATCCCGTAGAACCACATCTCCTTTGTCTTGTTTGAAGGGGAAAGAGCAGAGGACATGAGTTATGATCAGATCATGGTTTTTAGAGGCGTCTAGTCCATAATTTTCCTGATCCTTTTTATGGCATGCAAATGCTTTTCCATGAATCAGAGGGCATCTGAGAAGCAGCTTACGATTTATAAACAGTCAGTAGAAGGTATAATTGAGTGCATCATATCAAACCCTGGATATGGTAAAGGTATTTTACTATTATGTTGATTTTGATTATTGCTTTTCTCTTTTGCACCTCAACAAAGTAATAACATAATAATGACTGTAATAGTTCTTTTTGTAAAGCCTCTCTACTATTCTCTGCTTCTGGGCTGTGGCAAATGTTGGGTTATCTGCCTGATCTAAATCTGATTGGTATTTTTATGTCAGACTGTGGAAAGTCAAAGACCAATGTGAAACTCCCTCCTTGCTTTAGACAACTGGGTTGTGCTTTCATAATAGATGGAGGCTAAGAGTGCAGAGCCAGAACAAGTCCAGAATAAGAGAGGTGGAAGGGTGCCTGGGAACAGGGATGCAGTGGGAGGCGAATACCAGAGCTCACAGAGAAAACCAGGAAGAGAGAATGAGTGGGAGACGTCTCAGAGACAGCTAAGAGTACAGAGAAACATCAAAATGGAAGACACTGAGGAAAGGGTGGGGGAGAACTGGAATGCACCAGAAAAAGGGCTTGGGCAGCAATGAAGATGAGACAACATTTACACTCCAGGTAGCTCTACTCAAGGAAAGGAATAGTGGAGTTTCTGTTTAGCAGTCGTGCACTTTCTTATCTGTTCGCTTAAAGCTGGATTTTGAATCTGAAATCAGTAGTCAGACTGAATATTCAATTCGCAAAAAAAAGTAGTAAATAACTTTTTGGGGCTGTTTTGGTGTTTCTTATGCACTTGTCTGAAACAGATTGGATTCTACAACAGGGCCCCTGGTGGGTTTTACCTGCAAACACAGCAGAATACTCCAAGCTGGTTCCTATGCCTATGTTTACACTACAGGAACAAGTGTTATCACAAACAAAGATACCTAAACATGCCTTAATTTATCTATCAGTAGCTATGTAGCAGCAGCACAATCAAATTTGTCAAGAAATGGGACAAAATGCCTGGGTTAGTTTACAGGTATGGAAAAGTTTCTTTGAAATTCTAAAAAACAGTGTGTGTGGTTGGTTTATGTCCTTACTTGCCAAGTCCAATGTATGGGGAAAAAAAAATCTTCATTCTCAGCACATTGTAGAGAAGGTTTTAAAATCCCAGCATGGATTTACTTGAAATCAGGTTCAGCAGGAGGTTTGAAACCATAGCGTATTCCTTGCTTCCAAAAATTTAGTGTCAAGATTAAAAAAGTATACATCATGTTGCTTATAAGGGTCTTTCAGAAAATGTCAGCAGGTGTTACACGAATAAATAGTTCAAGTAAAATCAACGATAAAATCAGAATAATTTGACATACAGTGTTACATTCTGCTATTTCTGGTAAGAAACTGCTACAGTATGGTCATCACATCCCCAGGGTAGATTTCTGGGGCCATCTTAAAGCTAAGGGAAAGTATAGGTGAGAGTTTGCAACTCAGTAGCACCAAAGCTGCTACTGCTGCTTTTAACCGAGGCAAGGTGCTGTTAGCCAGTTTATCAGTGGAATCTTACTACAAAGCAGGGAAGGAAACATTCTGAAATGTTTGCTACAGCCATGAAACAAACTCTGATTTCCTCCATGTAATATCTTTCACAAGCTGGTGAACTTGGAACAAAAAAAATATGAGATTATAGGACCATGATTTTATAAAAGAACTCTTTTATTTCCATGTAGCCCCCAGCTGTGCAGAAAAGTGCTGATTACATGGTAGAAGTTAAATTTAGTAAGAAATTCCTTGACTGAAATCAATTTTGATACCCAAGTAGAGTGCCTAATGTACCCTGGTTTGAACCATTTACTTTTAAGTAATCTGTTTTTCAGTTTACCAATGTCTAAAATTGAAAGACCGCTTTTACTGCTAACATTTATAAGTGAATTTGAGATCTGCTACTACAAGGACTTGACAGGTATTTACCAAAATGTCTTCCTTCCATATGGTTGTTTCTAGATACTGGTGTTTATTAAAAGGAAAAAAAAAAATCCGGTCATACATATCAGCTAGTGGGTTCTGATGAAGGTCCTAAATCATCAGCACTTTTTTCCTGAATGCTTAAGTGTTTTGCTGACTTAAGCCAAAGTCCAAGAGGTTTATAACTGGATCCCAGTTTTAGTAATCCCAATTAAACGTCTTTGGCCTTTACGCCTTAATCTGTGCACAAATCTCATGTTTGATGTGACACAGATCTGTAGCTAAGATTGGCAGCTGGTTTATTTGTATGTCCATGAGTTAAGGAATTCTACTTCCTTCATGGAAATTAAGTGTGCCATCTCAGAACTCTTCTCCTCCTTGACAAAGGTAAATATTTTTTTGTCAGCTACCTTGAAATGATGTCTTTTGTTTACTCTATTCCACCCCCTTTTCATATTCACTTGCCTCTTCTGTTTTTTAAAATATCTTTGCAAATAATTTTTGTAAGTGTAATATATGAATATACACACTTTTAATTCTTTACTTTGTGAAAAAAATCTCATGTTTTACTTTTATAAAATGTTTTGTCTCTTTTAGATATTGTGCAATGGACCAGGAACGTGTGTTCCTGTCTGTATTTCTGCTCTTCTTCTTGGGCTTCTAGGAATAAAGAGAGCAATCGTTGTATATGTTGAGAGCATCTGCCGTGTGGAAACTTTATCCCTGTCTGGAAAGATTCTGTACTACTTTTCAGATTACTTCATTGTTCAGTGGCCTGATCTAAAGGAAAAATATCCCAAGTCAGTATATCTTGGTCGAATAGTGTAACAACAGAAGATAGGCTTTACCTAAAATAAAGTCTGTGAGCTTGTCGCTGAAGAAACGCTTTCATGTAGCAATTTATTTTCAAGGATTCCTGTTAAGAAATTAGATTGATACTGGAAAAGGAGGCAATAATAAACATATCTCTACATTTAAGTACATTTTTGTGTATTTGTATTTATTACCATTGTGTAGTTCACCAATACCCCATAATGGCCTTAAGTCTCCGCTCTCTGTTTTCATCTAGTTTTCCTGATATGTGAATGGAAATTTTGTCTACAAATAAATATGGGAATTTGTATGAATTGTAACATTTCCTGTAAGGAAACTTTGTGTAATTTTCTGAATTGTAAGAAACAAAGTCTTGTTCTAGCACAACAGACTTTATTTCCTGTATGCTAGCAGTGAAGTCCCTTGTGAATCCTTAGAGTATAAAGGAAACAGTTATATTAAGTTGGCGTTGTGACAGTTTGTACTCTGCAGTGTTCCAAAACCCCCCAATGCATTAAACGAGTATCATTTTTCCTCTGGGCTTGTCAAAGCCCTCCTTATAATCTCTAGTGTGCATTTTGAAAATTGTTGCTCACTTCTTAAGATAAATAAAAAGGTGACAAGTGTCATGCTACAGGCACAGTACTTACAGATTTAAGAAGTACTTTCTTCAAAGCTTATGTACAAAAAGCTTTAGCAGGTTTACATCACAGAGAGCAAACTGTCACTCAGGAAAATTGAACTGGTTCAGGCTCTAAAATACCGAAAAGAAAAAAAGATGTGTTAATATCAGTAACAGGGGAAGAAACAGAGTTTCCCTCTCTTTTTCTGATAGAGTGAATTTGACTCTCAGTATATCCTGTTTTCTCATTGTAAGCACCTTACTTTCAGCAGTACAATATGCACTTAAGACTTTTGTGATAGAAAATACTATTCTGTGCATTGGAACAATTTTTAAAAGGTATTTTGTTGGAGCTAAGTGTATAAAAGCCTACTTCAGCATTTCACATTCATTTAGCAAAACGTAATTCTACACACTGTTCCACCTCTAAAGCAATATAAACACATCTGTCATCAGTACACACACAGAGCTATGTGTCTGGCTACAGAAACATACAAAGAAAAAAAGCTCAAAGAAAAGGAGAAACGCTCTACTGACTGCACAGCCTGACTCTGGTGAAGCCAACAGCAGCTCCTGACGCTGCTGCAGGAGAAGACACTTTGAAGGCTTTTCCTCTGTTGGATGTCAAAATGTTGCAGCAGCTATTCTGGTAGAGAATGGGGGGAGTGGACTTTAGCTGTACAGAAACGGTAATTCCTGCTGGTGAAAAACAAGGGTCTTGGGACTAGTCTGCTCTATAGAGAAAACCATCAGAAACCATTATGCAGAAAATTTCAGTTATGATGTTGCAAGACCCTGTGGGAAAGCAGCCATTATAACCTGTCCAACAGGCTTGATAATCCTCAGCATAAGTAGAATTTCTTGATGTGGTCACATGTGAGTTCAGAACAGAGAGTTTTTGTGGTTTGTAACCTAGATTATGTCTGACATTAAAGAACAGTTAATAGGTTAAGACTACATGGGAAGGACTCTCTGTGCAGTACATACTCAGGTCCTTGAAAATGACCTGGCTGAAGTAAATCTGACACGGGCAAGGGCTTTTTTTCCCTGAACTGGAGCAAGGACTACCTTATCGGGACTTTGCACAGTTGCAGACAGTTTGGTAAACTGGAGATACGCAGGACTTTATTATGACTAGTGGTAGTTTATTTTAGATCAGTGCACTCTGTGCTGAGGCTTGCTTTGAATCTTGCTTTCTGTTTTGCAAGGGAACTAGGGTAGAGAGGAATGGGGACAGAGGCGGCCTCTTCCTTTGCTCCTGGTAAGGGGCAACTCAACACCCTGAGGCTTAGAGAAGTATGAGGAGAGAAAGGTAATGAATGCTTCCATTCATGCACCACGTCCTGTGCCTGAATAGCCCACTGGCCTGACAGGGAGGCAGACTCTAGACAGGCTCTTCGGTAAATACAGCCAAGGCTCAAACACCACTGAGTTCACACACTGCTTCTGTTTAGAGCAAAGCAGAACGTAGCCAGTCCTTATCCTGCTGTAGATTTATACCTTGGTGAGAGCGTCCCTGGCTGCTCAGTTCCTCCCTTAGAGCCCTGCCCAGGGCGGGATTTTGGTGTTTGGTACACTTTCAAACTGTGGGTTCATGAACTTCATGAGTCTGGCTTTGAATGTTGGGGAGTTCCAGAAATTTTCTCCCACATCACCTGCATGGCAACAGCTACTGCTAAGGGAAATCACTTGCCTGTTCAGACTTGTAAGCACCATGTGCTCTGAAGGTAACAGTGGGTTTCTTCACAAGAGACTGTTCTGAAAATCTGAACTGCTTCAGGTCATCTGGTGTGAAGGAACCTCATTTTCAAGGACTTGGAAAGACTTCTCCCCTTTACTTCGCTGCCAGTCTTCTTGGGGAGCAACATCAAGAGAATCTCTGCCTATGTTCTTTACTCTGTTTGGTCAACTTGGGAAACACAGGTTAAAATAGGATATAAGTGGTTTGTAATCTGGATAATCAGCTATGAGAGAGTGGGATGGCACCCCTTTCCTTGCATTGGTTGCTGTTTTCGTTACTGACTACTGGCTCAAGTGCCAGCTTGAGCTAAGGACACTTACTTTTTGGCAGTTTATAATTAGTACTAGTAAGTGAAAATTTTGATTGGAAGTGACGCAGAAGTCTGTAAAGTTGAAGCAGCTAGAACTACTCAGGAGGGCTCAGGAATTGAAAAATCACAGCCTAACTCTGACCAAAGCCTTCAACAGAACACTGCATTGTAACCATAGGGGACAGAACACACAAAAAGATTTCCCGGCTTGAATTCTCCTAAAGGAAGCCTTGTTATCAATTAGATTGAGTTTTCCTTGAAAATATTATCTCAAGTAACTGCTAGTTCTCTCCAAAAGTATGCTGGAGCCGAAGTAAACTACCATTTTGTTATTGAGTAGCTCTTATCTTTTGTTTATAGTCGGTGGGTACAACTAAACTATCATTGTTCTAAGGAAAAACTGCATTCTCCCTGCTCCCAGCATGGAATAGAAAATAACACTCCCAGGGTCTGTCCAAAGACCTTAAAAGTCACTGACTGGATTCCTTAAGTTTAGATTGTTGGGGTTTGCTATGTGTCAGTCTTTCCCTTAAATATTAACATTGAGGCAAACACATTTGCATTACGTATATGTGGGTAATTTGGAGTGAAATACATTACTTCTTTTTTTCCCATTTCCAAAACAGGAAAATATAATACGTTATGGATTTAAAGCAAAAGGGAGAACTATATTCTTAAAGAAAACAAATATGACTTTATGAAATTATCATCAAAATTGGCAAAGATTCAAAACAGAACAGAAGGCATCCAAAAATTCCTTCCCCAGGTCCTGTCCTGGAAGCCAAATTTTAAATTAGCTTTAGTTATCAGATTGTTTTATGTAGATATGCATTAATTGACAAATATTAAGTATTCGGAGTGCTTCTCCTTTGGCCTGCTTATCTTCTAATGGAGAATAGAAGATACAACACAAAAAACCCGAGACTAACCCTATAGCTATGGAACCCAGAGTGGGAGGGAAGAGACAAAGAATTATAGAATCATAGAATCGTTTGGTTGGAAAAGACCTTTGAGGTCATCAAGTCCAATCGTACCTGTCCACTACTAAACCATATCTCTGAGCACCTCACCTACCTATCTTTTAAACACCTCCAGGGATGGTGACTGGACCACTTTCCTGAGCAGCTGTTCCAGTGGCTGAAACCCCTTCCAGTGAAGACTTTTTCCCTGATGTATAATCTGAACCTGGCACAACTTGAGGCCGTTTCCTTTCATCTTATCCCTTGTTACTTGGGATAAGAGACCAGCACCCACTTCACTACAACCTCCTTTCAGGCAGTTGTGGACAGTGGTAAGGTCTCCCGTCAGCCTCCTCTTCTCCAGGCTGAACAACCCCAGTTCCCTCAGCTATTCCTCATAAACCTTGTTCTCCAGCCCCTTCACCAGCCTCATTGCCTTTCTCTGGACACACTCCAGCCTCTCAATGTCATTCTTGCAGTGAGGGGCCAAAACCTGAACATAGGATTCAAGGTGTGGCCTCACCAACGTCGAGTACAGGGACACAATCACTCCCTGGCCACGCTGTTTCTGGTACAGACCACAATGCCATTGACCTTCTTGGCCACTTAGGCACACTGCTGGCTCATATTCAGCCAGCTGTCAAACAACACCTCCAGGTGTTGATTAAGATGGTTATGGAACATGTTCTAACCTGTCGCAGTGTGACAAGGCTCAACTCGTCCTCTTTCAGTGAGTGAAGTGATTGTGTTTTCAGATATAGATATTTTCATACCCTCGGTTGGAAAATGTCAGTGTACGAGAGTGAACAGCAAGTTAACATCAAGTTTCTTGTGAAACTGAAGAAATCCATGAGGGAAGCTTTTCAAATATTGGCTGAGGCTAGCAATGAAAAGCAGTGAAGAATGTATGTCTCATGCACGCATTTTTGAATCAGTGCTCAAAGGAACCCATTTTTTTCTTAGTAGGAGATATGAAAGTTAAAAAAAAAAAGATCCTCAACAGCCTTTCAGAAAATGATCTGTGAAATTGCTTTGAACGTACACAGCTGTGTGTCTTCTCAGAAGGGAACTACGTGGAAAGTGATCGTAGTTGATTTCCTAATTTGTTAAATAAAAAAAGTTACAGGCACAGGCTTGGGGGTTTTGTGTTGTGTCTCATACATTGCATGTACTATAAAAAACTTTAATTTTATTGTGAAAAAGGAGGAAGGGAAGAATATAGGAGCATCAGTTGGACTGTAATAAAATAACAATATGAAAAGGTTGACTCAAAACCAACTTATAAGATTATTTCCAAGTTATGCCAGAAGAAAGCTAAACAGACTGATCTGAAAGCTAAACAGGTGGATCTACGAACCAAATTTCTTACAACTCTGCAGTGACCATTGCAATAAAGTTATGCTGTTCCGTAATGTTTTGCAGGCCATTAAGGATTTCTGGGGACAGTGGTCAAAGTCTCAAAAGTAACTTCTTAATTTGTACTCACACAATTCTTCAGACACCTGTCTTTCATGCAAGAACACCCTGTCATAACAAATGACAGCTAATGCCTTGAAACAAAATATTGCTGTATACAAATAGCACATAGACCATTTTAGAGATACAAATGCAAATCATGTTCGCAAAACAAAAAGACCCTGTGCAAGGGGCCATAGAGCATAAACAGGCCTCGTGAGACCATCTTTTCTGTCCTTTTTTCACCCCAAAATGAGCTTACCAGTGTGCCTTAGCCAATGTGCTATCACAAATGGCATCCAAGCAGCAGTCTGTTTTCTGGGGACAGGAGAGAAAGTAGACTCTCTACATGGGGAAAAAAATCTTAGACACAGTTAGGTAGCAGCACGTGCACAAAAACCTTTGCTTGGTTCTGTGCCAAGTGGCACAATCCCATTGAACATATTTTTGCCCCACACCTTAGTCCTTGGCAAATAGCACAAAAGGCTTGCTGTCATCATTCCTCTCTACAGACCACATCTCCTGCCTCTTCGTGGTGGTGATGTATAGTTTTAACAGACCCTTGTTAGATGTCTCTGCTGTTGCTCAAATACATTGCATACACAGTATTTGTATTTCCCTTCAAACCATGTTTATGTTGCCTGTGAGCACTGTGAGCTATGGAGTTACAGTACCACAGCAGATACAAGCTGCTGATCTTATTCTGCTTTTATTTCTTTAAAGGAACTTTTGCTCTCCAGCTGGAGGCACAGGGAATGAATGCAAGGGTACAAGGACTGTAGCCACGTCTATCCCACTTCACTTCTGGTTGTTTGCAATGATGCGCTTAGTAAAAGCCCCAGTACTATGCGGTCATGCTTGTTATAAATGTTGAAGCTTTAAAAAGTAACCTTTTTCTTTGACTTAAAACTTACTGTGCAAATCAGAAACATACTTTTTTATATAACATTGGCTATTTTAAGACAGTATAGCAGGGATAAGCAAAAAAATTATCTTCATAAAGTTTTCCTACAACAGACTGCAATACCCCACTCAACTTCGTATAGATCAGAGCAGAGTGTGTTCATATTGTCTCTGCATTCACTGTTAGTTTGGACACAGATAAAATCTTCCCTTCCAGTCAAGCAAGGGACATCAACGACCAAAGAGGTTTGATCATTGATGTACATGCCAGAGACTCACCAGCACTAGGAACAGATTATACAACCCTTAATCTACATCATCAGACTGACTTCAGGAAACTAGATCATGAAAGTAATTATGAGCTGATTGTTGAATGTAGTATTTAAGACAACCATTCCCTGGGACATTAGATTTTAATTATAATTTCAGAGAAATAGTCTTCCATTCATTGGTAATGCTATGTGAATGAAGGACAGTTTACATGTGACGAATACACGAAGATCATTTAACTGAAGCTTATTTAACTGTCAGTAGAGCAATGCAATAGGAGGGTGGTGTCTATATTATAGGACAGTTCAGAAATTTTATAAGAGTAAATGAGACCTTTCAAAAAAAATGTACACCTAAAGAAAACTGAGTTGTATTCTTGTACTTGACCTGACAGTCACTAACATCAGAAAACTGCTAGCACTGGTCACCATAAGGCAGAGCACAAGCAGGCACTGTGTAAGGTGTTTGAAGAAGCTCTCTGGCCCTCAGTCAGTATTTTGATGTTCCTTCCCTTTTGCCAGCCCATGCTGAGACCACATACCATACCCAGAACCACCTGGTTGTTCTAGGAGGTGGGTGAGGATGTGGGAAATAAAGCTTTGAGCCCTTCTGGTTATAGGCAGCACAATTTTAACCTAGACATTTCTGAAACTCGGCTTTGACTTTTCTAATCGCCATACTTCCTTATAACATAACAATAGGGTCATGACCAATACTGTTGAAATCAATAGGAAGTATTTTGAGGCAGAGGTCATCTTGCAGAAAGCAACTTCATAAGGGACAGGATTTTGCAGAAGAACTTAAGAAAAACAGTAGCTTTCAGTGTAATAGCTTTGGACAGCATTTTTCAACTGCATTGCTGTTTCATGCTGCAACGGTAGTAGAGAAGGAAGAGAAAGTGGCATATAATGCAAGAAGATTAACTTTTGTTGACATATTCATTTAAACTCAGATGACTATTCTGCACAGTGTAAAATTCCACATTTAATATTGCATATATTTTTTAATTCCTCACCCAAAAAATTAATGTTTTTAATCCAGTTGAGTCAAACAGAAATGCACATGCAACAGAAATAAGCAATTTTGCATTTAGCCGTGCCAGTCATAGACTTTAACCATGCACGTATCTATAAAAAGATATATTTTTTGATTGAAAACATCAGTTTTACACACACATTTTGTTATCCTTGCTTATAGCTTAGGAACAAAGCTAAACAAGATGTTTGCTGTGTTTGTTATTCTTTAACCAGAGAGAGACTGGGGGCGGTATTCAACAGACAAAAATTGGGGAAGGGAGAGGTCTCTGCCAGAGGTTTAATGTTTCATGTTTCAAACAAGTTATAGCACTTTATCAATTAAGATATCATGCATAATAAAGAAGTCTATCTTAAATTAATGCTACATGAATCGTAGCACAGACACTAGTCCAGTATTACCAGATCTTTGTCAGTATTCCACAGAGGATGTTTCGTTTGGGGTTTGGAGGGCTAAATCCCGTACTGGATTTAAAATGGTACTCAAAGAGATTTTGTGTAAACTTAAGAAAGAGAAAGAGAATGTTCATAGATAGATGAAGTTGTCCTTGCACTGTGCAGCACATACTTTTAAAGGAGTCCATAAAACAAAGTTACAGGCTGGGTTTGTGGGGTGGGGTTTTTTTTGGATAGGTTTTTTGTGGTGGTTTGTTGTTTGTTTTTTCTTAATATCAAGATTTAAGAAGTATTTTAAACCATATATTTGTTGTGCATAATCCTGCCCCTTATATGCATTGGTGCACAGTAAGTTCTTAAAAATCAAAAAACCTTCTACTTGGTTTAAGAAAGAGTGGATATTTGAAACGTTGTATCAACAGTCATATCTGCTCAGTTAGCATTATCCTAAAGTCTACTTTCAGCTGCCAGTAGTTTGGCAGTTAGTGTTTCCTGCTTTATTGTTATACAGTGCAATTGAACGCCACTGCTTTTCATTTATGATCCAGCGTGGGATGTCAGATGACACTAAAATGAATGTCCTAACCTCCAATTCAGTGGCTTAAAAGATAACTCCCCAACATCCACTGCCAAGATGAAGTCCAGAAATTATTATTCAGCAGTAGTAAACAGGACCTGTTATTGCAAGCAATCACGTGTAAAAAAGCAAGCATGACAGCAGGGATTCACAGTTAATGTGCTTTTTATATCCACATTGAAAAGCAAAATATTAAAAGTAATGCTGCAGTGTTTGTAAAGAAGCACTTAAATGATATCTTAACAGCTCTACATTAATGTTTGTAATAATTCCTTCAAAAAGTAATCTGGCTGCAAAAGGGTAAACTGAGTCAGATTTTGCAGTGCAGTTTGATATGAAAGAGATACCTTCCAATATTATTGGTGTGGGCGTCTCTGCTTTTCTGTCACTTACAGAGCAATTAAGGGTTTATAATGTGTAGGCTGACTTTACTACTGGTCTGTAAAACTGAGCTGTGCTGGCTGTGATGTAATGAACATTTCCAGCATATCATGCTCATTTGCCGGGATGTCTTCTTTCTTCTGAAGAAAGTGTATTATACAATGCAGACACACAATAGAGTTGTCTCTGTTTACTTACAGTTTTTAACCTCCATAACTAGAATCTTCCTTTGTGTTTACAGGTGAACATGAACAGACAAAACACATAAAAAATGCAGGTACAGGACAGTGCCATCCCCAATACTACATTTACTACTGAGGAAGCACACCTAGCACACACAAAGTATGTCACGTTAATATCACTGAGTTTTAAACAGTAGGTATTACTTGCATTAAACTCAAGCAAATAACTACCTTAGATATTAAATCTTTGTCTCAGTTTGGGAGAAATAAAAAAAAGAAAAAGATTTCTCCACAGTACACAAAAAGAATTGAAAAAACTGAACACCCCCACACTCAACATCTTTTGGAAATGCTGAAGTTTTGTGGGATGCAATACAGGCATAAAATGTACAAGATTAATGGCTAAAAACCTCAGGATTCTGTATTCTGGTACAGTCTCAGTTATCTGAGCATCAGCTAATTCTTAATTCCCTTCTCTCCCCCCGAGTCTGAATCACATCCTCTGACATCTACTGAAATACATTAACAGTGACATGGATTATTCGAAACCTCTCTTATCCAAACAAATTTGCCATCCTTACTATTGTAACAACTGAGTCTCCACGTCCCTGGTAGCCAGCCTCTGGCTAAATGCCACTGTATCTCAGCTCATTGCTCATCATGTGCAACACTCAGCAGTCTTTCTTCCTTTGCACTATTTCAGTCCCAAATAACCCTATAAAGCACTCTGAATATCACTTGTTCCAGTCTTGAAATTACCTAACTTCTAAGTAAAGCTTAACCATGGAAATTCAAAGGAGAAGGATGAACTAAAATTAAAAAGGCAAACTCCCCACATTCTGTCTGTATGAATATCATGTTAGAGGTGGGAAATAATTTCTGATGAGGAATTAGTCTCATTCAGAAAATACTACTAATTAAAATTGGATGAAGTTACAGAATTAGGCAGCAAGTTCTGTTCCTTTTTTTCTATATTCAACTTTTTACTATTAAGACAAGAGTATTACAGGATAATTAACCAGCCTTTGAAAATAGCAACACCGCTGAAGCATAGTCTCATTTCAGTAAGGGGGAGGTTGAAGATTTTAACCATCAGAAAACTGGCCTATTCATAGGTCAATGTGTTTCAACTATTTTGTGTTTGGTATCCAAATAAGTAAGTTTGAGTAATATAACATGAAGCCGCATTAAAAGTTACCACGTACTATTTTAAATTAATTCTCTTTTGAAGTTATTACTGGGGAACATAACAGAGGATTGAGAGAAGAATTGGGTGCACACACCATTCCTTGGAAGATGTGAGTTTGTCCAGACCTTCTTAAGAGTTGCACTCCAACAGAAGCAAGGAGAATATGCTCAAGTGGCAAAAAAAATCAAGTTTTAGGATTTGGGGAGAGAGATAAAAAGTTCAAATCAATCCCGGATCACACTGAGAAAGCACCAGCCAAATAGTGAGTGTACTAGCATCTGTCCACATCCTGGAGAGACAGAAAATGCCTCTTCAAAATGTATGTGTGGAAAGTTATATTTTATGTGTATCTATGGAAATTTAAAGTGGCAGCCAAAAGCCAAGAATTATGGAAGCACAAAATATCACAAAGTTTTCTCCCTTCCTCTAATTCCCTAGTAGAGTGATCCCCTCCAAGGAGCAGAAAACAGACTCATGAAGCTTCAAAGAAAATAAAGGAAAGCTTCAGGCTTCAAAGTCATTCTGCATAATCATTAACTGGTTATATCTCTCACTTTTGCGCCTGCTCAGGTCTTAAGAAGAGTAGGACACTTATTTGATATCAAGTCTTGATAATGTTAAAGTGTTTGGCCAGCAGCCCCTTCCCATCAGGGTGGAGGTGCTCCATGGCTTTGAGCACTCCGTCAGCTCCCTGAGCAGTGTGCTCCCAGGGTAACACCACCAGCTAGTGAAGTCCACTTGATATTTCTGTCTGTCATTACAGTTGAAATACAGTTTGCCTGTTGGCAATAGGTGTGGGTACACACGTCCTCTTCCCCCCACTGCTGGGGGGAAGAACCCTGGCAGATACTGGTTGGTCAGTCCAGGCCTTGGCTCTCTGACGTCCAGGGCTGCCAGGGAAGCAGCATGGTGAGCTTTTGGAGAACAGTGCAACTGATGGGAAGTTTTAATAAGAGTGATCAGAAGCAAAATAATTAAGAAGGAAAAAGCCACCTTTTGTTTTTTTAAGGAATCTAGTGTGCTTTTGAAAAGGAGCATGGAGATAACGGTGCCAAGTTATTTGCTTATCAAAGTATGCCGTAAGTAGAAATAGGAAGGCTGAGATAGGTTTTCTTTCGTGTTTGTGAAGAAAAAAAAGAAGGAAGACACAATGCTCATCTCCAGAAGGAGCAGTTCTGGTAACACACACAGTCTGCTGTACTGTTCTTGTAGGTAAACACCACTGTGAAACAGAAAGCTGATGGCTTTTGAAATATAGCTTGTTGACAAACAGAATCAAACACTTTGGTACACATACACTGGTGACCCAGACTGTCTGCAAATGTTTTAGGTCTTGCTGAAGGAGAAGTGAAGCCTAATAAATAGGAGAGAGAAATTACTCCCTGACCTACCTGCTGCAAGCCAGCAAACTTACTTGCTGTTCCAGTGCTCGAGGAAGAAAATTGTGAAATATGTCAGGCATTTTGATTGCACAGCAAGCAATCTTAAGTCCTTTGTTGCCTTCTGCTTGTGCCCTGGATTTAGCAAGTTAAAAACCAATACCAGAAGCAAGCTTTTCACTCAGATTCAGGGGGCACAGGGCAGACAGGGGGGACACACGGTGACACAGGACCTCCAAGACTAATCAGGTTGCAGGGAAGTTATATTTTTTATCTTTTTCTTTTCTATTAGCTCTATCCAGAAATATACTTCAGCATTAAACTGTTCTCTAGACTTACCCCCACTAGTAAGAATGCAGCTATCACATTTTAAGAGAAGGTCATGGATCTCAAGCAAAAATAAAAAAGCAGAAGAGATAGCATTAAATTTATTTGTCAACAGCTAGCACTACCAGATTACAAAAAAACACCTTCTATTTTCATAAGAGGATGGGGGACAGAAGAATACATCAGTGTTAGAATCAATGAAAACATGGTGGATTAAAAAGCAAGCATTTAGATATTCTAATATTCTGAATATATTCAGGTTAATTTTAAATAAAGCTTAGTCTCTACAAATACAAGCATTTAGAAAAGTCTTCATCAAGTTATTTTATCATGAATGTAACATATACGACCTTAAAGATTAGACACAAAGTAAAACTCTTTTCCAAAAATAAGACTTAGGCTCCCAGTCTTACAACTACCAGACCTGACACCCCAAAATCCCTTCCCAAAGCAGGAATTTCCACCACTACCCTTTTTCAAGAAAAGTCTGGGTTTCTTTTTTTTTTTCTACTACGGTATTTTAGGTTTGGTCCTATGCAATTATCAGAGCATTTTGTCATCATGTGCATCTCTGAAGACATCTCCATATAAGGTAATTTACTCAAGCAATGTAGGGAAAACACAGATATCAGATAATAATTTCATCAAAGCTGAATTTGGCCCCATGATTCAGTTTGTGGTATTTGTAAGAAGTCCATGTACTTAGTTTTTCCAGATGTTGATTTTAAGACATATGCAAGCTGGCCTTTTAGGTAAAATTAAAGACTGCCAAGAAAATGTTGTCTTCTGCAGTCTGGTAGAGAGGAAAGAAGAGTACAAACACCTCATAGCACCCATAATTGTTCTACAAGGCAAGAGGATCTGTCTTATGGGATGAGAATAGAGTCTGTTAAAGTAGTCAAGAAGCAATACAGCCCAGCATGTTTAATTAAAGTACTGAAGGCAGTACTGCATACCCCAAAAATCTTCCAAAATAACTACCTGTGTATGGACAACAATGTTTTATGTATCTGAGGTAACATACCAAAAGGTGTTATACAAGCTTACGTAGGACACATTATTTTCAAAATGAATCATAATAAATGAAAGCTCAAGGACAGTTCTGGGTACTGCTAAGGCTCACCATTGGTTCTTCTGTAGACCTCTTATGCACTTTCTTCAGTGCTACTGCATGTCGTACTAACATTTGGTTTTAACAGGCATTAATCAGCAGGACGATGTAAGTCTTAGTAGAGTCTCAAGCTGTATTTATGCTGCAGCTGTTTTAATAACTTTAATCACATAAGTTAATTAGGCTGAGACATTATTGATTGTTAAGTGCCATTAGCACCCCAGAATAGGCCATTTCACAACAGCAGGACTTGTTAACACACAAGGTGGGACAGGGCAGTCTGGCCAAGATTCCCCAAGTTCAAGGGACTTGCAAAAGGGCTTAATTAGCTCCTTGCTTCTTAACTGAAGCACATCAAAGGAGAAGCACCAGGTTATTGGAAAGCACTTTCTTTAGCCATCCTCCCCTCATCGGTTACCTGCAGGCCGGCAAGCTCCATCGATGGCAGCACAGTGCAGGACCCGCTCCCTACAAGGGCAACACCCTGCCCATACCAAGCTAGCACAGCTGCCTGCTTCAATTTCCTCCTGCACTCCAGTACTTTTGAACACTGTAGCTCCCACCTCCCACCCTGAAACCTACTCCTCTGCTCCAGGCAAAAATCACACCCACATCTGTGACCACAAACACACACCCAGTGGTGTTTTCTTCATCTTCTCCTCTCCAGCCCCATGGCTGGTACTACAATCCTCCCCAACTCAGAACACTACTCCCCTCCCTTAGACCAGCCACACTACTCAGCCAGACCTTCCTCCACTTTGGAGCTAGTTTGGGTGAATCACTTTCCTGTATACATTTTAGCTCTCCCAACCTACCTTCCTCTGTCCTCCTCAGCTGAGCCTGATGATTAAACCAAGGCCCTTTGTCAGGATCGGCTGGGTCAGAACAAGCTGATGGTGTATCTCACACATGGCTAGGCCTGACTGCATGCGCACTTGCTAGTCACCCTCTTCCCCATCGTCAGTCATTGACGCCCACTATGGCTCTAACACAGAGTGGAACACAGAAATCACAGTGCGTTTTGATAGTTTTCCACTGAGCCACATTAATGCTATAGATTATGGTGGAATTACATAAGGGATAATTCAGGAAGTTTAATAGGACTACACATATGCTTACAATAATTCATGTGCAGGAATATTTTTAAGATTATGGTCCATGTTTCCAAGAAAACAGACCTTGCCTCTTCAGAGCTCTTTTTCCTTAGTTTCCAACTGAAGTCATCAGCGCATGTTTATGATATTACATGCGGTTGCTGAAGAAGTTATTACAATGTCACAAAGAGGATTATGATTTCAGGTGGGGAATAATTCTTGTACAAATCCTCTTTCCATACAAACAGCCTTAGTAATAAAGAATATAGAAAATAGGGCAAAGATAAGAGATTTATACATAATGAGCCAGATCGCCCAGTATGCTCCAGCTGCATTGTACTGCACTGATGGGTTTAAATTTGCTTTGTGTTGTCAGAGCGATGCAAACCAGAATGAGTTTTTAACTACACAGCAATATTTCTAATACAACCTTTTCCTACGAGGTGTGAGCATGTTACTGGTCACAGAAATAATGGCAGCAAGATTGGTAACTTTCTTATCACATATTCAGTATCAGCTTAAAAACACCAAATGGTATTTGTGCCCTGGTCAGATGAGGTAAGAAATAAAAATGTTAAGTGATTAATTTGAGGATAATTTAAACCCGATTATCCAGCAAGAAAATGCATTGCCATATTTTTGTCTGCTCCAAATCAGGACCATTCTATTTCAAACTTGATGAAACATATAATTTATGTAGCTGAGAAAAGCAGGCTAATTGGAAATGTCTCGAATTGCCAAAGCCACTGTGTGTTGTAGCAAAAATGACTGAGAGCACTAACAAATAAGGTCCTGATTCAACTTTACTTAAGTCAATGAAACCATTTCCAAGGACTTGGGAGGATATTGAATCTAGCCCTAAATCATATGTTCTCCAGGGTCATGAAAGATGAGTTTATCCCAACACGAATGTCTGAAAACTAATGAACTTTCATGATGTTTACGTGAACCACCATTTCCCTCACCCCATTCTTCAGTTTCCTGCTTCTCTTGCACAGTTTCCTTTTCCCAATGGGTAGTTCAGGCAGCTCTGCTTCCTTTAATTAGGAATAGTCCTGGCTGTTTTTGTTAGAAGCTGTGCAGCAGTGGGGCGGTTTAAGCTGAGCTGATCCACAGCACCACAGCATTAAACAACCTCCTGGCTGCCCTGCAATTCTCTCAGGACTGTTACAGCCCAACTGGGCTCCCACCGCAAGTCTTCTGAAAGAGCCCTGTTGGTTTCAGCTGGAGTTAGGCCAGACGCTTAGTACTGAATTTTTGCTATGAAATGGGAGCTCAGACCGGTTATTTCTGGGGGACATCAATTGGGTGGTTAGGTGGGCCACAGCTCCAGCCACCAGGCTTACAGAGCACTGTTCCTTACCCACTAGTCCTACCAGTGGATCATCTGATTACTATTTGGGTTTTTTTCAAATTTGTTAAAATTTAACTCTATTTGAAGGGTTACTTTGTATGCCCAATGTTACAGTATCACTAAAGGAAACACAGTTCTGTTTTTTCCGGATCAAGCACTTCACTCAATGAACCAAGTGTTGAATCTGTAGTCGCTTTCACGGGTGGTTTCAGCGCCGAAGCCAACTGTGGCCCACCACTCGCTGCCCGGAATGAATGCTCCCAGGGCTGGATGTGGCGTAATCCCACAGGCACGCCCAGAATGTAAACCTCATGTATCACAGAATCACAGAACGACCCAAGTTGGAAGGACCATCTAGTCCAAATCCTATCCCTGCACAGGACAATCCCAACATTCACACCGTGTGTCTGAGGGCATTGTCCAAATGCTTCTGGAATATTGTCAGGCTTGGCGCCATGACTGCTTCCCTGGGGAGCTGTTCCAGTGCTCTACCACCCTCTGAGTGAAAAATCTTTTCCTAATATCCAATCTAAACCTCCCCTGACATATCTTCCTGCCATTCTGTCAGGTCCAACAATGGTCACCAGAGACCAATGTATGCCCTGTGCTTTCCACAGAGGGATAACACTTCGGCTGCAGACCAGACTGCCCGCCCTCAAACATGACCAACAGGGCCCTGAGTCGATTCATTAGTGCGGGAAGGAGTGACCCACACCAAACCACAGCGGTGCTGCTGGCTCTCACAGGGGTCCATGGTGCAGAGGAATAATGACCTCAAGGCCAGCCTGGTGTCCTACCCCACCTTGATCTCACCGCAGTGACTCATGCACTTCTTTCTCCCCCATTGTCACAGAATCGCTTGGTTGGAAAAGACCTTTGAGATCGAGTCCAACCGTACCCGCCCACTACTAAAGCATAACCCTGAGCACCTCATCTGCCCGCCTTTTTGAACAACTCCAGGGATGGGGACTTCACCACCTCCTTCAGCAGCTGTTCCAGCGCCCGACCACCCTTTGGGTGAAGGAACACCCAGCTGTCTCCCAGCGTTTGCCAAAGTTTCCTGTGATTTTCTAACTTACAGAAGGCATTTCACCCCGCAACAGGGAAGCGCTTGCCACATCGGGATGGAGCCGCTTGGCCGATGCCGCCCACCCGGTGCGGTGGGCGCTTCCCCCCGCATCCCGCCAGCCGGGCACGCGTCCCCCGGCGGTGCATCTCGCCCTCGGTGGCACCGGATTCCTTCCCGCTGACGTCTCTCCCCGACCCGGACCCCCGGGCGGCACCGGCGGGGCGTGTCAGGCGCCCCCTCGACCGGGCGGGGCCGCCGCAGCCCCGCGCCGCGATTGGCGCTCTGGGGCGGCTCTGGTGGCGGCGGGGCCGGGCCGCGAGGGAGGGACTAGAACTTTCCGCGGCCGCGGGCGGACTCTCGCTCAGCCCGGAGCTGCCAGCGTCTGCCACCATCGCCCCCAGGGCAGAGGGGAGACTACCACGATGACCCACTTCAACAAGGGGCCCTCCTACGGGCTCTCCGCAGAGGTCAAGAACAAGGTACGGGCGGTGCCGCGGGGACTGGCCAGGCTTTGTCTGTCAGCGGCGGGGCGGGACGGGATGGGACGGCGGGCGTCTCTGCCACCGGGGGTCCCCGTCCGCCCCGCGGCGGCGTGGAAAGGATGCTCCGGGACGGATGTCCCGGCTCCGGCAAGGGTGCTTCGGGACGGATGATCCCGTCTCCGGGCCGGTTGCTCCCGCCGCCCCCTCCGGGAAGGATGCTCCCACCGCCCCCTCCGGGACGGATACTCCCAACTCCGGGAAGGATGCTCCCGGCTCCCGGACGGGCGCTCCCTACTCCGGGACGGTTGCTCCCGCCGCCCTCTCCGGGAATGACGCTCCCGGCTCCGGGAAGGATGCTTCCGCCGCCCCCTCCAAGACACCGCTGTCCCCCGCAGGAAACTCGGTGCCGCGGTGGAGACCGGGGAGTTGTCAGCGCCGGGCGGAGCCGTGCGCGGCACCAGCAGCTCCGGCACGGGTCGCCGCGCCCTTCCCCGCGGGCTCCGTCCCCTCCTCTCCTCCCGCCGGCGCCCGCGGAGCGGAGGAGCCGCGCGGCGCGTCCCGGCCCCCCGCGCGGCACATTCCATCCGCATGACATCATGGGCTCTCGCGGCCAATGGGCGCGGGCCCCGCACAGACCGCGCATTGTCCGCCCGCCCCGCCCGGCGGGGGCAGACAAAGGCCTGCCTGGGGCTCGGCTCTCCGCGGCCGCCAGGGGCTGGGCATGGTGATACAGGCAGTAGTTGCTGTTACAAAACGTGGAATATTTTGATTTAAGCTAAAGTAGAGTTAAGTTCTATCTAAGTAACTGTGTTTTTTGAAAGTCAGACAGACGCAGGCTGTCCCTCTGATAGCGTGTTTTCTCGAGAGCCTGTTGTTTTTCAAATAGTGGTTTTCCCCGACAGCACTGTTCAAAAGATCCCTTGCCTTTCTAAAATACAAGGTCACACAGAGAGCTGGCTCCAAAGCTCCAACTAGCAGAGATTTGGCTGTTGTGAAGTTCATCATAATATTAAAATTAGTCCTTGGACAGTATAGAGTATACACAAGGTTTCTGGGAAAATTAATACACATGCATGTGAGTGGGAAATACATTCTGTAACCAAGTCTTGTCTCGTTGCACAGGATTGATGGAAATCATTCCCTCATGTGCCCTACGCTGAAATAAAGAATGCTGCTTTCTAAAACTCCAAAACGAATCTTAGAGGGTTTATTTGTCAGCATTTTCGGTATCAACAGCACCCTGTGCTCCAGTTTGGAACTGCTTCTGACAGCACCTGAGCTGCTGCTGCTGGAGAGGCAGGCACCATTGGCGCGTTGCATTACCGAGTAGCTCTGGCTTGTCCTTGTTTTTTCTCATGTTCTGTGGAACAAAAGGTGGTTGCTTTAGCGTCCTGTTACACAGACCTTGCAGGGAATGCTCACCTGGTGAGAGGGAGAGTGTTTGCAATAAAATTGCACTGGCAAACATCCAGGGATAAATTAGTGCCCTGTGTCTTCATTCACAGGCTTAAATTCTAAAGCCAGTATTTAATAACTGGTTGTCTCATACGCACGCCTGGTTTCAGGCTTCAGCGGATCCCCAAATCCTGTTTTACTTGTGGCTGAGTAGAGGGGGGAGGAGGGAGCAAAGTAGCTCGCTTTAAACACTGTAATTTATGCAGAAAGTCTGAGTTAATGTGTTGGACACTTTACAAAATATACTATTTTTTTTCTTTATTGGCTTTCTCGAGATGGTTGTGGGGTTCTGCTGCAATGTTTGATGACATCATGTAACCAAATGTCTTCCAGAGCAATTGCTTCCAATGCCTAAACTTAGTGATTTATCTACTCCATTACAGTCTACAAAAAGACAATGAAACATATGTTGTGTATTATTGTATGTGAATTAAGAAGGAATTAAATGGTCTTCTACTTTAAAAAAATACCAACAGATCCATATAGGCTTAACAGTGATCTCTTTATGAGGGCAAGACAGGAAGAAATTCTTTGTTCTTTCTTTCAGTTTCTTATTGTCATCAGCTTAAGGCCTCCTTAGAGGAATTGTTCTAAGTCCCTGCATGAACAGAGGGTTTGTAACTGTTGTATTTCACACCTTTATGCAAAGGGCCTTCTACTTCATCTTGCCAGTGTCTGTTCTTCCACTGACTTCCTCTGCCTTCTTCAATGCAAATATTGCAGAGGGATAGATGTTCAGTGGCAGCTTCAGTCTGCTTATATGCAGGCTTCTACTGGAGTTCTTGGACTTATCAATGCAGCAGTGCCATAAAAAATAATTCAAGTGCGCCAAAGACAAATCAACTCCTGTCCTTTAAAAAAATCCAAGCAAACAATCCCCCACAATGAACAACAAATAGTCCAGCAAAAGATATAGCTTTGAACTTTGAGAATGTTGCTCTTGCTGTAAGAGATCAAATTTCAAAGCAATTATGTTATAGACAGATATATTGTGTACCTCCTGTCTAGTATCTCGCATGAGTCTGTGCACTAGATATGTGCCTGTTTCTCTCTATAATGCTAGGGCATCAGAGAATAATGTCTCTGTAAAGATCAGAAATTCCTTTTTCCTTATCCTTCTGTCTCATTGAGATTGGAAGAATGGCATTTAGTTTCCAGCTTTTGGTGGACCGGACCATTTTTTGGTACTGAACTTAATCACGCTTTCTTCAACACTGACCTTTGTGCAAACTGTTGTGTTATTTTTTTTTTTTAATGTAGTGTTGGTGTAATGTTTGTAAGTAGCTGTGGTAACACCCTGCTTGAATGATGGTGAATGTTAGATGCCCTTGTTTGCACTTTTCAGTCCTCATCCCTAAGCAGTGTTTTTCTGCAGAAAACAGACGTGTTGATAGCTCTGCTGCCTGAGGGTACAGCTGTGCTGGATAGAGAAGTCTCTTGGTTTGTTTTTTTTGTTCTTTATTTTCTCGTTTGACATTGTATTAGTGCTCAGAGAGACTTTTTTGTTTGCTATGGTGTTTGAATAGATGAATATAACATGTTCTGATGCTTTATAAGAATTTTCTTTAATTGATGTTTAAGATTCTGTCTCTAAGCTTAAAATCTTTTAGTTTGGTGTTTAGGAGGCTTTTATCCTTTCTTCTTTTTTTTGTTGTTCTTTTGAGGTTTCACCCTTCTCTTGTTTTGCTCCTTACCTTAGTTTACACTGATAAGATGTCTGGTCTCTGTTATAGATCTCTCTTCCTCATTCCTACCAAGAAGGATGAAATTTGTGTACTGTTTCCCAGCTGTAAGGAAACTTGTCCGCATGAGAACTGTGTAGGTAGTCAAACCCCTTTGAAGTTGATTCCTGTTTACTTGAGATCACAGAATGTACTTGATCCAAAACAAGTATTCCATGAGGAGCCCTTTAAGCTGATTGAAATGGATAGTTTCTTCTGCAGGCAAAAAATAATTTTCCTCTTAAGCAATGGGAGAGTTTCTGCACTACATGAGGTCAGCATAGCTTGAGATGATGATACAATTAGATAAAGCTACAAACTAATGTTATATTTGCCTTTGATTTACAGCTGAGGTAGGTAAGAAATTAGCAGAAGGTTTTACTCCACTGTCTTGCTGCATAAGGTGTGGAGCAAACAGGAATGTGAGACAGGAGAAGGAGAGGTTGCAGTTCATTCAGCTGCTTGTGACTCCACCCTTCCCGTGGAAATGGTATTTGTATGGGACAGGCGTTTATCTTCCCCCCCCCCCCCCCCCCCGTTATGTTTGATACACTGCCAGTTTCGTCTCTATTGCCTGTGAACAGAAGGATGGGCAGAAACATGGTCTGTGTGGGAACCTAAACTCTGCATAGCACTTGATTATCCTGCGTCTTGACTCTAGTGTCTGTCCTTCCTTCCAAGCCACCCCTCCAGCAGGAAGCTGGCACTAGTCAGTACCATTTTCCAAACTTTTTAAAGCCAGCAGAGTAACTGAGATGAGTTACTCTGTCCCTGAAGCTGTCACCCTGAAAGGTTAAGTGCTTGGAAAAGGAAGCGAAACAAACTTTTTAAACTGGAGGCTGGTAAACAAATGAAGCCTGTAAACAAAACGTCTCCTATTTTGCAAGTGCGCAGGAGGGCAGTAGTGCTTCCTGCTTTCCTTCTCGAGGGCAAATATGAATTAATGAAAAATAAATGAAGCTTATGGTGAGTAACACTAGCCAGTCCTAGGTACGATCACTGTATTGCTCCTGAAACTGCTGAGGAGAAAATTCTTGTGGTGTATTTCACTTGCTACAGGCTAAATAAACAGATTTAACTTCTTTGTCCAGAAATTACCCTTTTATGAGTGTTTTTAGCTGGGAAGCAGTTTCGAATAATTAACTTTCAGCTTTTGTAATTAGTGATTCAATAGCTAGATGAAGTTTTGGCTGCCTATAGTTGGACTGTAAGGCCCTTGCCTTCCTCCTTCTCACCCTTCTTTTTGAAACAGTAATAATATCCTTTTCCTTCTTAAAATGTAACCGTTCCTACTATATACTTGTTTTACACTTCCAGGCTTCTTCTAGACTATTTTCCTTTAGCAAACCTTTAGGTTTGCTCACTGAATTGTATGACCCTTGTGTAATAATGTTTGGTGGTGATAAAGTATTTCTATTAATGTTGTCTAAAAGAATGTAATAAAAATGGATAAAGGCAATGAAAACATGCTTTAGGAGCACAGGGGGATATCTTTTGTGATTGTAACAGTGCGGGATTTATGCATTCCTAGTTGTCTTGTATGTAGAAATCCATGTAGCTTTCAGAGAAATAATATCTTTAATTTACAAATTTTACATTAAATTCAGATGTTTAGTTTCGAATAAAATCAGCTTGTGTGACCTTTTCCATGATACAAGTTTTAAGTTTGTTGCATAGAGAATAAATTTAAAATCCAATATTTTATTCTGTCAGAAATTTTATACTGGGAATATATATATACACTAAACTTTTACAATGGATATTTGAGAGGAAGTAACAGAAGAGTTTTTCAAGATCGAGCATTGAACTTCAGTTTGCTCCAGTTAATTCATGGCTTCTGATAGTTGATCGTAGCTCTTGAAATTAACATTTACTAGATAAATACCAGTTTCATTGTGCATAGCACTGACTGAATGTTTTTTCTTTGTGTCCAATTTCTGTATTTTTTGCAAGGAACTGTGAAGTTTCTCCAGCTGGATCCAGGCTTCAATAACAGATCTGCAGTTAGAGTGAAAAACTTCATAACTTTGTCTTTGATGTTTGTTGTCTTCCAGAAATCTCTCAGTGTGTTAATCTTGAGGCATCCTATTTTTTCAGTAGCTGTTCCCAAACCTCATTTATAATTGTATTGCACAGAGATAAATGACGTGCTGAGTGAAAACTTCTGCAATACATTTAGTCAAGAAATCATCTAGATGCACAAAATGTGTTCAGCTTAAGAGAATAGTACTTAGTGGTGCAGTTTTGATAACTGAGTCAACAGCAAAACTGTACATGAAACATAAATATAGCAATGGAATAGTTCCATAGCTGAACTTGCAGTCAGTCAGTGTTTGGCACAATAACTACGTGTATCACTTAAAAGATATGAGTGATCTAAACAAATGAAAACTCTGTTTTATCAGTTAGTCTTAAGATACTTTTGTATAATGTATCAGCAACCAAATGCTGAGAATTCTTCAATTACTTTACGACATTCCTGCTGGTTACTTCTTTCTGGTGCTTAGTTTTACTTTGGCTGACAATATCAAATTTCAGAAGTTTGGGTTCAACAGCACTTCCTAGAAAAGGATCCTGCTGCATGCTCCCCTCCACTTCCAAGTCATGTGGTTTTCCTTTTCTGGGTAGGAGCCTCTTACACTTCCGAGAATCTGTTTGCTACCTCAATTGCTGGAAATTTTGCAGAGGATTTTTAAGAATCTCCATGAAACACTAGATTTATTAAGCTGTAGTATTATTAGTTTGTATTCTCCTAGCATAAGCTTCCGTCTGTGAAAATTTCTCATATTGATTGAGAAGTGGTATTAATGCAGTAGCCCTAATCAATACCTACATGTTTTGGTTAGATAGTTTTTTTAACGGGGGAAGGCATTGCAGCAGTGGAGAACCTTAACTGCTGTGTCTTCATTTATCTTCATCCTTTACCTTCTATCGCAGTGTGTCTGCTCTGCCCATCATCATGTCTCACCCATTTTCCTCTCTCACTGTTATTGTTTCAGGATAGGTCTGCTCTCTTGAGCATGTATCAGGTATAGATTTCCAGTTCTGTGGCTACTCTAATAGAAGTATTAATGCTACAGCAGTAATAAGTAGACCTACTAACAGGTGCAAACTAACAGTGATGAAGCCTATGCAGTAATGATGAGTTGCCAGATCATACCTATGATGCATCTCTTCTTTTTAAGATCAGCAGAAGCAACTAATTTGCTGTGGAAACATTTCTCTTGCCAGCAACTTGGATGTAAGCATCCCTGCCACCTGATTAACACCTCCTGTATTTGTCAGCCAAGTGAGGCCATTCTGCACACTTGTCCAAGCCCATGAACAGGACGCTTGCCTTCAGGAGCTCTTGCAGAACCCCAGTAGGCAGGCGTGCCCTGTATCCAGTTTCATAGGTCCGTAGGCCCCCAAGTAGATGAGATGAAACAAGCCTGTGAAAGTGTTGCTGTAAACCACTGAGGTGGGACTTGATTTATTTTCCTCAATGGTTTAAATCCCCAGTAAACCTTGACATGTCATTGCTAAATTGACAGTTGTCTTTGGAGTCCTTATGTGTCTCGAAACTGTCACTTGGAACACTGCACAGCCATTCTTGACCTGCCAGACATGTATCACTGCCCCATGTTAAGCCTTGTGTGAGGGATGTAATTTCCAATTCTGACTCTTGGCTTACACCGTTTTTTCTAGGAGGGTGATGAATGACATGATGTAGCAAGGATTAGCTACTGTTGCCTTGTGAACATTGAAGAAGTGAGACACTCACCAGTCTGCTCCCTTGCGTGCAGGAGGACGGCACAGACAGAAACTACCAGTGCTGCCACCAGCAAAGTGTGGTGCCTAAGTAAATTAAGAGTGAAGGTGTTTGCTGTAAACTTTTATGTTTAATCTGAGGAACAACACAGTCTGCATTTTCCAATTTAAAGCACTTCCTGTGAGTTTATAAAAAGTGCTATAGTGACCATTTTCTGGTACATTAATAAACTTTTACTGGTGATAGAAAAACATAAAACTTGCTGCAGTTAATGTTTAAGGGTGTGGCATAAGTATCAAATCTTGCATCCTTTACATGCAAGCTTGTGGTATACCTCCCGTGGCCAGAACACCTCTGAAGAAAGTAAATTGAGTTTGACAGTCATGGTGATTAAAAGGGATTAGTCATCTCAGAAACAAAAAAGTTTAATTTGCATTACAATATTGCTTGCTAGTTCAGATGAATGTGCTTTTTGTGTGGTTTCAGAGTTAGACTTAGCTTAAAATTTAGAGAGAAATACCTATTTTATTCCTGTTGCTGAGTCACTACTCTTAGAAGCTGGATGGATGCATGCACACATTCTTTTAGGATGATGGCATGTCAGTGATTTTTTTCTCACCTCAGCTTTTTTTGTAAGAACACTAATTTGGAGGCTTTTCCTTGCCTCCAATTTATAATTTGCTTTGGAGAATAAAGAACAGAAATTTCTCTGTACTCAGAATTGTTAGCTTCTGTAGCTACGTAACACCCTATGCGCTGTGCATCTGACGCATCCTTTTAAGGCAAACTTCGTAGAGATTCCCATCCCCTATGGAACTCCACAGGAAAAGCCTTCAGTAAAAACAGGCTTGTGGCCAGAACACGTAGGGCAATTTGAAACAGATTTTTTCTAAGTGAGATCATGTGAAAATCCTTCTTTTTTCTTAAGAGGGACTCTTGCTTAAAAATGCTTTCAGTAAGCATCTATTCTAAACAACAGTTAACTTGTGGAGCTATATTCAGCATAGTCAGCAGCAGTGCTCTCTTTTAGGTAAATATTTTTGGTTTTATAGTAATGCCTCAGTAATTTATGTTGTTTCTGTTTAGTGGGATTGAATTACAGTGTTTTACACAAAAACAGTTTTGACTTTCTTCAGGTGGGTGGTCCTATCTTTGGGGTTTTCTTAAAAAAACCTATGTCACAAACAAAACCCTCAACAAGCTCCCCCCATTTTTTTTTTGACCCTCCTTAAACCAGTGGAGAGTACAGGAGGTCTGGGGAGGGGGGAGACATAACTAAACTGCTCGTTACTGATACAAAACCATCTCTTACCTGAAGCAGAGATTATTCTGGATGTATAAATTACAAAGACTTGAAGGCGTAGTCACGTTGGAGGAGCTGGCACTAAGAGAAGACCGTTACAGCGAGGCATGAAGTGCTGCTGTCACAGCTACGGTCTAGTGCCCTGCTTGGACTCTCACCAAACTGTGCTTTGAGCCTTGGAAGCCTGAACTGCCTCTGGTCACTGATCCTGCTCCCTTCTGGAAACTGAACTTTAACTGTTTGATGCCTTTGCTACTTCCCTTTCAAGCCTTGACTTGGTCTTTGGGGGTCTAAGTAGGATTTTTTTTGAGGACTCTGTTTAGGCAGACATCCTTTTGGTTACAGAGGAATCCTGAAAAGGTGTAGTGAAATGAAATTATGTGGCTTGTGCATACATCCTGCAGGGCGTGAATGCCAATTTTTTTCCTATATTTGGGCAAAGCCTAAATATTACTGCACTTTCTTGCTGTTCTGAAATGCTTTCATGAAGGTGAGACCTGATGTACTGCAAGTCCTAGATGGCTCAGTTATAGACGGATTCTAAACAGATCTGCCTACCCTGCTTTGCATGTTTGGACCACAGTTCTTCCCAGAGTAAAACCGGATGTTACTGCTATGAAAACCTTACTTTGCTTTCCTGCCAAGAAAGCTCTCCTGTTATTATGTATTGCTTTCCTGTTGATGTTTCCATTGCTACAGCCTCTTATTTATAGACAGAGAGCATTATCTTCATATTCCTGGTGTTTCTTCTATAAGAGTAAATTAATTGAAAAACACTTCTCTCTTGTTGTTAGTCAACGGACTAAACTCTAGTAGCCTTTCCAGTAAAAGATAAGGAATAATAGACGTGCATTTGGGAAGGAACTTGGTTTTATTCAGCTGTTCATGGTGAAAGCCAGCTCTTACCTCGCTGCTAACGGGGGCCCCACCAGAACATTTCCCTTCTATGCTGATCATGGACAGAGCACAAGTCGGAGCTCAGGCCAGCATGCACCAAGCAGAGGGATGCACTGGAACAGGACCTGTCTTGCAGCTCCTGTTGAGATTCCCACTGCCTGATCAGCCTGAGCAGTCACTGTTTTGGTTAAATTATAGCACTGTGTGGGATCAATTTGGAGTTATACTGTATATCATATCTGAAAGGCAGTACAGTGTTAAGTCAGTGAAGCATAGGTAGTTCAGACACATCTAGTATTCTAAGACTGAATGTTCTTTGTTTATTTTTTGCAAGAAGCTGTCTGCTTGCCTTGCTGACATCTTTGTGTTAATCGTGCCCTAATAAAAGTAAAAAGTGCAAGTAATTGTCTAAGAAAATGAAAACTGTTGCCTTTTTACTATGGTCTGTCTTGACAACATCCTGTATCATTAATAAATTATGGTATGAAAATGTTTGTAATACATAAAGATACTTCTATTGAAAAGACTTGATCAGATTTTAGTTTAAAAGAATTAACCAAAAAGCTGTGAGATTAAACACCAGAGGTAAAGAATTGATGTTGGACTGGATGGAAGATTGGAACAAAACATAACTAACGAAGTCGGAATTCTGTCAAGGCACCTGAACATTTTCTTCCACAGAACATTAATGGAACCTTAAAGAATTCAGGATTGGGACCACTCTCTAACCCTTCATTTGTAATACATCGTTGCCCACACATACTGCTGCTTGTGCATTTCAAACCTACAGTGAATTTGGGTGTGCGGTGTAATGAGACCACAACTTACCTCGTGGTGTCAGAGTTTTGCATCCCCTACCCACCCCTAGCAGCGCTGTTCTTTCTGCTGGTGCTTAATTGCTGAAAAATGTTGATTTAGAAGTTACTACAGGATGTTTAATCAGAACCTCTTACTTAGGAGTTTGACTGTCCTATTTTAACAGTAGTACTTTCTTTTCTACTCATAATCTTAAGTATAGCTCACTTATGGCTTGGTTTTTGCATGATAAACTACATTTTCATTAAATAAAAAGTTGAGCTAAAAGTTCATCTTATTATAAACTTTTTAAATAAATCTGTCCAGCTCTCTGTCATGCAGATTTTATGACATATAGAACTGCCAGAAGAGCTATGTAAATGTGAGGTATTCTGTCTTACTTTTCACAGACTTTCTTCAGTATCCTCTAAATTTCAATGGTAGGCCTTTAAAGATGGATATCATTACACATCGAAGTAAACATTTTCTAATGTGTTTATCGTAATCACTTTTTAAAAAATATCACATTAATTGTAGATCATCTTTTTTTATAACTCTTCTCATGTGGTTAAAGTACAACTTGTCTGGCTAGCCACATCCAAAATATTTTTGGACATTTCCTGAAATATAATCAACATTGAGCATCACCTATTGAACTTTAACTGGTCAGAGATATACTCCGGAAGGGAGCAGCAGAAGCAGATTATTATGTTTCATTCTTTTCACTGAACTAATTCTTCCAACTTTTTTGGTGGTGGTAAAGCAAAACAATAGTATGCAACAACTGATAGGCAAGGTTTTCTAAAGCTTGGGGTGTGAAATCTGCATATCTTGTGTTTCTGTGAAGAAAACTGGATATGCAAGAAGATAACCAGAAATATGTGCTGTGTGTGAATTCAGAGATTTTGATCCACTACCAGTGTGAAAGAAATCTAGGTGCAGACTTTGCTATACAGTAGAAGCTGAAGAGCTTCTCAAGAAATCATGTCTTTCACCTAAATTACAAAAAAACCACAGATTGAATCATTTTGTGCCAGGGTGGAGTGGTGGTAAGATTGCGAGAAATCCCTATTTTCCTTGTGAACACTTATCACAGGCAGCCCAGTCAGCCTGTTTAGCTAATGCGAGGTCATGGAATTGAATCAGAGCAGGCTGACAGGCAACCAGATATGATCAGAGCAGTTGGTGGGAAACACTGAGCACTATTAACTGGGAAACACCAATTCCCTTGGGACCTGCCATGTCATCTGGTTAATTTTTAAGTCAAGCCTATGCCAGAGATTACAAGTGGCAGTGAGTGAGCAGTGAAGTGTCAGACTTACTGGGTGGGGGAAAAAGAGGTATGAAAGCAGCAGAGGCTTGAGATTTACCTTTGAAAAAGGTACTGAGAAAATGCAGCATGGACTGCGCCTTTGCTGGAGAAGCAAAGGGAATTTTGAGTAACATTTAGCAAAGCCTGCATCAAAAGCCTTCAGTTTTCTGTAGCTAACGTTTTTGAGAGGTGTGCTTGAGTTACTAACTAGCCACTTGCTGCTGTAAAACACAATCCCTCTGTTGTTAGTAAGTGAAGAGGGTCTGAAGAGAAGAAAAAAAAGGTGTGTAGAGAGACTCAGAAAAAAATTTTGTGATCCTATTTGGAAGATGAAGTTGGAAGAGACTTGTCAACAGAGTTGGACCATGGGGAAGGGCTGCAGAGGCACAATACAGTTTGCTTGTAATGTGATGTATTTTAAAAGCTGCTGTATTGGGGGAGAAAAGTCGGCTTGAAAGAATATATAATTTCCTGAATTGCTGCAGCAGCAATAGATAGAAAAGTGCACTCAGAAAGATATAATGATCACTGATGTTACTTTTTTTTTGGGAACCACTGTTCCACCAGAGAAATTGTCTCAGGAGATGCTCCCTGGTTTAATACTAGGAAAATTTACTAGTTTACTTTCAGAATTTTTGGGGTTTTTTTCTGTTTATGAAGCAGATTGTTCTGTTGGATATTTTTTCTTTTTTTTTTTTTTTTCACAAAACAAGACCAACTAGGTGCCTGTCAGCACAGCAGGCAAACCACATTGTCATTGCAGTACTCAGCTTGTTGTTTCAGAAGACGTCAGGGCTGCTGATGTCAGAGCCTGCCCAGATGTGTTGTGCTGTATCTGCATTCAAGCCAGTCACACCAGGGGCGGGTTTTAAAGCAAGGGGAATCTGTTCCCTTCAGGGTGTAATAAGCTTTTGTGCACCGGGCTGGATCAGTGCTGTCTTACCTGAAAAGTAACTTTATATCCCAGTGCTTTTTAAAATGAAAACATAATTTGGAATCATTGCTAAGTAATGAGTATTACTGAAATAATAAAACTGTTCAGGAATAGACAGACTAAAGACACAGTGCAAAGAGACCTGATACCACGAAGTACAATGTGTGGTGACAGGACCAGAAGGTGCTACTGTTGAAAGTGGAAGCTGATGACTAAGGAGAATTCGAGTTACAAGCCAGAAGACTATGACAAGACATTGCAAGAAAAACTGTGAGAAAGATTTGAACAGGTGAGAGTGTTGCACTAGTGCAGCTGCAGAGACGAGAGGGTGCCAGTATTCAGTCCAAGGGCAGGCATATGCTGAAGGTGCACTGAGGGATGAGGTGCTGGTGTTTTCTTGAATAATTTGCAAGCTGTCACAAAATCATAGTGGATAGCCAGGGAGTAGAACAGGTAGTTCTTCCAGCCTCCTGATCTGGCAGCAAACACTAGGCATGACTACAGGTATCTTGGAATGACTTGGATGACTTGGAAACTTTGAGGAATGGCTTGTTCTTACTTTACAGATTTTAAACTGGTGCCTATGGGAGGAGTGCCAGGAATTTTGCATTCAGGCTCGTCCATCCCTCCTTTAAAGACTGCAGCCTAATTTTTGATTTACAGAGAAAACAGTGAGATGTTGGCAAGTTATCAATCATGCTATAAATAAGAAAAAAAATACTGTTGAACATCAAGCAAAATGGATAGAGCTGTAAAATTTTTGTGCTAAATATCATAGTGGGATAGAACACTTTCAATATTAGCATTAACACAGTGTATTCTCTGCCTTTCTTTACAACAGTCTGTAGTGACAGAAAAAGAAGCATCATATACCAGGGCATACTTAATGGTGGCTTTCAGTGTTGGAAGTACTTTCCCCTTTGGTTTTCATCTTTATCTTTGGGTTTCTCATGCACAAATGTGCCCCGTTTTGCAGGCAGTCCTGGTCAGCATACATGAAATTTAACAGAAAATTTTAATTTGTCCTTACAATGAAAAGTCTTTAAGCTGGTAGCTTAAATGGCAAGAAGCTACTTGGTACCCTGTCACTTCACTTTCAGGAAAAATCAAAACCTTGTATTTTGCCTCCTTGTGTTGGGCTCTTTCTCTCAACTTAAAGGCCATGCTACTTATTTATTCTATGACTAAATAACCACTTTTTGTTGGCAGACAACTAGAACTGTTCTACAGAAAAATACTGATTATGTCCTTGACACTTTCCCTCACCTCTGAAGCTGAAGATTAGTTATGTACAGTAATCTGTTTACACTGTAGAATTTTAACCAGGAAGTTTTAACTCAGTTATATGATTTAAAAAAAAAATCTGTAAAACCTTTCTTCCTGCTGATAAGAAGAAGACTCACTGTTCTGGGCCTTTCTCTTGGTCATTTTTATAACCAATAAGCTCTTAATACTTTTTTTGTCTCGAGATGTTTTGCTGTGTAAGTTTTAGATGCAAGTTTCAGAATTGTTCTGGAACAGCAAGTGATGAACAGAATGGGGCAGCTCAGATGCCAGTAGCTGGAATTCTGGAGAATAATTTGGGGCTGGCTCACTAGTCTGCCTCACTCCCACTTCTGAGGACTAAGTGCTTCCAAGAGCTGCTGCCATGATACCATCTCCATACCATCATAAACCCTTAAAAAGGGAAGGAGAAAGAGCTTATGGCAAACTAGTGCCAAGTAAATAATAAAGAAGTATCCTTGTTGGTATTTTTGGCCTCTACCAAGACAAATTGCTCCTGAGGGTAGTACTTATTTTTCAGTGCAAAGGATGTTTGGAGGAATGACTGAAACAATAAAAATTCAGTTTTGCTCAAATAGCTCTTAATACAAATGGAAAAGTTGATATAGGAACAAATTGCTGCTTAAAATTTAAACTGTAAAACTTTTGATCTTAAAAGCTGGAGCTTTCCTTTAGTTATCTTTATGTGTTTTCAGTAGTTTATGACCTAAATGTGTGAAAGTAATATTAAAACCCTTAGCTAGGCATTTTAAACCTGGATTAAATTCAGTATGAGATGAATATGCTCCCATGCTTATTAGAAATCCAGTAAGCTTTCTCTACTGGATCTCTTTTTGACTGAAAAATTTGTGAGGATATGGGCCACACCAAATTTTTCCCTATGGAGAATATTAGCATCTAAAACTTAGGGCTTTATATATTTTTCTATTCACTTTGGTGAAAAAGTATGCGTGTAACCTCTTTGTGTACTACCTTGGAGTAAAGTCCTGGTTATTTCTTCTGCTGTACATGGTGCTGTACTTTGTTGCCCTTGGAAAACAGTGACATACAACCTATTTTGCTGCACTTTTATATGTATTTAAATCTCAGGTTTTGTTGACAAACACAGTTCCTATGATAGTTGTTCACTCACTTTGACAATATGTGCTTTTATTGCTAAAACTTTTGACCAGGGAGCAGTTTCTCCAAACACTTTCTAGTATTCTATTTAGCATGCTGCATGTTTTAACATTTGACACCTGCTGTGGGGGCATAAAGCCTGACGCTTTAGTCGAAAGTTTTATCAGAATTAAGAAGTGGGAGTTGTCACATGATGGACAACTTTGAAAAGCAGTATCTTTTATGCCTACTTTTTACCTAAGTTTTCTGTTTGTTAGTCACAGTGACTTGTAAAAAGATATGCAGTGTGCTTGCTTTTACATCATTTTTCTAGAATAGCAGCTATATCGATAGCTGAACTCTTAAACTGGAGATCTGGCATATATGTAGCTCTCAGTGTACAGTGCATACTGTGTAATTTGGAAAAGATTAGTATAAAAGAACAATTGAAAGTCCCTATGATATCATTTATGGTGTGAATGCTGGTTAACATCATCACTCAAACTTGGCGTGCTACAGGCACACTGAGCAACTTTAATGATCTCTCTGTGTCCCTTGAATTTGGCCAGCATAACTGCATTTGTTTCCAGGAATCCATACGCTTGATAAAAACAGTGATGAATGCTCTTCTTGTACTATAGATGGATAGAGGGCTTTTAACACTGTAAGAGGTTCCAAACAGGAAAGTCCTACCTGAATAGAACAAGATGTGAGAATAGGGTGTGAAGTTTCTACTTGCAACTATTCCAATATTGTCTTTCAGTTAATTGTAAATTGTGTGTAGCTTTTTCCATACTGGATACAAGGGCAACTCCTTTGTATTAGGAATTTGCTAAGCAGTCAAGTGCTTGTAATAGGCAAGTAACACCAACTCTTTTTCTCCCACACCTTATATCACCTCTAATTTTGACCACGTATATAGACTTTAGTTTCCTTTCTAACTATTCCATTAAGATATTTCTGACTGTTAAATGTGTCTCTCTGAAGCGTCCACAAAAAGAGTAGCTTTTACAACTTTATATTTGTCAGGACAAAGTAGGTAAATTAACAGTTGGCTTCCTGCTATCTGGTTTTAAAATTTTATAAGATCTTTATATCCATTGCTACAATTGAATCTTTTCTGTGGTATTTTGAAACCGTAGCTTTTTTCATGGCACTGATGATGAGTGTTTGAATGAAGCTGCTTAGCTACTGCTTTCATCTCTAGTAGATGACGTTTTCTTTTGCTGTGGACTTGTAAGATTTGAGTATCTTCCATGAAAGTTCAGTACTTAAAAAGGATCAAGTGTTGGCATATTGATTAGCAGTAATGGAAAGAGCCATAATTTTTATTCTCAATTATATCAAAGCTTCCAACTTCCCCTTGTAGATAGTGATCAAAGGAAAACTGGAACAATTCTGGTAGACATGGAAAACATAAAGTATTCACTAACTTAGTGTTACATAACTTCTGGTTGTGCCATTGGAAGTAAAAGACCTAAGGATCCAAAGTAAGTATAATGCCTCCATTCTGGTAGTACTTGTCACCCTCTGTGTTTAACCTCTTCTTGTCACGTGTTTAAAACCAGATTCTTAAGTTTCCATGTCTTTAGCTTTTTAGATAGATTGAAGCTACCACCATGCTTCACTTTTTGTAACCTCGTTTTCCCACCATTTCAAAAAATCAAAACAAAATCTTTTCCACATTTAAGTCAACCTATACCAGTAGTGAAAACTATTCAGAAAATCAACAGATTTAATAGTAGTGCTTTTAGTGGCTGTAAGACAAATTTTCCTACATATATAAGCATTTTTTAATTTCCTATCTCTAGATAAGCACTGTAGCGATAACCCAAGACACTTCAAAACCTCTTGAAAAACTCAAGATTTTAACACATGTGCAAGTACTTCAACATAAAGTAAATATTTTTCAGGGCAAGTGATAAAATTCCATCTGATTACTTCTAAGTTCTCCAAGCAATGGGAGTTGCAATTTAATAGTCAGCTCATTTGTAATCGCAAATATGGAATGCACTTAGTGTTAAATGAGGGAAAATTTTGAAAAATTAAAATAGCCACAGTTGCAGAAGTCTTTAGGGTTCTCCCTCTTACTGGCTACCATATTTACTCTTTTTTTTTCTTTTTAATATGGGGAGGAAGGAGACAGAGTCTGATGTTTAAAATGTGGCAATTGATGGCATGATAACCAACTTTATTTCCTCTTTTTGTTTAAAAAAAAAAGTGATTACCAGTACTTAAAGATAACTGAAGTTGTAGAAAGACAATTCCAGCTGTATTCCAGACAATTTCAACACCAGGCTGGCTAAACTATGATGTAGCATTTTCTTTAAGCTAAACTGAATCTGAAACTGCCTGAATTTTCAGCAAGCAAAATGTTCATTATATTTCTAACTTACGGAAGAATTGTGGAAGAGATTAGCTTAAAGCCCTCTCTGTACCCACATGCATATTAGAACAGTGATTTTAACATAGTATCTATATATAAAACACCAACCCAAATGGTCTTTCTGCTCTGTTCTACTTGGAATATCAGAACATAACAAGTTCTGGCCTTCCTACAAATCCTGTTTATTTTTCTTTTGAACTGGTGTATAGAAATACATTATCTACTGTATGTCTCACCTGTACACAGAACTTTAGATTTTATGGGTGAGATTACTGCTGGCTCTGTAATATGTAATAAAAGTAGGATGCTATGTTTCATTCTTCTGGGAGTGTTTTGAAATCTTTCTCCTGCGCATAAATACTTACTTTCACACAAAATAACTGACTCAGTTACGTCCAAGTCTGCAGCTCTTCTATAAGTTTGAGCAAACTAGGTGAGTTCTGCCAAGTGTTCTGCATGAGAGAAATAAGGGCTGTGATCACATAAGCCTTGTTTCCGTAGGAAATAAAAATAGCCACGAAAAGTAGGTTGTAAGCTAATCTCCAGGTTAGGGAGAAGGATAACCAGCTTCCTCATACACCAGTGTCAAGACATTAACCTTTCTGGTAGCCTCTTTACTATTACTACAAAAAGGGGTATCTTGTATTTTAGACCAGTATTAGTCTAAGCACTGAGGTCCTTGTCATCTCGTGCAGAATACTGCATAAAATTTTACACCTTAATCGAGAGCTGAATAAGAGAACGAGTTGCTCCATTATCCTGATCTGTAACTAAAGCACCATAGCACCACTATTACAAATAGTCTAAGGAAAGTAAGTATTACTCAGACAAGTCTTTGAAGTAAAGCCAGAGATACAAGAATTTTCCATTCCCTTTAGAAGAAAATTAGAGAACAGAATACTGAGGTTTTTATTTTGGTCAATTTGGAGTTGGGGATAACTAATGCTAGCCAAAAATGTAGCTATTGCCTTTATCCAAATAATTCAGATAGGTTGGAATTACAATCTCATGCAGTATAAATAACTGCTAATATCTGGCCTCTCTGGGCTGAAGTTTAAGACTATATGTAAAAAGTCTGAAATGTACATTTTGATCTGAATGCAAATGGCTTTACATGGATTTATTGTTAGGAATTTGTGAGTAACTGGTAGCAGCTGATCTGATTTTCCATTAGTTAGAAATGCTTCAAGTACATTCTGTGCTTGCAAACATTCAGGTTTGTCATGGTAGCTCCCTCCTTTCCCGCCTTGCTCACTGATCCGTGCAGGACAGCCTCTAATGGAAGTGCAAAAGCTGCCAACCTCGACCCACACTAGTGGAGGTTATTTGTGCTACAAAATCTTGTGCTTGGATAAATGTGTTTTTTTTTTTTTCAGAAAAAGTAACAATGCTTTCAATGATATAATGCCTTTTCTCCATCTTGCCAGTACTGAAAAGTATTGCAGAAGTACCAGGTTCAGGGTGGAGGAGGTCTGAGCTGCTGTTCAGTCTCTGCAGGGGAGGGGAGCGAAGGGCCAGGGGGTGGAGCATGGGCCACAGTAGCTGCCAGCGTCGTTGGGGTTTACAGGTTTTAAGCATTCCACTTATGTGGATTAATTTCTGGTGACTGAAACGTAAAGTGACACACTGAGTAGTGAGTCTGAACATCTGGAAAAGGAGTTTATAAATCACCGTGCTAACAACTCTGGGCCTCTGTTTGATGTCTTAAACTTCAAAGACCATTGCAGGTTTTCTCTCTCTAAAGTAACAGTGCAGTAACTTTAGAATTAAGACATGAGATCACAGTTTATTCCATTAGTGTATTCCAGCAAAAAAGAAAAATAACAGGCATATTAAAGCTTGCTTTAAGTTCAAAAAAGCCACCCACCCTGCAGAACCCCCAGCAAGATAACTCTCAGTGTTTTAGCAACAAGGAGAAAAACATACTAGGTCATCTCAGTTAATCATGATCTATCTAAAAAAGCAAACCCACCATAATCTTGGGCTGAATAACTTAAAATCTATTATATAAAAGTTCCCATGTGCAAATCCACATCCAAGCAGTAGTACTGATCACGTGGCAATTCAGAATTCTTATGCACATAACAATTTTCCACTTTCTTACTTCTTGCTGAAGTACAACTTGGGTAGAATATTTTTTTCTTTCCCAAAAAAGCCAGCGTTCCTCTGCAGCTGTGAAAAGACTACTGACAAGCTCCAGAAGTTCTTACAGTAGGAAGAACTGTTTAGTGCTTCAAAGCACTATTTGCAAATAAACATTAAGTAAAGCCATGAACTTTAAAGTAACAGGGATAAAGACTTACATATGTACTCTGATATTTAAAATACAGTACTGGATAAGCATACTGGTAGAGCATACTCTGAAACAGATTTGAGGGGAAAAAGTTGCAGTTTTCTCTTGTGAAGTAACTTTATAACTGCTTGTGTTACAGATTGCCCTGAAATATGACCCCCAGATAGAAGAAGATCTGCGTAACTGGATAGAAGAGGTTACAGGGCTGAGCATTGGTGCAAACTTTCAACTGGGATTAAAAGATGGCATAATCTTATGCGAGTAAGCATTTACTAAGTGACATTTTTAGCAGTTTTCCACTTTGGAAGAAGTAAGGAGAGAGCCAGCTTCTTTGAAATTGTGGAGAAGAATAAAAACTTAAATCTCCTTTATACTTAAGCAAAGACTGTTAAGTATTTCTAAATTCAATGGTGAAGTTCTTTTCTATAATAATCAAATAGCACACAAAAATTCTTATGGTCTGTTGGAGTTGTTAGAACTGAGATCTGAGCTAGGCACTCTGTATAAACCAAAAAATTAACCATTTTGATAAAACTAATGCAACTAATTAAGCATGAATGAAAATATATAATATCTGCACAGATGATACAAGAATGAGATTTATTGTTTAAGCATTTCCCTTTTTTTCACCTCCCCAGGCTTATAAATAAGCTGCAGCCAGGATCAGTGAAGAAAATTAATCAATCAAAACTAAATTGGCACCAGGTAAAACAAAAAAAAAAACCCAAACTACATCTCTAACCTTTTCAATCCCCAAACAATTCTTTTATTCTGTATTAACAAACTTGCTGTGAATATGGTATACATATTACATATATAATATATTTGATGTGAATATGGTATATAAATCTTAATAGCACCAAGTTTTGTATATGATATGTACACAACAGTTGAGGATACTGCATACATGAAGAACATTTAACAGAAAACTACTATACCCAAGACTAGTCATAAATAGTAGTTGGGTATAAATATTTAATAGTAGTGCTTTAGCTATTATGTGAGACTTCAGATGGAAGAATATAAAGCCATATAGCAAGGCTTTTTTCCAAGTAATAATAAAAAAAAATAACCTTTTTATTAAATCACAACCAAAGTTTTCCTCCCAGGCAGTGCTGCAAGGTGTTAGGTCAAAAGCTTGCCTGTACCTGGACATTCGGTATCATTGTATGAAGTGTCCTCCTGAGAAAGCAGCTGGAGAAGATGGGGAGGGAAAGGACCTGAACAGTCTCAGAAGAAATGATTGTGTAACAGAACTCAGAAAATAATACCTTGCAAACTACAGTTATGTGTTTTATTTCAATATATCCAGATTTGATTTCTCACAAGTGCTCTCTCTAGTGCTTTCCCCCCATAAGGGATTATCAAAGGCAGTGTGCATTAAGACCAAGTAGGGGAAGGGTTGCTGGTTAGAGTAGACTGCCTTTACTATTGCTGGGTCTAGCTTAATACTGCTATATCAGCCTCTTGGTTTTATTGGCGTTGAACACTTCTAAATATGATGGAGGATTTAAATTTTTTTTTCAAAAAAATAACACCTCTAAAGGCTTAAGAAGCAAGATGAGATTCAATGCTTATTCCTTGTACTCTATTGCTTTCCAGTTTCTACTGTGCACAGCGCTAAAAAGTGCTAATAAACCCCAGAAGCTTAGTTGAATTTTTCGTAGAAGGTTAGCAAGATCATACGTTCAAACCAAGTTACATGTCATTACTATCTAAATAGTTGTTTTTTTTAGTTTACTCAAAATTATCAATTGCTGAAGTCAAATAGCATGGACACTATGTCAAATTTATCAATTTGAAGCAGGATTTAGATTAGTATTTCTTCTGGAAGGGACACAGTTGAGGCAGTTTGGGCATCAAAGTCCTCTCAAACAAAGTATATGATACTCTGTGATGGAGAGATATCAGGCTAGGTAAACCCTTAGACTGATTTCTGAAATCAATATTAAAACTAATGAAAAAGATCTCAAACTTCCTACCAGTCACTTAAACATGTCAATTGTTTTGTCCAGTTTGCACAAGGCAAAAAACTTATCTAAAATAAGTAAAACAAACAAACAAACCAACATCAGAAAGCTTTAATATTACTTAGTTTCTGAATTGAAACACTGAGTGGAAAACTGGCTTTTTTGTTTCTGTTTAGCTGGAGAATATTGGGAATTTTATCAAAGCCATCCAAGTCTACGGTATGAAGCCACATGATATTTTTGAAGCAAATGATCTTTTTGAAAATGGAAATATGACTCAAGTACAGACTACTCTAGTGGCACTAGCAGGTCTGGTAAGTATTTGTATCCCTGGAATTGGCACAAATCCACATGCCAGTTCAGATGCACTCTGGACCACTCATGTAAATACCTAAAACAACACACAACCTGTCAGGAGGGGATAGATACTGCTGTGAGTCTGATACTGCAGAGGTTGCATTTCAAAGGGTTGTGTCCTACTGCATGCCTCCAGGGAAGGCTTGGAGTTCAGATTTAAGATCCTTGAGCGCAGATGGCCTTGGTCTGGAATTGAGTGTGCATATATAGAACCGGGGAGGCTTTGGAGTGCTGCCTTCAAATGGGATGGGGAACTGTTACCTCTTCTTGCCCCTGACACAGAGAGTTTCCATAAGAGATAAACCTTCATAGTCCAGGGTCAAGGCTATAAAGCCAATGTTCCAGGAGCAGAAAATATGATTTAAACACTGAAAACTCTATTTCCCCTCTCCCTAAATAGGCAAAAACGAAAGGTTTTCATACTACAATTGATATTGGTGTCAAATATGCAGAGAAACAAGCACGAAGTTTTGATGCAGGAAAACTAAAAGCTGGTCAAAGTGTAATTGGCCTGCAGGTAAGTATGAAATTCAAGCTTGCAGTTAATCTGTTATATTTGATAACAACTTTCTTGTTTTGATTAACAGATATTGTTTATGCAACCAGCTGCAGAATTACAATGTGTTCTCATCCTAAGAAAGCGATACAAGGTTTTAATTCTTGTAAGCAGTTGATTGGCTTTTTAAACTCAAGTGACTGTCTCAGAAGTTTTTCTGTTTGTTTTAAATCTGCAGTAAGTAGGAAAGGAACAGCTAATATTAGCATTATCACCTTTGTCCCCTAAAGTGGTTTTAAAGTAGTCGTCTTTGGATAGCTAAAGCTCCTTACATGGTAGAAGCTTGTTTTCTCCACTTTCCTTAATGGTCATAAACCCCAAAATAAGTGGCATAAAATCTTAAAATTCCTGTGGTACAGAAGTTGTGGCAGTGTAATCAAACCATTGTTGTTCAGGGTAAAAGTTAATTACTACAGTGTGATGCATTCTAATTGCACATGCAGTTAAGCAAAAGCCAGTCGCTGAAATACCTTGGGATGAGTTGCCATTATTTAATATTGAAGCTCATTAAGGAGAAAACGTAATTTATTACAGGTAGTGGTCAAGCTACAAGAGGAAAGCATATACTGTAATTACTTGGGTTTGTTTCCTTAGACTGTACTTGCTGTACCAATAAAAATTACTTTTTCTGTCCACCTCTTCCTTCCCCCAATAAAGATGGGCACCAACAAGTGTGCCAGTCAGGCAGGCATGACTGCTTATGGAACTAGAAGACACCTCTATGATCCAAAAATGCAAACTGATAAGCCATTTGACCAGACGACAATTAGCCTACAGATGGGTACTAACAAAGGAGCCAGTCAGGTAAGCAGGACTGCGTGTGACTCCTGGAGAGGGGATACAGCTCTCAGGGGAGAGCCCTGTGAGACAGGAGAGTCTGAGCTGCGTGCAGTAGCAGTCTAACTGGCAGAGTGAGAGGATACAGTTTAGCTGTGCTTTTATGCAGTAATTGAAGAACTAAAATTTCTTATCACTAACCAGCGTGTTCTCTGCAGAAAATCTTAAGGCATAAAAATGACCTGACGCTTCTATAATTTCCAGCTGGCCGAGTTACACCAGAACAGTATTCCAAGTACACACTAGACAGAGACAAAAAGAAATTGCTTCCTGGGTACTATCTCAGATCGAAATATTAGTATATTCTCTCCAAAGAGGGAAATAAACTGGACCTTTCTACAAGGATTTCCATGTATGACTTACCTGCTGGTGAACACGTGCTGCTGCGCTATGTTTTGCTATACTTTAATTCCTACTTTCTAGCATGTCTAGTAAGGTGTACTAGCTGTAATCATAAATCTGGTAATCACAGCTCTTGACCTCTTACTGAACCTCTGCAATCCTGTTTTATTAGGCTGGTATGCTGGCACCAGGTACCAGGAGAGACATCTACGATCAGAAGCACATATTACAACCTGTGGATAACTCAACCATTTCATTACAAATGGGTACCAACAAAGTAGCTTCACAGAAAGGAATGAGTGTGTATGGGCTTGGACGGCAAGTATATGACCCCAAGTACTGTGCTGCACCAACAGAACCTGTCATTCATAACGGCAGCCAAGGAACAGGAACTAATGGGTCAGAAATCAGCGATAGCGATTATCAGGCAGAATACCCAGATGACTATCACGGAGAGTACCAAGATGACTATCAAAGAGATTACCATGGTCAGTACAGTGACCAGGGCATTGATTATTAGCTTTGCATCAAAAGTCCAGTATTAGTCCATTATTTTATTCAGTAAGAACGAAACTAGCCTTGTGGAATTGTTACCTGTCTTTCCTACACACTATACTTAATGTACCTGAAGAGATATTGCCTTACATACATTCCTTTTTCCTTTCTCTGCCCTTTCCCTGTCTAGTTGCCTTTAGTGCTGTAACAGTTGTAGTCTACAGCATAAACAATAACTGCATATGAAGTAAAAGGAATACTGTGAAAGGGGGAGTGCTCTTGTACAGCCAGATCGTCTAATACAGAGCTATGCATTTTCACAATCTCTACTTAAGTAGGTATTTACATACCACAATAAGCCTTCATTTTACATATTTACAGCTTTACTATTTTCCAGATGAGATAAAGTTAAATGCAGTCTTTGTCAATTAAGTCTAAGACATCACATTAGTGATTTAAATGTCATTACTATGTTTTTCAAGTATTGTTTGCTAATGGTAAGTCCTGCATTAGACATAAGCGTGCATTTGTGATTGTGTATTCATTCCATTATCAACACTGACCAAACTCTTAGAAATAGTTGTCTTACTAAAAAGGGAGCTTGTACAAAGTCTTGAGCCAACAGAAGTCCCATGATTGATGGTGCATTTACCTTTTATTGTGCCATAATATATCCATGTAGAAATGCTTTTTCTTCCTTGAACTGTATTTATTGCCACACTTCTCAAACTGATCCCACTGTATTTTTATAAATAAATATTTTTTCTTAAAGCTACGTACAAGATCCTGTCTCATTTGTTATGCCACCATTCTTAAAGATGAGATGCTACAGAAATTATTCCCCAGTCAGTACCATCTATGCCTTCGTTAAGGGTAATGTAGAACTCCTGTCTGTTACAGTTCAGGTCCTTTCTTTTCCATAGGATTTAATCTAATAACCATGTAAAATCTCCTGGGAGTGAGTGACAGTGACTTAACAGGAAAGGAATGTAGTTTCTTTACAGCGGAGTTCACTTTCCCTCTACACGACTGTGAGGTTATGACCAGAGATCTGTAGCTGTTCACTAAATCCCTGCCTTTTTCTCAAGGCAAATGAGGGACAGCACACATTTAACATTGCCTCTGATTCAGCCTGTAACTGTCATACCCACACTTTGAGAACTTAAAACACACCTTCTTTACATACTCTAAAGTGATATCCAATCTTTGTGCCTGCTGGTCTGCAATCTGAGTTCTTCAGTTACTGACAGCAGAGCTTTATTCCTAAGTGGAAAATGCTTTCTTCCTCACTGTGGAGTGCAGACAGGCTGCACTAATTTACCTGGGCTGTTTTAAGAAGAACAAACTATGCTATCACTGGGGGCCATTATTGCTCATTCTACTTATGAAGAAATAATTAAAGGTATTTGAAAAATATTTCCTGAAGATTAAACTTATTTGCATTAACATATAAAATATTTTATACTTACAAGTTCTGGACTTGTAAAGGATTCTTCCCTCAAGACTAGAAATCGTTTGTGCTTTGCTCCATTAGTTTCTGCTATCTTCGGGTGTGATGTGGTGACCTGACTTTCAACTGACCCATCTGTTGAGTAAGTCTTACGCTTATTTATTTCACAGAATTTAAATTTGAAAGTCATTAGTCCAAGCCCTGCATCTGAGGCAAGAGAATTACCGCCAAGATGTAAAGACCTGCTCTTCCTAAACTATACTATTTCCTTCCCCTCAAAATAACAGTATTTAACAATTTGAAACTATTGTATTGAATGCTGAAAAGCAGTGCTACAGTCAACAACAAAAGTTTTATTGCTTTCAGAGTTTCGGTGAAAGCAGGGTGTCTTTGAAAGTCTGAACCATGCCCTCCTGCGCTCTTGCTAAACCCAAAACTTGTGCTTTAAACTGCTTGCACACATTTATTATGTATGTACTTAAACAGAGGAAACAAGATAATACAAAACCTGTTCTCAATATGCCTGTTTTCTTTCATCCACAGAGGTATCCAGTGGAATCATAACTGAATTAAGTGAGAGTTTGCAGTAGACACCAAGCAAGACCAAATGCAAAGTGCCTTGCTTAAAACAATAACCTATAATACTTGGCCATTTCCTGATATACAGGCACCAGTAGTTCCCATCTCCTGTTTTTTAAGGAATATAGTTATAAAAGTACCCTTTGTTCCTCGGAATCCAGTCTTCCACAGCCGTACGAAGGAAGAGTTCACACTCTGTATTGGGCTGCTTTACAGGGCAAACATTGAAATACCAGAAGTGGCTTGGACAGGTATCAGTACCTGAATTAGTACTACATATTCACATGAGCTGTGCCTACATCCAACCCCACCACCGATTTCCAGCCTGCTTTATAGTTGCCTGACTACACTATCCTGCAGTGGGAGACAGCATCAGCTTTTGTGGGGGTGGTTTACCCTCTAACTCAGATGAGGCCTCATGCCATGCTAGAATGCTGCAGTAGGAGTCTGTTGACACAATTGCTAGTGGAATATATGTAAGATTGGGAGGTCTTGTGTTGCACCTGAACACTGGTTCACTCTTAGCTTTTCTTGTTTCATCATCTATCTTGTATTCCTCAACTTTTTGAAGTGGCTTATATTAAAGTAGAAAATATTTAATTAAATGAAGACTAACAAGCAGTTTGTCTTAGCATTCCCTAGCAGATAAACTGATCTCCAGATAAACTGCAGGAGATAAGATGCAGTATTTAGCTGCAGAAGATTTGTCATTAGGCCATCATTGAGCTTTTCTGTCATTCACTTCCAGGCTGTGACTAATCAAAGGTTTATCAATCTTTTCATTATGGCAGTTTATGAGTCACTTACCTGCAGTACTGTCTCACTTCCTATATTGATGTTTACTGAAATCCTGGGCTGGAGTCATCTTCCCACTTCAAACCACTCCTCAAATATAATGCTAAAGGAGCTTTTGAAAAAAGAATAAAATCACGTTCCACTGTGTAAAATCTAAAACTACCCCATACTCAGAATGAGGTGGAGCCCACGAGAGTGTGTTATAACCAGGGTCCAGCTACAAAGTTTAAACAAACCTCAAAATTGCTCGCAAGAAAATGCTGGCAGACTGTTACCAACAGTGTCTACACTTACCATGTCTCTCTGGTGACTACAGCCCTGACAGTCTCTTCTCTGCATTCCCCCATGATATATTTCACATCCATGATGCAACTACACATTTCTACAAAGTATTACTTATAACATTCTTCATTCTCATTTCTGTCCAGCCACTGCTCATCTGATACTTCTTTGTCAAGCTTCAAGTCCAGATACAATTTGTTCTGCTTCCTTTGTCTTTTCAGTTGCAAAAGGAAGGTAGCTGTTTATTTTCATTTACCAAAACAAAAGGACTTCTTCTCATCTGTTTTTTGGAGAGGAGCCAGGAGATAGTTTATGATACCAACTTGTAAAAAACATTTCCAAAAGAGTATAATTAAAAGAAAGACACCTACCTCATAACCATTAATTATCTTGACTACAGGGAATTTCTATCAAGGGTAATTTCCATCGATGAGCTCAGTGCTCTTTCTTAATTGGTTGCACTGGCTGTCAGATCTACAGAATAAATCAGGAAACAGTCATCTTGGAGTGCCTCCTCTACAAATCTTTATGTGTTTACTGATCCAGGGATAACTGGCCCAGTGTTCCCAGATAAGCACAAAAAAACTTCACGTTAGCTGACACACCAGAAAGCAAAAAAGGACAGCTTGGTGACCTTGTTGACAATATTTTCAGTCTGACAACATAGAAATTTACAAGGCATTTGTTTATTAACTGCTTTCAGACCATCAAAACAAGTGTATTAATGAAATCAGATGTGCTGTCACACAAAATACATTATTCATACAAACAGACTGTGTGTCATTTTACCAGTGCAGAAGGCAGAACAGAGATTTAGAGAACTAATACTTTATCCCAGGGTACTGGTAGCCTTTACTTCTTTTCTATGACTGTTTTTGCTGTTGCTGGTCTGCCTTCACACTTCCTGGTGCCCTTCACATTCAAGTCTACAAAGAGAAAAAATGAGTCAAACAATGTGCAATTCAAGTCTTGTTTGTGCATTTAAATGTTGTAAGAGTAAACAGAAAATAATTAAGGTTGGTTTGTGTCTCACATCCATGATCCTTTTGCAGGGAATAGCATTTGCCCACACCCGCTGTCCTGGTTTCTGTGCTCAGCAAAAAATTACTGAAGAATGCAATAACAGACCCAAACAATGAAAAAAAACCAAGCACAACTATCCCTCACAGGCAATAAACTGAAGCAGTGCTCTGTAGCTCAACTGCCTGCAGCAGAATACCCATGAGATTGCGAGAGGGTTCGCTAGAATCTGGCACTTCTTGAAAGCAGGTCAAGAAAAATCACCAACATCTGTTTCACTTGTGTAAGAAGTAGCACAGAGAACACAAGACACTCGTAGTAGTGCCCGGCATGAGTAGGTGCCAGAGTAGCTGTTGCTGCAAAGTCTTTCTCTAGCAGCCCTGACTTGGCTTCCCCTGATTCTGGGGGGAAATCAGCCCAGGTTCTGAACTTGCTGGGCAGCTTCTCAGGTTGGGCAATTTGCAGTATTTTGTCTGATGTCAGTTAGTGAGCATTTACTCTTGGGACTTTTGCAAGTGTAGGTGTGGGGGAACACTCCCTTCTGGCACCTCAGCATAATCCAGAGCAAAATACTGACAGAAAAGAAAGAAATATAAAGGGTGAGGTGGAGAGGGAAGGTCTCTAAACTCTGATCTTACGGCTCTGGAACTTCAGCAGTTCCAGGATGAAATCAAGCAGCCTGCCACTCCTCTGACTTTGCTACAGTAGACACGTGAAGGGCTATCTGAACAGCACTTATCTCCCATCCCCTTGGCATTGTCCAGGCTTTCTCTTCCTCTGCTGAGCATGCTGCGAAATGGGAAGAAGGATGAGAACAAATAGTTGATCTGTCAATTTTGTACCAGCACAGGGTTTCTTGAGGAAAAAAAGCAGTAAAAGGAAAACCAGGATACTGGGTACAGCATGTTGTGAGACATCAGGACACACATGACAGCCTACATCCATTCTTCTTGGGACATAAAGACAAACACCTTAGCTAGCAGATAAACACATATGCCACACTCCTGTCTCACCATAGGCTGGAGCTCTGTCCCATCTTCATTGTCCTTGAAAGGTCTCATGCTCCTGCGTTTCTGTCCGTCTGTTAACCTGTTGCTCTGACTCACAAAAGTCTAAAAAAACAAACAGGGTAAGATCATTAGGGAATGCATTGTGTAAATAGAACTACCTGGTAAAAGAAGATAATTAGCCCAGGGCTAAGATACTGTATCTGGTTTCTAGCTGGATGATACTAAGTGATACTGGGAGGGGCTCTGCAGAGGCTGCACAGGTGATGAATGCAACTGAGAAGGATGAATCAAGAATCTGTGACATCTCCTGCTACAGGAATGAAGATTCTGGCTGCCTGAAATCCCTCCACCCACTGCCACGTATCATCCTGAGGGCCACAGAGCCTCCTTTCCACTCACAGACATTTGTAACCTGACTGTAACACAGATGTCCCCAAGTCAAACGCCTTCATGTGCTGGGAAACTCCAAGTTCTTGGCTATGTGAGTAAACTTCTCCGATCATGCAATGAGGAGGAGTTTGGATGTGCTGTCCCCAGTTTTTCCATGCAAGATTATATAGTCTGCCCTGCTAGGAAGAGTCCTTACACCTCTGGGAAGTCCTTTCTTCACCCCAGGTTATAGGACATAGCTAATTAGAAGAAATTCAGGCCAGAGTTAAAGAGAAACTACCAAAGAGTTTGGAACTGAAGAAAGGAAAGTGTGCTTGTTTCATGAAGAATTGGCTTAAAGAGTATTTTAGCATTTGGCAGAACAGAGGGAGAAGAACAGAGGTCAGAGCTTCAGAGTTTTCCATTCAGTAACATATTCCTACTAGGGACATGTGCTTAAGTACTGTTCTGACTCAAGGCCAAAGAACATCTATCTGCTTTCTTCTGTACAAAGAGTTAAGCGTATCTTTAGGCTGACTTTTTTGTTGTTTTCAACAAAATTCTATGAGCCTTACAGAGAATCTAACAGCAGCATTAAAAAAACCCCAAACAAAACAATTCTTCTAACGCTGTCCTGAAGAAATCCATCAAGGAGATTCATATCATATGAGCTATTCTGGCTGCTGAGTTTATTTTTCGTGAATCACTAAGACTTTCTTTGTCACACGGTTTATGAAGGAAAAGACAGAACTGGCAAAATAACATAAAAGGAAACCACATTTGCATCTTCAAATATGCTCTTAATATGAAAGGGATGGTATATATACATTCAAATATCTCAGATACAGCTATTAACTCAAGCTCTCCATCACTATTAGTCACGTAATGCTCCATGGAAATGCTTGTAATACAATACACTAGTTATGAGGGTAATGACACATATCAATCAGCCCAGGGGAAGAAGAATTTAATCAAGAGATAGAAGACAGTATTTTGGCAAAAGAATATGTATAGGTATGAAGCAGAACAACTCCAGTTTGTGTGAAATTTGCTCAGAAGGACAGCAGCCGTGGGATGCAGATGTATACCTGATCTGCTGCTGGTGACAAGAAGCTCCTTGTTTACTTTCATTCATCACTGTACAGTAAGTCACAACAACTGTAAACATCTAATCTCAGGGCACCCCATGGATCAGTCTCTGCTGCTAGCTCATCTATTTATATTTCTTCATTAACAACATATATCTAGTAAGGCCTAAAAAGTCAGCCACTGCTTACAGGGTACGATCTAAGAGAAGGCCAGCAGATCATAGCTAACACACAGGAGCCAGTGGAAGCCATTCACTTCTGTTTATAAATTCACATATGACTTGTATTTCTGAGCCATCCTGCTCTAAGGTGTTGGAAAGGAAATAGCACGGGTCCTAGGTTCAAATTGCAAGGTCATGCAGAAAGAGAAAGTCCCCAAAAGTTTAGAACAGCTCAATTATCTTTGCTGTCCTCACTGGGGTTTACCAGCAGTTCCTGATCCACGAAGTATGGCTTCTCTGCAGATCCATCATTTGTTTCCATGTCAATAGCAAAGCAAAGGAACATGGCATCTGCTGTCACTTCAAACACAGACAGAAAGCTGTGGGACATCAGATAGGCAAAAAATCCAACCAGCAACAGTGGAACTACCCAAGCTTGCAACTCCCGATGGTAGTTAAATGCCATCAATCCTCCAAAAACAGTAAAACATACAACAAACACCTGCAATGGACAGTGAGAGAGAAATACAGCCTCATTAATCATTTAGAAATGTTTCTTAAAAAAAAAATCAACTCACTCCCCAAACCCTAAGGCAAATATTTTACAGACAATATTTTAATAGCACATCTCATCTGGGAGATAGCAATGCAATTTCTGGCATCACATAGTCATCACACTTTGTGTTCAATTCAGTGTGTAAATTCTGTAGGGCAGAGGCAATCTTTTCCTATGTATTTACCTAAGACTCATTGCAATGGGAGCTGTAAGAGTGGTGCCAAGGACATGACTGTAATACAACTAAATACATCTGTAAAGACTATGAAAAGGATTAAATTCCTCAAACATTATCTTTTCTCCTGAACTCATTTTGTAGCATTAACAAGGAGTTTAACAATGATGAACCTTATTTACTTTAGGTATAAGAAAAGACAATCAGACCCTGATTTCTCAGTTCATTCTTACAGAACAGTACTTTTCTTACTCTTACCTTTCCTAGAAATAGGATAAAATCTCCAAAACAGCTAATGGATGTGAGTTTAGCAGAACTCTTTGCCAAAATAAAGACAGCATCCTTTGCTGATGTACAAAAATTTGTCCCATTTATGGCTGTAGTTGTGTATGCATGCTGAAATGAGAGAAGATAATGATGCAATGAGAATGGAAAGACTCATAATCTAGATTTTACTTCAGCAAAATGCAAAGCCTTAAACTCTGTTTGGAAATACAGGCTTTATGAGTAGAGTTATTTCCCATAATATGGAGTTTTATTTTAAGTGACTATAACAACTATGCTTCAAATGTTTTTTCTACAGAATTTCCACCACTAGCAAATGCTAGAATAGTGACTGAATAAACCAACCTTTATCCAACTTATTTTAAAACACCGAAATTCTCTACCCTAATTTTTGTTAATGAATACAACACTTTTACTGCAAAACACTTCCTTACCTGGAGTCCCGCTATTCAGACTTACTTGCTTATTTTCTAGTAATCTCTCTCCAAGACTGATGGCAAACTATGTAAGTGGAACACTCAAGTTATATAGTTAAAGTCATTTAATAGTTGACAATTAAAAAGGTTTTACGCGTGGCCCTGAAATGTCTGTTGAACTTTACCAGCAAGTCTCATGAGTAGTTTCCCTTTACTCAAAATATTAGAAGGTGGATTATGGAACCACATTGTGCAAAGGATTACTGTTCTGAAGGACTGTGTATACCCCAACACGTACTCAGTGCTTAGATTACTTTCTGCTTCACCTGGAAGTGGAAAAAAACCTAACTGGTTTGCTGAAAGAGAATTACACTGGCCTACTGCAAACCACTTCCTGTTCAAAAGTCTGGTTTTTCTTACTTAAAAATCAAAATATAGAATAGCTTCAGATTTCTGAAAGCAGAGAAAATTTATTTTTGCAGAGTCCAGTTTTACTCCATAGCAATTTCTGTAACACACTTCAGTGTAACAAAGCTAAATAGATATTATCTTAAAATAACACAGAGAAAAAAAATAAATGCAGTCAAAGGTCCTTTGTCTCTTCATTGTAGATATTACTTATTTTATACAGTCAAAGAATTTTTTTTCTCCAATAGTAAGAAAAAAAGAGTAAAAGTAAACAGTGAAATCCTGTAAATATTGTACTTGCATAGTGGCAAATACAGCCATAGATGAAAGAGGTATAAATAAAGACTATGAAGTTATTGCCTACTCCAAGAGAAATCAAAGACTCCACTGAACTCTGCAGAAACGTAGAGTGTCCGCATAAAATCTGAATAAAAATCTGTTTAAACAAGTAAGCTCGCTTCATTCCTAAATACGAAAAAATGCTTTCTGTGCTAACTTTCATTTATCCTGACACCATTTCTTTTCCTGGGGAGAACTGTAACAAAACCAGCAGAGGCAGACCCTTTGGCTCCATCAGGCATTGACTACACCACCTTTGGCTTCTCTGTTGCCTCCACCTCTGAAAGAGAAGCATCCTTGCTCCCCCCGCCTTACTCATCCCCAGAGGTCTGTAAGCTGCCTGCTGCCATCCCCTGAGAGGAAAACACAGCAAGGCAAAAGGAGAGCCGGCAGTTTGGTAAGGCCAGTGCCAGCCTTGCTGAGCTACCATCTCCCCAGGACACAGGCACAGGGTAGATGGTATTAACTCAAGCTCCTTTTCTGTCTTCCATCTGTAGCTGTCACTGCATATTTCACACCTGGATAGACTCATCTTTATAACATGCTGTAAGTTAAGGCTGTTTCATCATCCCCACTAACAGACAGGAAACTCAGGCACAAAGTAGAAATGGGGTTTCTAAGTTTGCTTCTGTCCCTTAAGAACCAAATTCAGAGAGCAGATCCTGATCTGGTGAGGTCAACATAAATTTTGCCAAAAAACTGAACAGAGATTTTGTATTCATTATAAATAGCATAAAATGTTCTATTTTAAAAATTAAGAAGAATGTTGAACATGCATGTGCACTTGTACAAACATTGTTTCCAAACTTAAAATAAATAACCGTTTGTTTGCACTCTTGAATTAGCTGCTTTGGTATCTGAGGAATGTGCAACGAAAAGAATTTCTGATATTTATTAACTAGAACAGTTATCTTGGAAAGACTGAAAATAATGCTGAAGACTGAATACTACCTGCATAGGGATTTATCATGTTGCAAACCAGTTGATAAAAACTGCCATTTACAACAATTGCAACTTCAACAAATCACTTAACTATCAACTACATCCAAGCAAGAAAGGCAGCCACATAATATTCCAAAATTATAAAAGGAATGAGAGAGAAACATAAATTAATTAACTGCTACAAAACTAGTCATTGACACAGGTGAAGCAAGAATGTTACCAGTACAAGCTGAAGACTTAGCCAAGTGATCTCTGCCTTTCAGCAAAAAACATTTCTGAGGAAAAAAATAAAATTGGAGGATTTCTTGTTCAGCCTGGACTGTGGCTCCATCCACTTTCCTCACAATCCTCAAGTTTCCCATGCAGATGCTGTACCCTGATCCCATCCAGCTACGTAGAAATCTACACTTTCTCACTAAGAAAACACACATCTAACATTTAAGCAAGTGTACGTTTCTGTGAAATTTAACAGTTGCACAGAAACGAGCTCAAATGATTTCTCATTCCTACCCACCAAAGAACACGTACCACACACAAGCTATTACCAATATGGGCAAGCAATTTTGGACTGTGGACTAAGATGCTTAGACTTCCCATTAATTTTCCAGTTGCGGGGTATGTGCAACAACCCAATCCCTTTCTAAAAAAAAAGGTAGTTGTGAAGGCTAAGTCAGATAAGACCCTGCTATGATTTAGAAACAGGTTATTTAAATGTGTTTTTCTACTGAATGAATTATCTTTTCACATGCACAAAAGCTTTAGTGGACTTGAAAACGCTCAAGAGAAGGGCAGCAGGAATGATCCAAAAGGTATGGAATGTCTTCTGTCTGGGGAACAACTGAGTACATGAGGCTCTTTTGTCTGGAAAAGAGATGACTGAAAGAGGATGCCGTAAGAGGGCTACAAAATCATGAGAAATACAGAGAGGGTAGGCAGGGTTAGATGGCTTGCTGTTTCTTCCAGAACAAAGACTAGGCAGGGGGAGGACCATACGAAGTAGCAGGAGCCAAATTTGAAAACAGATGGTATTTCTTCTCATTGTGAGTCTGTAAGCTGTGAACTGTTGGACAAAGGATGCTTAAGCTGCTAAAAGTTCACAAAGTGGACTGGGAAAGTTCCGGGAAAAAGGATCCACCAAGAGTTATTAAACACACAGAACATACTCAGCTCAAGAAGTCCTTAGATTGAAAACAGATCCAGACACACAGAAATATACACTCATGCTACCTTAGCATTCACTCACAGCCACTGTTGGAGAAAGGATACTGAGCCAGGTGGAGACTCAGTCTGGCTCAATATTGCAGTGATGTTTTACAATAGTAGTCTCTGCTATGGTGACAAGCAAGTGATAATGGCATTGATACCATACCATTGGTCGGAAAGCATGGGAGATGGTGGGTCAGCAACAGTCTTCATCCTTTTATCAGCAGGTTGGTACTGTATCACCACCTTTGTGACAAAAACAAGCCTCCTCCAGCTTGGAGCCTGGGAACTAGCCACTAGTTTCTCAGTGTCAGGATGAATAAAAAAGGAATGTGAATGTTTACATATATCCAAATACCACAGTATGCAAAAAAAACTATTTAAAGAATACATCCTTCTGTGCCTCACAACACAGAATGTCAAGGGTCTTGGAAAAACTGACCTGGCAGTTTCATGAGAAAGGCGCTGTGGCTCAGATCCAGGCTGAAAGCTCCCCAACTGTTGAGAATAATTGCTACTTTGTGTAACAGCTGAATTCAGTCCTCCATTCTAGGACTTGCTTTAATAAAATGAGATTGGGGAAGAGAGGATTGCCATAGCAACAGAATCTTCTTAAAAAAAGAGGCAGGAGAGATGCTAGTCTCACATCCCACTTCAGCTTTTTCTGCCCTTCTGGTATAATATTTTCAGCCTGATTTGTTCTTGTTACTGCCGGCTCTCTGGGGGGCTGCCCTGGTTACCTACACCCTGTGCAATTTTGCGCGGCTCAGGATGAACTTTGAAGTGTCGTAGCTTGCAAGTGTCACAGCTGCCAGTGGAACTCCTTCACAAAACAAAATCCAGCAGTAGCAAGTAGCAATGACATTTCTGTCACTGCTGTGCAGCTGTCAGTGACCCACCGAGAAAGCTGTATGATGTCTCTCAGATAGTGGTGGAAAATTAGAGCAATGTGGGCCTGTGGGGCTCAGCTGAAGAGATCAGAACACGTAAGACTGGAAGGGAGTTTCAGCCACTCCAGTCCCTGGCTATTTTAGATTAGCACTTTATACAATTTCTTCTTGTAAGTGGAAAGTTTCCTCTTTAAACTACTTAGGGCTTTTTCCTCTCCCAGCCTTTGCATTTGGAGCTACTCCAGACAGCTGTCCCTCTGGTCTTTAGGAACCTTCTTCCAACTTCCAGACAAGATATACTCATGAACAGTTTACATGTACTTGGTCTCCTGCTGATCTTGTCTTGGCTCTTACCATTCCCTGCTCTTTCTCTCCTTGATATAGACAGCTAACGGTCTTCCTCTTATCATTTATCAAAGTAGACACACCAGGATATCCCCCCACTCCCTCAAGTTTGATCACATAACCATCAACTTGAACAATGGCAAGGACTGAATCTGCCCTTTCTGCAGCCTTCTTAACTAAAGGCTATTGTCCTGTGGTTGACAAATACACAGATAATATTCTCCTCCACTACTTCCAAACAATAAGCACACAGCTAATCCAGAAATGGTTATTTTTGATTCTTAAGTTAATTTCCACCTGTAAGAAACCCTTCAATAGCCTCTCAAATTTTCCCAAGCAGTCCAAAAAAGCACAACTTTCCTCTATTTCCATTTCATCTTATGTTTACAGACTGAACTTACTGGAGAAAATCTTGTACTTCAACTTTCCTTGCTTCCTACTGTGGGTGTCATATACTCCCTCCCTGGCTGTCATCCAGTAGGTAGGACCAACACAGCTTGGAAAGTAGTTGGATGTCCTTTCCTGCAATTTTGCACTGCTGCACCTGGGCTCCAGTTCAGCTACGGGGGCTGGGCCACAAGGATCCTGCTTTAAGTGCCCATTGCATCATGATTGCATCATTACTAAAGTTGCTTACAGTGGTTTCTGCAGTTAGTGAGACAATATTGGCATTTGGGATTTCTGAAACAAAAATCAAACTGAATATTTTCAGAGAGCTGTTTATAAACTGCTCTCCTTAAAAGCACAGAATTATTGGTCACTTGCTTCATTGCCTTTTTTATTTTCTTTCTCTCTTTTTTTTCTTCTTAATGGGTTAGGAGAGAGGAGAAAAGTATCAAAGCAAGAATTAGTCAGCCTTGTTCATCTCTATCCCCTACATGGTTCAAGTAAAGGCTTAAGGAATTTTATTTCCTGTTATCGCATACATAAAACCTCTAGAGGGAAAACAAACAGTTAAAATATGATTTCACTGAAGACGAACATATTAGCCAACTGTATTTTCAAGATTATTGGAAATTTATCTTATCATCTAGAAGCAATTTTGCCAGTAATATTAAAACACAGTATTATTTTTGGGAGGAAAATGTAGTGTTTGACGGGGTGAGGCATGATGTGTTTGGCAGAGCAGAGAACTGTACTTACATGAGCATGCACGAATTTTGGTTTTATCTACGTAACCTCTCCACAGGGCTTTTAACTGCAGCCTCCTGACAGGCTTCCATCCAAAGTTTAAGAGACAGCCAAGTGCCACAGATAAACGGCCATGAGACAGACTTGCTTCTGGTTTTTTAAACTAGACAGTTGCTGGCTTTCAGTATTGGGGAAGGCTCTCAGTACCAGTAAAATGTAGGCTAGCACACTGCCAGCTTCAGTAACAGCTACCACAGGGCCCGGAAGGCTACACTACAAGTAACTATGCTGATGAAAATAGAGAAACCACATACTGCTCAGCAAATCCTTCAAAAATCCATGTGCTGCACTGTGGAATGGTTCCTTGCCAAATGGCTGCAGATGAACCCAAAGCAGACACAGAAAATCAAAGCTATCCTGAAAATAGGTATATTGTTTAAAGACAAAAAGTCACTGCAACAAGGCTGTAAGGGAAAAAAAAACCCAAACAAGCGCTTTGATGTATCAGAAGTTAAGACTGCCACAATAATTTAAGAAAGCAGGAGACAGGCAGACCTTGTGGCTCTCAAACAACATTACAATAAAAAAATCAGTATATTCTTTTTACGGAAGAGAAATTTCATTCTCCCAGATTTTACTTGAGATTATTTAATATGTTTATCTGGAACACACTGAAACCATCAGAGCCAGAAGATGAAAAATCTGTGGTAATTCTGACAAGTGTTGGCAAACAGAACTGTCAAGTAAGGATAATAACTTTATATTCACAAAGCACTTTTCATCCAGATAGAACCCAGAGTGCTTCACAATTGTTACTAATGGATTATACACACACATGAATCACTTTGCCCATGACTGAAATGGAACAGTTTAAGGAGTGAACTGTTTAACAGCACACAGCAACACTACACCACAGTTTAGCACAGGATATAGTTGCAAATCCAAGAGAAATTAAGGAAGGCAGAATGTAATTACCCATATTGCAATCTGCACAGGATGCTGGGTTTACATTAACCTCCTCCAACCACCACCACTGAAAATACGGCAGCGGTCAGCGCCTAGCGCAGCACTCGGTCATGATGGGAGGATGACAGGGTCCCTTTCTGTCCCTGTTTCAGTTAAGTTCCAGGACAGCTGGACAAAACTTAGCTGAGCCTGCAGAGAATGAGTCGCTTCAGGGATGCAGGCAATTATCAAAGTCAGTGTGATCTCATCTGAAAGAATGCACCTCAGCCCAAAAAGTACTCTTTGATAGCATAACAGAGCACTTGGTTGATACTGCGTGGGAAGAAAGCAGCTCGTGATCCATCACCAGTGTTACTTCCTCCAGCACCTGTTTCTCATCTGCAGGTCCTCCAGAGGGACAACAAGGGGCTTTGTTTAAACTGGATTAAACTCGTGAATGAAGGAGCTGAAAGAGTTTATTGAATAATCTAAGCAAAATAACAACAGGTTGAAGAAAATAGTGCAGAAGTGACGGGGAAGGTTTTGGTTTGGTTTCATTTGGTTTTTAGAGATTCAGGTAGTTATATGCTTATTACTATAGTGAAAGTAATTCTAGAATAAAAGGCAAAAATATAGTAAGGAAGTGAGCTTTGGAACAACTTTTATAACAGCTGTTCCCAATTCAGCAATTTCAACCCACATAAAATCAAAATCCAAACTAAGGAAAGCTTTCAAAATGTCAGAAACATAGGTACAAGCCCTCTCAAGCCTACTCTCAAGTCCACATTCAACACCCATGCGAAATTTCAAGGCTGTACCCAGCAGCTTTCACTGATCTTAGGAGTTCAGTACTTTTGTTAACCAAGCCATATGTTAAGCAGGTTAAAACTGCAGACTCTTTTTTTTCTCCTTTTTTTTTCCCTTTCTTACATTTGGCTGCAGACTTTACAAAATTGAAGAAATAGATTTGAATACATTCTTTATAGGAAAGAAAAACAAAAACTAATTAGATACATTAATTACCTATGAAATGCAATAATTTGAGACCAATGTTATCCCTTCATACAGATAAAATTTCCATTAAAACCTTACAAAGTGCTCCTATTTTCATTCTTCTCTAACCCTTGCCCAAATTGCCCTGGATTTGGAACACATGGAACACCATAATCTTTGCCAAAAAGATGTTCAAACAAATAATTATCTAACAGCAAACACAGTATTATGATCATTAGGTTAAAATCCACAACTCCCATGAAAACAGAAATTTGCCTACAATAGATTTGGAAACAGGAAATCTTTTAGGGGAACAAAAGCTCCTTCTGAAACAAAAGGAAGAACATTAGAGTAATTAATTCTCCTTTTAACAAACACATAGCATACAACAGCTGGAGAAAATAAACACTGGGATGCTGGATATCTCTTTGAAAGGCAGGAAGCCAAGGGGAAAGGGCTGGAGTCAAAACGAACTCTGAGATTCCTCACCAAGTCAGTGACCATAACTTCTACCTAAAAAAATACGAGTCTGGAAAATTCATCATCTAGAACCAGAGATTTCACTGCACAAGTATTTAATCGAGGCTGAACTAAGTGAAAAACTTTCTCTTTGTAGTTGGCCAAGATTAAGTTTAATTTATGCACCTTCTTCAGAGGAGAAGTCAGACCTTTTATCAGAATTGTCTTGTTTACTTCACTACTGCCTCAGCAAAGAGAGCAAAGAATGCAACAGTTGGAGATTTGGGAATCAGCATGAACATCTGATTCACTTTCACATTAAGAATACCACAGTTACTAGAGATAATAAAAGGGGACTGACAAAGAGAAAAATTAACTATTTACAGTGATGTACATAGAGCTGGAAAGCAACTGGAAAAAAGAATCATGGTAGAAAAAGTAGGAGTCAAGTATATGAAAAACTGCTGTGTGTCAGAAATCATCCACTTCCAATAAAAACACTTTTGAAACAAAACTGCTAACAGAACAAAGATGTCTTTCAAAGAAAGAGAATATTATATCATCTGGCTTTTTCACCATGCATCATATTCCCAGATATACTGATAATGGAAATCAGCCAGAAGTTCAAGTTTCTTCACTCATGACTTTCAGGTGGAAAATACCATAGCTAGTTTAATGACGAATCTCCATGTGCGTCTCTTGACTTCTCCTTTGCTTCCTCCCTTCCACCCGAACCCTCTGTGTTGCAGAGCCTGGCTTGCACAACTCAACAAAACGTTGTCTTTTTACCTTCAGGAATAGCAAGTGGCCCTCTGGAAGGGTTACCTCAAGCTATTTTAACAAGTTTTCTAAAATCTTGCACCTTGCATGTTTCCCAATTCCCTGGTTCTTCGTATCAAGCTCCTACACTTGAAGACCTTTTTGTTTGTTTAGCTCAGGTGGCCAGTAGGAAATCTTGGCTTGCGTGCACTGGATTGGCTTTGATCGTGCTAAATGGAGCTACCACATACATGTGGTTTCTCAACTAAGCACGCAGATGCTTGAGTACCAGAAAGATGATAGAGCATACCTGGTCAAAGTATCTTAAGCAACTTTCCTGGCACCAAAACCAGCAGAAACAGCACTTGAACAGGCACTTTGCACATGCACTCTCCTGCAATAAAATGAAATGCTCCATTACTGGACACAGAATTAGACTCAAACAAAACCACCACTTTATAAAACTTGCTTTACAGGTGACTGACTCTTCTAACAAAGCCTTCGCTTAGGCAGCAGATATTTCCTTTTGGATTATAAGAAATGATTTTAATGCCAACCCTTCAGTATTAATAACTAATGAGCTGAGTATATTTTTTTTCTTCCTGTGAATGGAAGATTCTTCTCTGGGAAAAGAAAATAAGTGCTGCAAGCAGCTTTGTGAGCTAACAGCTGCTCGGAGAACAAAACAGACAGGCAAGTCAGTAAGCCTTACAGTACTTTGCAGTGATCAGTGAGTACACCCACAGATTTTTAACGTTTCTGTTTATCAAAAACTCTTCACAGTTCTGAAATGAGTGGTACCCTAATGAACAAAAATAAAAGAATGGACTTGTATGAACATGTGTGCGTATTGACTCAGAGCACACATTCACTTCCCAGGACAAAAAGCATGTATTAGAAGAGACCATTCATAGACCACTGATCTATATTAATCTCATACTAAAACAAGAGCAGGAAAAGTTCAGTGTTTGTTCCACTATCCCACCTCCATCACACCATGAGCAAGACAAGCAAAAGACATCTCCACAGAGTAGCCTCCTATATTTAACTGGCTGGTTTACTCAGCAAAAGGAAACTCAGTTCAGTGATAGCTGAGTCTTTTTAACTTTCTTTTTTCAGAGGTCAGAATGTTTTTGTTTTGAAAAGCAGAGCTCCTCCAGTCACTATGAAAACCTCAGGTCCCCACAGCTACCACTGGTTGCGCAGAAACCACAAACCTCCCAATGTTTTTCCAAAGAAGTTCTTGAAAATATTCCAGGAATAATTCCTTTAAAATGATGATTGTACATGCAAACCCCTGACAGCAGAGAAATACTTTAATCTTGCTGTGTATTGATGGAGAAAAGATTTTACTAAAACAGTATTAAGCTCAAAAAGTAGTGTTTATTAAAAACCTAGAGCAAGGGACTTCAACAGCAATCTGTTCTCTGATTCCGGCTGAAGATTGCTGCGTAGTGAACACCTTTAGCAGCAAGCTTGCAGACCCTTGACTTTTCTGTGAACAGGAGGAAAACAGCAGCATTTTTTTTGCAAGGGTGGCAAAGTCTGGGTGAGCTCTAGAAGAAAGCAGCATCAATTCTCCAATCTGTAGTACCACTACTCTAACCCTTTATGGAAAGAACCTCAATGGAAAGGCGCTGTGGCCTGCCTTCTCTGCCATGGGAAGGAGCAAGGTTACTTTGAGGGGGAATCTTCTGTGGACTGGGGACACAGGCTGGTCTGAGCACACCACAGCCTCTTTAAGAGCAGTTACAGCTATGGGTCACGTTACACCCTCAGCTGAATGCTTGGCAACTGGACCTTGTAGGAGCTTGTAGCACACTGCTAGAGACACAAATAATCTTTCTTTGCTAGTTATATATTCTACAGCTATTCAATTAAAAAACGTGTACGCACCAAGCCCACTTATTCTGCTTTCTCTAGAGGCAGAAAATCATCCGTCATCTTTTTAGCACAACTCATCCCACCTACCATCTTTATTTAAAGTTCTTAGTTGACCCAATACACCAAGTTTTATACCCAAGGCTTTCATACAAAAGTGACATAAACCTAGACACTTACAAATCTTTCAAGTACCTTAACACAAGGAGCTTTTATTTAAGCATTCTCAAGCCATACCCCCCCCCCATGCCTCAAAGGTATCAGAAACAGTCAATGCAAATATCTTGTCACAACTATTCATAACATGTTTCAAGGCCAAGGTAATCTCTAGAGGAAAAGACCTACATTTTAAAACTTTGCCTAAATCTTCCTTTAAAAACAGAGCTGTGCAGTCATGACAGCCCTCTCTCCTTGCCCAAGTACCAGAACTAACTGCAATGGTATATTTCTAGCAGAAGATAAGGATGCGAAGATGCATCGAAAACAGAAAGCAGGCAAGTAACAATCCAAGCAGCTCAGCTATATCTTTTATACATCTTAAAATACGTGGTTTGGATTCTACACAAATCTCTGGAATAGTTTTTATTTCATAGATTCTTTCTACAAACTTACTACAAGGCAGATGAAATCTTTTCTAGAAGTTATTTTTACATGCAACAAAAATGTTCTCACTTACCTTTGCTTTTTCAAAACTTAAGATGCAAAAATTTTAAGTAGGGCATTCAGACAAAATTTTCATTTAGCCTTCATAAAAACTTTTACATATAAAACTAAATAAAGGTGTTTTTTAATGTTGGTGTTTGGGAGGGAGGGTTGGGAGGGAAAAAAGGAAGCCCATGGAAAAAGCTTTCTTAATATAATGGGATAAAATTTAAAATCCATATCATATTTTAAAGCAAGAATTAAATTATTCACCTTTTTTTATGAATCTCACCTTTTAACTACTATTTTTATAATGTTACAGAACTATATACGTACCTTTTGGTTTAGGATATTATAAAGGTATGAGAGAATGACCCTTGGTATTCTCAGTATTGTGATTAGAAACGAGCCTTTTACAGCAGTTCCTAGATGATAGCAAAAAAGAACTGATATGGAAGACAGGATTGGGTGAGGCGTTGGGTTATTTTTATTTCTAGAAAGAAAAACAAACCATTTAAAATGTTTTAGAAACTTATTTAAGAATATATACATTGTATATTTTCAGTATTGAAAATTTAAAGAATTAAGCTGGTATCTCCTTTCCCACATGAACAACTACAGTTTTGCTACTGAATTCATCTGAATGTTCCCATTACTCCAAAGAGAAGCAGCCAAGTTTATAACTTTTATTGGATTAGCTGAATTCTTAAGCAATGACTGTTTTGGTGGAAAAATATCTAGAAAAAACCTAGAACGGAAAATAGCAGAAGTGAACAACAGCTGAGAATATTTCCTTGAACACTGCTCTCCAGTTTCTGTTGCTTCTTTTATTCTCCGCAACCTTTTATTTGACTGTTGTTTCAGCAAGATTTTAGCATGAAGGGATGAATCACAAGCTGTCACGTGCAAAATTGAGATCTACTTTTATTGTTGTAATTTGGTCAAACTTTGTTTTAAATCTTGTTCAGCTAATTAATAATATTTTTTTTTACAGAACAGGCTTTGTTTTAAAAACGTAATGCACAAAAAAAAGGAATATCATACTATAAGTTTAGAATTACAATTTAGCCTAAAAACCTCATAATTCTGCTGCACACTAACCTGTATTGTTTTGGAGAAATAATGTGTTTCCCAAATTTGAAAAGCAAAGAGAAAAACTGGCCTAAATACAAGTTTTATTTTCTTGGTTCCTTTCTAAAGGTCATTTTAATGTCAATCATTTACAGACAGCAGTATGACACAGCTCTCAAGAATTCATATGAAAACCAGGAAATGAACTTAAAGCCACTCCCCCACTCCTCTTCAAATGCTGAAAAAAAAAAAATCAATTACATTAACACTATAAATACCTTACAGAAGTGTTTCAGAAGATAAAAAACCCCGACAGTCAGAAAAAGCCCTTCTACAAAGCAACTCTTAAGCAACTGGCCCAGCCCTGAAAAATTTACTTAGGCAACAGAACCAGCAGCAGTTTAACTACTTAAGTAAAGATCAGACTTTATATCACAAATAAGATGGCCTATTTTCCTAAGTGATTCCTTCAAAACCTTTGCTATCTTGAAATATCGATAGTTTGCATGAGAAACTAAGAAATAAAAAGGCAGTGATAAGAGAGTGACTGGGTGGGGCTAAAAAGCTCTATAAATATATTTTTATTAAATCCTCACTTCAGTAAGAACTTAAATCAGACACGTGAGATCAAGATAGGTATCACAGTTCTGCAAGGATCTTGAAGGTATCACTGCAGCTCATTCAAAACACTTAATACTTTGCAGCTGAGAAGCTGTATTTAAATATGTGAAAATACCACATTATTTTAAATAGGAAATTCCAGCAAAGCAGTTGCTGCATTTATTATTTTTGGTCTTACAACTAGGGGAACAGCTTGGGGGATAGCGGAATTTATACTGAATAAGGCAGGGGGGTTTTTTAAGTCATCAAGTTTCTGTCTTAGAAACATACATTGCAATATAGATGAGTTATTCTACCCATATAGTACCATTATTTCCTTTTCCCTCATACACAACCTTTCATACGATAGTCTCAGTCAGATCTTAGCATATAAAAGACAGAGTGTCTGCAAATGAAATGTTAACTAAGGAACAGAAATACTCTTGTGTTAATAATTTATTGGCTACTGAAGAGAAAAATTAAGAAGTTTTGACATTTTTAACAGGACTGATTAAAGAGCAGGAACATCAAAATGTGAAGATTAATTCAGACATATTTTTACACCTTTGGATGCTTTTCCACACCTTCTTTTCCTAGTAAAGGAATGCTCACATGAGCAGGATCTGACAAGATTTCTCGCTTCACTTCCAAACAGATTAGAAAAAAAGAACAGATTTTCCTTTTAACTCTGTCTTAACTAAACACAAGTGATGCTTGTGACTCTAAACAAGCTCACAATTGGCTCAATCATCCACCTACAACCAATTACCCTTAAGGATGAAGTTTCACCCAGCTTCACGCATTAAATGCCTGCAATCTCGAAACGACTTCAGCACAAGCAGTCAGCCATGTACATACGGTTTTGTAGGCAGTTCATACTGTGCCCTGAATTTTGTACACATACAGTTCACAGCATGCACACAACATATCAGGCACAACCAGGAACCTGTCTGACAGAACAAGTTATAAGACTGAGTAGGGGCAAAGCTTGCTTCTCCTCTTCAGTATTCCTATTTTATGTTATCACAGGATCATTAGATTTACACAGAACACTACTACTCCAAAATCTTGTGAACCTGTACTCCATACTACATCATGTTTTAATAATTTCCTTCTTCGCTGCTGCCAATTGTCTTTATTTTTTTATGAGCTCTGTGACATTCGATACCTTTCTTAATACCGATTGCCTTATATCAAATGATTACACATGCTCTTCAGCTTTTATTTTAAAACCACTTTTTTTGTGTGAAGAAAAAATTAATCTTGACACACTCAAAAGATGTAGACATTTGAAAGAGAAAAAGAAACCATTTCTTTAAAATCCTGCTCTTCTTTTTAGAGCTTTAGCTTTCTTCAACTCTGTCTCATCTGTTTCAAAGACTGTCTAAAAAGAGAGTTAGTGTAAAATACTTCAGAAGTGTTAAGGAATGAATTATACATTCCTCAAGAAAGTATGAATCTCAGTTTTTAAACAATACAGTGAATCACATCATTTGTAATAAAACAGACATTATGATACTAACAGAGAACACACAGAGTGCGCTTCCAGCCACCCTTTTACCTGCTCTCAAAATCACAAGGGACAGGTCTGGCTACATACATGCTGATGGCTCTGTTACATGGGTTAGGTCAAGTGTGTAAGCAGGGCAAAGGATTGCAGATGTATCTTAAAAGGGAAGAGGAACCCTTTAAAAATTTGTTACAGTTCATCTCTCTTTATACTTTGGTACAAATCCATAAACATGGATTTTTTTACTTACTGGGAGACATACGTATTTCACCTTTCCCTGAATCTATTGGAAGCTGTGGTGCTGAACACCTTAGAGTCAGGTGAAAAACCCAATCCTGAAAACACTTACATATTTCCTTAATTTCAACCCTGTGCAGTGACACAGATGCACTGGAGTAACTAAACGAGCTCAAACAGGGAGAGGGCAGCGATGCCTCTGACATGGGTGAAGTCCCCATGCCACCTTCCTTTAATCATAGAGAGGCGAAAAGCCTCATCTGGCTGAAAAGGTAAATACGCACATAACACTGAAGCACACTGAGATGAAAATAAACCCTCACTTAAACCAGCAAAAATAAGAAAGAAGGTTTTTTAAAAGACATAGTCCTTTTCGCAAGTCACAAAATGTAATCATTAAGCAAAAAAGTACTATTTATTTTATTTATTTAATAAAATCTTTCATGTATTCATGTTTCATCTGAAATAAAAGAAGACAAAATCCATTTTCAGTGGCAGTACTACAGGTCAAATGTGTCACCTGTAATGCTAATACAGCTGAAACAAGTCCCTGTCCTCCCCGTTTGCAATTCCACTGTGGCTGTTGGGCACACAGCACATTGCTGCATGTACTGTGGAAGGAGATTTCCGCAGGGAAAGGCCGTGCCATTTCCTCAGAGCACTTAGAAGCCAAGAAGAAAGCCTCTCTGTGCGGTATCATAAACAAACTCTTGTGACATGCCTTTATGATGCTGCCCCAGGGGACACACTAAAAACACACAGCAGACAAGCTCAGAATTGCTGGAACAGCTTGAGATAACCCTTGCCCTTGATGTTGCAACTGCTCTCACAGCTAACCAGCCTCTGCCCATTCCTGCACTGTGCGCTCCCCATTCCAGTACATATCTGTACTGACAGCCTAAAAGCCAGGAAGAGGGATCACCACCACAGAAAAACTGCATTTCCCCTTTCAAGCACAACTCTCCCAACACAGTGTGTGTCACCTGGCAAGTAAGTGGAGGGCTTGACAGTAGATGCACAAAATGATTGCAATACAATTCGGTGCAGGAACCTTCTGTAGTCTGCAGCCAGTTCCTGCAGGAGTAAAAAACAGCTGGAAAGTGGAAGAGACTAACAGAGCAGTAAATGTCATCACAGTGGTTTCTACAGGTACTTCCCTGCTCTGTGTGAAGAAGGTATGGACAACGTCTTTGCCATGGGGATTTAGATGGTGTATCCTACTAAAATGCGTGGCAGCACACAACCCAATAAGTCAGTGAAATTGCTTTTCCTTCCTTGGCTTTCTCAAGCAAGCCAATGTAAATGAACCCTTACTGACTCAACATTTAGCTGCTAAAGCTGAAGCAATCACTAAAGCTTGAGGAATACAAATTTGCTTAGAAGAGAACCACAGCCATGCTAGTTTCATTGTGTTTACAGCTTTAATACGAAAAAGATGACAGAAGAAATGTGAGTTTCTCCCTTTTCAGTTCCTATCATGGCATGTAAAATAGTAGTGTGACACTGTGTCACTCTGCAGAAGCCAGCCTTTAAAACGCAGCATCTTGGGTTTTGTCTGCTCTTTTACCAGCAGCAGTTCAGTGGCAGGGCTGCTGGCTGCGTAGAGAATCCTAGCAGACACAGGCTCCTGATTCAATGTTAATCACTGTCCTGCCTTGACTTTTTGGATGGGATGGCAACACATCACTTAAAACAGCACTGGCTGTTACCAGGTCTTTCAGCTTCACTGCTTTGGCTGGAGCAAAGCTACTGCCAGCTGCAGCAGGAACTCCACAGTTGCTCCTGCAGGCAGGGCCTGTGCTGCTGTCTCTGCTGGGCAGAGGGGGGCAGACCACTTGGAAATCGTTCAGCAGGAGGCCTTTCTATCAGCAACTGAAACATCTAGGGATACATTCTAGAGATCATCCACAGAAACACGCTATAAAGCCTCCCCTTCCCAGCTGTCTGAGCCCAATGGTCCCTGGTGGCTGTGGCCAGAGCTCCAGGATCCCTCCAGAGCTCCTGCCAAGCTCCCAACTCACTCTCTCACACCACCGTTCTCAAGGGTTCATTCTTCAACAAATTGAGATCATCACCACATTCTTCTAATAGAAAATTAAGAAATGCTTTAATATGCCAGAGCATCACGAGCAATGAAGGTGAGAGAGCTCATAAAATACTTATAAGGAAATATGTTTTCAGGATACTACTCTTGACATTGTTAAAAACCTCAACAATGCATTGGGAGATTTAAATCTTCCCCCACAATGACAGAATAGCAATGCTCCAGCACATGAAACCAATTTAATTTCATTTTACAATATTACAAGTCTAAAACACAGTATAAATCTTTAAAAGCAGAGTTTCTCCTGATTTTTTACAAATTTACATGTCAGAGTAGTATAAAATTCAAGCAAGTTTGTTTACAAATCTCTAAATTCTTAACGGTGTTTACAATTAACGGGATGAAGAAAACAACAGCAGAAGAGACATTTATGAATTCAGAACAAATGAAAACACAGAGCAGGGATGAACACTTAGGAAGAGGTCAAACTGCCTAAGAATACACAAAATTGCTGAGGAGCTATATATTGCATCTCCATTTGGAGCTAATGCAATCTCCTAGAAAAGGACCAAGTACAACCTGTCTCTTCCAAATGGCAACCAAGTTCTATTGGCTTGTATCAAGGCTCAGTTTGGCCCTGTAACTCCAGCAGTACGGGTGAGTCACATTAATATCACACACATTGTAAAATCTTCTCAAGATCTTGCAAGAAGAAACATTATTTTATATTAAATTGGATTCTGAGATACTGATATAAACTGCTGTCTATTTGATACAATTTTGCCTAGAAAAAGTTTGAAAGTAAACGCTAGAAACCCCTCAAAACTATACAAGGGCAATTCTGCACTCACCTGTTGAAGTAACAAGTAACCACTGCCCCAGCAATCGTCATTTGCTGACAGGCAAGAATGAATTCACTAGTCCAGATAAGGCCAAAGAAATGATACCATGCCATGTAGCAAATTCCAGACAGAGCTCTGTATTCTACTTGTCCTCCTGAAGTAGCATGTGCAGTACCTGGAGTTGGGATTACAGCACTGTATTATTATAACACACCAGACTAGGGGAAGGTGGGGTGAAAGTGCATATAAGTGCTTCTGTACCCTCGTGAATTAAAGAATGGTTTGGGTTGGAAGGGACCTTAAAGATCATTCAGTTTCAACACCCCTGTCATAGGCAGGGACACCTCCCATCGGATCAGGTTGCTCAAAGCCTGATTCGGCCTGGCCTTGAACACCTCCAGGGATGGGGCATCTACGACTTCTTCTGTTCTAGTGCTTAACCACTCTCACAGTAAAAAAACCTTCTTCCTAAAATTTAATCTAAATCTTCCCTCTTTCAGCTTAAATCTGTTACCCCTTGTCCTATCATGACACTGCCTGACAAAGAGCCCCTCCTCAGATTTCCTGTAGGCCCCCTTTAAGGAAAGATGGGAAGGGCTCTTCTGCTTAACTTTTTTCAATAAAACTACAAACAAATAAATGCAGGTGCTATATAAGTCTATCCACCATTCTAACAAAGTCAGAGAGCCAAAATTTTGTAACTCAAATAGAATTTTGAAAATTAAAATCTTACAAAAAGCAAAAGCTCGGGTTTGAATTGGGATTGAGACACAGCTGACAACGGAGTCAAGAGGACAACTACGAATCAGTAAAGATTTCTGAGAAAACACTGTTCAATATCTGAGTAATCAAACGTTTCAGGAATAAATGAAATCTTAACTTTTTTTAATCCAAATTTGAAATAAACTCATAGCCTCTCATAAACTCTAAACTTTTTCCGTAAGAAGCAAAAGATAAAGGCTGCAGAAAAATATTCAAGATGCATAATGTACCATTGCAGCAAAACAAAATTACTATTTTAATTACTATTCCTAACTAGAACCATGGGAACTAGTTTTCTAGTTTACTTTGCAATCTTTGTGCATAATATAGGCACATAAAGGTGGCCTCTCCAGAAAAAAGAAAAAAGGCAGACATCTGTCTGGTAGTGTATGCTCCAATGTTACTATTGTATCCAAGAACATTGGTGAATTCACTTATTCAAGACAAAAAAAAAATGCCTCCACTTCTGTTAATAACAAAGAATTTATTCCATATTAAATAGATGGCTTTTCACAAAAGGCTGGGGTACATCACACTCTTCCCAACCAGACCTTTCTGTGTGTAGCCCTATGTACTCTAGTTGACTCTAAAGTCTAGTCAGGCGATAACAGCACTGGGACTTTTGTTCCTCATGAAAGGTCTCTAGGTCCATAACCTACTATTTTTTTAGTTCAGTCTATTACCTTTAAAGATAAACATGTTCACAGAATAAAATCATCTCTGGAGGTGAGCAGTTTCTTATTCTAACCCCATGAAAAAAATAACAAAGTGAGAGAGAGAATTGTATGCTACTGTTAGAACAGCATTATAACTTAAGCTTTAATACTTCATGTATTCGTTTGGTGGAGTTGGCAGTGTCAGGTTTACAGTTGGACTCGATGATCTTAAAGGTCTTTTCCAACCTAAATGATTCTATGATTCTATGTTCTCCCACAGGACAGCACACTACTTGCAAATTCAAAACTACCACAGATAAAAAGCTATCTATGAAATGGTTCACTAAATTTCTTTCCTATTGTCCTACACTCAAGAATAGCTAAAAGTAGAAACAATAAAGGTTTGTTTTCAGTAATACCATCAAGTTTTGACAAGCTTTATAAGTCTCCAGAAGCAAGGTCTGTTTTTCTGAAAAATATTTATGTACTGTATAGCACCACTACAACATTATTTTTAAATTCTTTGACAGGATCAAAAAATGCTACATAAACACAGACACACGTTCTAGATATTTTATCTTCTGAAAGGTTATAAATTTTAGCTAAACAAGCAAGCTCTTTGCAGTGCTGTACACTGTGATTGGTCATCCTCAGAAATATTGTTGTTTCATTACATTCAAATGTATTTTAAGCCTGTGAAATACTTGGTGTGAAAAAGCTGCTACTCAGACCTCTTCTCACAAACTCTCAGACATTCCTCCCCATCCCCTGCGTCCCTGGTTTTATGTTTGGACGCAAAAGCATTGTGGTGGGTTTTGTTGTTTCCATTTTTGTTTTCTTAAGTGAAATTTTTGAGGACAGATAAATTTACTTTGGTAGATTAAAATACCCTATGTGCTATACCAATCCTTCTTGTTCTGAATTCAAAGGATTTTTCATCTCCTCCACTTCTTCCAAAGGCTCTAGACTGCCTTCTTCCTGCAACACACATAACTAGCCAAATATTCTCATTAACCATAGCCTATAAGCCCTTACTGAGGGACATTATGCAAATGATAGGTCAATGAGACATAAGAAAGTCTCCTACCTCCCCATTCTTACGCAAAGACATTACGCCATTTGGTAGCAGAATTAAGGACTTTTTCCACCATTCAATTCAACTGAACATTCCTTTTCCAAAAAAAACACGCACATTTCAGGCTTTGCTTCTGTAGTTTTGTGATGAAGACTGATAAATGTATGTGTGGTAAACTAATTCTGTTTGCTTTTTTCTAGCCTACTGACATAACCATCTGCAGTAACAACAGTAATGGCTTTGCCTTTCCTGGCCAATCTTACATGTGTACACGCACAGCGTGTGCCCTGCTGCACAGGAATCAGGCACATCCACCTGTGAGCTTGCCATTTATCACTTTGCTATCTTGGTTTTTGTTACATCACAGAAATCTGTTTAGCAACGTAAACATCTGTGTCTGACTGACTCCTTGTCTTCTGGGCCTACTGTGTATGCATAATTTTGTCAAGAATTACATACAATGCTATTTTTCATATATTTTTTCATGTCCGTCTTAGCAGCACAGTTAACTTTAAAGCAATTCTAGATACCCTGTTGGAAAAGTATATGCCATTTGCCTCATCACTCCACTGTGATCTATCTATTCATACAAGCTAAACTTTCTCAATAACCCCCTGAAAATATGGTTTAATTTCTCAACAGAATATTTTTCTTCAACTCCATAATCACAAGTCTTTCGGGTGTGCTACACACTCTCACTCACGACATTAAAGTCGGTAAAGAACTGAACGAAGTACCTACAGCTGAATCACCAAATCGGAAAACCTCTGATCAGTTACAAATACTTCATACAAGTGTTGTTAACAATGCAAACAGACACAAGTGTTTGCAGCAGAGTTCAGAAGAGTTTTTCCACCTGACTCGAGCTCAGTGCTGTGCCATTGTGTGTCAGCACAGCAACGCAACAACACAAAAATCAGTGTCCACATGCAGCATCATCAGCTGCATTTTGGTACTTTCAGACTTTTGTCAGATGCTCTCAGTCAGCAACTGCTGCTGCAAGGTTTTGCTGATGCCTGGAGCAGTAGGCTGTTGTAAGGGACAAAAATTCCTGTGAAGTCTAGTTCAGCAATTTCCTTATCAGAAACAAAGTACCACTTGCCAGAAAATACTGAGAGCCTGTTTATTGGTTCCTGTCAACATGAAAAGATGATGTGCCCTTTCCAGTGCTAAGCGAGGAAAGGTTCTGGCATCATACACTGAATCTTCATGCTTCCTGCAACAGAATTTATTGTGTTATTTTATTTAGCTTTTTCCATGTAGTGATATTTACAGCTAAGCTAGCTGACTGTAATTGGAATGTCAAGGACCTTGCAGGAAATACATTTTTATTGCTGGTTTTGCTTTATGTGGCAATTTTATTGCTCACTTGCCTGTAGGATGCACCTTCATTACATGAAAATCTCACACCACTTTCTCATTGTACATTACATGCATACAATTCATGCCATGTGGACTCCATAGCTTCTGCCTGCTGGGAAGTTGAAAGACATGCTTTGCTGTGTGCCACATGGCCACTCCAGTTCTGCAGCAAAATGCCTCACAAATTAGCAAACAAAAAGGCTCAACAACCCTAAGACATATCAGTTTTTCCAAAGCACAGCTGAATTCCATTCCTAGTCAGCTAATGGTTCTAACTGGTGCCACTGTTTGTTCTGTCTCAAGTCTCATGGAGTCTGGCATTTCTCCTAGGTCTGGAATTCACTCAATCTCTGCTGCTCTTACAGATTCTGAATTACAAAGGTACTTAAGCAGGTGCCTATCTTAAAATGCATAAGTAGTATTACTGATTTTAATAGGATTATCCGTGTGTTTTGAGTTAGTCATGTGCAAAAGTACCTTTCCAAGTGTGGGTTATAGTTTTCTATAGCTCCCAAGAAGTTAGTCTTTTCTCAGAGTAACACTAACTTTCAGAGGGGTGTAAGTTGTCTGTGTGGTCACATAATGATCAGGTGCACCACAGCTGAAGTGACAATCGAGTGTTTCAGCACTATAAGATGCAGAGATGCTATAAATGTATAGAACTACTGAAGATTCAAGGAAAATGTTAAGAACAGGTGCAGCACAGCAGCAGGCCAATTTCACTTGCCCATCTCTCTGTATTAGACAAAATACTAGTGTCTTTGCAAAGATTTCATCCTTTTTTCAACTTTCTTGGTATATTTGCATTTAAAATGTAGTCTGTATAGCCCCAGAAAAAATATTTGTGAGAATAAAAAGTCAAAATCAAGAAAACCACCACCCGTATTTGACAAACTGAATCCTGGATAGGCAACCATTTGTCCAAAAACAAATTGCTCAAAGAGAGCACATCTTGAGAGATCTTCAGAGAAGTACTGTCAGCTGTTGCAGAGTCCCCAGAGCTCAAAAAACAGAAGAAATGTCTTCCATTGTAGAAAAATAGAAAACATAAAACTGTTCTGTCAATGCATTATTAACCATACAGTACTACAGGTATTTATTTTTAGAGGATGTGTACTAGTCATCCTAGAAGAGCAAAGCAACTCTCAACAAGCTTCCTTACTATGAGCTGCTTCAACAGGCAGCATTTCAGAGGATTCATATTTGGGTTTAAAACTTGAAATAAAATCTAAAGGAATATTCTCAATATGGTTTAATTTCTCAACAGAATATTTTTCAACTCCATAATCACAAGTCTTTCGGGTGTGCTACACACTCTCACTCATGACATTAAAGTTGGTAAAGGAATATTCTCAGTATTCCTTTAGTCTACTGTTCATCTGTCCAAGTTTTGAACTACAAAACAAATCTGATGCAGAGTATGGGACTGGATATCAAACCAACTACCATACTTCTTGTTGACATCGATCTCCTGCGTCACCTCGACAAATCTCCTCAACCTGAGACCTGGTTGAAAAAAATCCTTCACTACCTCCCCAGATCATTACAAGGCTAAAACTGCCTTTGTTGTCAAGGCGTTACTCTGTAATCCGAGTAGCTGTAAACAGGGAGCTGATTGAGAAGAAACTGTCCCACACTACTTTATCGGCACCTAGTGGGCACTGAGCTGCGGTACCTCAGCTACATGTTATTTACACAAACTTCTCAGCCCCTGGCCTTTGCCAAGACCTCTGTTTACACCTGCTGAGTAACAACAGCCACGTTTAACATAGACAGTTTAACAAAAAGTATAATTACAAATACAAATCGTAAAACTAATAGAATCGAGTTTTAACCAGAAAAAATCGAATACATAGAACGGCATTTTTCTACCTACATTCATGCTTAGGCTGTAACTTAGAATTGGTTTGGATTACTCATCAAATTCAGACTCTCTTCTAAACATTAACACACTAACTGTTAACAGAGAAATCTTATAGGGATTGACATCTATGCTAAAAATATCCTGGCAGAAGATCTTAGACGAAACATACGTTTTACTACATTCCTCATATGAGCTATATATCGACAGTTAAGCACCTGGAAATGACCTTCCCTTCTTATGCTAAATCTGCAAAAAGTCAATTCTTTCAAAACTGAGAGTGTCCTAAAAACTTTAATATTGCTTTATTGTGCAGCAAGATTATGCTGCTTTCTGTACTGTTTGTATCACTTGCTGGAAATATCAGCATTCCTATTGTGCTAGGGGGAAGACAAAAAATAAAACACCTTTGAGTCAGGAGATTTGTCCTGCAGTATGAATGTAACAGCAGGTCACAAACTGTTTGAATTCTACTCTCCAAGCAGGCAGAAAAAAACAAAGAAGCTGAATAGAAACATCTAGCAGGAAACAGAGTATATAACTTACAAAGGCAAATGGCACAAAATGAAAAAGGCATAAAAAGCTTCTCAAAGGAAGTTTTCATTGCATTTTATTTCCCTGTTAATACATGTGGAATTTGCTTTCAGATATAATGTGCAAGCCACTACTTTCCTGCAAAGTCTGTAAAAGCATCCAGGAAATACCTGACTAGTTCCCCATCCTGCACTTATCACCAAGCTGTTTCTGCCATGTGAGCTAAAATATTCCTACTCTTCTAATTACTGCTGCATTTCCAAAAGATTTTGAATACAACAGACTCGGTTGGCATTTTCTAAATTCAGATTTAACAAGGGAAAGCTTCACATCTTTATGTGTGCATATTAAGAGTACCAGTGTATATACTCGTGGGTAATAGGCCAGCTCGGCAAACCATCAAGGATGTAATATTTTCTCTAATAGTTCTTGTTAATTACGTATTTAGCAAATCATTCATTTTACTTACTTGCTACTAGATTTGCCACAGTTAAGGTTTATCTTAAATTGCATCTGATCCAAGCAGGTACATGAAATGAACAGTTGGTTGACTTCTCAGGAGATGCTCCTTTCTATAAAGGACTGGTCTGAACCAGCGAGAAGATACCCCACAAGGCCAGTTTGAAAATTACTGGTGCCTGGTTATTATAAATGGGATAAGGATTTTGCAGAAAAGCTAAAACCACACAAGGCTGCATCTAGCACATAAAACTGCCTCTATAAGGGAAAATCCAACTCAGAGGAGCGCGGAGAAGGAACATCCATGACACCTAAAGCAAAGTGAATCTGCTTGACTATTTACTCAGCCAGGAACAACTTACAAAAAGAATGCAGGCTGGAGATTAAACCTTGCTAGGTCTGATCCTGTTGCAGGAGAAGCAGGTTATCAGCTCCAAGCAACTAGTTTTGACAGACATGACCTACAGCCGGAAAGACAGCAGAGAGACCATTGCAAACCTGCATGACTCGCCAATGAAATCTGGAAGGAAACAGATCCTAATCCAGCCTAAGCAACAGGTGAGTGATTTGCAATGATAGCATGGACTCAGACGGACTCTTATGTTACAAGTGAAGCGTGTCTTGTACAGTGCCAGAATTAACAGGATGAGACTGAGATGGAAGCAGTTGTGATGGAAGAGGAATTAGGTATCTGACCTATGGAGATGGGGAATACTGCCAGTATTGCCAAATAGGCTCAGTTACAGAAAGGCTGGAGGCTTTTCTGGCCTAGCAGAGATCTGTAAGCCTATTCAGAGGAGTTACTGCAGCCACTGTCTCAAGGTGTGGTGGAAACATGAGATAAAATGGTAACACAGAAGCATTTGAAGAGCTAGGCTGCATTTGGTTTTCCACACAGAAACCACTGCCAAAATTCAGAAAATAGAAAACTCATGAATCAATACAGGAATGACAAACAATTTCATCTGCATCAATTCTGCATCAGCTCAAACGCAAAGGACAGCTACCTCCTAGCAGTGGCCCTAGGAATTTAAAATTTAAAAAAATCCCAATCCATAACGTTTCCTCTGTGCAAAGGCTGCTGTTTGCAAGAGGAGTTATCCCCAGACTTACGCAGTTTAGCTTCCCTTCTTTGAGTGATGTCACACAGAAAAACAACACACACACACACCCCCCTTGGATGCAATAATACTGGGCCAGGGAGAGCATCTAAATTACCCTGGTTCAAACAGTGACAGATCTTATAGTGGTATGTCCCACAATAAAAACACTTCCAGACTCAAAATCTGTTCTTGCAGATCTTTCATAGACTATTTCTATAGACACTTCCCTTACAACTACAAGAACCCCTCAATTAATCCAAATAATGTGCTACCAATCTAAATAATGATAGCAGTTTTCACCAAACTACTACTCAGAAACAACATTCTGCCTTCATGACAACTGGACATTGTTTACAATCAGAGGAGATTAAAATTCTCATTTCATAAAAACTGCACTCAAAAGCTGTTTCCTCCCTTCTGTTAGGTTTTTCTTTTAAATACGTCTAGCTAATCATAAATTAAATAATTGAGAAAGAACAAAATTAAAGTCCACATACAGGAGCGAAAACCTCTCTTCTGTAGTGGTATGATTCACAGAACTATGGTGATGTTGAAGACTCCAACTCGTGGGGAAAAAAATAAACAAAACAGGAAAGAGTAACACAACTGTGTAACAATGTACATTTTGTACACTAACACCAGGTGGTCCCATATTTAAGAATTTAACCTAGGAAACAGATAGCATTCATCCAAAACAGTGAAAGTATACACTTACCTGCAGTTCCTAAGCTAAGTAGTACAGCAACCCAAAATAACCAGAAGACAATGAGAATCAGGAACGTCCAGAGTGGTTGAAACAGGAGGAAAGGAATTCTGCCAATGATTTTACCAACAATTTGAAAGAGCTGTACTGTGAACTGAAGCCTCTTTCTTAGTACAAGTATAAGGGAAAGCAGAACAACCTGTTAAAGGAAATAAAAAAGACAAATTGTTGGGTTGTTCTCCTTAAATATTATCAGAGTTGACAAATGTGGGATTGGGTGTACAAATTTCACAAAGACATGACAGCAAGGCACATTACACAAACCGACTGTGCACTGGCAAAGCTTTCTGAGGCATTGCCTATATTTTCAAAGAGCCTGTAGGATAAAATTTGGTTTTCTGAAATCACTAGTACTTTTTTTTTTAAACAAAATAGTATTCATAAAACTGTAATTCACACAATGGATATGGTCCGTTTTGCTTTACAGCAAACACAAATGTATACTACACACTGCACATTCCTTTCACGTACCCTGTATGTCATGAGCATTTAAACTTTCTTCCCACTCAGGTCAGCTTGCCACTGCTGACAATGGTAGGAGGACCTGTCCTTTTCTGCAGAAAGGACAGTAGCACAGCCAAACTAATTTGAGAGCTGTGTAGGTATGGAAACAAAGCAGACACAAAATGAAACCTCATTTAATTAAATCACTTTTTCTCAAAGTGAAAAAAAAAACCAACAAAACCCCAAGTCAAAACCCCACAATGTCTCCAGTTCTTTGTATACGACAAGTAACTATGAACAGCAATGAAAACAGAAGGTGAAATCTGTAAAATAATAAATGCAATCAGTGGCAGTTACTTCCCTAGTTTTTCTGCATGCCCTAGAAAGAAGCTCCCAGTGAAGAGAAGCATAACCTGCAGCAGTGCATGTTCCCACAGTTCTACAAACTACAGTCAGCAGCACTGGAACACACATCCATACAAAGGAACCTTTTCTTACCCCTTTAGTATCAACAGAAGTAAAAAGACCATAACATAGAAAGGATATGAAAAAAGATTTGATCTGTAATACATTTATATTTGTCACTGTGTATTTGCACAACTGAATTCCAGTCTATGGAACCTACTCTGCTTTAGGAAACCAGAACAACCATTTTGACAAATGTCTCATGAAGTACAAATTGCACGCTCGTATTCAGCAATGACTCCTTAACATTGCAACATAAAGGGTGAAAAAATCACTTCAAAAGTTGAAAGCCACACTCAGATTTGCTGTTGGAAAAAAAGGTCAATGACAGAGAAGTAGAATTTAACCCCATAACTTGAGGCCTAGGCACTGCTACCTGTGCTTCGCCACCCCTCCCATTGTCCAAAAGAGTTGCTCCTACTGACAGGGTACTGAATCCACAGATCTCACGTTCATATCAAGCCAGTGCCCCTCTGTTCACAAAACATGACTCTCCAGTCATGCATAGAAGAAAGGAGATGGAACACAATTCTTGTATTTCTATACCACGAACACCGGCACTGGACAGGGTTGAATTACAGCAGAACCCTGTGCTGACAAACAAATTTCACAATAAAGAGAGAAAACTATTTAAATGAGTATAAGCAGATCTTATAACTGATTATCATTTTCAAATTTGAAAGGAATGAGGATTTTTTTTTTTGCTGTTGCAGAACCACTGCAGTTCAAGTTTTCAAGTTACAGCCTCTGCTGTTGCTTAGGATAAAATGCTACTTACGGTAACTATTGTTGAGAAGATAGCATATCCAAGTAGAAATTTTACATTTTCCTTTTCTGTCTCCAATTCAGTGCTGGGATCATTCCTGTAGTCATAGTAGAGCCACCAGAGAACACCTGAGACAACTGAGCAGACAAGAGAAACATGAAAGCGGGCAGCAATCCCCAAGCTGCAGCACACCACTGCCTCCCTCGCGGGTCTCTTGCCCTGCCACCCAACCCAAGCTCAGCTCAGGAATTCTGTTGCGTAGCAGAGAGGAACAGTATCAATGATCACAGAGAAAATTCACATAATATTCTCTTGGTCTGAGGTAAAACCGCAGCAGAACATTTGGTTTTCTTGCAGTTATTCTAAAGTTCAGGCATGTCATTTCCTTGAGGAGACACAAAGCTCACTTTTATGGAACGTCAAGCTTCAGCTGGACACATTTGTATAATTCTCCCTTTCTAAAGCAGGCAATGAAAACTTCACTAAATTTTCTTTGAAACAGTAGCATTTTAGTAACTGCATTCATCTGCCAAAATAAATGTTGTTTCCAGTTATCTATAAAAAATAATCATCATCATCCCAACACTCAGCAGCAGGAACAGCACAGCCAGAGCTTGGCATCAAAAGGCAAGCAGGGCTCAGCTTGGAAATGGCTGTGGTAATTGTAAAGTTACTGAGTATGGCCATTGACAAAAACAATAGCTGTTTGTTCAGCTGCCTTTCCTTCAGTTCAGAGAGATGATACATCTAACTAAGCATATGCTAAAAGATAAATATACTCACATAACAACCCGAATACAACCAGTGCAATCAAAGTATGGACCAGAAGTGTCCGAATGAATCTGAAGTTTAAAACCAGTATAAAAGAGAAGGCTGAAAAATACACGAAGTTTATTATGAGTGTTATGACCCATTTAAATGAACTCTTATTTACTTTAAAGATAGATTTAAGGTTCTTTCAGAATTTGAACTTCTTTTTTTAAACAGTAGTCTCAAAAGCAACAAAAAACCTGTCAGCCTTTTTAATATTTAAAACAACAGCTTCTTGTAATTTACTAATAATGAACTTATAACTGAAATATTTCACCCTTGGGAATTATTACCTTTTCAATAATATTTTGTGTAAGACATAAGTTAAAACATTCATGCTTATGTATTTTTTTCCACCAATAATTTCTTACAGTCCCCTGAAAAGAAGTACACGATCTTATCAAGGGAGACAGAATCTGATATTTCTTAGAGCTGTATTTAAATCAGTCTATTAAATGCCTCCTGATAAAAGACAATCACTTTCTTAAAAACTCTGCCCAGAAAATACACAAAAGATCACTTTTAAAGATATAAAGTTAACAGAAACATTTTAAAACTCACATTTTAATTGAATACCATTATTCACTTTTTATTTATAACCTTACCTAGCGCAAGGACACTCAGTCCTATCACAGTATCTCTTCCTGCCAATATTCCACTCAGAGTTCGGTGAAAAACATCCATTTCATTAACCATACTTATTAAGACAGATGCATATTTGGAATAGCACTCAGGGTTTTGTGGAACACATCGATTAAATAACGGAAAAGATTTACTGGAAGGTTAAAAACAAAGATAGGAAAAAATATTAATTACTGGACAAACAGTTTTAATTCCTCAGAGATCCATTCCACCATTCACTTTTAAGCCCTCTGCAGAATCCTGCCAGCTTCCTCAACACCATTGAGCAGCCACAGTCAGCAAATCTGATCTGTAACCTGGCAGCATCCTTCCCACTCAGGAGGAGAACCGGCACATGGAGTCTGACACAAGAGGGCAGTAGACATGGGAATGGTCTGCTACAAATGGCAGTTGTAAGTTTCATCTGCAAAACAAACTCCTAGCAGCATTATGCCTGTATCACTCTACCAGATGGATGATCAGCCTGAGATTCAAGATCAGCCTGAGAGAAAAAATGAACTATTATCTCAATCACCATCAGCATCCAGCTCCTATTCCCATTCTGGTCCAGCTTCATTCGCTTTGCTCCCATGTATTTACGTAAAACCTAAACTCACGCTAACATAGCTGTAAGCTACGTTGTTGTAGATAATTCTAGACGACAAATATTTCACATTGTTTTTATGATACTTAAGCATTTTAAAAGCAACATCAAAACAATGTAAGGTACAATTAACACCAACAAATATTTACATAGGAAATTATTTGGCACTCCCAGCCAAGCTTCCTGAATGTATTTATTGTCCCACTTTGGCAATGCTGCACTACAACAGTCAAAGACAGATTCATACCTAAAAAGGAGAAGTTCATTCATCAACAGCTAAAAACTTATCTGACCAGCTCTGCTTCTACTACGAAATATGACTGCGCAAGATTAACAACTTTGCTGAGCTCCTTGCCAAACTGAAAAAAGCCTAAAAAGTTGAAGAAATAAGTAAAACGTGCCATATTTTTCCATCAGTTTACATGCTCACTGCATGTAATGTTTTTATGTCTCCTGCTCTCTTTTGTTTGCTTTTTTCCTCTGTTTTCTCTTGTGGAGAGCAGATGACTTTGCTCTGCAAGCACACAGATTCCACTTCTTTGCTGTATTTTCATGACAGAGTGGAATTTAAAATCATGGGTTTCGGGATTTCGACTCAACAATGCCAAATGCTAAAGACTGTGCCATCCACAGACCTGTGCTTCAAGCCAGCTGGCTAAGAAATAATTCTAATGGAAATTTCTGCGTTCAGGATAGTAAGCAAGGCCCAAGACCACAGTTCCTTTTCTTTGGCATTGAAGGAGAGAGCAAAAGTCTGTGCAGAAGATTATTTGCTCCTCATGTGGAGTGCTTTTCCCCTTGATTTGGAGAGGAAAAGTCTCTAAAGGATAGAGGAATGGAGGGAATGCAGTCCTCTGCAGGAAAAGACACTGTTGTGTTCATAGGCACACATGAGAATTCATAAGGATACATGTACAAAAATAAATACACGAAGCAAAACAATTCTGACTGTAAAGCACCAAGTTAAACACAGAAATGTGAGGAAGTAACAATCTTTCAGAAGCTGTTTGGACTCAAAGGTGTTGTACAGAGCCCAGGAATTCTTACCTTGGTGGAACTGGCAGTGTTGGACACAGCTCAGCTGCCTTTGGATTTAGTGTGTAACTGGAAATGTTCAGGTTGTAAACACAAAGATAAGAACCTAAGAAGGAAAATAAAGGTAACTTAACATTAGTTTAAGCTTTAGAGAAAATCACATTATCAATTAAGTTTTGTTTACGCTTCTGCTTCCGTACCTTAGCAGGCCATATTCACCCCTGATATTCCAGTGGGAAGTTAAATAACAAAGTACTTAATTGGGCAAATCTAAAGCAACCTCTGAGGAATCTTTCACCTTCTAGACTTAACCATAATTACCAATTGATCGTCCTGGATGGCAGGCGCGCTACTTGTTTCATAGCATGATACTCACCTCTAAACTCTTACTCATTAAGGTAATACAACAGAAAAGCCTACAATGACAGAAGCTGCAGCAGAACGAGATCTCTCATGATTCAGAAGAGAATACACAACTATCCAGAAACCTAACATTTTCTGGGCTCTACACTAAATACTGCCAGGTACTCTGCTAATAATGATCTCCTCCATCATATAATGATTCTGGGAAACAAAGACTGGACACATTTGAGCCATTCGAAATGCAAAACTGCCCTCTCCCTTGAGATAAACCTGCAAACAGTTTTAGCATGTAAATGAATTTCACTCAATTATATTCAGTTAGACTGTGAAAACATTACTTTAATATCACAGGCATTTACAGCTCTCTGTACTTACCAAATGATGGCAAAATACCCCAAAATAAAACTAAAGCAAATGTGGTCAATTTAAGTGGTAGTCCTTGCCAAATGAAACAACAAAACAAAAAAAGAATGGAATTCTGACCTCCAATAAAAATAGCCATTAATATTCATACAGTCTGCAGTTTATGCATACCCTATGGAATAAGAATTAGGCTACAGGTTATTTTACCTACGTGTTTGACATAAATGAACTGGAGCTGCCTCTTTTGCACAATAACTACTTCTGACATTGTAACCATCTTGAACACCAGAACAGAATAAAAAAAAAATAGGTGGAATAGCAAACTTTGGGACCTGAGACCTAAAGGGATAAAAACACTTGTATCTCTGGAATGAGTAATTCCACCATAGTTTCAATTAGACTTAAAAGAAGCAGTTGGACAAGTTTCTCAAATTGCATATGCACTCTTCACCTACTGGCACCCCCACCAAACTACACTAGTTCATTTGCAGCAGCCAGCTTTCTGCTGGATAATCTCAGCATTGTGCAGGAATTAATCAACAAAGTTCGAATTTGCGCAAGAGAGATATAACATTTCTAGAAACTATGGCTTTGAAATAAAGCAGAAACAAGACATTTTATTTACTGTTGCCATGGACTGCTCGGGAAATTAATGGTAAGAAATGACTCCCTAATGTAGCAAACATAAAAATAACAAAGTCAAAGCTGCTCAGCTGTTCTATAGATACACTAAGATATTCATATTCCCTGTTGCACACCATTATTCCTTGCAAAACTCTGGAGGTCTTCCAAAGAGTTGAGTTGCTCTTGTGGACAACTAGACACGCACAAGGAAACTGAACTGATTTTGAGGCTTTGCATTTCCAGGCTGCATGAATTCAGAAAGAACACATACCTAGAAAGAAAAAAAATCCTCTTTTCAAAAAACAAGATTTCCGTTCTTTATATGTTTAAATTCCGAGCCTTTCCATCTTTTTAAAGCGCTACAAAGCAAATAAAATTCTTCTTTCACATATAATGGAAAAATATGAAGTTGAAGTCAGAAGTTAAGAAGCATTTGAGAATATGCTATATTTTTACATTTAATTTTATGTTCTTAAATGGGATGAGAAGATGACAAAATGGGCGCCATTCTACAAGGACTAGCTTCCTTATGCACAAAGATTTGCCATATAGAACATCTACTCGTTTGGCCAAAATTCTATTTAAAATCTTATTCAAGAAGCCAGCATAAAGCATAATGACGTAGCACATTTTCAAATTCTACCTTAACTTTCCGGAGTCACTCACCAATTTGCACCATTCTCAGAACTCTTCTTTTTCCTTTCAATATAAGCATGTATATATACACGAGCGTATATGACTGACAATTAGAAGATATATATCTTATTAAGTTCCAAAACATTTGATTTATTTAGACATTAGCTGATGTACTTACTTTTTATTAGTCATGTCCTGTCCAGAAAGGGGTACTCCTTTTACAGGGGTGTTCTTCCTACCACATATGTTCCCAAAGCTGTCATATCCAAGCACAAGTCTTTCTGCAGCACCAGCCATCACAGCATAGCCAGTTATAAACATCTGTTAGAATATTTTTTAACGTGAAATCATGCTACAATAAGCTTTTCTTTTCAATTCAATAAACACTCATTTTAACCCACACATTTTTGTCTTGCGGATGCAAACAGTTAAATCTAAAATTCACCCCTCTGCACAAGGCCAGAGAAGTCATAACCCTACTGCTTCCTTAGAGCCTTCCCTCATCTATTGCTGGAAGAATATAAATGCAGCAGAGTATCACAGGAAAAGAAAGGAAAGATAGAAGTCCTGATTAAATTAATAGGAAAGCAATAGCAAGTACCTGTGCTAAATACTGCCCCTACTGAAGTTCACGCGTGTCCCAAGGCAAGGTCACTGAAATGGTTTTCACCTGCACTCCACTGCCTTCTCATTTTTCAGAGTACCCTTCAAGACACACCTGGGCAATACATCTGCTGAAACGTTAAGCCCTTGGATCTGCTAGTGAATTTAATCAGAGTTATATTCTAAACATATAAAGTAAAATTAAAAATTAGGTTACTTGAAATTTCATGAAGATGCATTAACACATGTGAAAACCTGGAGAGAGTCACACTGTGGGCTTAGGTGACACTACACTGATCTTTTAGATACTCTGCTGTTACATCGAAGAACCAGCAGATCAGCTTCCTGTAAACCCTAGGGGCATTTAAACACCTCTATTGCCCAAGCAGCAGCAACCCTCAAGTGAAAATAAGACACCTTGCCTAGGAATGCAGATTAAACTGTTCTAATGTACCCCCTTTCAACTGCCAAGAAGCAGTAATTCTTCTTCTGGGAAGTCGCTGAAGTATTGGGCATGACTTTACCCAAAGGCTTACTTACAGCACTCCAGCTATTGCTGAACTCAGTGATTCAATCATCTCCTCCATCCCATGGGGTGTAAACCGCATTTTACACACACCAAGGGCAACACACTAAGCTCCATGGCTACGCGCCAGCTGCTGGCAGCAGCAAGTCTCCTCTGTCCCACATTAACCACAACTAATTTGCTGAATATCAGCTGTGCTGGAGACAGTTGCACATATCAGACCCAGAGTAACTGACTTCTTAAAGGGTTTGGAACCTTTATTTGTTATTCTACTTTCAACACTTGTGACTAAAAATGGGATCTGGGCAAAAACTGAATCGCACATGCAAACATATAAGCACCTGCTTCCTTACTCTAGATGTAGTCTCATTATCACTTATATTTTTGCAGTCTACCTACATAAATAATATTTTTTAAAATTACAACTGCGTGGTAATGCCACCTCAACATGGAGATATTTGTAGAGACTTCACAGTTAAAGCTGACATACTACTTGTGTATGTAATATTTATTACAATAACAAAATACTTTCAGATCCAGTTTATTTACAATGCAAATATTTCTTAATAATTGAATTGTTCTCAGAAGAAAAAGGAGAAAAGAGCAGCCACTGTAACTCTACCTGAAATGTGCTTTCAGAAAAATTCTGGCATTCCTTCTAAAGATGGATGTTGCAGATCCTTCATCACTATTATGGCAAATACCATGTACCTCTGATTTTTTTTTAAGTGCAAAATGCTGGACGCGAGCCATAAATATTGTTAAGTAACTGATGGCTGTATGACTGCTGGACGGGTGTGTCTATACATGAGAGTGAGATGCAGTTCCACAGAGTTACTAATGTGGTTTCTATTTTTTCGCTATGTGAACAGATCAGTGTCACTAAAATTTTTTTTAATCTTCTAAAAATAAGATCAAACAAAAGAAAACAAATACATGCGTGCAACAAGCTATTTCACAGAAGCTGAGTAATAAAAACAATGAGGGGAAACAAACAAAAATCCTAAATCCTCACCGTTTGACAGGTTTAATGTTTGGCGTTCCCTCAAGATGGCATGTAAAAAAACCTGTCCTTTTCACAAAGTTAGCTTCAACTTATGCTGTGTTCAAAACGTGTATGCATTCTTCTGCATTAGCTTCACCAAGAGAGTTCTTAGGAACTCAATTGAAAATGAGTGTTTTCATGAGAATCCTGATTAGCCTCAGATATATCACGACAAAACTTACAAAAGACAATGCCTGTTCTCAAAAGCTTACACGCTGTTCTAAGCACAGGACAGAGTGATTTGGTACAACATCAGACAGACGTGTCGCAAGATAACAAGACTACGATGAATGAGTTAAGTAGAAATAAGAGCTCAATCAGAGCCTGGACTAATTTATAATAAAGCAAACTCTAAATATCCCAGCCTGTGTGTACAAGGCATGTAAAGCCTATGGTCAGAACTTAACAACAGGCACAGCACTAAAGCCGTGCTGCCACAGAGGCCCATTCTGTCCCAGTGCAACCCAGTGTCCAGGACCACTTCAGTGCGGGTTTAGCACAGAGTTGTGCACAGCCCCAGTGACTTCGGTCTGGTTTTTCTTTCAGAAAAAAAAAAAAAGCACGCTTACCAACCCAGCCCAGAAAAGAAAGAAGAGGAGTAGCCAGAGGGTGTCTGTGCACTGTCTGTAAATGACGGGTCTCCACTCCCGCAGCTCGGAAACACCATCTCCGGAATCCTAAAACGAAACAAAGAAAGAAAAGCGAAAAAAACCCAAACTTCCTGTGAACTTGAAACCGAGTCTGAGGTTTCTGACGGGGCACAACCTTGCGCAGGAAACGCCGACCACCTGGTCGCGCTCTGCCCGCAACAGCCGAGCGGCTCGGCCGTGGGGTGAGGGGAACTCCCCCCCGCGGGGCCGGACAGTGCCCCCCCGACCGCACCCCCGCTGCCCGGGCACCGCGCCGGTCCCGCTCACCTGCTGCCGCCCCCCGCGCCGCTCCATGCTCCCAGCGGGCGGCTGCGCGGGCGCGGCGAGGCGAGGCGAGGCGAGGACAGCAGCGCTCGCCGGGGAGAGCGGCGCGGGCACCGCCGGGAGCTCCTCCTGCCGCCGCGGCCGGGCACTGCCAGCCCGCCCCGAGCGCTCCGCCCGGGCCGCCGCGGGGCGAGAGGAATCACCCAACCGCGGAATGGACCGAGCTGGAAGGGACCCACAGGGATCACCCAGTGCAACTCCTATCCCTGCACAGGACGACCCCAGCATTCACCGTGTGTCTGAGGGCACTGTACAAATGCTTATGGAATATTGTCAGGCTTGGTGCCGTGACTGCTTCCCTAGGGAGCTGTTGCAGTGCACAACCCTCTGGGAGAAGAACCTTTTCCTTTTAATTGTAAACTTTGAGTCTGGCCCGTTCAGGCGAGGAAACAGTGGTTGTAACCAGGCTTTGGAACCAGCTCTGCTGAATTTGTAAGTCACCCGCCCTACAGTGTGCAGCTGGGTCCTGCGGGACTGACCTAACCTTAGCCGAGATCTTTGGAAGGGTTATTTGTCACTGGAACGGCTGTCCAGGGAGGGGGTTGAGTCACTGTCCCTGAAGGTGTTTGAAAGACAGGGATATGGTTTAGTAGTGGACAGGTATGGTTGGACTCGATGACCTCAAAGATCTTTTCCAACCAAGCGATTCGATGATTCTAACCCTCCCCTGGCACACCTTCCTGCCATTCCCTCAGGTCCAATCACTGGTCACCAGAGAGAAGAGATCAGCACCTGCTACTCCTGCTTCCCTTGTGAGGAAGCAGTAAACTGCTATGAGGTCCCCCCTCTGTCTCCTCCAGGCTGAACAGACCAAGTGACTTCAGCCACTCCTCATACGATTTCCCCTCTAAACCCTTCACCAGCTTCGTGGCCTCCTCTGGTCATTCTCCACTAGCTTTAGATCCTTTTTATAAAGGGAGAGGAAGGGAGTGAGCCAGCCGGCCCTTCAAAGCCACGAGTTGGCAGGTGGGAGGCTTATTTTAAATTTATTTATTAGTTTATTTATGGAAATAATTCTTTATTGGTTTATTGATTTATTTATTATGGGAAATATATTATCATCTTAGAATCATAGAATCATAGAATGGTTTGCGTTGGAAGGGACTTTGAAGTCCATCTAGTTCCAGTCCTCTGCCATGGACAGGAACATTTCCCACCAGACCATACTGCTCAAGAACTCATCCAACCTGGCCTTGAACACTTCCATGGAGGGGGCATCCACAGCTTCCTTGGGCAGCTTGTGACAGTGTCTCACCACCCTCAGCGTGAAGAATTTCTTCCTAATGTCTAATCTAAATCTTTTCCCTTCCAATTTAATCCATTCCTCCTTGTCCTACCACTGCTTGCCCTTGTAAAATGTCCCTCCCCAGCTTTCCTGTAGCCCCTTCAGGTACTGGAAGGCCACTATGAGGTCTCCCTGAAGCCTTCTCTTCTCCAGGTTGAACAACCCCAACTCTCTCAGCCTGTTCTCATAGCAGAGGCACTCCAGCCCTCTGATCATCTTCATAGCCCTCCTCTAGACCACTTCCAACAGTTCCATATGCTTTTTATGTTGGGGATATTTATTTCTTAGTTTATTTATGGGAATAACTGTGGATTTGTGATTGCTGGCACAAAATGTGTGCTTTCATTGTGCAAAGCCAACTGATGCTGATACCCTTTAGGCTATTCTGGCTGCATTATCAATGTGCAGTCACTCACAGACACTTTTCAGCCTTTTTTCTTGCTTGTTTTTCTGTTTGTTTGTTGTTTGTACAGTTACATTATGCTGACTATGATCATCTCTCAATGATCATGTGAATTTTGCATACATGGGAATAACCACACTGAGTTAGATCAATGCTTGTAACTGGAACGACCATTGAACACAGAAATTTGCCATCACTTTCAATAATGTGTTTGTTCAGTGCTGTCCCTGTTTTCTTTTTTTTTCACATGTGCACTAAGTCCAGCTAGATAATGTAGAGAAAATTAATGTTAAAAATTGCAAACATATTAGAAGTATGGTTTTGTTCCCTTCCTGACTGTCATTGGGAAAGTTGTCCTATTTAAGAAATAATACAGCATCTGCAGCTGCAATAAAAATTAATTTAATTGAAGCTAGTTTGGAAAGCTGTTTAAGAATCGGTCCGTCTTGTACACGAGATAGTGCATTAGGCTGGGTTTGCTTAGAAAAAAAAGAACTTATTCCAGTTCTCATGTGAAAATGCAGATTGAAACTTGCATAGACAGAAGTAAATTGTTAATATCAGAAACTGGATTTTTTTTTTTGTTTAAAGGATGAATCTCTGCCCCAGGGAATTTCAGAGTCCTTCTAAGCTAACTGTAAATAAACACATTTTTCAAAAAACTCAACATGTGCAGAGTTCCTATAATTGACTTTTTAGCTGATTTAACAGAGCTCGGTACAATTATTTAAATTTACACTCCACCACCCCTACCCCCAGTCGTTCTGAGAAAAAATGGCAGGAAATATTTCTAAAAACTCTGTCTTACAAAGGATTTATTAAACCATTTAGTTTCCAGTTAACTCACAGTTCTTGTCTTTATCAGCATTGTGCCTTTTAATGGTAATGTTTCATCAGTTTGTAGAAAGTTTTCATACTTTATGTGAATTAGAATAAAATTCTAAGATTTAATACACGTTGTAAAAATAATTTGTGTTTCTGGAACCTAAATAGCAAAAAAACCCTTTCCTTCACCTTGTGCTATTGCACTTCAAATGTATGCAAAAACGTCATTTTCCCTTTAAAGACAAATGAGAAATTTCATGTCAAACCTTTTTCCATAAGAGAAATTGCTATTTTACCAAGAAAAATAACCAAATAATAACCAAAATTATTAATAACTTCTTGACACACAGAGTAACCTCATTATCTGATTAAGAAAAATAATTCTGAAAGAACAATGCCAATGATGAAAGCTGACACTAGAATTTGATGGCTTGCTGTCATCACATGCTAATATTAGTTATCATTGCTGATCTGGGCCTTTTTGAATGATTCTATTTAGGCTTTGTGTTACTTTCTTATTGTGAATAAATGAAAACAGCAAGTGGAACAAATATTTTTAATAAGATCCAGATTCTAAACAACTGAAGTTCATGGAAAAACACTGGAATTGGGAGTCAGGCCTGGTTTTACTGAGCAATATCAATCGCTGCATTCCTTCAGTTAGCCTAGGAAAAGTTATCTTACACTTGCTAGAAAATAACTCAGGATTAGAACAGAATATTTTTAAAAATTGTAAATTAAATATTTTCATCGATTGTAGTATTTTTTTTTCTCAATTCCAGAGGGGATCCAATGAAACATTTCTCTTTAGTAAGAGATGTGCGAGTCTCTCATCAGTCACCAGGTGGTGCTCTGCGTTTGGGATTGGTGGGAAGAGGCTTGTGCTGAGCTTTGCCAGGAATCACCAATGAGGATTCGTGCTACAGTTTCAAGGAAATACCACGAAGCAGGGCTCAGATCGCATGAAGGATTTAAACATCCACATCCAAAATGTAATACGGAAAACACTTGCCCAAATTGCCAATATCGATTTTAAACTTTCTGTCTTACTCACAGGAAGGAACCTGGTTCTGCAGCTGCGTAGTTCCAAGCACTCATAGGGGAGTAGGGATTTATAGAATTTACATTTTGTAGGGTTAATTCAGTTTAACCTAAACCAGAAATGAGATTAAAAAAGAGTCCTTGCAAAAGACTATTGGATTACAGAACCGTTCCTTTTATGAGAGCACTAATGTCTTGGTCAGAGAGGTGTACACTGGCCTGTGCTTGCTCACTCTGGTGAGAAGCCCAGGTTTGAGCTTTTGGTCTCGATCCTTTGGTCTACAAGCACCAGGTGCTGACATTATAATGTGCTTCATCTAAGTCTTGTATCCAATTACAGCCACTTTCCTGAGAGATTAGTATGATTATTCACTCATGAGTCTGCACTGTTCTCTCTTGTATGTAATGTTTCTTGTAAAGGCAAAAAAATACTTAAACTCCTGGAATACCCAGGAACTTACATTGATTTAATTCTGAATTAAGACAGCAACCATTCAGTGTGCTTAGTGTGCTGTGGTGGGGCAACCATGGGAAGGGAGACTAAAATTTACGTTTTCAAGAGTACTTGTAATTTTTAAGAGGTTTTTTTACAAGTTGCCCATCTTACATGTCTGTCAGCACCAGCAACAGAAATACTGCAGCAGTGAAAACTCATGGGCTTTTTTCTCTGGTTTCAATTCTTTGTTTCGCACAAAGTCACTCAAAATATATAGAAGAAAACCAGGCACAAACTCAAGTTTCCTGACTCCAAGCCTCTGCTTTAATCACAAAGTTCTTGTTGTTTCTTATGAGTGTGTTGTTTACTCACGGAAAGTGAATCCTGGTGTGGCCTGCACTTAAGGCTCGACTTTCTTACTAAGAAACTTACCTGGTTAAAACTGGGGCAGGAATGTGGGTTGGGAGAGGAAGGTCTTAAATGAAAGCATGACAGTGCCTCACTAGACGGGTTAAGTGAGATGACTACCCCTATCCGTATCAACTTCTGGGTCAGACAATGAACAGAGATCAATTACTTTAATAGCAGGACACAGCAACTGAGAAAGTCAACCTAAAAGCAAACATTTTCTGCCTAATTAGAGAAGGTGCAGCTGAGCATAATTTCCATTACTCTCAAATGATCTTACTTATGTACAGTAGCTTAGCAAGTAGGCAGTGTTCTCCATGTGTAGCAATGTTACTTGAATATCCTGAACTGAAACACCCACAGACTGAATGTAATGCCACCTATTATGTTCAAGCTGCTAGTCAGGTTTTCCGACAATTTCCACTTTAGGACCTGGTATTTATGGTCTTGCTTCACTTGAACCATTCAGCCTGAAATTTCTCATGGCAGGTGCAAGAGTTTTGGACAACTTCAGCACAAATAATTCAGTCATTTCTAAGAATGAAATTAAAGAATCAGACATTATGATACCTCCTTTTTGGGTAGTAGTAAAGACATTCTTATATGTGATTTGGATCTGAGATTTTTAATGTACAAGGAGAAAGAAGTGCTTTCTGCTTTTTCTCATCTCTGAGAGACTTTGTCCACATTTGGCCTGATCACTTTGATAAATCACATTGAATACTCAGTCAACCTGCTGAGCTTCAATAGCTAAGGAATCTGAAGACCTCGTCTGCATGGTGCACTCCTGAGCCTGCCTGAGACAGTTCAGACTACCCTGAAACACGCTTCTGTCCTCTAGCCGCTTGCTTTCACTGTTCTGCCTGTGCCTCAGTGATTGTCCTGGTGGTGACCAGGAACAAGGGACAAAAAAAGGATCCTGAGATGGATGTAAAGAAAAGCAAAAGGAGAAATGGCTATTGCTGTTAAACAGCCTCTTGGAATAAGGAATACCTTGGTTAATACAGGAAGCAGGGCTTAGGTACTCTCTGAGAATGATCAGAGGATTCATAAAGGTCAGTGTCAGGAAGGGTCATTAAATCATTTAACTTAATGCTTTACACCGTGGGCCTTTGTGCCATTGAGCCACAGTAACTGTGATTGATTGACTGAAAGCCAGGACTGGCTCAGCAAAGATGAAAGAAACAGACATCTTGAAGGAAAATGGAGGACTATGACAGCAGGAGAATGGTAGCTGGAGAGAGGAGGAGGACAGAGGACTGGCTAGTGAGGGACAGCGTGGAGGATCGGAGGGAAGGGTAGGACTGAATGTTAATAAGTCTGAGAGCTAGGAGGAGATGGCTGTAAAAGGGAGGTGAAAACTGAATAAAGAAGGAATTGGAGAGCTAAGGGAAGGTAGAATTGCTGTAGGGAGGTATATGACTGGCCAGGGAAGAGGAAGGTAGATCAGAGAAGCATGAAAGCTATGGAGGGATTAAACAAACAATAGTGCAACTCCTGAAGGTACATAAAAGATTAAGACTGTGGGGAATGAGTAAAGGAATCTGGGTCTGCTACCACTCCCTTTCACAGCCAGAGTATCACCTTTCCTCTGCTTCAGCAAATGTCCACAGTGCTGACTTGGAAGTGGCTTGTCACACTCTGGACTGACTAAACACTCAAAGCATCCTACGAAGTTTCTGATCAACCTGCAACTGCAGCCAATTACTCCTCCGGATCTGCTGGCAAATATCTGTCCCACGTATCTAGGAAATCCAATCCATTTGATGACTTGAGTTATTCTCTCTAAGATGCTCCACACTAGCTTTTTTGTTTGATCATCTAGAAAATCTCACCTGATAATATGTTTACAGCTGGAAAGTTTACTCTGGAATCCATGTAATCATGAAAATGCACAAAAGACAAAACAAACTATTTTTTCTAGTAATTTGATGATTTTTGAGATGTTCTGCTTCTCAGACTTAAAAAATCACTTGAATTTAACAAGTTAATAAACAATTCGTAATGCACTTATTTCCATCTTCCAATGAGCATTAGTCCCACCTTCTTCTGAATATCCCCAATGCACTGAGGAGCTCTATTTTTATATCAGAATATTGATCATTGAGTAAATAATCCAGGCATCTAGAAGAATAGAATATGCACATCTTACAGCCCAGCTACATAGCTTTTGTTTACTACTGCGAACAACCATCTCTCCTGTGATTTACCAACCATATGAATCATTCAAGGAAGGAATATAATGCCACAAAGTTAATTTGTTCCACTTTCCACACGAGCAATCAGAGATCTGCACAAAGAGCCCTTTCATCCCTGTCAACACACAAGCTAGAGTACAGTCTGACCCTCGGAAGTTGTTTTGAGTGTGTTTGCTGAGCTGAATCTGATAATAAAGTATAGAGCTGACTCATTTCAAGGTTTTAGAAGAGAGCAAGAGGATCACTGTTTCAGGATTATGTGGTACTTCATATACCAACCCAGACAAGAAACAGCAATAGAGCTGTAGCTTTGTGGGATGTCAGCATTACAGTGTGCTTACTCAGTGTTCTGACTGTTAATGTCCCTCTCCAACCAAAGAGGAGGCCAGTACATCTAAGCGCACCAACACAGAGAACAGAGGAGTAATTGTATTGCTCTTCACAAGACACACATACCACCCCTAACCTCCCTCCCCCCCCGTATCCCCCCACCCCCCAAATGCCAGGGAAGGGAATGGCTTAAATTTCAGGGGAATTGAAAAGTGAAAGATGTGGATTTGTAAAGGTTGGAAAAGGGTGGCTTGTTCCATAAATAATATAAATTGAAGGAAGAATGGAAGGCATTCCTTAGAGCAGTGAAGATAACAGAATAATCTAGGATAAACCCAAATCAAACTTCCTGCGAAACACATCAAGCTGGACCACATGGAGTCTGTAGAAATATCTGTGACCTACACAGCCAGGCCTAGTTCTGAATGAAAGGGGTGAGAGGTTTCCATTAATTGGGTGGAGACCAGGGCAGTGTGGTTTTCATCAACACTGAGATAAGGAACAGATTCATTACAAGGACCAGAGGGAAGTCTTTTTTGCCAGCACAAGATCCTTCATTGATAGTTTGGTTCTTGTAAGGACAATTTATATTAATGAATTCAGCTACTGAACGTTTGCCAATGGAAAGTAATCAGCTCGAATCCAGACAGTCAGCTTGGGCTGGAGGCTTGACCTGAGGCCCTCTCAGAAGTGCTGCGCTGCAGAAGATGCCGCTGCTGCTGCCACACGTTTCCCACACGATGTCACTCTCAGGCTGTTTTGTTAGCCCGAGTCTTTGCCTACAGCAGAAGGATTATCAACTCCGGATGGGAACCCCACATGCAGAGCACCACTTTGTTTACAGGATCTTCTAAGTGCACTTTTTTTGTGGCTTTTAGTTTTGGACTTTCTGGGCATTGCTTTTCACTGGTTCCTCTGGTGACCACATGACCAATTTAATGGATTTATTATGTCTAGACGTTTGTTGTATGGAGGTTTAAAAGCATATACAACACTATATGTATTTTATAGATGTCTTTTTGAAACAAGACCTGCTACTCTATAGTGAGGCTGGGACAGCAGCATAGATTTTCCTGTTTTTTCTTATCAAGAATAACACAGAGAACGCATTAGACCATCTAGTCTATTCAGACCTCATGTTTCCAACCACAACCTCAAGTTATTAGGCTATTTGCAGAGTTCATTTGATTATTATTGCGACTACGACACTTAAGAATAATGATTACTTTTACCCAGGAGTTCCAGGATAGGGCTCTTCATGTTTACTAATGTGTTCTGCATCATTTTATAAAACTGGAAAAGTTCCGAAGTTCCACTGTGATACACATTAAAAAGATTCAAATACATGGCATCTTCATTGCTTGAAAAAAGAATACTGAACATCCTGCTTTGGTCAGCCTGTTAATAGCAAGAGGAAAGGTGACTATCTGTTTGTTTAGTGTGAATAAGCTTCCCTGCCAAAGAATCAACAATCTGCTCTATAAACACCAATGTCTGAACAGCAATTTAAGAACTCTGTATGTGGCTACTCATGTTGAGTCAGGTAATGGCCCACAAGGTGTCTGTTATTTATCTGACCTATTCTTTATACTGCCTTTGGTATACCTTCATATTTTAAGAGACCTCATAGATTGCCTGCTCAATTAAAGTTTCACAATTATTCATGAGAAGAAAATCAACAGTAAGTGGAATGCAGACGTGGAACCAGCACTCAGCGGCAGTGTTACAGAGTATGTGATGGCATGAGTTACGTAAATAGTTAATTCATCTTCATTAAAGTTATACTGAATCAGCACCAAGGCCACATATGAGAAACTCTCTCAGATGAGTAGGTCTAACTCATACGACTTGTATAGTCATCCTCACAGACACAGCTATTTACAGGATGAGAATCCAATAACTGGAATATTTGCAAAGAACACTAGTCCAGTTCTGCAAACCCTAATTAAATGTTGAATAGCTAGAGAAATAATTCCAACTCTGTTAAGAATTTCTGGGATCCAATATAATACACTACTGTTTCATAGAGAGGAACCCTGGCATCTAAAGTCTTTTTCACGACATTTTAATTTTCCCTGTTATCCAAAAGATATAGAATATTGTTACATGTTACATATCAGACTCTCTGGTAAGATCTTATCTTGCACCTATGCATGAAGTTTAGCTAGCTGGAGCAGCTGGTTTATAGAAACAGAAGCCTTACAGCTCCAAGTCATTGTCCAGCCCTATTCTGTTTCAGGGCTCCATCCATTTACCTCCCAGTACCTCAATATATGTTTTCATACAATTTTTAATCACTTTTCATTAATGTTTCCATTGATCGTTTAAAGTGGAAGAAGAAAATATTTTTCTATTAAGACCACTAAAGTTAATTTTGTTCCAGTTCTAAGATTAGATTTAAGAACTGCATTCATCTGAGACTTCTTTTCATGTAATAACACTGCTTCTGTAATAACAACTCATTTCTTTCTTGTTACAGAATCCTAAGCAATAAGCAATGGTATTTTGTAAAAGGTTTTGTGGTGCTAGGTAAAATGAGATACAGTATTACTCCTGTAGTAGACATTAGGACCTTTGTAAAGAAAAATGTGCATAAATGTCTAGATATTGATGCAGTATTGCTTTATTTTAATCTTTGCACATAAACCAAGGAGTGTTACTTATCTGTTGTGATTAAACAACAGAACAACAGTATTCCTAGTCCACCACATTATTGGTAAAGTTATGGGATAGCTACTGGACTTTGATAACATTCATGCAATAAAAAAGAGTTATTCTATTAGCTGTTCCTACGAGAGCTACATTTTCCCTGTGTATCATTACAGTGGAGTAAAGTATTAGGTAATGTATAATACAGAAACACTTGATGGAAGGTTAAAATATCTTTTTTCAGCAGCTATTTGAGGAAACAAAATTTTGCAGCAATCATTGCGTGCTTAATAATGGAAAGATATTTTGAAAAGAGGATGTTGACCCTCTTTCTAGTGACTAAAATTTGAAGCAGTCTGAGCAATGGCAGTATAATAGTTTCCTGTTCACGTAACATGTTTGCACAATATAAATTTGCTGATAATGCTAACTAATACAGTCTATAACACCCAAAGGATGTGCATGTATCTGGGAATTCCCATGGTCCTTCCTGTCTACCCGTAAAGGGTATTTGTAGGAATAAAACGAAACTAACATCTATGGGCTAATCATGCAAGCTCTTATTCATACAGTTTATCGCTCTCCACCCTGTTGACCTGTGAAATTTACACTTCAAATCTCCGTATTTGAATAGTCAATTATGTAGCTAGTAGTAACCCAGCTTTCTGCCAACATTTGGCTCTGAAAATAAATAACATGCCATAACAAAAATTATTTAAAAAATTTGATACTGTTTTGTGCATATAGCCGCTCTAGGAGAGTTAGAGGCAAAAGGTGATCCTGTTTCTGGCTTTTCTTTGACCCTGTAGGTCAGGTAGTGCTCAAGCTGCTATTGCTGAAAGCAGAGTATTTTGGAACACACCAGGACATACCAGCAACTTGCGCTCGTGATTATTTGTTTCTAATAATGTGCTTGCTCATTCTTGCAGGAAAAAAACGCATATAATTGAGGTTATATGTAGAATGTAGATATCCGGCCTTCAGACAGATTGGCTCCCTTTTTCTGTGTCTGCCTTACTGCCATCGAGCAGGTTTCTTCACCTCTCCATGCCTCAGTTCTGCCTGTTGCTTTGTAGACTGAGAGAAGCTGTGTTTATCTACTCTTATAAAGCACTCTCAGATCTACAAAAAAGCAAGCTATCTTTGTCACAAACAGCTTTGTTCATTATTTTAATTTTATTTTGATTTGCTATGGACCATACTCAGTGTAAGGAGAAAAATATGCATATTGCATGTGTGTTATGAATTTGATAATACTCATAACAAGATTGTTGAAGATCTAAAAATAGTGGCCAGTGTACATCAGTTCCCCTGTTTCGAGCTGATTTATTTAAAAAATTCAAATACTTAATTTTGTACTAAGAAAATAGGCAAATCCCCCAAATATATTTATTTTAGATAATGTAATCTGAATAAAAACATTCAACTGTGATATTTTTCTCCCAGGAAAGAGCCATCTGGAAAGCAACTTCAGCATTCACATCAGTGGGAGTCACATCTGGAGCCAAATTTCCTTGAATTTTTTTGTTAAAACTGATAGTTTTGTATGCCATCTCTCCACAGAACAATGTGATTTCCATTCTCAGTAAGACACAGTCCCAGAGAAGTATACATTGTATGTGTATCTGATGCTTTGAAAGGGACAATAGCTATAATCCAAAGAATTCTACCATGTGTGGTCTGTATTACTTATCATTCTTCTCCTAAGAGGGTTATGAAACAAATGCTGGGGTCCAAAGTAGATAGTGTTTCAGCATTGTTTAACAACGCATGTCATGGATGCAGCCTGCTAAATGGCACCTCATCAGATCCGTGGGAAGTAGCTTCAAGGTTTTTTATGCATATTAACAAGCTGTACTCTGTGTTTGCATCCTTCTTACTGTGGAATGCCCTAAAACCTTTATTTTACATGAAAAGCATGAAGATACTTATTTTCCAGACATGATAAACTGCCAGTGTGGACAAGGCAGTGTGTTTCTTTGTACTTTATTTTTAAAGCTCTTCTGTTAATATGTTTGTAAATCAAGCCACTAGTCATGTATTTCGTGTTGCAGCTTGCTTTCCAGGCATTTCCATAAGAACACAATGCTGGTACTTTAGTGTTCTAGAACACTTCAGATTTCTGAAAGTATGTGTAATTTTGATAACTGGAAGGAAGTTCCTTATTGCTCATACTCATGTTTCTCGCAAGTTTTTATGATTTAGAAATCCTCATGTGCAGATCTCACTTCCTTCCCTCTAGTAATCAGTGAAGTAGCTTTTTAATACCGCCTGAAGAATTTTATTTTTCATGCAGTTGTCCATTCCTCTTTAGATAAACTTAATATATGCCATGCGGAAAACAGTGCTAGAGGTAATACAGAAAATTTTGTAGGATATAGAAAACAAAAGAACTGATGTCTCAAAAGCTTCTGCAACAGAAAAGTTAAGGAGAGCGAGCGGAGAGATGTGCCTCAGGACAATGATCTTAAGTGCTTGGGTCATCAAGGAGGAAACAGGCATTCCAAGTGTAGATAGCAAACTTTCTCAAACAATCTCTTTCTCTTTTTTCTATATTCTTACTTATAACATGATTTCATTCCTGAATGAATTCAGGAGTCTCATGATCTTCACTTCTAGTTATTATTTCAATGGCAAAACATAGAAACAGACTAAATCCTGTCTGTCTACTCAGAGTAAAATATTAAACAAAAGAACAGGGACAAAACCAAAAGCAGGCATTCAATATGATTCTCATGTCATGTGATAAAGGGATGATAAAGGGAAAAGTAAGATGTAAAAGAAGATACACGGGTTGTTGGCCATCCAGCCAGTTCTCAATCCATTTCACTGCCCAGTTATTTAAACCGTACTTCCTAGGCTTACCTGTGAGGATGTTCTGGGAGACAGTGTCAGAAGCCTTGCTGAAGTCAAGGCAAACAACGTTTTCCTCCAAAATGAAGCCAATTGAATAATAATTTCTTTGACTGATTCAGTCTTTTCTTCTGTTCATTAAATATCAGTGGTTTTTTATCTTGACTTATTCAATCAGTATCTTTTTTTTCTTTTTTTCTTGCTTTGTTGATAATCAATTCTAAACTCAAGTTGTCTGTTCAACCGTGACTTGCTGAACAAAAGCATGTGTTACTGTTCATTTTTGATTAGAAGAGTCCGAAAACTTTTATGGAACAAATACTGAACATTTTCATAATAGACATTCTGCACTGGTAAACTGAAATTGTCAGGTGTTCTTGCATATAAAATAGATGCAAATATGAACAAGATAAATTGATTAATTTATATTCTCAGGTTGCTGATAATAAAAAGCATATGCATTATTTGCCCTTTGCTTTTAAAAATCTCATTAGTATAGGGCTAGGAGGGCAAATTAGTATGTAATTTTCAATGTTCTACATATAGTTAGTATCGCTGAGGAGGTAATTGAATTGTCTCTTTAGACAGTGATCACAAAATAATATCAGAGTCTGTTAAATAAAAATATATTAACAGTTAAAAACACACAGTTAAATAAACAATAGTGAAAACTATATTAAAACTAATCATTGATGCCTAACCCACTTGCCAGCATCTTTTCCAGGGATATACATGCCTGTTTACAAGTATGCCTTGACCATACATTTAACATTGAAAGTGATGGTATGTTGAGGATACAGGTGGCCAAATACTTACAGTTTCAGAGTATTCCTGAAATCCAGCCTAGCAAACCAGTTGGTAACCTCAGGTACGCACTATGTGGCCATGTTTACCTTGCATTATTCTCCTAACTGAAAAGCAAATTGTCAGGTCACAAAACTGTGACTTTCAGTAGAATATGAGCAGCTCAAATAGCAGTAACTAGGGGTGGATGTATGAGCAGACAATGGACAGATGAGCAGACAATGGACAGATGAGCAGACAATGCAAAACTGTGCTTTGATTCATAGAAATGAGTAGGCTAGGCACAATGAGAGATGGGCAGATTCATTAGTTTGTTTCATTCTTCTGAAAAGGAAACAATATAGGGAGGCCAGGAAATAGAATATGCAACAATATTTTTTTGTTTCTAATATAATCCTTTTGTGTTTTACTTCCTTTTTTTTAGCCTGTTACACCAAATCTGGAAAAGAGAAAACAAATGAAAAGTAGATAAAGGAAAAATGGGTGCTAGAGACTGACTCATCTCTATTCACAGCCCCATCGATGAGGTTAGCATGATTCAGGTGGTCTAAATTGAAGTAGCCCTGCTGTTACAGCCTGTGGACAGACAGAAAATGTCTCTGGAACAACCAGGCTGGAATTTTACAAGAGTTACAATTGACTGAAACCAGCTGTAATAAGAGAAGTGGACAAATATTCTCAGTAAATCCCAATAAAAATAAACCTCGTGTGTATGCCTGTAGTTCAAGTTGAACTCTAGGCTGGCAGTAATCAGCCAGTTACTCAGGGACACTGCAAGTCAACGAGTCATCAGAAATATGCAAAATGACTGCAAAAAGATTATTTCTCTGTCCATCACATACATGCACAACATTGCACACAGTTGGCAGAGTTGTGTCAATGCGTCCTAGCAAATATAGTGTCCGCAGCTCCCACAGGCCCAAAAGTCCCATTAGGTCTATTTTCTCTGTATTTTTCATTAAGATGTGTAGACAGCAAAGCTCTAATACTGTGCTTACACAAACAGTAAGTACATTACTTGTTTATCTTCCCTTGAACTACCAAATAATAGTGGGTTAGATAATGGCTTTTCCTCAATGCAGCCAAGCAACCACCTTACCAGTAAAGACTGCAATCACAGATCTAGATTAAATTCTGTGCTCATCCGTGCAGTGATGGGTCACAGTACAAAGATAAGTGCTTTCCCTGCTGCAAAGGTCCTTCTGAAAGGGCCCCTAGAATATATTACAGGTCTTGACTTTACCACTCTGTAAGGAAGCAGATAACCATTCCTCATGCTCCATCTCTCCTAAGCCATAGCGCTTTGAAAATGTAGGGTCGGTCCAAAGTCGAGTAATCTTTGATACTCTAACTGAACATACATTTCACAAACTGTAGGAAGTTAATTTGCCATGCTACTTGTTCTGCTCTAAGGCTTTAAGAGGATGCCAAAATGGTCAGGCAGGAGCAAGCCCTGCATATTGAAGACAGACATATAATATGGTCCATGTCTGGTATCAATGATGTCAAAGAAATCAATGAGGCAAAAATCTTAATTGGTGGAATGGTCCCTTCCTTCTTACCAGAAAGCCAGCACTTTCTCTAAAGTTTATTCTGGACCAGATTTTACTGAGGTGATGTGATCAGGTTTTTGGCGCTTGCCTAGGATATCTGTTTGATAGCCAAAATATTGTTCTGTCATTATCCTGCAGGTTATTCGTGGTCCCTAGAATTACCCTAATATTTTTTTCTTTCCCATTCTATTGTTTACTGTCATGATGCTATTCCATTCCCAGAATTATCAGTAATCATCTTACCCCCTCAGTCAATTGTTGGTTGACTTATGAAACAGTAAAAATGTCTAAAGTGAATTGGGTTGAAAGACTGTAAATAATGCATTAAGGAATTATGCAGCATCTTCAAGGCTTTTAAAAATAACAAAAATGTTTACTTAACAATCATCTCTAAAATATATTCTTTAGGAAACAGCTGCTCCAAACAGCCTTTCCTGTTCATAGCTTAAAATTAAAACAAAACAAAGTAAACCCATAAAACTGTAAACAAGACATGTCATTAACTCTCCTTCATTTATACTATACAGAGTCCAGCCTTGTTTAATTTAATGCAAATGTTTATTCTGCTGGAAAAATCATGACTGCAAAAAATAACAACTTGATGGATGACAATTAGCAGTAAACACCAAAATGTTTATATTATATTATGTACTTAGCCCTTAAAAAGTCATAACAAAACCGAGTAATTACCTTGACTAACTTAACCAGACTTAGAAGATGTCTAGATGGAAGAGGTGGAGCAGTGCAAAAGAAATCATAACAAACATAAGATGTGGTCTCTTTTCAGACATACACTAAGGATGATCACAATCATCTGCTTTCCCATTAGCAGGACATCCTTATCTGAACACGCGATGAGAAGTGAGGCTTGAGAGGCCTTATACAAGTAATCTTGGCTTCTGAAAAATTGTATTCCTCTAGCAAGGAGAAAAACATATTTCCAAACTAACAAGACGTTTTTATAAGTCTGTCCCTATGGTACTTGGCTCACTGCAGACACTGCAGAAGACTCAATGCCAAATTCATCCCTGGTATCAGAGACAGTGCTATTACCTGTAGGATGTGACTGATGAAACTTGCAAAGGATGATCCCCTTTGACATAGTGGTGTGATGCCTTTTAAGAAATACAGTTTTACTAGACAATGCAGAAAATGGGGACATGAAACTGCTCAAACACCATCTCTCTGAAGACACTGAAGAAAATATTCATTCTGAATTGACTTGAAATGTAAGCAAATGGATATTAAATATTTTGATTCATGAATATTTCAATGCGTTTTTTTTCTGTCTGAAGAAAACAAAATATGGCACACTTTATCATTGTGAAACTTATTTTTCAGAACTCTATGAGAATGTCAATATTTCACTTCTGATGGAAACATAGGTATTAATGATGGCATTTCCATTCTGAGTTTTGCATTACCAGGTGAATTGACATGGATCAACTTTGTTTTAGTGACTGAAGCTGAAGTACTTAAATATTTATTAAATACTTCTATTAATATGAAAACCATCTCAATGCACTATTAAAAAACTGTAATTGAAAATTTCACACAAGATACATTTCTGTAAAATAAAAATATATTATTTACTCTCTCTCAAAATCTGTATAGTCTGAAACTTAACTAAACCTCCTTTGTCAAATGAGTCTCTAATTATTTTGAAAGAATTGAGGACTTGCATTAAAGATTTCTTTAACTGTAGCTACTCATTAGGAAGGATCCAGACACCACTGGAACTCCATTTCAGACCGTAATGATTGATTTGACCATCCTCAATACTGACTTAAAGTAACATAGTGACACATCATATTCCTTCTCCTGCACTTTTGCTGTTCAGTTACCTTTGGCATGGCTGTGGGGTATAACTGTGTCCCTGGCAATGTAACCCTGTGTCAGATTTGGCCTAAGTCAAAGGTACCAAGACACCTTAAGCAGGAAAATGAAGGTATTCATAGATCCTGGCCATCCTGAACATCTACCCATCCTTAAGGCTAGCAAGGGCTTATTCACTGGATTCTCAGTTCTGTGGAAGCATTTCTTCTCCCAAGTCAGTGGCAGCATGCCCTTCCTTTGCTCTAGCACATGGTATTTTAGAAGTCAGTTACAGAAGCTAAAGAGTGATCTACACAGCTCAGTGCAGACATCTGCCGTGCTGGGAACCATCTGAGAGTCATGATACTTTCATGCCTATCTGGCAGACCAACATTTATATTAATCTATCCATCACTTATCAGAAGTTCTGGTTAACAGGGGAGGACTCTGATGACTGGACGCTTGCCAATGTGATGCCCATCTACAAGAAGGGTCAGAAGGAGAATCTGGGGAACTACACGCCTCTCAGCCTGACCTTGATACCAGGAAAGATTATGGAGCAGTTCATTTTGAATGCATTCACCAGGCAAGTGCAGGTCAAACAGGGGATGAGGCCCAGCCAGCATGGGTTCATGAAGGGTAGCTCCTGTCTGACCAAACTGATCTCCTTCTATGACCAGGTGACCCGCCTAGTGGATGAGGGAAAGGCAATGAAGCTGGTGAGGGGTCTGGAGAACAAGTCTTATAAGGAGCAGCTGATGGAACTGGAATTGTTTAGTCTGAAGAAGAGGAGGCTGAGGGGAGACCTTATCACTTTCTACAACTACCTGAAAGGAGGTTGTAGTGAGGTGGATACTGATGTCTTCTCCTAAATAACATGTGATAGGAAGAGAATAAATGGCCTCAAGCTGCACCAGGGGAGGTTTAGATTGGATATTAAAAAAAAATTCTTTACTGAAAGAGTGGTGAAGCATTGGAACAGGCTGCCCAGGGAAGTCGCAGAGTCACCAACCCTGGAGGTATTCAAAAAATGTACAGGCATGACACTTCAGGACACAGTCTAGTAGGCATGGTGGTGCTGGGCTGACAGTTGGAATGGATGATCGTAGAGGTCTTTATCAACCTTAATGATTGTATGAGTCTATGATTCTGTGATTACTTCACCTAGTGTTCATCTGAAGAGAATAAACCACAAATTAGTGAGGTGTACGCAATGTCTGGGTTCAATTTTATACATGCCACCAAGCAGTCGTGACATAGGACAGTGGGACCGAGCTCAGAGTTTGTGGAGAGGGAGAATACAGGAGACACTAAGTCTGGAGAACTGGGATGAGGTGTGGTGTCAGTAGGGGTGCAGCACAGAGCCTCAAAACCCTGGACTGAGAAAGGTGGTAGGACAGGCAGGGCAGCAATGAGGATCTGTGGCCCCAGCGCTGTTTTGGAAGCAGCAGGCATGGTGGAGTAAAGCTTAGGGGCTAGGAGGATGATGGGAACCTGGTGTAGTGAGAAGGCAGATAGCAGGGCAGGATTCCAGGGACAACGTAGGCGTGAAGGACTGACACCTGAGGCAAGGGAGGACCATGAGAATGAACCCTGAGCATAATGAGGAGGTGCAGCTCATGGCACCACTTCAAATGTGTGGCAGGCACAGAGGTGTGGGGCTTGCCGCTGAGGAGGGCCACCAGGATGGGCCAGAAATATAGCAAGGCTCTGGCACAGCTACAGAGAAGACAGTCCCCTGCAGCGCTTCTGAAGTGTGGGCCGAGGCTGAGGCTTGGGGTCTGGGGGAGGGCTGCCAGGCCCAGCAGGTGCTAATGAGCTGGGCCAGGACAGGCACAGGTGTGGGGACCAGGGTGTGGTGAGAATAAGGAAGTAGCACAGCTGACAGGCCATGAATGTCGAAATGCCCAGACCTTGGTTCTGTGCTCAGGCAATGATAAAGAAGGAGGAAAAAGAAAGAAGTCACACAGAGCAATTGGCAACATGCTCTGTCCCATGATCCCCCTGGGGAACTCTTGGCAAAAAATGGGTTGCTTTCTTCAGTCATCTGTGTCAAGTGTCAACAATATTTCTAAGGGGCCAAAACCCGTCCTGAGTGTGCCATTGTACAAGGCAAGAGACTGTAGCCTGATGCTCTTTCTTTTTGTGTGGCAAAGTTGATTGAACAGTTTGACATTCTCTCCTTTTCCCCTTCTCCAGCTATTTAGCAAAAGGGTTACCTTTAATATCTGCTCTGCTGTGGGACAAAGTACATTTCTAAATTATTTTAAACGTCAGAAGTGAAACAGTTCATGGTGTCATTGTTGTCGTTATTATTATTATTTTGCTTTTTTCCCCGAATAAGTTCTTTCCCCAGTTTAAAAAAGAAACATGAAGGATTCACTCCCTGTAGCCAGCTAAACCTGAACATCTAAAATCCCCACAGAAATGTGAGAGTTGACTCCTATGTATGAAACTTGCTGAGTAATGCTACCCCTTTAAAAAAATCTGCTCTAACTCTTGCAGACTGTTTGCTATTCTTTCAGACCACATCCTCTAGAAATAGAAGATCTCACCACTCCATGTTGCATAATGTCTGAGAGGTCGTGATTTTTATCAGCTTTATTGGCACTTAATAAGTATACAAATACTTTCCTGTTCTTTTTCTTGTTATGTCTCTGTATGGTTATACTTAATGCTGTGTCAGAAATTGCTATGAATAGGACACTGTTACATTCCTTAGCACTGAGTAGTACTCTTTCTTTAGAAAGGAGAGGTATAATTTGAAATTGAGATTTTTTTTTCCCGAGTGGTGCTCACTATGCATGTACATATATATGTACACATACACATATGTATGTGGTATGCATATGTATACATATGCGTATATTGTAATACATATACATACTGCTATATACCTGACACAAACTACCGTGTTTCTGGATATTACTCTTCATACGGCCTATAATCTAAATATAATACCTTAAACATAAAAGATTGTACAACCAACCTGCCTTGCAGACCAGACTTAGAGTTTAATGCTTACTGGTTACAAGACAGAAATAAATACGAAAATATTAAATTTTGTATCATAGAAAAGAAAAACAAATACAGAAAAATAACAGTGAAATCGAAAGGAAGAAACTGCTTTCTATTTACCTTCCTGAAATCTTACCACGTCTTAATTCTGCATTCCTCGTGAACCCTAAATTCCCATCAAAGTTGATAAAGTATAGTAAAGTGAAAGTTGGAGATTTAATATCTATTCAGACAGGTTTGTGAATAAATATAGATGTGACCACAAAACTTATCCTTAGGACCCTAGAATGGAGAGATGAAAGTTTGTTTAACTCTTAAATGGGTCTTAGTGTAACAATAAGAATCTGTGCACTCAGGTGATCTTCCAGGTCTTATTTGTTTTGCTGGTTAAACATTTCCATGTTTAAAGGTGTCCAGAAAAACAGTGAGATGTGGAAGCTAGGGCGGTATGCTATTGATTACCTAACTTCTAAACACTCTGGAGGTGGGTATATAAAAATACAAAATTATTTCTCTAACATTTATCAGAAACTGCAGTGAAATTTGCACTACTAGACTATTGAACAGCAGCTAAAGGTGCGATATGTTTGGCTGTGACGATTACGCTTTTCTGTTTTAATAGAGTGCCTTTTGAAGTCACAAAACCTTTAGCCACTCTCTCTTACACAAATGGAATATATTTGAGAGAAACTTTGTCTAATCTCTCCATTAACCTATATTTGCTGATTTCAATCCAATTGCCAAAGGCTTTTTGCCACTGACCCAGAAGTTTTGCTTATTATGCACATTACTTTACACCACTTCCTTTGATGCAGCTCTACGGTCAATCAAATACTATTATTATTTCATGGGACATTCATTTTACAAGGCTGTAAGAAAAGAGGTCACAACCACACCCAGGCAGAGCAAATATGCAAAAGACGTGCTATCCTTTAGTAAATATAAAGATACATATGTTTATAAATATAAACAAATGCACCATTGCTGTCAGAAGAACTGAAAGACAAAGAACTGAAAGTCATAAGTCCCTGGTTTAGGATCTGTTTAATTCCTTTTTGTAACATATGCAGATTTAGTACATGATGATACAATTAAAACAATATTGTGTTGAACAAGATTTTCACCCTTGGGAACTTGATTAAAATCTGTCTTGGATCACATTCACAGGCAGTTTTAAGTTGCACACAGGAAGAACATTTGTGATTAGCAAATAATATAATGTATAACAACTAAGTGCCCAGAATATGCAGTAAGATATAGAATACTAAATGAGAGCAACTACTACGCGCTCAATTTGGCCAACAACACTACAAATACAGATAGACATCTCCCACAGTCATGGCCTCTCAATAGTGAGATTGTCATTTTTATGTACTCTTCTTCTAAGCTACCAAATAATTTTTAAGCTATGTGGTTTAGTAATCATCATGTAAGATGTGTGTCTGTTTGCCTACGATGCAAACCATAAAAAATGCTTGGCACTTATTCTTTTTGCTCATTTCTGAGCATTATTTCAGGTAGTGTTTGAGACTACTTACATGCTAGACATGCTGGAGCCTAACTGCTTATAGAATGTCTGTCTTAGTGCAGTATTGTGACATTGGTAATCACTGAACACGTTTTTGCTAATGCAAATGTTACAGATTCAGAGAAGCCTCAATTCAGAGATTAGTTCTGAGAAAGTCTAGTTTCATTGACTTTGGAGGCATGAAACTATTTTCATTGGCTTTGTGTAGAGTATGTTGGTGGGAATTATATTGACTTTTCCTGAAGCAGCATCTGTGAGGTATTAACATTTATCCACATGCTCAGTCTACACTTTGATGGCTCTACTTATATAGAGTTTTAAATGTAAGTGTATATTTATAATTAAACTGTGTATCTGGACCCTGAACACAAGTCTATGCTCACACATGGGCTCTGGGTGAATTTGCTAGCGCTGGGAAGAGACCACTTGTGTGCCTTCTACCCTGTCATGCAGGCCTAATAGTTTTGGTAAGCTAAAAATGGACGTAGCTTTGCCTGCTCAGCCTAAGTCTGCCACTCTACATCTCATAATACCCAGCAACAATTTCAGATGACAGCGAGGTTCCTATCCTGTTCCATGACTTAAAGGTTCACATAGAAATACCTAATCAGGAATACAGGTTACCAAACTTACCTCAAGCAACACGGATATCTAGAACACATCAAGTTCTTAGTTGGCGTGCTCTTGGGACTCTCATCTCATGTAGCAGCATCAAGGTAGACTACACGTGAAAAGAGTATTAGAGGGTTGCATTGTACATCTTTCCAAAGAAATAAAAAGAAGAGATCTTTCTGTACAAAAACTTTGCAACATTTTCAATAGATGTTCTTTCCAAATTAATTATTTCCAGATTCAGTATTTAATGTCTTCCTGTAGGGTCTTGGAATAGACTACTGGAGTGGGAGGCCTTTGGCAGAATTCCGCATGCACAGGAATCAAACATTGAGAGCAAAGGTCCTCTGAGTTTGGAAAGTTTTTAGCCACGCATTTGACTTTAAAAAAACATTTGTCTGTCCGTTTCCAGAATATTTATTTAATTTGAGACAGGTGGCTGTCATTAGCCAGTTGGTGGGGCTTAGCTTCCTGAGGCAGTGTTGTGCTCTCCACTGCTAGCAATTGCTTTTCAGTTTTTGAATGAAGAGTGTTAAGAGTTCCTCCACTACCACAAAAGAGGCCATTTCTTACTTTAACCTTGCGCATGTTCATATGACCCCACTGCTCTGCAACCATGAAATTGCAGTCTTGATTTGTTTTCATTCACTTAATTTACATGTGTAAATGCTTTTTGCAAAAAGTCAGGGAGGGAATATAAAAGTAACAAATCAAGTAACAAAAAAAGAACAATCGAGAAATATCAACTCAGTAACTTATAAAGACGGCAGAAGCTCTGCACACTTCTTCATCCAGTATACAAGACCACCTGTCTTTCTATATTCTTATTACGGTACACCATTTTCAACACACTCTGAGAAATTAGTTTTTGGTGTTCTTCTCAGCAGTAAGCAGTGTGGTAGGTCAGAAGTAGGCAGGACAAGAGAAAGAAAGAAATTGTGCTGATGCAAAACTCAGATGCTAAGAAAAACCTTGTTGTAGACTACACTGATGGAAAAATGCTGGTAGAAGTCAATGAAGGCTCACCAGAGCAGAAACAAGCATAACAGGTAAGAAGCCACCCTGTTTTTTTCTGCAGTAGAGCTCATCCATCCACCTACCTATCTCCAAGTCCGTATTTGGATGGCAAGTTTTAAGAAGCTGAAAAAAATGTCACTGGATGTCAAAAGCCTAATTTTCCAAAATACTTTCTACTGGTGTACTATCTCCTCATCACTTATCTGGTTTCTGTTTGCAATAAAGCTGCAATAAGTCAGCACATTTCTAGTATTGACTGGGACTCCCTAGTCACAATCGTAGTTAAGAAAACTCAGTGAAGCTGGGTTTCTAAGGGAAATATCAAACTGAAGTGCTGGCCCTATAGCTAGCAAAAGGAATGAAATTGATTTTTTCCGCCTTTTTTTACCAAAACATCTATTGCACATATTAGTGGTAGCACATTCTACCATAATAATTAGTCTGTCATTAAGTTTTTCCTTTTACCAGTGTGGGAAAAGAAATTTATATTCAGCTGGCTTCGCTGCTGGCCCCTCAAGTCTGTCTGTTTGAGGCAAGGCAGTCATTAGTGTTACTATTCTTTAGACTCGAATTTTGTGTGCTAAGGAATAGAAAAAAAATAACTGTCTCATCTGTGGCTTGAAAATCTATGCCAAGAAGATGACTGCAGTTTCTTAAATTAAAATTGTATTCTACAGAAAGAAAATCTCTTGGCAATAAAAAAATACCTGGTGTTTGTGTTCGGGTAGTTGTATACTGTCATCACACAGACTAGCCAGCTCTCTTTTCCAGAGATTAAAATATTCTTATTTTTTAAATTTAGTATCTTTCATCACATCGCTCAGTTCTCAAGCGCGTTATGTTTCTCTGCTCCATGAATCTGGAAAAGATTGATACAAAGTGGGAGGCTGTGGAAAGGGAAGAACATCTGACTCACACAATTAGAAATCCTGGCCAAACCACTCTGCAGGGAGGAGGTAGAATGTCCTGGGAAAGACGAAAACTAGCTGCTGGAAAGAAGTCCCAGCTGTGTGCAATAGGTCTGTGTGAATCTGTGTATTTGATGTATTAGTCTAAACACATACTCAACTAAACGCATCTAAAATTACTGTGACAGAAATTGACACAGGTAACAACTGAATTAATGAAATCAAAATAATTGCAATCTTACTAGGGCCTCTCTGTGTTTGAAACAATCATTTGGATATTTCTGTATTAAAATTGTGTGGACATATGTAAATATTAATAAGACTGATGAGTAGGTAAGTAAATCAGTAGTTTTCTTTCAACGAAAGATCAATTTTTATGCTCAAAAGTGATGCAATCAGTTGTTTAATTAAAAGGTTGTACTCAAAGCTAACTATTTTGGAAAAGAAGAAGTCTGATTTTTGAATCTGTTATAGTAGAGTGCTGTTATCCATTAGACTTGAGTCAGCTATCATCTTTTTCGTATTCCTAGATAGCTGAATTTTATTGCTGATTTGCCTTTATTGTATATATGGGAGCTGTTTTTAACAAGCAGAAGTTTATACAATCATGCCCTCTATTAAATGTGTCAACAACTGAGATTTCAAAGTATTTCTTTTGCACAGGAAAAATTAAGTACTTGGGGCACTGTAATTGTGTGGATTGCAGCAGGGAAATGGGACCTCTCCAAATGCAGTAAAGTGGAAAGGCCTGGTGGAACAGGAGCAGCACATGGACACTGCCAAGTGATGGCTATGATCCATCCCTCAGGGACGGCCACCTCCAGCTATGACAGGAGCAGTGCAAGAGGAGCTGGATATAGGGGCAGGCACTGAGACTTGTTCCCACCTTATAAGACCCCAGATTGGCTAAAGGACATAGATGCTTAGGAAGATTTTTTTGTTTCCATACAATGAGCTGAATTTCTCAATTCTTTCTGATTTAACCAGCAATAAAGACAGAAAGGTTTTCTGTGGGATATATGAAAAACATTGCTTGGGCTGGGTTACCTGTGTGTAATGGCCAACATGAAGAATACAACCATGGGAAAACAGATCCAGAAAGGATCTGTGGTAAAGGGTAAGGAGCAGCAAAACCAACTCTATAGTAGATTCTGGTGAAGCAACAACTGCAACCATTAATAAGATATTCTATGAGTAATTATGAAAACCCACTAATAGCTAGCATCAAATGCAACAGAAATCACAGGGAAACCAGTACTGTTAGGAATTAGAGCAACATGGGCCTGACACTTGAAAACAGGCTTGGAACAATTAATGGAAAAATATTGCCCTTTTTCTGACCCTCACTTGTTGATTATTAGCCAGTATCCTGCTGAAAACACTGCTGAGACACCAGGGAGATGTCTGTAGTCCAAAGGAACTTGAGGGAAAAAAAGCTTTGGAGCACAGAAGCAGCTCCGGGGAAATATCTTGGGAAGCAGACTTCTCCCACAAACCCTCTGCAACTGGCTGACATTCTGTAGTATCAAGATAGATTTTGTCCAAGTTCAGAGAACCTTGTGTTTTGTACACGTTGTTCAGGAGATGGTTGATCAGCTTCCTTTATTCTAAGGTTTCCTAGGAATGATAATCCCCAACACAGCAGCAGGTCAGGGGACTGAAAGTACCCAAAAAGAGATATTATGTTCTTTGGGCTTTTCACTGTTTGAACGGCTACGTGGAAGGCAGCACAACAAAATAATGCAGTTCCGGTACTATGATCAAGGGGTCTATTTGTTCTTTTGTCTTTGGTAGTAAATGAAGCATCCAAATCGAATGTTTGTTCAATGTCTTGGAGTAATGAAACAGTAGAAGGCTCCAGAAAGGTGTGATATTATATAACCACACCTGATACGACACTGGCAAACAGTGTGAGTCCCAGAATTCAGAGTGCCTTACTGCACGTTCTGGGCCCTGTTGAGTTCAGAGTCTCCTGTTTACACCACACAATGTCCCAACAATATTTTAGAAACTACTCTGATTTCCAGGCAGGTGATACACCTTGGCAATCTCTACCAACCACTTCATGGACAGAGCTCCTTCAGAACGTGCAAACTGCCCAGGAATCTCTGTGTCAACTTGGCTAAATGTCAAGTCAGGCATGAACAGACAAAACACGAGGTAAAGCCTGAAGAATGAAACTGCCTTTCATCAACAATTAAGATAAGGGCTCTTTAGGTAAGGTACGATTTTCACTGAAGTCTCCTGTTCTATTAAGCAACAGAGGAAATTCTTGGGATGGTTTCACTGACACCCAAATTATTAGCTCATTTGCTATGAACAATGCAAAGAAGACCTGTATGGATGCACTTGGCAAGATACAAAGCCAAATACATATCATCCTAGACTTCACTCTGTAGAGGAATGCTTCTGAATGGTGTTATTACTCCTGTGGGATTTTGGTTGCTACTCAGTGGGTGCCATAATCAGTTATTACTTGTCTAATGTGGTCAGTATAAACTCACTGATAAAATACTTGTACATAGCTGTTTCCAGAGATGTATGTCATTTCTTTGCTATAGGTAAAAGTTACTTATTTTTTTGTATTTTTCTTGGCATTCTATTGCTTTTCAATTTATTCCTTAGTTTTTGAATAGGCTGTAGAGTTCAGTGCTACACTGTGAACTTATTCCTTTTTCCAATGAATACATAATAGAACTGGCCTCTCTGATTGTATTCTGCTCAAAATAGAGCTCACAGCCCAGAAAAAGCATCGGTATGAAACCTTGGCATATTTTTGCTCAGGGTTGTGCACTTTTGTTCAGTATATTGCTTGCAAACTGCTAGATCATAATGACTGGAGTCATAAAACTTCTCCAGCATTTCATGTGACAAGAAGGAAAGAAATATAGGTTTGTATAAAATACCTGTCTTATAGACGTCCATATACAGAGTGGTTTAACTTCATTTTAAGATTGCTGTCTGTTTAACAGAGCTGCTTAAAGATTCCAGAGGGCTTAGGGCAAAAGATTATGGCCTTTCCATTGCAAAATGGATTACATAAAGCAGAGACCCTTTTCAAAGGAAGAAAGAGAAAGCAAACTTTCTCATTTCCACGCTTTTCTGCCTTCCCCTTCAAGTCAAAGAATTACACCCATGCTAAAATACAGATGCCATCCTGTTGTTCTGAACACTACACAGAAATACAGGAATTTTACTATAATACCTGCCTACATCTAATAACATTTGACCAATGTTCTCTTAGAAATATAACATGTAACTGAATTTTAATTATTTATACAGAGATATAGCTACAGGAGTGTTTGATAAAGGAGGGAAGATACTAGCTTTTTAATAAAATCTTTGTCTAGTAGCACGACTAGTCTTAAACAATGATTCCAATCCTGAAATGAGAATTTTATTTTGCAGAAAATAAACTGAACAGGTTAATAAATTATTAGCCATATGCTGGTATTCTGTAGATAACTCAAGAGTGCCCAACTATTTCCCAAGCAACTGAAGCTTTTCTGCATCTTTTGATTCTTTCCTGTCACTACCCAAGGAATTTTGCACGTGCTCTGAGCACAGCTCATCTATTTGATGTGTGGCAATTTCTGGAGTTTCCATATGTGCTCAGAGCCACTCGCGATGTAATGCATGATGCTATGGGAAAAAAGTAGAGCTTGGAAAAAGGTATTTTGAAATCAAGTATAGTCATCACATTTGTGGCTATGAATTCACATCAATAGCAGCTCAATCATGAGGCACAAGAATCCTTCATTAGCTCTTCTCTCTATTATTACTATGTTTGGAATGGAGAGTTAAAAATTCATAACAGAAACTCACTACTGAATCTCTCAAATCTAATACTTACTAAGGTATTTCACTGCAAGACAAAAGTATCCCAAATATTTCTTAAAAAGCACTATTAGTACAACTCCATACCAAGCCCAACTATTCTTACAGGAAGAGCTCTTCCATGAAACAGGCTGAATTTACATAAGAAACAAACTTTACAGGAAACAATCATCAATTCCCCTAGCCTTCATACATCTGGCATTTCTCTAATACTAATCTTTCTTTACAACAGTATTTCTGTTAAATCCTCTTTATGCTCTATTCAACAATTTTATCTTGATATTTGAATAACTTGTAATAGTCTTGCATAAATACAAGGAAAAGAATCATACAGATGGAACAAAGAGAACCAGAATCAGCCCAAAAAAAGCAGGTAAAGACTTAACTAGAATTGCATGGATATTAACTGAAATGAAAGCGAATTATATAAGGTGAACACGTGACACAATACGAAACCCTACCACCAATCAGTTCACTATTTCAAATGAAGAACTAAGTGTATAAAAACTTATGAATGTAAATTTGGTGACATGAATCGTGAAAATAATTGAAATAAACACTGACATTTTACTGGCCATAGGATTCTAATTGTACTCTAATACCAGAAGGTACATTGTTCCAGCTGACACTATGTCTCTAGATATTGTTATAGTTCTGATTTTCAGAACTATTCAAAACTCCTATCACTGCTTACTGAAACCAAGTAAAATTGGGAGCTGAAGGAATTATTCTGTTTTGTCAATTTTAGACAATAATTTAGTATTGTCTCAAAATAAAGAAAATAAGTTCAATGTGAAGGATAAGATGTGGTCAAAAGACTAAAGGTCTGTTATTTGTAATTCAGCTTGGTTAGTGCAATAATCATCTTGCTGTTCAGGTCTAACATTTAGGCTGCATCTAGTATTGGCTGACATGAGTATTTGGAAATAACATACCTTTTATTTTTTACAATAAGACTGGAGTTTTAGTATGGCATTGAGATATCTATGAATTACTCTCACTGCAGTTCTAAAAACCTGGACAAAGAAGGCACACTCCAAATTAATGTGTAGCTGTTGGAAAAGGATAGTCATGTCTGGTGTGACAAGTTAACCAGAGTAAATAAAGGCAGGCACTGAAAATGGGGAAACGCAGTCCTAGGAAAAATAAACACAATTTCAAGTAACTAGGACAACCAATGGAAAAAAAAACCTATTCAAAACTAGGAAAACATAAAGAAAGCAACGCTACAGTACATTGAACAGAGCAAGAATTTGGTTTTTTAAACTAGAAAAATGTAATTTCTGCTCTGACTGACTTTGATCCATTTTAAGCTACCACATATAACCCTGAGGAACATGTTTATTTAATCCAATGGAAGTACAGAAGAACTTTACCTAACAGTAAATTTTGACTCATAGTGATGTTTTGATTACTAGTAGTGGGTTTTATGTGTTTCTCGTACCAAAAGCAAAGAACAAAAAATATAGAATATTATATCTTTAGGAAATAACTTTTATGTTTTGCCCTTTTTTAAGGGTCTTACTCCTTCAGATTAAAAGTATTCTCATCTCCAACTAATTTAGAGTCAAGATATGAGAAAACTGCCCACATATGATCAATGCATACATAGAAATACACATATACATATAAATGCACTACAGGCTGTTTCACTGTTTAAGTGGAACTATTTAAAAGGAGTAGCATAAAAGCACATCCTCTTTTGCCCACAAGTATTACTTGTATGATACATTGTCTGCCTATAAGAAAGATTTGAACTCCATCTAGCCTATCTAGAATTCTAAACTTAGAAAAAGATATTAAGTGGAAAGATAACCATCTTTCCCCCCTAATTTTGAGATAGATAAGCAGTGCCATTTGATGGAAAATTCTGCCATTTTGATTACATAATTAAAAGAACCAAAGGAAATACAATACTCAGGAGAAATACTGGGGAGTGCATGCTGTTTTTAAGATGGAGCAAACTAGAGTGCAGAGTAGGCTGTGGTTTTTCATTCCTATGAAAGCATGACAAACTGAAAAGTTTTGAGTCCCAGGAACCAGGACATCCTTAGAACCACACCTGAAGGAGAAAGTTCATGCTTGGGAATTAAAACCATTAAGACATTTCTTGGCAGTTAGTAATTTCCAACCCTGAAACAGATTATGTTGCAGAAGTCCCTCAGATGTGAAGCCCTGAAAGCCAGGTCTTCATAGCAGCAAGCCAAATGAGCTAGGAAGGAAGCAGACAAGCCTCTGTAATAAAACACCGCATGGTATCAGAAGCCCTTTAATATATATATTCTCTATCAATTATTTGTTTAAACAAATCACAGCTTTCTAGTGAAAACCTGTTAATTGTTAACCGTTCCTACTTATCACCTTCTTCTAAGACCCCCATTCACAAATGGAAGAAACAATCTATTTCTTACATATTTTCTTCCACTGGGCTATCCCTAAAACGATCTAGCAGATCCAACTACAAATAAAACGCTAAAACAGTAAAAACCTAGTCAGATGAAGGGAAAGGAATGGGAATCTCACATTCCATGTCCTCCTCCAATGTTATGAAACTAAACCCACCCATTTTTTAAACTCTATTAATTTTTAAGACTCATCTTTAACAAACGTATTAAGAGCTGTGAAGACTTTAAAGAAATTATTCAGCGAATAAACATCTATCATTGATTTGTGCTCTATTTTAAGAGCAGATGCAGATTCTCTCAGTTGTAAACCTTTTTCAAAGTACTAAATCCCGTTCTTAAACTCTGTGCTGCTGGACAGACAAAACTTCCTATGTGGATAGCATTCCGATAACATAACATCCATTTCTGAAAAGAAATAGCATGTGATTATTGTAAAAGCAGCTGCTTTTTCTGGAAAGGATATACATGATCTGATGGCCTACAGATGTGTACTGAAAACTGCCTTTGGTCTCCTTCCTAGAGTACCAGATAGTTTCACATCACGAGGTTCCTCTCATGTATGAGTATTGCGGTCCATATGCTGAGTCACTGGAGCTATAAATAGTCTAATTCCTACTATTTTTTCTACTCAGCAGCATTCATCAGCCTTTTTCACAGGGAAATCTCTCTCAAGGGAATAGTAACAGCTCGAATGTATGGTTAGTTGAAATTGCATTTCTTAAAATTTATGAAAATGTAAGTGTATAAGGTAGTTTCCTTTAAAAAAAATAAAAATATTTTTGGAATTGCTCCCACAAAGAAGATGAGCTTTTAGTGGTTGGTGTGGAAGGAGATGGTAGGAAGGAGCTGGTAACAACTACTAGTCAAACTATAATCCTTTGTGTATCTGTTTTCTGAGATTTGCCACATGTATTCTTTATTGAAAAAATCTGTTAGCAATGATTACTCAGTTCTGCAGAGAGCACCCTGGTGGCAATGTCAGCTTCCCAAGGTTTCTGCTGGGAATGGTTCCTAAAACAGCAGAAAGGAGCCTCTTTTAACCATGTGCTTAATTCATTATTCTCAGCATGTCACTGGATATCATGCTTATGTTATATTGTGCTTTTACCAGAAAGCCATAAAGAAACTCAAAAGACAATGAACTTGCCTGATCTAAGACTCATTGAAGAAATAATTGGAAAAAGACTAATGTTAACTTCAGAGGTCTTCATTTCCAAAAGATTCTTTTCACCCTGAAAAGCATGACTACTTCTGCCTTTTTCTGAAAACCAGTGAATTTGAAAGGAACCCAAACCTAAATTCCAGTCCCAAATTCTCCACATATTTTGAGGAAGTATTCATTGATATCGGAATTGTGTAGCTGACCCCATTCTAATGGCTGAATCAAGCTCTCTGTTACAAGTACCTTGAGGTCACAGGTTGTTTGTAATTTTTAAAAAAATAATCCTATTTGATTCTCGTGTATGTAATTTCCTAATTGCCATCTTTTTTTAAATAATAAAAAATATTTTCTTGAAGAGATAACATAACAAAATATCTGAATACATTATGCTAATGTTTAAACACCATTTTGAATTTTCTGTGCTTTGACTGTTTGGATGCAAAATGAAATAATATATAATTAAATTATCTTCACAGTGACAAGAGAAATAATTCAGTTTTCAGGAGATACTTAGTTTCTCTCAAATCCATTTTAATTTCATAAGCATTTCAAGAAGTAACTCCTCTCCTGAGGCATTGCAGACTTGACTCACATACTGTGATGATCCGTGGATAGCACTCTGTGTACTCACAGTTTTCTGTGACACATGTCTGAACTAGTATGAAATGCCTTATAAGGTATAGCCCTGGTCTGGCCTTCAGCATGTTATGCTGGGATTTTTTGGCATGATTTATAAGAAATAAAAAGTTAAGCAATCCAAAACCTGCAGATGTAAAATCATGAAAAGCCTTGCACGGATTAAATGACCCGGGGTTTTAAACAGATACACCTACACAACAACAGCTAGCAGTAGTCTCCAATGGCATTGGTTAGTTTGCTTCATTATGAGAGATTCCTGAGTCTTTACCTTTTCAGCCAATCAAAGAAACAAAGATTTTAGAAAATAGACAGAGTGCAAACTCAGTCACAGGTTCCTAAGAAGGATAAAGCTTCATTCCACTTCCTGCTTCATATTCTTGTCAAAGAGTAAAACTGAATCATGTAAGTAAATGTGGCCTTCAAAGTGAGGGAACAACCTCTATTCAAAGAAGCACACATACATAATTTACAGATATTATCTGTGTGTATTAGTAACTATGGATACAATACAGTAAGTAAAACAACTACTTTCACAGAGCCTGTACTTGCTGATGTGCCATATTCCTCTAGGGTACTTTTGTTTTACTCCTATACAGACATATCTTTCAGTTCTTCTGAAGTGCTATTTCGTCCAGGTCTAAGATGTGAAATATATTGAAAGATCGTGGTAAAATTTCACTGTAAATAACTGGTGAACAACTAAAAATGTCTTTATCTATACTATCTACATACATAAGTTCATCTGTTCATACACTATCCCTCACATATAATTTCTGCATTATTATTTGCTTTACCATAATGCATAGGTATGCCAGTGAACACTAAGATTTCAGCATGGTGCCTTCATACCAGCAGCAAGAAGACACCTTAACTGCAAAGAGCTAAATAGATGAGACTGTGGAAAAAGGAGGTACTATTCCCATGGCAATATTTACGCAAATGAGATGCAAAAAGATGGTGGCCTTGATTTCTTTACTTGGGTATAGCTTATGGGGAGCACAGAAATATGCCAGAGTGCACAAATCCCCTTCAATGGTTAATAACTTTTTGAAATTTATACTCTGAATACTCTTGCTGAATAGGGCTGTTCAGTTGAATTTCTATTCATCTTTTCCCCTCTAGTCAATGTGTTCTAGGATCACTCCCTCTGCTCTCCAGTGTCTCTTCTCTATTTCATTCAGTATTTCTTCTTCTCCCTTCCTGTCTCCCCTTTCTGTAGATTCTCCTCCTAGAAGAATTTAATCCCTGCTCCTAAGCATTCACAAACCGTCTTGCTGTTCCCTCTCCTGTATACTTTACTCACTCCACTGCCCAAGCTCTCTCTAACTTGCCTGCTCAGACAGTTAAGTTCTTCTAGTCAGACACTATTTTATATCCAGTTTGAAGAGTAGTTATAGAACAACAAGATACCTATATTAACTGTTCTACAAATACACACACAAACAGGTACTTGAAGAGCTGAGATACAAGTACTGAGTTGAATAGGTGCAGGCATGACAGCCTTGGATTTCTCCCACTTTTTTTTTTTAACCTGCTCTATTTGTCTCTTAATAGGAATGTTTTATTCACAAAGCAGCTTCTAGAATGACATGATTAGAGTGGGACTAAATCTAACTACTAGAAAAGCTTGTACTTCAAACACTTTCAAATGTAATACTGCAGTCCAAATAACTCATGCCTATTTTTCAGTTACCTACAACACTATTGGTTAAGAATAAGCCTACCCAACTTCCATCAAAGTATTTGGTTGTACATAAATTCAAAAGGAAGTATTTATCATATTTTATACTATATATTCAAGGGATATAACAAATTTTTTCTACTGCAGTTCCACTGTCAGCAGAACTCGATACAGTTCCCGTAACGTTCACTGACATTCCTCAGGGATACTGGCAGTCAGACTATGGGAAAAATGACATGTCTGTGGACCAAGTCATTTTCAGGATAAGTTTTGAATATAGTGGCACATCACTATCATTTACAGCTAAAAAAGCTGTTGAATCTCTACCCACTAGTAGACACACCCACTAATAAATAAGACGATCCCTGACCGGGAATTTGAAAAGCAGGAAATTACCCTCCATGTGACAGCACCTTGACACAGAAAAATGTATCTGTGACTGTGCTAACAATTTAGCACATTGCTATTGTCAGCGTGGTTTTTATAGTGCCGTGTTACTTCCTGTCCTCACCTATTGGCTTTAAAGCATTTTAATACTGAAATTTTAAACTCTAAACTAGAAACGAAAACTATATCTTCATCAATGATTCCATTTCTTTGAGGAAACAAGATAACGAGGTTGTTGTTACAGCATTTGAGAATTAACAGTCACTGAGGATGAGGATGCAAGCAAGCCCAAAAGACCCAGTGGGGTCAGTCTTAACACCTCTTGACTTAATTTATTTCCTTGCTAATGATTCACACAAACTAAAGATCCTAATTCCAGTTCTACTTTTGATCAGTGACTTCAGACTGGCGTCAGAACTGAACCTTACAGAAGAAGCATATTACTGAAGAGCAATTTTTTGGCTCCTTGTGATAGAAGATCCAGCTGCACGTTCCTCTGTTTTCAGACATGCTTTTCTTCTCAGCAGCTCACTCATTTCCTCGGGTGCAGTTACCCAGTAGGTTTCTCTGATATAATGTTATTTTATGGAAGCTTTTTTAACAAAAACCAGTGGCTTCTAACCTTTCAGGCTGACTGATTTCCAGTCCTGTTCTTTATAAGGTGGTAGTCATCGCTTCCCACTATTCTGCTCAAGGGTGTTGCTTAGCTAGTTTATAGTAATGCCAGATTTTGGAATTCTACTAAATAGGCCCCAAGACCATCCCATGGTGGTTTTTTTTCAAACAAAGCTCCATTATTACCATTCCAGCTACACATGGAAATAGGTACACACAGAACCAGTTTCTCCTCCCCAGTGCAGGAACATCTACTGACCATGCTAGTGAATTTCACCCACTGCCAAAAAGCTACCAGTGCCTTCAGGGCAGTAGTAACTGAACACTGTGAGTTCACCTTTCACCTGATACTAAATCACATGTGTAACCAGCAGTAAAACTGTTTTCTTTCTTTAAGTTTTTCAGTTTCTTATAAACCACATGGAACACAGACATTTAATTTCTTCAGTTGCCTCATTCTCAAGCGTAATGCCCCTGAAGAACATCAGCGTACATTGTAAGTTTCTATGTATACTCTAGGAATAGAGAAAGTGCTGTACCTTCTGTACCTTCTGTTCACCAGGTCCTGTGGCCAGGTAAGGAAAGGCTGCCTGTTTGCCTGGGAAAGGACAGCACTTCATCCTGAGAGTGACTGAACAATGCTTAGACTGGAAAAATGCTTAGGGTGCAGGCTGGGGCAGCCAGGAGGGAGACAGTAAGTGAGAAACTGTATAGACTGGGAGACTCCTGTAAGAAGAAGGGGATTCACCTGCTGCAGGGAGCAGCTCTAGTGCCAGTATGACCAGTGACGGACAGAAGACAGCTGTGACTGCAATGTGAGGTAGGAGCAGACCTGTACAGTTGGTCCTGCAGACCAAATACCTACAGGGTACATGATTCAGCAGTTTTATTGCAGATAAGTTCTAGCCTAGTCCTGTGACCATAAAGACCAGCACTAGTTGGAAGACCCAGACTGTCCAGTGGCAAATCTTGTACTTCAGTTCCATCTGAAAGGAGTCCAATTTGTGCACTCCAAGATTGCTAGAAAATATGAAACAAAGCATAGCAAATGGGAACAATGGAGGTTCATTTCAAAAGCACACTCTTGATAAAAATATAAAAAATGCTAAAGAAGATGCATCCAAAGGTTTTCCTAAGAATCCAAAGAGAAATGCTGGGAAATAATTTGAAAAGAGAAAGTCACCAGAAAAGAGTAGATATCACTTCTGCAATGATATAATATGCAATAGCTTTGTTTAGAAAGTCTTATTTTAGTCTCCTATGCCCCAGCAGAGCAGTGTTTTCCATTATTACGGAACTACATTTTTTGGTTTGTTATTTGGTGTTCTAATGATATACAAGTCTAATGACACACAACCCATTTTTAAGGAAAAGGCATATGTGGGAGGGAAGGGCTCCAGTTCCTCCTCACATGGCACAGCTCAGTATCGCATCTTGCTATTTCTGTAACCATGAGGATGTGCCATGGTTTACTAAAAAGATTAAAAAAATGCAGTCTGTAACAGTCAAAGAAAGTGGATTTGTCAGTATCCTGGAGAACAATCATCTTGTCCTTCCCTTAATGAACTGGTACCGCAGTAATTCTGAGCTGCTGCATATGTAGCTATATTCAAGACTTATTCCACTGCGTTATTAAACTCACAAACATTAAGAAAGTGTTTTCAATATTAATAATAAATTCCTGACCTTTTTTTTGTGCAGTTAGCCTCTAACCATTCATTCTTTGCCAGGATGATACAAGGAGGAAATGAGAAATGGAAATTCTGGCACTGAAAGACAAGCGCAAAGCAGAATGACAGGGAAGTATCTTTACTTCCTGATTGTTAAAAATGAAAAACAGTCTCAAAGAAGATGAAAAGAGTGTCAAAAATCATCTGTGTGGATTCCTATCTGAGAATAAGAGAATTTTCGACTTACATTCTTTTTCGTAATACAGGGCGTGAACTGATTTTTTGAATTAGCAGAATGGAACTGCTTTTTATAAAAAATTTTGAAATCAGTATTCACTTACCCAATTCCAATTTTACAGTGAAGCAATACGGGCTCCTTTATATGACTTTCTTGTAGATCTCAATCACTTCTGAAAAAAAGAGAAGCAAACTATATTGCAGATTAAAAGTTTTTGTCATCAGCAATAGATACACCTAGGAACCCATAAGCAAACATCATACATTTTAAAACCACTATTTTAAAAACTGTTCAAGATCTTAGAGGTACTGATGTGTTCTAGTTCTCCAAAATCAATCCTGTCTGTGGCAGATTAGTTGGCTCTCCAATTCTGAAACACATTTTAATACCCTCTAAATCCCCATATAAAAAAAATTGTTTGCTTACAACTCGAGTGCTAACACCAAAATGTTGGTCACCAAAACATTGTGTCAGCACTTGAAATCTCTTGTCCTTGTACAGCTGATTTGATCACAGGAACACAAAATGTTGGTTCTGAAGAGACAAGGATTCTGATCACCTCGTATTTGCATGAACCAGTCCTACATATCCCATTTAGGTAACGACTCCCTTCTCCTTCTCTGCCAGATTTTATGAATGACCCAAACTCAAAACTCTACATTCCCAAGCAATGTTGCAGTTTGCTTGCATATTTCTAGATACACGACAAGATTTATCATTTTGTGGGTCTACTCGAAGTGTCAACACCTCTATCACAAGATGTCTGATAATGAACAGCAGTTTGTCTTTAATGTAGACAAAGTAACATGAGAATATGGTGAGAGGTATTAGGAGAACTGGAAGCTAACTATTCTTCCAAAATTTGCAGTATGCTACCAGATGTCACATGCCATTTCTTAAGAATGCAATATAGCAAGTACATTCAACCATGGCAGGACATTTTAAGTAAAAATTAGATTTCTTAGGCACTTAACTTACATAACAGAACAGTCAGATATTTTTGCCTCTTTTGCAATTTTCTTTTGTCAAAGACTGTGTTGAATAGCTGGGCTGACATTAAGTTAACATATTAGCTAGCTACCACAAAAAGAATTTCAAACAATCAAGTCCCTTGTGGTTTAACTGCACAGTAAACTGTATATTTTGGCCTGAATTTAACATGTCCAGAAATAGAATTGTCTTTCTACACTTGTATGGCATGCCATACAAGATTCAGCAAAACAATACAAAAATATCGAGAGGATACCTACATAAGCTAAAGTTATTTATTTTCCCAAAGGATACAAATATCTACTTCCCATTAAATTGATGAGTATGGGTTTTCCATATCCCACATATAGCTTTGACCTGTAAATATGCTTTAAGGGTACATACATTTATGGCTGATCCCTTGCTCAGTGGTTTCTGCAATATATTTGCTTTATTTACTTGTTCTTGAACAAAGAGTCAATAATAAAGAGTGCCATAAGCCAAGTTAGATGAACAGCAAGTTCTATTAATCCTATGACTGGGGTTATACTGCAAAGGAGGTAAGTAACCAGAATTAATAAAGCATCTTTCTGGTAAAGCACAAGACAGTAGTAACCAGCTCCTTCTTCCAGAGGTTTGTGGGGGGAAAAGAAAGTAAGATATATTTCTGACAGAGAACAGAAAACAAAAAGCCATGCCTATAAAATCAGGAAGTGTACCAAGTCTCTATTTCGTAAAAAGAATTACTTATTTTTCACAGGACTAACTTTTAGCAGTTAAAAGAATTTTTCTTTAACAAAACATTGTAACACAGAGTTGACAAATACATATTTCTAGAAAAGCTAGTTCTCTGAAAATTTAAAGAACATCCATTTTATTTTCTGACCAGTTAACCCTTCTATCATAATATTCTGCTGCAGATGTGTAGTTTTGTGATGTTTCAGACTCCTGCATTTAATTCTTACTTTTTGCTGCTATTTAATAATCTCAACAGACATGAAAAAAGCTTGCTGATAATATACTGATGGGTTGGGGTTTTGTCTCCCTCCTGCTTCATTGCACTGAGGCTACAAGGAAAAGAAATTAGATATTTCTGCTTACTCTAATGAAGCACACACCATCTTAGCAGAGAAATACTTGCATGAACAGTTAAAGCCCAAATAAGTAATTTTGGCAGAAATGAAGCCATTGAAAGAGTTCATTGTGTGCAGGGCATATTATGATACATTCACTCTAGAGCTTTCCAAGAGTGGAGTTATACAAAGAATTAATTTGATCAAGGACATGAAACTAAACCGTGCCAAGAAGAATGGCATTTACTATGTCAATACATACATCAGTCATCAGTATAGAAACCTGATACAGCAAACTGAACTTCGAACACAACTGGACCGTATAAGCCCTTGAGAAACAAGCTGGTATGAGGTCATCTGTATGGGTAAACTAAACCCATTGGAGTCAAGGAGTGTTCAACAGAAGCTGTTACGCAAAAGGAACAAACTATACCCACCTATGAGTAGGCACAGAAACACAGACTGTCTGTGGCATTTTCCAAAACGCAGGGGAAAAATGAGCAGAGGGAAGGTGGCAAAGCATAACCAGGACTTAATACCTCTCTTTGGGTTGGGAGAAAGAAAAAAATACGAAAAATTAGTCCTTCCTCTCTGTTTGCTGGGATGCAGGCTGCCCAAGACTCAACAAATGACTGACATTTAGAGAAGAGTGATACTAAACTATGAGGAAAAAGAGGTATTAATGAAGCCTAGATCAACACCACATTTACCACAGTAGACGATTTGGATGCTGTGGAGTATTACAATTCTAATTCACTAACCTGTTGAGCCTTGTTAGTTTAGGACTAAGGCTTTCATGATTAGCCTTGCTGAGTAAAATAGACTAATACTAACTTACATTTACAGGATTTCAGTATTTATCATGAAGATTTCACCAGCATAAGTTGTTTTTACAGTCCGCCAATTTACAACATTTTTACTGATTCACCCATAAACTGTGAAGCCTTGTTTTTTGTATATAGTGCCCTTGCCTAAATGACACAGGTTTCATTATATGCAGAGATAGGATGCAAAGATGCACAGCCAGAAATTTTCTTTCATCTGAGATTAACTTAAGAGGCATCACTAAAGTTAGGCTAAGGTGTAGGGCAGAATTCCATCCATTTTACTTGTTCTGCACAGGAAACAGCCCAGACCAGTCCTAGAGGTTTAAACTTGCAGTTTAAATAAGTATCTGAGCAACAGTGTCTGCCTCAGACATTTTGTCTTTGTGAATAATCTGAAGCTTTACAAAACCTACCATAATATTTACATATAACGTTCTGCTTTGCAGTGACTGTTGAAAATTTGCATCTTATTACTGATCTGTCTAGTTTCAATTTCCAAGCAGTAGCTGGCATTATGAAAGGCTCTCCAGACTAAAGAGAACCACCTCTTCTGCAGGCAGTTTCTTTTAGGCTAGCAGGAGTTGTTTCTTGGTCTTTGCATTAATAAGTTTAATTAAATTATTATTGAACTAAGGAAGGCATGTTTTCCATTCTAAAATTATTCTGTTATTACCCTAATTATTGCTGTTATTAGACTAAAAAGAAACAGTTAAACTCTTCATTGTTTCTAAACTGGATAGTCACAAAACCAAAATGGGATAGTAATTAGAGAAAGTGAAACAATTGGAAAATATCTTCATTTTTCTGATTCTATGAGTCAAATCAGCTAATGTGTCTAGCCAGTAAAGAGACTGAAGGTATTACAAAACACATTGCTTTGTTCTTTTTCCTTTTACTCTTCAGCTGGAAGGATAGACCATAATTATCTCTTTTGTAATCACTAGCATTAATTGTGCTTCTAGTGCAGTACCACAGCTCTTTAAATGGTGGTTGGTGTTACCATTGTGTGATCTATGGTGAGTCAACTCTGGGACCCAAACTAGTAGAAAACCATTATTTTGTATGATCAGTTTTCTGGTAGTTTAGTTGGTCCCCTGAATGACCAGACAAATGCCTATGCCATAAGATATGAGGAAACAGGGCTGTGGCAGAACTAAATTACATTGGCTGAAGTTGTTCTGGAGCTGCACCTCCACTGTATGATCAGCACAGAGCTGGTTCTAACATCTGCAAATAAAAGTATCTCTTATGAATCTATTTACTCTGTGCAACAAGAATACACTTGCAGCTGACAATGACTTATGCTCAGACTTCTAGTTTCTTCCAGCAAGACAAAAAGTCATCAAACAAAACACCCTGAGACTTGCAAGCTAACTCTAACCTAGCTTCTTGGTGTACTCATAGCATGTGATAGGGGCACAAACATCAGAAACTAAAAAAACCCCAAAAACTTGCATGTTGGGATTTTCAAAACTTCATAAGAAGTTGAGACCTAAATGCCCTTTATAGCCTCCAGCTTTGCAGTGGCAGCAAAGAAGATTCCAAGACAAATCAGTGAAGGACTAGTCAAGTTTCAACAGGTTTGGTGCAGTAAACAGGGTCTTTAGGGCACACTCAGGGGACTGATACAGGTGAACAAGGCTGGAGGGAGGTGCATTGTTATAGACTCACACACAACTATGTAACTGTGATGGAGATAGCTGTAGTCTTGTGACTGAATAGGAGCTCTGGGATTCCCACTTCTACCCTGTTGCCTCCAAGTATCTACTTCCTTCCCTTCAGACCACAATACAGGATTCTCCCCTAGCCCAGTCCCTTACCAGGATGGCCTCCCGTTTTACCACCCCATTTCAATCTCTTCTCCTGTATCACTCCTCCTGTTGGTGCAGCTTGTCCGGCCCAGCCCTGCTCCACATTTCCTCCTCTGGCTCCTGCCACCATTAAAAACATGTGAGACATGAGGGGAAGCAAGGATCTCTACCAGCAGTCCTAATACTTGTAATTATATTCAAAAGAGCTGTTTAACGCTTGGTCAGGCAGGTGTGTGCAACATGCAGTGCAAGCTGTTCAGAAGGGGTCACGCAACGTTAGTGGGAGAACAGGAGCTACAGCACAGGCCTCTCGGTTCCCACTTGAGCGTGCTTCCTCAAAACCCCTCACGAGGCTATCCTGCATGCTTTCTGAGGCTGTGCCACAGGTCAACAGCTGCTTAGCCCTGAGAGAGACCCAGGGACAGGAAACAGAACAGCTGCAATGGTTTTTGGTACTGCTGTGTTTACGGCATTCTGTTCTAGTTTGTAGAAGCTGTGTATGGCTGAGCCAGGGGAATTCCAGTAGACCAAAAGAGCTTTTCCAAGTTATCACAGAGATGACAACCTCAACATGAATCACAGAAAATTCTGTGATTTGGGACTGGGGGATGTGGAACAGGCATGGTTGACACTGTCTTTTTACTGACCCAGTTCGCATTTCTGCCCAAACCATCCACTGAAGAAAACAGCATAGAAACTCTGCACAAAATTTGTGTATCATGTCATCCTGCACTTCAATGTAAAATATCCACTTAATAAAATACATGCTGCATGACATTTGTACATCAAATGTACCTTACACTGAAATATTTATGGAACAGATCTTCTATGTAGTGGAAGGCAATTTTAAAATTCTAGAGCTATTTTACATTTAACTTACTGGATTAAACTTTCAGTTCATGTGAAATTGTGTAACTGCTGATGATAGTGGAATTAACATGAATTTAATTCATCTCAGGATCAAGTTGATAGTTAAATGGGAAAGTACCATCTTTAGTTTTATGGGGTTATTGAATCTAGTGATATTCTGAAACAGTAAGACTTTCCCCAATTTCAAAATATTTTTGCATGTATTGCTTTTATATGGGAGAATACTGGTACAAATTATATTTAAATGAAAAGGTGTTCGCACATTTCTGAGGAAATTGTGCAAATTTCCCCATTTAGAAAGTCGTGCGTCAGACTGACAGTTTTTCTGTTTGGAAACATGACTCCACTGACCTGGCCATCCCTGTGACACCATTTTCTGGAACGCCCATTCCAGGAAAGTAAATTATGCTTTTCAGTTTGGTCTTGGAAAGCCAACCACAGAAGAAGCATTCTCAGTGCTCACAGGCAATATCATTACTGCTCTATGCATGCAGCTGCACCATTTACATTGGGTGTAAGAATTTGTTTTCTAATTCCAAATAAAGAAACCTGAGTATTAGGGTATCACTTCAGCAATATCACTTTTTAAATTGGTAAAATCATGAAGTTACTATACATATTTGCCTATGTATTCTTAAAAACAGTTCAGAAAAGAACTTATAAGACCAGTTGTTCTAAACAGAGGAAAATTTGGTGAGCATTACAGGCATACTACCCTCCGAATGAACATTCCTTCTTCCAATACCAGTACAGGGCTTAAAAAAAAATTCTTTATATTTGTAGTTTAAATATTTGAACAGCTCTCCCTCTGCCACATTTGGCCACTAAACTAACCAAATAATTGTCCAATACAAGCTTCAGGGTCACAGGCTCATCAGCTAAGTAGTGTTTTGTACAGCTGCCAAGTCCTTCAGTCTTGTCCCCTCTACCCCGTGCCCACTGTGTTCATTAGACAGAGACTGGATGTGGCCTGCCACACTTAATCCCGTTCAGTATTAGAAACACCATTTAAGACTCAGTCACGTCCAAAGTCCCATTTCTACTTCACTGCACTTCTTACCATTAGCCCCATTTCTTACTGTATTCCAAGACTGTGGAGTCAGTGACATTTTATATCTTTGCATCTTCTCTCCTCCTCATTAGGCAATGAAGCACACTGCTTACAGTATAGTTGACTGTGTATAACAAGGCCTCTTGGAGCAGACACCATCTTGCAGCAATAGTCTCCTACACCACCTGCAAAATAATTTCAATAAGGACTTCCACAGTGCTTTTTCATAGTAGCAACTAAAGCAAGTGGACAGTGTCAGTAAAGAAATATTTACTAGCATGTATTCCCGATTGCCTGAATTGAAGACTCCAGGGTTAAATAAATTCCTCTGCAAAAGGACCTACCTCACAGTGTCATGTCATCACCCACAAAGCAAGAGCTTTTTCCTCTGCATCCTGCAAACTTCCTGAAACCTCTTGCCGTTGTTCTTTCTCATTTCTGAAGTGATGTAATTTTCATACTGATGGCAAATTGCAAACTGCAAATGCCAAGCCTGAAGAACCAATCCATTTTAGTTTCAAATGTTTTCAAGTTATTTTCTGTCTGCTTCCCAGGTAATTCCTATGGACATTCTAGGAAAACATAAGGCTAGAAACTTTTCTGAAATACCTGTGACTGAAAATTTCAGGAATTTATGAAAATCGGCCATGTAGTGATAGCATCTTTTTATACCTTTCTTGGGTAAGTTCCTTCTTGGCTGTAGATATACTTCATCTCTTTTACAAAGGACACATGTATTTGAATTTTGACGTTGAAAACTTCAGACCAAACTTCTGAATTGTCATCACACCCTTTTTCCACATGCCTCACAGGTCTAGCTCAGTTTGTGGAACTACACACTAAGAATAGAAAGCATACCTCACTCCCTGCTCTGCCTGGACTTAGATTACAAATAAAGTCAATATTACAGTACAAACAAGTGGATTGAACAAATAGGCTGTTCTCTTTCTTCTCCCAATATAAGCATTAATTTTAAGTTGGGCTACTTTGGAGAGCCATTCAGAGCAATGCCTGTTCTTTCTCCACTGCCTGAAAAGGAGGTGAGATGAAACTGACACCAGTGTTTAAAGTATAAAGACAAGCCATGTGAATATCCTCTTACCTTCATAACCAAGGTAAACTACTCATATTCCTCCTGCTCCACATAATTTTCAACAGATATTCATTTCTCATTTTTCATTTAATGTAGCGACTGTATTTTAACAACTATTAAAGATACCCAAATCAGATTGTAAGTGATCAGTAAGTTCTATGTTCTTTATGTTATAGTTGCCTTATCAGAAACACTGCCTTTTGACTCCAGAGCTGTTGATCTGAGTTTAGGTACCATACGACAAGCAAATTTAAAAAGAATACCATGACAAACTAATATACCTCTCTCACTTTTTAAATAGTATTACCAAAGCTAATGGGTTGATAGTCTCATTATGTCTATGTAAAAAGGTAAATTGAAAAATACTGGCCATTAAGTCCTACCTTAATATTTTTGAAGGTTTTAGAGTAGACAGAAGATTAAAAAAAAAAAATCCAGAGGTTTAATTAACCCTGCACCACCAATGCACAAAATCTTCTGTCATAAAATAGGCCTTATTGGAAAAAAAAGGTAGGATGAAAAAGCCCTGGGATATTAACTAATTCACAGAACAGTGATCAGACACTACTGCTATCAGACTGTTGCAAGTCTGATATGTGTGACTATGTTGCATCAGAAAAGTTATTTTCAACAGAGAAATATTAGTAGCTTGGCGCAAGACTTCATGTGGGGTTTTGAAAATACATTGATCACTCCTGTTAATGAGAGGAGAACTGAAGGTTTCACAAGTGCAAAAAGCAGCTAGGAGTTTGATTAGGGACAGAGATCCCATCTGACAGAAAAACATCAGAGAGCTTAGCTTGCTTAAAATAATGCATGAAGACTTCCAAGATGTGATCTCTGTACACAGAGGAGGGAAAAAAGAGGAAAAAACCCTATTCAGGTTAAAAACAAATATGAGCACAAGAACAAATGAGTGCAAGGTGAATATCAGTACTTTTAGGCTGATTCTTAAGGAAATTTAGTGACTATTAGAGTCCTATATTACTGAGAGAAAATAAAATCCACAACATTCCTCATTAAATTAAGCATTTTATGAAAGGTTACATGGTTCAGCATCAGCAATAGTGTCAAAATCCCCACACCTCTATGTTCCAACTTCTTTTACATACGTTCCAGTATAACAGCATGTTCATCACTAGCTTACAGTCATAATGAGTGTACCTAATGTTGCCTTTTTGTGAAAGCTTTTAGGGAAGGTATACATATGAAATTCAAAATCAAGGGAAAAATGGTAAAATAACAAATTACTATCTGCTAGAATTCTTTCAACATGTATCTTTATAGCATTATCATTAGTAAACTTTGGTAGCTATGATCATAGCTGGCTACATTGAATAATCTTTTGACAGGAAGATATTTGAACACGAAAGGCAATTCACTGGATTCTGCAAAAAACAACAGTGTAAATTAGGTAGTAAATCAACAGCAGGATTATATTAAGTCTTTTTTTTTGTTACAGTTAGCCTGGTTACATTTTGGACTGCTTCTGCAGAAGTCTATTTCAGGGCAAGTTCTGATTACCCCTTTTGAGCATCCTTTGTTGTAATTCCAATGATTCAGCAGTCACCTGATTCATTGGTTTTCTTTTTATCTACAACATCAACAGGCTCTCTCAAGTACCTTAGTGATGAGATACTTGGATACTCCATTTTTTACTTGCTGCATGACTAATCTGAAAGTTACATTATATATATTAAAAAATCACTTATTCAATCCCCCATGACTATAAAAGTCTGAGGACCATGAATCCCTGTGATTAATTCATATACGAGCAGGTATGACTGCTTATATTTACATATACCACTACGAAACTAGCTAAATAGTATTAGTCGTTAATCTGAATTACCAGTTCAGTAGAAGATGCATAAGAAAACTAAACGGAAAATAGGCTTTCAAAGTCACAATATGCCCTTATCTTCTGTCTCCGGAAAAATCGTTCTGAGGAAAGGCACACACATGACCAACTACAGTAATTATAATACTTAAGAGAAAAAAAATACCAACAGAGAGTAAATCATACCACTAACTAAAGAGATCACTGTCAAAACAAGCAAAAAACCACATGATTCTGAAGAAAGAGAGGTTAAGAGATGGAGAAAAAAATGAAAAAAAAACAGGGAATAAAATACAGCGAATCTCAGTCAGCAAGTAGCAGCCAGATATTTTGGACTACACCGTATGATTTACATAGAGTCCTGTGCTGAGAGTGTAACTCAGCTGCTTTTTATAAAGCAATTGTCACTATACCATCCATTGTAATTGCATAGTCTTTTTGCTGCTGTGAAACTCTGTCACCCAAGATGAAAAGGGCTGGAGCACATGGGTTTGACAAGCCCTAATCTGTCTGGAATACATTACTATTAGCTCACTGGAAGAAAAAGTTGTTCTTGAGTATACTTTATGCTTTGTGACATGTCCTTGTGTGAGTCACGAAACCAGGCTGGAGAGAAACTCTCTGTGTTCACCCACCCATACTTATCTGTAAAATGGTCTGTTGCAATTTTCACTGAAGGGCAAGGTAGTATCTATGAGCAGATACAGACATGGAAACAAGTGTCATTAAGCAATAAATACTATCTTGATTGTTTTCTTTATTACTGCCAAGAGCTTTTAATCTCTTCAGTGGAATGTGTGTATTTATTGTAACAGTACACACCCAAAAGTGTCTCACTGAGGTTACGAATCCCAATCAGCATAACATTAAGGAAATAAAATTTCTCTTATCTCACTAAGGTGGAAGACTTCTTATTTATCTGTTTGTCTTGTCAAGCAGTGAGGTACAAACTCATTCTTTTATCATGCAGCTTTAGTATTTTATTTCTGGTGATCAGCAATTCCTTGGGCTTGGGCCTACTTTGAACTCATTTGAGTCTACTGGCTGCCATTTACTGACTACAAATGCATCATTTTTGTTATAGTGATGAATTTTTTTGTTTTAAATATTATCAAATGCCAAAATTAGAACTTCAAATGGAACTCAGGGTGCAAGTTAGCCTAGATAGCATGTAGATTTATCATAAGTCATCAAAGTCCTATAAATGCAATACTGGTTGAAGTTATTTCCTATTATGATGAAATGTTTGAAGTTACTACTTAATTAAAGTTTGTGACATTTTTTTCAGTGGAGCAAGAAAACTTGTTTTGACATGACTGAGCCCTAATCTAAAAGTTAACACTACTAAATGAAGGTGGGAAGTGTGCTAGTGGACATCTAAAAGATCATGGGATAGGTATTCCATACAAAGAAAAGAAAAAAGTGAAACCCAATGCAATTCGGAGCTAAGAAATTCTGCCACAAACATGCAGTACCGCAGTATGCCATAGCAGTAGGACTGTCAGCAGTAGGACTGACAGCACAAACTACCTGGGAACAATATGGTCAGGTTCCTTAGTCTACAGTTTAGTCACAAAAGCCCCCAGATCGCTGCATCTGTCAAATAAAGGGCTTTCAGGAACTACAACAAATGTCCTCAGTACAACTGACATCAGAGTTAAAATTTAGCCCTGCCTATGGGATGACTACAGAAAAACAAATTAATAAAGTCACTTTAAAAATAAAAAATCCCTAAAATTGTAGTGGGATTACTTGGAGATATCTGAGGAAGTATTAGCAGAAATAAAGGAGATAAATCAATGAAAATTATTACTGGGAAAATAAGGTTTTTTAAACTAAAGTAGAGGCCTAAGGAAATCCTATAGCCAGGAGCAATTGTGTTTTTATAGGAGTATGGAAAACATTAACTAAAAGACATAAAAGCTAGAGAAAAATCTATGACTTCATACAGTTATTGTAGGACAAGCACAGGAAAAATTATTCTGGTCCACTAACAGGCCAGAATATTGCCTATTGGAAGGGAGAGCTGTGAAAGAACTTCGTAAATAGCTGAAAATAAAATTTTCAAGTAACAAAACAGTATATTTTCCTTCCTGTTTCACATAGTTCTAATAAAAATTGCTTGTGACTGAGGTCTTTATATATTATTGTTACTCTATTATAGCAGACCTGTAATGAGAAAGAACAGATCTTGAAAATCATTGTTTTACAAAAGCATAATGGTAAGCACAAATAAAAGATTGCTATACAAGTGCAGCAATTTTAGACTATGCCAAAACAATATTTTTCTGTGACATTACAGCTCTAGCACAGATCAACATGGTTTGTCATTTAGACATCTAGTACTTTTCTCTACCTCATACATCAGCACATCCAGTCATCAGATATAACTCCTATTATTTCTTAAGCAAAACATATTTCAGATTCTGCAGACATCAGAATCCCTCCTGCCCCATTCCAAAGTAAGCCAAAATGAGTACAGAGCAACACTACAACTGATCATAGAGTCCCAATAACTGACTTGGTTTGCCATGAATAATTAAACCTAAATTGCTAAAGTCCCTTTTCAATATACTGCATCTTTCCGAGGTTTTGAAGTTTTCTCAGCCAAGTCCTTACAAAACATGGAATGATTCTTCCCTTAGAAGCCTGTTTGGGACAGGCAAGGAGAACAGCTTCTGTCTACCTTTCTACCAGATAAGCCTAAACAAAGAAACCCAAGCAGTCCCATGTCCTACTCTTCCCTTACCATGTTCTATCGGGCTCGCAGGTCATTTTCACAAGTGAACTGCTTATACATCAAGGATATTGTCTCTAATTGAAACCTACTGACACTATTATTTATCTTCTGTTGCAACAGCTGAATTCATCAAGCCTCTCCTTTAAGAAGCATTAGTAGCAACAACTGGTTTTGCTAACTCTTGGGGCAGCAGCTGACCTAAACAGCTAACATGGGACGTTCTTCTCCTACAGTGCCATTATCTTTCCTTCAGCTTGAGAGAACTTCGTCAGTGTTGTTTGCTAATCTGTGCCAGTTCCTGCAGACTGAGCAGCTCAAAACTTTGTAAATTTAAGCAGCAACATTTTACATCTAACCTGGACTCAATGGCCTTACAGAGGCCAAACTTTTACCAATAAACTTTTACCCTTGTGTAACTTTTACCAACTTCGGACCCTTATCTGTCTGGTGACATTGTAGTCTCTGCTAAAGATAGATTATGTCTTTAAGAAGTATTAAGTTGCCAAATATTTAACTAATATATCTAGGATACAACAAATAATTCATTATTTACCATAAGAAATACTGAGGCTGACTGGAACCTAGAACATGTTGATGTATGTCTTCTAAGCTATTTTTTTTAAATAAATAAATCACAATGCTTGGAAATTCTCATTGCATATCTGGCAAGAATTTCTGTTTTAGGTAAATAAAAGAATTCAATTTCAGTGGTCACAATAGACATTCGCTTCTCTCTATAACAGAAAACTGAAGTAAGTGGGATAAATCTATCACAGAAGACTATGTTCTGGAAGGCACACATATAGTGTATCTTCTACTGGCATACTGGCATCTCCTTCAGGTTAGTAAATAACTGAAACTTCTTTACAAAGGAGATCCTTTAAAACAACAACAGTGACTCTCAGTGTAAAAGCTGTTACTGAAAGGAATGTTTTGTTGGGAAGAGCAACCTTGGGCTGTGAGCACCTCTAGTTCCAATTCCCTGCCAAGCCTCAGTAACAGAGTTTTGATGTTCCTAGAAAAAGATAGAGTAAGACTACTTAAAAACCTTTGCAACCCAGGATAACTTTTTTTTGGCAGAAGAACAGTTCATCCTGGTCTGGCTATGTTCTGCAGATCTGAACATATTTACAGTATGGTGAGTATTTGGCCCAGACGTCCTGGGGGTTTTTAGAATGCAGACAATGACAGGAAAACAAATGGGACTTATGGGCTGTCCTTACAGCAGGCTATCAAAAATAACTATTGATGTACTTGAAAATTTTAAAGTTATGTACAGATTAGATGAAGCCACTTATAAATGTAAAGCAGCTGAAGTGTAATCTCCACTGTTTCTTTTCACTGTTTCTTTTTTGTCACTTCCTCCCTTGACTCAAACAAAATCATAGTTCTAAGGCCTTCAACAGCTTTCTGTGGCTGTTCACACATATACTGAAATACTGTTCACTATAACCTTTCTGCAGAAAGACATTTGCATTATTAAACATCTTTAAATTGAAAATACAATTTGTTATTCTAGTATGAATCAGAGAAAGTGGTTTATAGAATACCATCAGGGAGAAAAATTAAAGCACAAAGAAAGCAAGCTTTATCCTCTGGCTACCACAAACAATAAAGGAAAACCAGAAACACATGCATCAAAAGATGCAAAATAGAATTCCAGTTATCAGTGAGACTGGGAGAAAAAAAAGAAAATATGAAAGCCAACAAAATGAATAAAAGGGAAAGTTTAATTTGAGGAAGTTTTAGTGACCTTTCAGGTGATGGTATAATATTACAGTGCTTGGTTATTGAAAACCACTGGTAGGTTCCCAAACTGAATTGAATTCCCCGCTTGTCTAATTCACCTGTACAGTGATTTTTTAAGCCATTACTATCTCATTGATTTGTATCATCTTGATCTAGTTATAGCCATAGTATGAGGTGTATAATGGATGCTCTGTTAAAATTTTAAGTTATTGGATTAGCTATTGGCTATTAGCAGATTAGTTTATTACTGTTATTTTTTTTTACTAACTTATTGTACTTCTTATAGTGTCTTATCCTATTGCTTACAACTTAGGAATCCTAATCATGTATCAAGAACCGTAATGTCCATCTCATATAATATTATCTATCTGCAAACACTGAAGAATTAGGAGTCTTACTCTATAATTGAGGGTGAACTTTAAAAGCACTTACTAAAGTACTAATGTTTAGCTCAGTCACTCTCTCATCCTGACCATTCCAGGAGAAAAGCCAACACTGCTGCGTTTATTTTATAGAACTTCGTATGACTGTGACTGGTTATTCACAGAACATAAAAAAACTACTCCAGTGGTTCCTTTAAAGAAAGAAGTCAGCAGGTGCATCTGTAGGAAAATAGGAGCCAACTGAAGAAAAGCAGACTGAAATGCTGTAGAAAATGCAGAATGAGAAAGGAAAAAGGAAAGAAAAAAGAGAATGGTACAAGCATTATTGTGTTTTCAATGTGAGTCTATAACCTCATGCGGGTTAAAGTAATACAGAGAAAAAAATTGGTATAATCCTGAAGTAAAGTTCTGGTAAGCAGGCTGCTAATTGGAGGAATCTGTGTATTTGAAGCTGAGACAGTCCTTCTCACCAGGCTGCAGAAAACAACAGACCTCATCTTGGATTAGAAGAACTCGATTGCCTTTCTGCTAACTGTGGGCAGCTGACTGATCCCAACAGCCTCAGCCCTGACCCGTTCTCTGACTTGCCTCCTTCTCTTGCCTGCATGTGGAATGCTCACTTCCAGTTTGTATTCTAAATAAATGTAAAATTGTAGATAGAGACGTCAGGAAATCAGAGTCCTGAAAATCAGCAAAGTCAGCAACAGCTGGGTTAGATCCTCTATTCCATTTGCAGACATAACACTCCCTTAACTGCTTGTTCAGTTTAAATGCCATTCCTTAAAAAGCTTCCTAGAAAATCTAAGAGGCCAAATGCTCAACAGCAAGTGAAAACATTACGTTCATTTTAACAAGAGTCTTGCTTCCTCCAAAGGCTTACTATAATAGAAAAAAAGCGTCCCTGCTGTAGTTAATACTAAAACCATATAAGAATTACTTATTTAAGCTGTTTATGCTTTTAAATTACTTGCATGTTTCTCAGATTAGTGTTTTATTCTTATAAAGGGAGAGAGAGGTGGGCAAATTGCTTAGTGGAAATTCGCAGTGATGATACTAGCTTGTTCTTTTATGTATTATATATTAAGTCACCTTGTTTTTAAAAACTACGTGCAATAATAATGGCAGAATTAATTAGCTGAGGTTTGCAAGGTGTATCACATAAATATTTTCAAGCCCTTAAAAAGTAAAAGACTTGGCCCTGTAATTTAAAAATAAAATCTGTCTCAAAATCAAAAATTAAAAAAAGAAACTTCTGAAATATGACTGTTTTTCCTGTATCCCTTTATTGTAGATACAGAACTACTCAGTCACAAGGTCATCTTCCAGGTTTTGAAGGCACTGTGATAATGACACCCTTAATAGACAATAAGTCTGGGGAAGAGTGAAAGATCAAAAGCAGTGAGCTAAATACACTGAGATGAGCTGTATCTCTAAAAGCATTTTCTTAGTTTGTTTTTATTACATCACAAGTCAAGCAATGTGGAGGAAGCTCTTTGCTTAATATAGAGTGCTGCAAAAAGGAGAATGACTAATTCACTCTTAACAGTCTTCATCTAAATAATATATTCCACATGTGCCTCATTTCACTTTTGGAGATATTCCTAAAAATTTATGCCTGAAAATTATCTCAGTTTATTTTTGTGTCTAGAAATACATACATTATGATGTAATTCATGTGTAGTTGTCCTTTTTGTCTTTTAAAACCTGCCTTTTTAAGAAAAGAGAATAAGGATATGACTAGTAACTGTAAACAGAAGTAAAAATAAGGAAGGAATAAAATCAGCAGCAAATAAGCAACAGCCACATATAGAATAAATATAATAAAATTTCAATGACTTCACGGCCTGCTTCTGTTCCTCCTCACACAAGAGCAAAAAATAAAACAGTCCAAACTGAATTAGCTATGTTTAATTTTTTTGTTAATTTACACAGGCTCTAATAGAACCAAGCCCATTTCTTCTATGTCTCGTATCCTGTACAGCAAGCTACACATCAAAAAGTGGGTGTATGACACTACAGAATCAAAATTGTAAATTTTGCATTCAAGACTTAGTAATAGACAGTTTGCATAAGCACTAGTGTTTCTGAGAGCATGTTGATTACAAGACGGAATGGTAACAGGCATTTAACATAGATCAATTTAAATTAGGATCCAGTATTGCATTAGGACATGACAAAAAGTGTCCTAATGTGCTGCAAAGCTACAATCCCCAAACCTCCCTCTTTCTGATGCCATGTCCCCTTCTTCAGAAATTCTGTATCTGTCTCTCTCATGCAATTTTCACCTGCTGCTGCAAATAAGGAGACATATCAAGCAACATTCCTGCTCAAAAAAGTCTCAAAAAGGAAAATCTCAGTTGGTCTCAAATAAAGAGAGCAAATGGAAAGCAAAAATATCAGAGTTTTGAAACAAAAACCTAGCACACCTTTCTGCTGCTGATTACTAATGTGGGCTACAGTCTGAGAAAAATAAAGCAAGTTCATTTAGTTCTTCAAATACACTAAAGTATGTGCTGTAGAATTTCAGAGTATCAATATCAGAACATTTGAAAGGGATGTTTTGCACAAAGCTTACCTGTCAAGCTGAAAATCGTGTTTGGCAATAGCTCACTCATCGCTCTCTACATCAATATAGGTACCCACTTGGGAAAAGGAAAAGAGCTGGTTGTTGGACCAGGTTCTACCACAAAGTAAATGCAGGCTCATTGTTAAACTGGTATTAAATGAGACCTAAAGATTCCTTCGTTTTTCTAGCAGCAGTGGTGGTGGCAAAAATGAAAATACAGAGCTGGATGTGTGCATTTTTAGCACATCACAGACACATGCTAAGTAACACGAGGCTTAGAAAGTCTTCAACACACAGTCTGTGCTGTATGGTCACACCCTGCCACCCCACACTGGTTAACAATTGGGGCTGCAGATATTTCATTCCTAGAAATGATCATGCTCTAAGAATTTAACTGTAATATAAGTATGGAAGTTTTGTTTGACATTTTAAACCTTAATTGCTGTGGTATCTACTAAGCTGGCTGACAAAAGACATCATTAGCTGGCAATTCCTTCACAGAGAGGTACTGGTCTTAAGGAGAAAACAAAATTCATGTATGAATGTTTTAAACCTGATCACGAGTCAGGCACTATTACTGACAGATGCAAATCTCGGACGCGTGAACCTGATTTTCTTCTCCTTTCCATCATCAAATTAATTCCATAAAGCTTAAGCTGTCATATAGCCAGTGTAAGCAAGATTAGAACATGCATTATTAATAGAGTTGCACAACTACATAAAGATTACAAATAAGTGCAAATGAATTAGAAATAGGTTATTTAAAATTCAATTCCAAGTTCCTCAGGTTCAAATTTGTGATGAACCACACACCTTCAAATTACAAATCCAAGTTGTAATTGAAAAGCCTCCTAACAACCTCTCTGAGATCTGAAGATAATTTATGCTTCTTTAGAATGGGAAGGTAACCTTTTATCTGCCTCAGTAGTACACACTTTAGCATTCAGCTAGCAGTATAAATGGAAAATCTCTGAACCCGAAGTAGGACAGAAGACATTGACTTTCATTTGCTGTCTTTTTTCTGAAAGCACTATTGAAGGGAAACTAGTAGAGGATTGGATCACTCATCTTCAACTCCAAGACACTTGAAAGAAGACAAAACCAAAAAAAGTCATTAGACTTCTTGCGATAATTCCAGGAACAATGACAAAAATACTTATAAAGCTGGAGTTGAGTCACTGGATATATCCGCTTCAAACACTTTTTTGCATATAAAAAATGTCATGAAGAAAAAACGAAGCCTCTGGACAGATAAGTATTTTGACAGCGAAACTGGATTTACACTGAAAATGCTTGGTCGTATAGATACACCTCTGTAACTTTCCTGGCCAAAGACTTTCTGTATAGTTATCCACATATTCCAGCCTTGTTATTATGGGTCAGCTCATTTATCTGGCACAAGTAAGCTACACAGGGAAAAACAAGTTAAGAACAGATGTAATCAATACAATTTTGGTTTATTTTTTCTTATATTAATTACCCCTGTGTCTGAAAGCAAATTATTGTAAAAAATTTTACCTGGAACTACAGCTCTGGAGGATAAATAAAGTTAAGGATACAGAAATAATCTAATGTTAATTCTATCTCCATTGTACTTAACCATATCTGTTACTTTCCACTTCCACACTGATAGAGAACTGGAGGAATTGGTGGAACAGACCTGAAAGGAGCTGGAGAACCCAGCTGGGTGAAGGCATTTAAAAACACAACTGATAGGGGAATCAGTTGCTGAGCAACAACGAGGGAAATGTGAGGAACACGAGCTGTATTTGCCAACTGATCAAGGCAAAATGTAGAGCTATTACAGACATTAACTAGAATGCCAGTTTAACTTAATTGCATCTTTGCAACATTTTTTTTAAATAACAGACTTTTATTTCAGAATTAAAACAGGTCAAGTTATGAATATATGTTACGATGGCAGAGAACAGAGAGATGGCAGAAGAGACTAATAAAAGCTGATCCTCCGCCTGTCTTTCTCAAATGGAAATTACACTGCTGATCACTAGCAAACCAACCAAATAGGTAGAACAAAATTTGCCTGTTTCTTTCCTGGCAGCAAGAAAATGTGTTTCCTTGTGTACTTGTGTTAGTTTCTTTTTACTTCTGATTTCTTCTATGCCATCAAGCCTAAGACTAAGAAAGTGCCTGGCTCCATCCTTTCTTTCAAACAGTACATAAAAGCTTTTGTGAGTCTCGTATTCTTTTTCGTCAGATTCTTGGTTCAAATGAATCATCGAGCAACACATTAGTCAATTCATGGGCAAAGCAGCACGAATTAATATTCAGAAAGTGTCTGCGTTCAGTTCCTAGTGCTCCCTCCTTTCTTTCCAAGAAAATGGAACTATCGTAATCTTTATCATGTGAAGGTTTAGGAATTAGCACAAGCAATTGTGCACACTGAATCCAAAAGCCTCATTACAGAATCAAAACTGTTAGCTGCATATTTTGCACACCACTACACATGACTTCCCAATGAATTCAGTCAGTCTTTTCACGCGAAGTAGCAAAGAATAAACACTCATTGAACTTTGAATGGATTTGGGTTTTGAGCAAGAATCTATAAAGTATTCAACACTATTTAAGACAGAAGAACAGAAAGATTGGAGACAATCTTTCAAATTCTGAGGATGTAGTTTTGGACTTGACACAAGATAGCAAGTCTGGTTATAAGCAGAATTGCGTATAAAGAGTTCAAAGACTACATCAAAAGAGTTTGGAAGCTGAAATCCAGCCAGTTCTGGCCTCTCTTACTGGAATTCCACACCACTCCCCTCCTACACCTCCCACACTGAACGTCTCTCTGCCTGGTAAAACTATGTGTTTGAAAAGGTAACAACTTGGGTTCAGATTCCTCCTGAGATTTTAAAATTCCAAGGTGATACAATCTCAGTTCAAGCCTCTGCTGTATGTCAAGAGCTGCCTATTCCAATCATGCCTCTCAGATTAAGAGGAGAGAGGGAGGAAAGAATCCTGTGAAACATTTGAAAAATGCAGTTCAGTATTTTCTTTGCCCAGCCAGTATTTATGTTTTAATTGCAAGACTGTGAAGCTCTTAAAACTTCAACCAAGTTAATAATAACATAAATTAATATTTAAGATTGGATTCAGCTGATCTAGAAATACATACTTTTTTTTCTAAAGCATTGCAGAAAAATTTATCAGGACTGATCATGGAAAAAAACCCTAATGTAGGATAACGGATAGGCTACCAAGGACTGCAACAGCAGGTCCACAGCCTACTTTACTCTTCTTCGGACTGCTAGTTGATCAACACACTGTTATCTGTCTTCAATGTCCTGCAATATTGCACAAGATTTTATTTGATAAAGGAAAATATCAGCATAGATGCTGCAGATTATTCACAAGGAAAGGCAAAGCTACATTTATACAGCTAAATCTTATCAGCTTCTCCTGCTGCTAGTGCAAGGAGTTGTTATTGAATTTATACTCAATGTGCATTCTGACTTTTATGGGCGCAAAGGCATCTATGCTGAAACTACCCAAGTTGTAGGACATGCACTAGAAAATGGTAACTACCTCCAACAAGATCATCTGCTGGACATATATGATTCAGCATGATGTAAACCGTGCTGTGTTTATATAATTGTGTGAATACAAGTATGCTTCTGCACCATTATCAGATACAACCTCATTCTACTTCCTTTCCTATTTTTAAGTCCTCTCCTCAAAAGCCGAAGTGAAAAGCAAGAAACAATTGTACTGACTAGCAGGGGAAGACCATACCTGTTTTGTATATTCTTTGAACATTTGGCTTGTTCGGTATCTGAGAAGTTATACCAGCAGACTTACAAGTCAAGCAGTCCTCTTGTCAATCCTGTTCTCAAAGTGTGCCCTGTATCTGCTGAAGTTTTGCTATTTGATTCATGTACTAGACTTCATTACATAAGTATGAAACTCCATTTTATTTTCATGAACACCTCTCAAAGACTTATGAATTCATAAACTCATTTCTCAAGTTGATAAGCATCATGTTTCTGAAATTCTTATGTCTCTGTCATGCATTTTGCATTTAATTGCACTTCTGTTACATGAAAACATGTTAAATGCCATTTAAGTTAAATGTGATGACAGAAAATGCTGGCTTTGGTTTTATTTTTTTTACCAGGTCTAGTAAATAACTTGCTATATAGTGATTTAGAAGCTATTCTGAAAATGAATAAGTACTGCACAATAACATCAATTGTACCTTAGAGGCCTTAGGAGAATACTACAGTTTGTCCTACTCATTATAACTTCTAGTTTGTGGAGATGATTAGACAGTTCTTTTGAAGAGATGTCTTCTGTGCATACTATTCAGGAGAATCTGGTTCTCAATGAACACTTTGTTCAACAGTATAACTACAGGCAACACTCAAACTCTAATTCTTCTAGGACGTGCATCCCAGAGGTAGAAAAGGTTTAAAGGCTATTTCTTCATAGTGATGACCTGGAAAAGATGTGCTTTCCCCCTTCTGGATGCTCTTATTCCATAGCACAGTATCATTATTGAGTAGGTTAGGCTGGCTGGTGCAGATGTACGTTGAATGTCAAATAAGAGGGTTATGTGTAAAGCTACACTTCTGACAAGCATTACCTGCACCTCAGCTGATTTCATTAGAGTTTTCTATCATTTACCAGTGTCCAGGATGGACAACTGCTTACTAGGATTCTATGGATAACACTCCTCTGAGATTATCCCATTCTGTAGACTGAAAATAATCTTTCTTCTCACCTTCGTCCCTAACATCTTAACGGGAATTTTAGATGTATTTGTGCCAGTTTTAGAGTAAGTCCGAAGCCTGCTTTACAAACTCGGGAAAAATCTGAAAGGCTTTTGCCAAGTCTGTAGGAGCTATTAGGCCACAATTCACATCACTTAATTGTGGTACTTACTTAAGGACTGACAAGCTTTGCTTCAAATGACCCACATGAAAAGGTAAGCAAATGCATATAAACTAATGATTAGCCACAAAATTCAAAGACTAGCATTTGAGATAATTTTAGAATTCTTTTATTGCAGATTCACGATCTGTTTTAGTGGTGCAATGGATGCTATCTTGTTTGTTTGTTTGCAGTTTATTGTGTCTTGTACATTACATTCTAGTAAAACGAAAGATTGAATGAGCATAGCAAGGAAGAGCCTGCAATAAAAGCAGAGAACAGGAGACTGCCGAGAACATGCAGCCCACTCTCCAAATTGAATTTAAAAAAAAGCTTTTCCTAGAGACCTAAAGGGTCTGAAGTTCGTTGCAACCAGGAAAGATTGTGGGGAAAAGTGCAAACCTAGAGGACAGGAAAGAATGAGTAGAGAACTTGAACATGCACTTTCATTTCTCTTCTGCCTTATTCTATATTATCCTATTTAAAGAGCACGTGATTCTGATTTTTTTTTTGAATGCAAGTTAGTCTTGAGTTTATAAAATGATTTAAAATGCTATAGTGTGTAGTACTTGAAAAAGAGACCTAGGTGACAGTTCTTCAAGGTTTCCTTTGGGAAAGTTTCCTGAGGGCCTGCCACTAGCAGACATACCACCAGTTCACCAAAGAACTGAGTAGCTTACGTTTGTAATTGGGAGCTTACAGGGGGGTGGGTTTTGACTGTAGAGATGTGTTAGATAGCCAAGGATTATTTTCCCTTTATATGAAAGGTACTTTTCCTCCTATACAAACAATTGTTGTATCAATCAGATACCAACCACACTGTTTAAACCAAATAAGGAGGTAGGGGAGACAGTACATAGTCCAAGATGTTCCTGCTGGTAACAGCAGGAGTCAGTATGGCCCTGTGTGCTTTAAATGATGAGACTGCAACCAGGAAACAAAAAAGCGATCTGATGTTATTTAGAAGTTAAGTAACATGGGGAAAGAACAATCATAACTAAGCTCAAATAAAACTTAAAAATGTAGACACTCTCTAGCTGTTGATAGAATAATCTCAAAGTACATATATTCTGTATGAGCAGAAGCATTTGAAATTCAGGTTGATCAATGTTACTAATCTTTAGTCTTTCTTTGTTCTAAGGAAAACATTCAACCTAAGAACATATTTCCTCTATGTACTTCACATTCCATTCACGTACATTCACAAAGCTCCACTTACAGCTAATCAAATAGCTACGCGTCAAAGTTAACAGTTTGGAATGCCAGTATTTCGGCTTTACAAAAGACCCTGACTTGATTCGTAACACATTAAAACACAAAATATAATGACAGGATTATTTTAAAATCCTTGAGACTTTCAGGGTTCAACACTCAACACTTTGCTACAAACCGCACAGTTTTTCTAGCTAAACACTGGTTACAGGAAGTTTCCCCTCACCCCTTCTTTACTAACTCCTAAATCATTTCCCAGAGGTCAGTACAAGTGCACTCTGGTAGCTCTCTGATATGGTGAAAGAATGCATTTGGGTGCTGGCTGCTGCAGGAGGATTGCTCCACACACAGGAATGCAATGCCTGAGTTCGTACCAGTTTATGCTGTAATCATCTTGTCCTTAAATCAGCTGAGTTAAAAGTGCTCATGACGTTCAAATACAAAGAATGATTATGTCTGTAGGGACCAGTGTAGAGACATTCAAGAAAACCAGTTCAGACCTTCTTCTTAGATCAGATCTAAGATGTTTCTTTGCCTTTCTACTGGACAGCTAAGAAGCTGATTAGAAACAGCGATGTCCCTCCCTTTGCATAGTGTTTTTTGCAGGGCTAGATTTTTAAGATCTTTACACTGGCCTCTATGATTTGATTTGATGAATAACCTGAAGCAGCAGAGAACATTTAATAATTGATATGGCCTCTGCCAGTATTTTATTAACACTAAGATCAGAGAACAGCAAGATTCAAATCCTTCTTTCACTCACAGCATGTAGAAGGTAAAATTCACTCTTTCTCATTATGATGATGAACTCTGAGCTCAAACCAATGGTACTGTGTTAGCTATTTAAGTCTTTTAACATTTTCTTTCTTCCTTTACAATAAAATGTCAAGTCTGACACTGGGCACACAAATGCACTAATTTAAGTACATAAGTCTTATTTACATATTGTATTTTTTAAAAATAGTGTCACTTTACAGTGATATTTAATTATTTGGTAAATTATGAGCAATTATTTTAAGTTAAATAGATACTACATATAGTGTTTGAATAGGGTTTTTTCCATTGTGATTTTATTAAAGAATAAGATACTACTTCAGTTGTATTTTTCTGAACAATATACCATTATATTTTTTCAAAATCACTAAACAAAAGCCTTTCTTTAATCACATAGAGCAACTAATACTTTATGAAGTACAATTCTAGCTACCATTGGCATGCTTTATTTCCTGAAAAGAGAAACACAATGTTATTAAATTGCACACGCATGTGTTCACTAAAGTAATTGCAATGCAAACTTAGAAAGCTCAAAATAAAGGCTGTACTGCGATTGATACATGACAATAATTACAAATCAGTTGTTTCCCCTTGCATAGAAAACTTTCAGAATTGTAAAGGCTGCCTCCAGTCAAGGAGGCAATCTATGCTGAGTCTTGTAGTAAGCAATAGTAATACACAAACTGCAGTGTGCAACACAGCTAACGTTCTTCAAGAGGGAGGACAATGCAGGACTGTGATGGAATAACAAGATGACTGAAAGGACACAGCAATCTTGTATATGAAGCTGGAGAAGCAAAGCCATGCTTACCTAATGTCATTCATTATTGGTGCACAGATTGTAACTCAAACTACATGAAAGTGAAAAAGCTTTCTTTGTACTCCAGTTCTTAATGGGAATTTTTGATATATTTTTAAAAGTCAAGCCTATATTTGATAAGCTCATTAACTTTCCTTGGGAGTGACACACATAAGTAGATTCGGGAAGTGGAGAAATTATTTCAGAATAAAAAGTTTCCTGGGCTGTACAATAAATAAGCTACAGTGATGCAGCAGGTGAATTCTGTCTGATCAGCAAATCCAGAATTATTCTTGTATAGCTAAACTGATCCATTTACCAACTGCGTTTAATCTACTCACCCCCAAGTTAGCAATAAAGGCAGTATCAACAAAGTAATATAATGTCAAAGAAGAGAGATGCAGGATATTAAAGAAACTCCCAAATTAATTTTACTGGCTAGCTTTAGTGTGGAATGTTTTTGTTCTATCCAATTACTCCAAAAGAGAAAGCTCTATTATAAGAGAATTAAACATTATAATAGCCAAGCCAAACAGGGTATGGTTTACCTTTTCCTCTCTCACAGTTCCTACGAATGGGTTTAATGACAGCCTAGGGACCACATTTGAGCAAATTGAAGCTTTGTTTATTTTACCAATCGAATTGCCTAATCTTCAAGGCATGCTCATATCAACTGTTTTTAACAAACACTGAATTTGGCTATCACTGCCTTCACTGAGAAGTTATATATGCCACACCTAATATTAAAAAGTCAGCATTTTTAAACAAATGGTGAGGAAGGGAAATAATTTTTACTGAGTTTAATAACTGCCTAGTAAAATTAATTTATTTCCGTTAATTAAAATATGAAAAAAAGATACTACCATTAATGTTAAGTTTCACCCTCCCACACCACACCCCACCCCACCCCATCCCCCCCTTTTTTTTATCTGCTTGGCCATGGGAGGAAAACCAGAGTAAACAATGTCTGGCAGTTGCACTTTTGTCTAGCATCATTTGTGAAAAATAAATCTTATGAAAGAGATGCATAGGAACTGCAAGATTAATTTATGTAATAAGATATTCTGGGGTAAAGGAATTACTCTAAGCAGCTACTTCACAATTGCGGTGGAACACCTGGGATAAAGGGAAGACCAACAGCACCACAGTGTCACACAACAGATTCAACCTCATAACATTTTGGTTTGCCGAGTCAAAATCATGTAGGGACAGAAGGACTCCATGCAATTTAGTGTCTCTATAGTTTCTGTTGTGTTTCAATGACATTTATTACTGCTTAGAAGTACCTGTCCTCTAGGAAGAGAGGGTCACTAGTAAACAAACACAGCTGTGTTTGGCACTTCAGTACCTCCCCCCTCCTGACAGCACACCTGTGGTAATGCTAAAACCACTCACCTTCTGAGAAGTCTTTTATGCGTCAGACTAAGCAAAGACTGGTTTACATTTTCATTTACACAGCATTATTTACTCGGAGGCATCCCTGATGATAACATATATTAAACATACACAAACCAGTCAGTCAAATTACTTTTTAAGAAATAACACTTGCAAAACAATATTTTGAAAATTATAATAAATGCATCATGCATTGTTCTGTGAGTAAGAAATAGGAAAGCAGCCAGTAATTTGGAGTTAACATGAAAGCAATATTGACAGGAATTTTCAGTGTGTGAAAGGCTCAAAGGCTTCCTCCCTGGGATGCTTCTCCTGCCTCCCAAGCAGGCATCGTTTCCATGCCGGATCCTGGAGTCAATCCAGACCCAAAAATTCTAACAAGATTTGTTCTTTTCCTAGTGTCTGCTCTTAAAGTATGTCTGTGATAAGTGAGGGGATGTGTGTATGCTTAAGGTTATAATAGAATAAATTTTGAAAGCTGAGTATCAGAAAACCATGCAAAGATTTGCTTCAGGACTTCCAAGATCAACAAAAAATTCATATTGTACTGTAAGAAATATCTTTCGCTGATTTCAACTTTTTTATCAATTTTGCTTATTCATTGTTTCCTTCAGCAAGCGAAAGGAAGCCCCATTAATCTCAGATCTGGATTTAGAATTATGGGATAACTTATAACAGCTTAGGTAAAAAAAGTTTTAGGTAAAATCAGAGAAGCCGAAAGAATTTACCATTTTGGGATTTTAATTGGTGTGGAGACTTCAGGAATAACACAGATACTTTCAGGTAATAAATTTTTGGTTTCACTCCATTACACACTGTTTACCACAAGGGTCAGTCAAATTACATTAATTCAGTTTCTGCAAATCGAAAATGGGACTTGGTAACCAATTTTACAACATTATATAAATATTGTTATGCGAATTTTATATCCATTTTTCATGTAGGCTCTGTAGTTTCTTTACTTTCTGACTTGATGTTCATTGATGTGATCACCACCTACAATTCACATTACAATTACAGCAGGTGCAGCTGCTAAGGAGCCATAAAAACAAGGCGGCAATAATCAGAGTGTGCTGCAGTATTGCTCAATGACTGCAGAAACTTTTGACTAGTGCGTGCATCATCTAATGTATTTTCATACTAGTTCTCACACCCACCCTCCACAGCTTGGTGGAGAACTCAGTTTTAAAGATTTATGAAGTATAATTAGCTATATATTGAATTTACTTTTCTATATTTTTCCTTTATATGCACTAGAGAATTTCCATAGATAGAATTTTTTCTTTGCTTAAAAAAAAAGAAAGCATAGTCCGGTGTTCATAACACAGAACAAAAATTAGTATAAAATCAAACCTTGTACATTCCTGACTTCACCATATCCATAACCTTTGCGGCATACCCGTAGATCAGCTGGAGGATACAGTTTCCTCCCTGTGTATAAAATTTGTGCACTACAACCCACAGGATGTGTATAATACAAACTAATTTATTATTTTAAGGTATTTTCAGGCACGGGCAGGAAGTGTTGATGTAAACTTGTTCTCATTTCAAGAATTTTCAAGCGTCTTTTTCTTTGAATTTGATTGGAATGGAAAAAGACTGAAAAAACCAAAGACCTGTGCCAGATATACGCAGTGTATGTTATTGAATTTCACAGCCTATTTACTTGCACTACATACAGATATAAAAATCCATTTCACTTACCTAATATATTAATTACTGCTACACCACAGTGTTTAAAAGGCAGTGGTATTTGTGAACCTGTGTATCCATTTATAATGCAGTATTCAACCCAGTAGTTCTGTAAGATCAATGCTAAAGCATTTATAGAAGCAGGTAACAAGTCAGAGATTGCACCCTAAACTTCTGTTTTATCTAATGAAATATAATTAATTGAATAAGTAAATTAATTAATCATATGGGTCACTGAGACAAATTAAACAAAGATCTGAAAAGCCAAGTGAAAGGAGAAATATCTGGAGAAATTTCATTTTGGAAAAAGCTCCCAGAGATTTCAAATCTTACTTGCACAAGTAAATTTTACACTATTGGTATGACAATACGGCATGAAATGATGAATGTTTTATAGCACAATAAAATTTCAAAACATTAATAAGCATTGCAAAATTTTCCTCACAATCTTGCAAAACTATTAGTGTAATGAAACTGATCTGTTATTGATGTAACCTGAGGCATTCCACTTCAATGTCAACAATTATATAGGATAGTACAGAAAATATGATGTTGAAACTGCTTTGACAAGCAAGAAATAATTTTGTAGCTCTCTTGAAGATAACCAGTGTAGAGATCTGGCAGATTATACAACAAACACATGCATCCCTTTCCAAAAACCTAAGAAGTTTCACAGATTTAGTTTCACTTTTCTCCTCTCTTTCCCCATTATCAACGTGTGGATTGATTCCACAGCATACAATTCATGGAATGAAAATCTGTAGAATCTGATAGTAATCTGGTAAATGTTCCCAATGGTGAAAAGCCTTGATTCCACTAGGTTCACCAGAGTCACAGAAATCAGTGTGGTAAAGCTCATCTCCTAAAATAATGCATACAGACAGGCTTGTGCTCTTGCATGTCTCTCACATAGTCTAAAAAAATCACAGCAAGAAATGTCCCATTTATTTCAATATTTAAATAGATTTATCTGAATTGATTTAGATGCCTATACTAGGAAAATATGGATTTCACCTTAGGAATGCAATTTTTCTCTGCTGACTATAAAAAGAACAGAGGATGACTAAATCAGTTAGAGAGCTAAATTCTAAATTTCTAGATAAATTGCCAGAGCTCCAAGTCAGCATAAGGCTTGACTGCACATAGCAGCATATATTTGAAAGAGGAAAATTTTTCATCTTAAACGAGCTGTTGAAATACCATTTAAGTGGGCAAAAAATGTGACCAGAATGTCATAGTTAAGTCACTACCTGCTGAGCAAGCTTCCAGCTCAGAGGCATTAGCACATGTCAGGCAGCACAGAGTTCCTTTCCTCTCCCACACTGGCTGGTGCCTGGAATCAGGCTCTGCTAAGAAACTCTCATTCTTTGGCCAAGACTTGACAAAAGGGGAGAAGGAAGAGCAGAGGCGGCAGCAGCAGCAGTTCCTCACCTCGGTGCTTCTCCTTTGTCCATCATGCCCTTCCCCTGCCAACCTGATCTAGCTACACCATTCCCTCAACATGCTGTCTTGCCCCCAGCTTTCAAATTTTCCCTTCAACCTCCTTCCCTCAGAATGGCTAACTCCCACACAACAACCCTCTAAGCCTTGCTTCACTGCTTAATCCATTTACATCCTTTTGCTCAGGGTCTGCTTCCCATCACTCTGGTAAACCTGGTGAGGCTTCCTTCTCTCATGCTGCAGTTCAAGCTGCTTAGTCTGGACCAGGTCTGCAGTCTCCTGTCTGTCTCAAGTACAGGAGGTCATTACAGAAGAGAGAGGAGTGACAACGATGGGCAGGAAAAGGGAATACCAAAACCATCTCCATAAAAACCAAAAAACACTGCTGACTCACTTTCCATTTTTTGTGACTGAACTGCAAGAAAATTAACTGGAGTAAGAGACTGAAGGTGATTTAAAGTTTTACCTAAGCACCTCTTTTCTTTAAACAAGTGAGTGTTGTTTTTCTCTGTAAAGTTCCCTGCAAATCAATCGTGATTTTATAAGGTCACAGTGTTGAAAATCTAGTCACACAAGATCTGTAGTCTACAAAAAGTTAAAAGTATGCAAGCTTTTTGGTTGATGTAATGTTCACAAACAGCTGTATAAAGACAGCACTGAAATTTGATCAAAAAGAAGGCAGTAAAATTAGGAGGTGCACCTTGGAACACACTATAAGAATTCTGATGTAGACTGTGGTTGAAACGATATTATAGTTTGGTCCATGTGTATTTTTTCTGCCCTATGATACTGTTTGCATCTGTGTCAACCATGAAAATTAAAAGTAATGTAACTTCCCCATTAGTGTTCTCCTCCTACCTATATTTTCCAGATATAAAACATTGTACAAATCAGCATCAAAATAAGAGTCAGCTTAATACTGCAATATGTATCTGTTCCCCCTAATTATATGCTAGGTTTTACTATGTAGCCTGTTTCCACCTTCCCCGCAGAAGAATCATGAGTCAAGTGCAAACACAGCTCCCTCTGGAGCTTGAGTATCAGATGAAAACACAGCACGCAACCCCCCGGGTTCATAAGTTTGCTTTAAGTCCTTAGAAGGGCAGCACCACGAGAAAGAACAATAAATACATCAGAGGGCCAGGGAGTCTGTTGCAAAGGCTGCAGGCTGGGATCCAGAAAACCTTCCATCATACAGATTTTCTGTTACCGGTAGAAAAGGAATACCTTTCCAATGTAGCCTTGTAGGAAAAGGGTTAACAGTTCCCTGGTTTATAGAAGAGGTGAGATACATATCCCTGAACACTTGAACCTTATTTGCTGTCTGGTATGGCAGGCGAGCCTAGACAGGGTGCGTTTGTGTCTGCGCAGAGCGAGACAGCAGAGGCTGCGAGCTCGCTGAACCGTTGTCAAACGTTTTGTGTAGCAAGGCAAAACGTGACATATTTGTATGTCTGATATTATTTGTCTGATACATCTAAATATGCTCTTCATACTTTACAGTACCAAAGTTCACTAACCCAGCATCATTGCCCAGGATCAGCCACCCTCCAGAGCAGTGATTTCCCAGCCGGGGTTATGCCTGTCCCCCTTTCCACACAGTCAAAGGTTTGCAGCGATCGAAGCTGTTTGGCAAGTGTTGCCCAGATTCAGCAATATCCCATCCTGTGGCCAACAAAGGGGAGACTGGGGGTGGTACCAGAGTATGGGGACATCCAGAAGGTGGGGACGCACGGGCTGCGCGCACGTCCAGGTGTGCTTCCACATCCAGGCGTGCCGGGGACGCGGTGCTGGGGCTGGAGCCGCCCGGGGGACTCGCCACCCCTCCCCTCAATGCCCTTCTCCTTACAGCAATGCTCCTTTCCTCGAAAATTCCCCTCCTCCGCTTGCTCAACCCGGCGCTCCGCAGTGCTTCCGCCGCTCCCCCTGCCCGTGACCCGCCGGGGCGGCCGCCCAGCCCCGCCGCTCCCTCCGCTCCCCGCCGCGCCGCCCGCTGTCCCCGCCTCCCCTCGCCCCGTTAAAAGCCCGCGCCTCCCGCCCCGTCGCAACCCATCCCACCAGACCTATCCCCGAGGATGCTGCGCACCATTGCGGGACGGGCTGTGCTGCTGAGCGCCCTGTGGCTCCTGGCCGCTGTCGGTAGGTGACGGCGGGCGTGGGCTCTGCCGGAGCGGGCGAGACACACGGGCACGGCCGGACCCCAGGGAAATGCCGAAGGGACCTGCGGGGTCGTAGCGGGCTCCGGCTCCGACACGCTCGGGTCGCCAAGGGCCGGATTCTTCGGGGGGGGGGGGCCTTGGTGGCAAAAGTCGAGTCGTCAAGGACCGGACTCTTTGAGGGGCTGGGGGAACCTTGGTGGCTACAGCCAGGTCGCCAAGGACCGGTTTCTCCGAGGGAAGGAGAACCTTGGCAGGCTCGAGTGTCGGCAGTTGCACGCCGCCACAATAAGGGGTGATGTACAAGGCTTCTCTCCCTTGTCCTCGGTTCCGAGTTTGTCAGGCTCGGGGGCCAAGTTGCTCGCAGCTGCTGACCTGGCGCAACAGCAGATTTCTCTCCCTTGTCCCCAGTTCCAAGCTGTCAGAGAGGCAGAGAAGGCAGTATTCAGAAAATAATTTGGGTTATGTCTCAGTGAAACGCTTGGTTTCCAGAGGTCACAGAGGTTGTGCGGGGTTTTCCACCCCAGCTTCCCCTCAAGGAAGTTCCCCGAAGTATTGAGGCGTCTGTGGGACAGCGGGGTTGCTCTTCCCTTAACCTGGGAAATGAGGCCATCCCGGGGTGGCCGCTCTCCTGTGTGAGCGTGTAGGGAAAACACCGGTTGACTGGATCTTCCCAAAATAAATAAATGGGGAAACCAGGAGCTAGTGACTTCTGCAGCAGGTACAGTGGAGACGATTTTGAACTACACCGCTTTTATTTGGTGCTTGGACATGCTCCTGAGTATTTGTAGCATTTGTAGCTGCTTCAGAGGTCTTGGGTGAAAAAGGAAGGATTAAACAGAACCCCAAATAAGTTACCTCGGCAACCTAGGAGTTACAAGCAGGGAAATAGTTTTCTTGTGTTTCTCACTTCTGCCAGGACACATTCCTTTAGTAAGATGAACATAAGCCCAGAGGGCAGGACGGATCCTTTTTCCCCGAAAGAACTGTTCCAATTAGCAATTAACAGCAACTGCTTTATTTAACTAAACGGTGACTTCAGGGAGCCGGGAATTACATATAATATGACTGATGCACTCTTTTCTGTATTTAAAGGCAATCCAGAACTACCAACAGCAGTTAATATAACTTGGTCTTCAATCAATTTTAAAACTATACTACACTGGCAGCCAAAACCATCGGGTTACTTCTATACAGTTGAAATACACGGGTAAGTAGAGAACACCAAGGTGTGCCCATTAATGGCAATTGAAGAAGATGCATATAGAATGTGTTTGAATATTTCTGAGGCTAAGTGTAGCAGGAAAAGAGCCCAAACACGAGGATTCAGGAAAGTGGCCAGCCCAGCTGTTCATACTTCTTTGTATCCAACTATAATATCTGATTCAGGTTTCTGGTTTTGCCCACTTCAGAAACAGAGAGTTGAGCTTTAGATCAGTATCTCAGTTGGGGTTCGGTGCAGGCCAGCTGCACTGGAGATCTAAGACAAGATGGTCTGAAGAAGTTGACACACCAATCTGACATACTATGTATTAGATAGAACTTCACCTTTTTATGTTTTTCAAGGTGTCTGGACTGAGTCTTCTGTTTTTAGTCTTGGGAGGTGTCTGATAAATATGAGTCTACATTTTATTCTAATCAGTGAATCACGGTGAATGAATAATTTGTCTTGCTGGGTAATACTATAAATTACTTTTGTTGATCAACCTCTGTCAAAACTTCCTCTGTCAACATGTTTTATGTAAGCTATGAAATATTGTGGATAGTGTCTAACACCTTTCAATACTGCACAAAAACTTCCATGAAGTTCAGTAATAAATCTGGACTGTTCTTAGCTCCCATATTAATTCATAGACCATTATTAAACATGCCCCAAAGGTAAGCTGCATCATCAGCTCTACTAAGTATTAATGGAAAAATGGTATTGTAGTCTCTTCTGTCTGTAAAAGTGGCACAGAAGTGAGAGCTCTCTCGTGACTAATGGATGAAATACCAGTGCAATGGCATAATATGCTCTTTTATTATTTAAAGAAGGGATTAACTTAGTACACCTAAAAGCATACACTTGCAGAATGAGTTTTAAGAAATTTATGAATCTAGAGTTTCTTTCCAGCCATTTGTGCTTGCAAAAAATTTGAAGTCTGTTGCCCATGATTCAGTATAGAATCAGGTATAGTTCTGGTACAGAGACACTTCTTTAAACAAGTTGCTCTTATGGATGAAGTGTGCTTAAATGTTTGCTTTCTCATCTGTGCACATTTCCAGAGTATGCTAGTTGGATCACAAAATCAAATCTCCTTTGTCCCTTTTCAAGGCATTTCTAGGACACTATCACTATAAATCTGGTGAAGTGAGAAGGGAGTTCAGGTAATTCTGAAATAAAACTAATAAAAAAATAATTTCCAGTCAGCAGTCTTGCTCTTTCAGCTGAGGTCACATAGTTTTTTGTTTCCTTATTTCACCAGCAAACACAGGGAAAAGAATTGAAGTGGGAATACCTGATCTGTTTTTTTTTTTTATTTCTTCTTATTAGGAAGTTATACGGGGAAATAACTTTCTTCCTGGTTTCGTTATTGTTTCTCAAGTAAACGGACCTGCTGTCTATCATTTAAAATCAAGAGAAGTACATGGGCCATGTTTTTTTGTCAATATTTTAAAATTGTAATTCTGCAGTGAAAATTGCTGCTACTGTCTGGTTCTTAATGACATTTTCACCTGCATAAATGCAAAAAAACAAGTGACACACGTGAGGAGACATCGCATTAAGCAATTTGTATTGGTGTCAACAGACCTTCTTCAGACAACTAATGTTTCTTAAGGCAATAGTTTTCAAATGAAAACAGTTCCAAAATTTTTTATTCATCTTACATTTGTTTTGAAATAAGTCAACTGCAGAAAAATCCCAAATCAGTTTCTGTTCAGTTCGCATAAAAGACTGAATTTTAAATTCATATATGTATCCAATAACATTTCTGTAATTAGTATGGATTATATTTGATTTACTTGATTCAGCTTTGAATTGTGAAATATAACTATTCAGCATAGTGGATTTTTGAGGCTTTTTCTTCTCCTTTTCAGCCTGCAAGAGTGTTCCATTGGATGAGGAAAATCTTTATTAATTTGAGGGGAAAAAATGTTTTTTAACATGTCTAAATATGTAGAGGTCTGTTTGGGAAGTGCTGACGCTTCTCTCTTGCTCTTTTTAGACAGACATCTGACACTAAAAAAAAATGCATACAGACATCAGAAACAGAGTGTGATGTTACTGATGCACTCAGAAATGTAAATGAGACCTACACAGCACACATACTGTCTGTACCGTCTTCAGGGATGGATAACTTTGAAGAACCACCTTTTGCAGTCTCTGAAAAATTTACACCTTATAGTCAGAGTAAGTAAGATTGCCAATTAAATCTTATCATAAACTTGCTTTAAAGGTTACTTCCATTGACTTAAACAAGGTTTAGATTGGGCCTAAGGGTTTTCCCTATAGATTTTTTTACAGTAGCCATACTGATAATCTGGGAAGATGACATTTGGCTCTGTAAACTTGCAATACAGTTGGGGAGGGAAGGGAGTGGAGGGAGGGAGCAAAAAGAGCATGCTGTGTAGAAAAGATTATGTCAGTTTTTAATTCAAAAAATACCTGTTTAGCTGTTCTCGGAAAACCGGAGATACAGAATTACACACAAAAAGGTTCCAAACTGAATGTTGTGTTCCAAGATCCGCTTACGCCATATACATTTCCTAATGGAAGCTTTCAAAGTATGCGAGATATTTTCCTACATGACCTGGAATACAAACTCTATTACTGGAAAGATCAAAGTTCTGGAAAGGTAAAGTCTAATGCTACTTTCTACATGTTATGTAGCTATATTACACATTGTATCTGCACAATTTCTATGCTACCTTAAGAGCTAATGCTTTTCCAGAGTACGTTTTCTTGAAATATGTTTATCCTTTACAGAAAGATGCAACAACAAAAAGCCATGCATTTGAACTAAGCGTTGACAGCGCAAAGAACTATTGCTTCTACGTACAGGGAATCATTCCCTCCCGCAGAGAAAACCGTAATGGTCAAGAAAGCGTGGTACTTTGTACCAGTGTAGGAAGAAATATCTTAGATGGTAGGTATCTGGTAAAGTTTGTCGTACAGTCTTTAGCATTCTAACAAAAAGACACTTTAATTCCAAGTATATTTTTGTACCTCTTTAAATAGTAATGCCTCTTACAAAATAAATTATTTACTGTATAACTGAGAGGACACAGACTGAACATGGAAATTCATGGGAAGAACTCACATTAAGTGAGAGTCTACCATCTTTAGGTAGTTGGAGGTGGGTTTAGGGATTTGCTAAACTGCTTTGATTAGTTTTAAACTGAGTCGACTGGTCACTGGGGTTTCAGATCTCATTGCTAAATTTCAGCTTTGTTTTCCTCAGATACTTCCAATAACAGGTCCCATAGTGCTTGAAGGATTAGCTCTAAAACACGGGAGTACTGGAAACCTACATATCCACTCACTTGTAGTTTGAACTGAACATATAGTTATTATCTCAAAAACAGATGATGAGACTAAGGCTTTCTTTACTGTAACATTACAAGGTCAGAGGTTGGCAGATTGACTTCTTTACTGGTAAACAAGTTAGTGAGTGGTCACTGAATCAGCCAGTCTGATTCCAGATAAACCATCTGAATAACACTTCCTTCAATATATCACAGTATCACACAGTATCACAGTATCACAGTATCACAGTATGACAAGGTTGGAAAGGACCTCTGAGATCATCAAGTCCAACCTATAACCCAACACTAACACCAACCATCAATATTATAAAGTCATCAATATTATAAAGTCATCAATATTATAAAGTCATCAATATTTATTAAATAATAACACATTTCTATACCAGGTCTTTCTTCTCCACCAAATAAGAATATTTACACTCTAAGTAGAAAATCTTTTCTGAAATTGGCAAATTAACTCACTCAAATTAACTTTCTTATCTCAATATGTATTTGTCACAGTAGTTGAATTCTAATAAATTACAACTCGAATAGAAGTATCTTCTGGCTTCAAACCTAGGATAAATTCCCACTATTATTCCAAATAATGCAGGTGTAGGGGGAATGGTTTGGCTATTTTGTGGTGATAGTGTGGTATTTTAGTGCGTTAACTAGATTAAAACCTAGTGTGAACCAGGTGAAATAAAGCTTTACCTCAGTTCAACAAATTCATGTTAAAATTAATTCAGTTCACACTGAGGTGATCACTCCAGCTCTGTGATACTGTAAAAGAAAGCATTTTTTGTTCAGTGGAGTGGGTTCTAGGAGTTTGTAGCACTGTGACATTATGGCTTCTGCCAACTGAATCTTCAATTTTTTTTCCTTCCCTACAGAATATGGAGCAGAAGTCTTTATCATCATAGCAGTGATAGCAATTGCGGTCATCACTCTTGCCATTGTCCTATCAGTGTTCCTGTGTAAACGCAAGAAGGCAAAAGCTGCAAGAGAAAAGGAACCGCTTAATGGTGTCTAAGGACAAATTGATGTGGACACTAGAGGCAGCTCCAAAAAAAAAAACCCACTCCAAAACACAACAAAATACAATTGGGTGGAGCCTTTTAGCCTCTCTGATACAGGAATTTTAAAGCTCAAACTTTGTGTGGATTCAAAAATCCACTAGACAGTCACAGATGAAAAATCCAAGCATCAGGAAGCCCCTGTGTCTCTAGTGCCCAGAGGCTGGAAGAGTGTCTGGCGATCTGTTACAATCGCCTTCCTAAGCACCTTCTACTGTCCAGTCTGGAACGGGATTCTAAGCTGGATGGAACTTTGACTTTACCAGGTACAGCCATTCTGAAAGTATGGCCTTACTGAGCCAGAATATTTAGGGTACTTGTGAGGGGGGAAAAAAACCACTACTTTTGAAAAATTTGTGTCCTTTACCTAGTGAAAAGGAAGATCTTTCTGTTTCTATGAAACAAAAACTGTACTTATCTGACTTTTAACATTATTAACTGGTGAAATGATCTGTTAAGTTCAGATGCGACAAAGATGCTACTATTATTCCCGCACTTCTTGGATAAAATTAAGTTGGTCTGTTTATCTTAGAGTATAGGCAATCAAAGGTAAACAAACTGAAACTACTGTACTGGCAACTTCCAAGGAACTCTTAAAGTCAGTAGCTGCTATCCATCTGGAAAGCGTATCCGGATTACACTACAGCTAGATAGTCTGGTGGTTCCAAGTAAGTGTTAGGACAACTACTTTGTAGTTTCTAAGTCAGTAACTCACTTCATGCAAGCACTGAGTAGGTAGCAGTATCTACTGCATTTTGAACATATTTTTAATTAAGCAGTTGGTGAATGAAGTTTATATGGTATAGATTCAAATCATCTTGGTGATGGGATTTAGAGGCTTGTTGCTTTGACTATTTTAATATTTATTTTATAAGCGAGAATAATTTTTATACTGATGATGTCTGTATTTATGATAGTAATTTATACTTTTCTAGTGAAATAAAGGTGGTTGGGAAAATAAGACTTCCATTTCCTTTTTTTTTAAATAAAGTGGAACATTCATTTCAGAACCAAATTAAAAATACATTAAGGAAAGTTATGTTTGCGACAGCAGTGTAGGCAAGCTGCCAGAAGTCTAAGAAGGCCTCTGCAAAACATACTACCAGGGCACCTACTACCTGTAAGGATAATAATATGAGAAGCCACAGTTCACGAACTGCTGAAAGGTTTTGAGGAGTCCTGAGCTGCTTTTCAGCTGTCTGATTATGTGAGCAATTATTCAGTGTTTGCGTTCACAGCTTTGTATTCTAATGGAAAGTATGTCAGGCACTTTAGATGTATCATGACACTAGGATTACCGCGGTGGTGCCTGTACTGCTTGTGGTACTGATGTTCATTCAAGGCATTACAGGACCTGGCCCAGAGATGGAACTGATGCAACTGATGTTGGGATTTGCTGCTGCTGCTAACAACAGTGATAGGCATGCACACAGATAAAAAAAACATCGAGAGGCTGGAAAAAAGAATGCATCTTGTAGTTGTCACTAATTAGCTGTATAACTTAAAACTTTATACATGTCTTAAAAGAAGATTCACATTTAATTTATGAGAAGGAATAACCTCATATAAAATTAATATCCCAATCTACCAAATTCTACAGAATATGTTTTTCATCCTTACTGTATTATAGATACCTTCTTTGTATGGATTAAGACTCCTCTGAATGTGCCAGCATGATTTATTGGGGTTGTCTTTGTTCTTTAATTCTCTTTTTTGCAGAGGGAAGAAAACAAAACCAACACCAGCCTCAAAGAAAAAATAAAACTGTTTACTTAATATTGTGTAATAAATGCTTAATGCATTTTCTGCTGATGCATAAGCCTTGTATGGAGGAGGAATATTACAACAGCAGTCAAAAATATGAGAACTAGTGGGAGTAAATTTAAAAACATTCCAAAGATGTCATCATTACTTCCTTACCCCTGCTGTTACACTTCCTCAGCTTCATTCAATGCCAAGCTCAGAAAAGGGAAGAATTCATAGGAAAAGGAAAGCATGTAGGTTATAGCATAGCAGTTTTAAAACTAGACCATGCAGGTGATTGCCATAGATGTTGTAGAATGATGTTATAAATCATGCTTCATTACTTAAGAGATTTTTGGTTTGTTCTGAATATGAAGATCATTTTTACAGACAGACAGAAAGAAAGAAAAGAAAATCCATTGAAAGGCAAACAAGTGCCTTAAATGGTATAAAAGTGACCCTCTCGTGCACTAGGTCTGGAAACCTGAAGCGCTTTGTTCCCTAGCTGTAGTGTGTTATCATCCAACAATGCTGAGTAACTGGAGTCACGGGGTTCACAGATCCTCTTTCAAAGAGGTTTTTGCTGTTTGTGGAGACAATTGAGAAAGGGGCTTTTTATGGCACACTTCCGGAAATATTATCCCTTGGGCCAGTGTACTGAGCCCACGCAAAATATTTTATGCAGAGATTTAACTTTCTCAGGGTATCAGGGTGAGCAAAAAGAGTTGTTGAATAAAGGTATTGTCACTAGGGAGAAAGACTAGATCTTATCTACCACACACACGTGGACTGTTCAGCGCTGTACTGACTTAAAAGGGAGCCAGCCACCCGATGTGAGAAAGGGAAGGCTTTTCCTACATGCCTAAGTTCCCTGGCCTATCTTCTAAGCAGGTTTCTATAAGTAAGCATTTTCCCATTGATGCTTCTGATTCCACTGTTCTTTGTTCATCACCTGTTGCAGAAAAAAGTATCCAACTATTTCAAGCAGAGAAAAATACTTGTGCCTTTCCCTAACACAGCACCTGCGTTCTCAACTTATACAAATGAGTGTGTAACTGCATACTGTATGTAACTTTAATTTTATACTACTGCTTAAAACCACATTCTTCGTCTTCATGTGAATGAATACAGGCTGAAATTGTTATGCTACTTTTCTGCCAGCCCTAGCAATGTTACAGACAAAATATTACTGCCCTTACTTAAAATGAACAACTGTACATGACTACACAAATGTATAAATGATACATAGGGCAACAAACAGCTTAGCTAATCTATGTCTAGCAGACTCAGCTCTTCTCTGTGAGAAGGCTGCTGCTGAGAGGCATGTAGTGATAAGAATGTGATTATAAGCTTAACTTGGATCACTAGTTATGTGGCAACTCAGGACAAAGACCTTCTGCATTAAGTGAGAATAAACAGCTGTGACAGATTACCTTATTTGTTCAGTTTGGTAAAGCTGATTACTTTGCATCTTAGCAGTGATTGCTACACAACTTCAGAAACTTGTAAAATGCAAGAATGAGTGGGCTTTTGACAGCACTAGACCCCAGGAGTCAGTTGAGTAGTCTTCTAAATAACGCAGTGGTTATCCACATGCAAATAACCACGCTTTCTGTAAGCTGTGTTTGTCACCAAGGGAGAGAGAAGTCCTCCTGTTCATGATTGAGGAAGACAAGAAAACCAAACAAGAACAACCTGCTAGACAGGACAGAATCTTTCCACAGCCACTGTGTCTCACCACGGCATTCGCTCTCTCACACAGCACACCCATTCCTTTGACAAAGAGAAATGGTCACAGAAAGCTGTCCCTCCCTTGTTCGCTGCTATGTACTCTCCAGTAGGACACTTAAAAAAGCCAGGGTAGGATGACAAGGACAGACACCCTGCAAGTCTCCTCTTCCTTCCACCTTACACTGAGAAATCTTCTCACTATTAAGATCCTTCTGTGGCTTCTGGCACAGGATCACCTTCAGCCCATAAAGCCCATTTCAGTATCCCCAAAAGGGCCTAAAAGGAATACCTTTTCCCTGTAATTCCTCAGCCTCTAACTGTAGCTGAATTAGGCAAGCTCATAGGAAGACTTGCCTCGGGGGTGATTTTTTTTCCAGTAAAACTCACGAGTACCTGGGAATGAAGACACAACCATGTTGAGCGCCTCCAGGGCTTCTACAGCCAGGGCCAATTGCAGGGATTGTGCGTCTTCCTCATCTTCTCAAAATTTGTGCCCCGTGAGTGACATAGTGTAGCCAGGTGGCCAAGAAGGTCCGCATCATCCTGACGTGTATCAGAAATGGCGTGGCCAGCAGGAGCAGGGAAGTGATTGCTCCCCTGTACTTGGTGCTGGTGAAGCCGCATCTCAAATCCTCTGAGGGGGTGGAGCGCATCCAGAAAAGAGGAACAAAGCTGGTGAAGGGGCTGGAGCACAAATCTTATGAGGAACAGTTGAGGGAGCTGGGGTTATCTAGTCTGGAGAAGAAGAAGCTGAGGGGAGATCGCATCACTCTCTTCAGCTCCCAGAAAGGAGGTTGTAGCAAGGTGGGTGTTGGTCTCCCCTCCTAAGTAACAAGTGAGAGGACTAGAGAAAATGGACTCGAGTTGTGCTGAGGGAGGTTTAGATTGGATATTAGGAAAAAATTCATCACTGAAAGAGTGGTGAATCATTTGAACAGGTTGCCCAGGGAAGTGGTGGAACTCCTTCCCCAGAAGTGTTTAAAAAATATGTAGGTGTGGCACTTTGCAACATGGTTCAGTCGTCAGGGTGGTGCTGGGCTGATGATCTGAGAAATCTTTTCCAACCTTAATGATTCTATACGTCAGTGATTTGCTCCTATAAGTTCACCACATCTGTGCTGCTTACTTCCTTTGGCTTTCTTGTTGATGTTTCCACTTCTATCCTCCATCCCCTACTCATTTCCATTACCTGTTGTTCCCCAGAGATGAAACTGCTGTCTCATTTCTGCAAACAGTAGGTTAGGATCTCATTTAAATACAAATGTTACACCTGAATAAATATATATCCCTTAATCAACAATAAAGAATATAGTAATAGCATGGCAGAATTTATTTTTACTCTCTAAATCTTCCCTTGGTCACCATAATTGAATCAAGAACTTCCAGAACATTTGCTAGCACTGCTCTGAGTGCCTTTCTCAGGCACTTAATTACCTTTTATTATTTTTTGTGGCTTATTTAACTAACAATGATGTTATTAATCAGAACTCAAAGAATTTTCACAGTTCAAGATCTCAGTTATCCTCATTGATGTGTTTTCTTCCTTTTTATTTTTAAATTTTCTACCTTATTACTTCAAAAAATATTTAAAAAGCAAAGCACTCAGACATCATTATATTCACAAAACTATTTCATCAGAAGAGCAGTTTAATTAAAAACCTTTCTCTGAATAGAGAAATATTTTCCCCATGAGATCACATGATAATTTTTTAATTAGTTCCTCAGTAATCACATAACACAATTAAAAAGCTAGCTTAATGAAAGAGCTAGAATGACAAATGAGATTTTAAAACTTACTCCAATAAAAAGTACTCATCATTCCAGGGAAAGGAGCATTGTTTTGGGTGTGTTGGGTTTTTTTAAACAGTGCATCCTTGATCAGCCAGGTTTTCCCTCTGCCGCCTTTGTACTTTACCATCCGTTCACACCAGATACATTAGGTCTCCAGAGATGAAACTCAATTTGATTTCCCATCTTTGCACTTCATTCCTAACATACTCATTTGTTTCCACAAAGCACCAAAGGTGCACCCATGCCATACGGCACCGCTACAGCTATCGCTACAGCAGTGGAACCACGAGCACCAGATGTGTTCCTTCTTCGCCCCTCACGCTGCTGGATGAGAACAGCAGCACTGCAGACACTTTTTGTACTCTGTGAGCCGTCTCGACCGCGTTCATTCGGCAGCTGCACAGTCCATGTACTGTTTCATGCGACTAGAAAAGGCGACTCCAAGTGGCCAAAAAAGGCATAATCAGTATGTTAACAAGCCACAATTTTCTAAATGGTTAATACACTGATACTTGAACTCAAATTTCACCAAAATTTGACAGAAAAACGTACATGAGATTTCTTAGATCTTCTTTTTCCTAATGATGAAGAACAACAGACAGTTTGAAAAGCTCAATGAGATCTGACAGGAAGGGCAGAGGAGCAGTTCTTTCCCCCTGAACCCTCCCCGTCTTCCGTTCTGTCTGTGCTTCCCTCTGCCAGGTTCTCCGGGGACCCTGGGTTATAACACACCTTGTCTTGTTAAATTTTCAAGCACTGCTGGAAAAAAGGCCCCAGTTAATCTCGTTGGTAGCAACAAGTACTTATTTACCCACTGTTTGCACGATGATACTAAAGCCCTCAAAAAAACTACCCCTTGCTTCTCCTGACAAAGTTCTCCTTTAGTATCAGAAAACTCAGGAGCAGCTCAGATTTTTCACATTGAATGCTAAGCTTCTTACCAGACTTTCTTTCCTTGGTATGCATTAAATGGAAAATAGATTCTTCTTGTTGCCATTTTAACTCTTAGAGGCATGGACAGAGAACCTCAGAGAAGGGACTGAAATCTTCTATGACCACTAGAAAATATCCTACTACTGCACGTGGCATAAATTGAGCTGTAAAAGCCCTATAAGTTGACGACAAGCTATGTTTGGAACTATGATAACATGCTATCTGTCCATAGGCAAGGAAAAGAAAGGCATGGCTAGAAATAGCTGGGATGCAGCTGTGTTTGTAACAGGGCCTATTTTGGCCTTTACGTGCTTTAGGTTCTGCTGAGCTTGTCTCAAAAAAGCGACCCCAAAAAAGTCTTTTGAGGGAATGACCTTCTACTCCAGAGGCACAGCCACAAGAAATTGAAACAGGTCCTAAATGAGGCGCTGCTCTTCTGTACTGAGTTTCTCAGGCAGGTCACTATGCTACGTATCAATCCCAGGGACAATAAAACACACAGCGCACGCAGGAACTGTTAATGTCTACCAGACCCACCTATTCGAGCACCTTCTATCCCACTGGTCTGATGGATCCCAGTGCCTCACAGGAACTTGACAGAGATAGAACACTAAGCACAAAGATTTCTGTGATTATTGAAACACTAACCTTATGCAGCCTTTTCAAAATTATCTACTTAGGACTATTATAAATACAACTATTCCAATTTTTAAAATCCATGTTAAATTTTTATTAACTAATCAGTATTTGTGGATTAAAAAAGACAACAATGTCCATATGTAAATTTGACCTTGGTCCTTAATTCCCTACTAAGCGCCAAAAAAATTTGCTAATGGCTCCTGGCTCTCCAAAGTCCTGTTGCAATATGAAAGATTGCATCTGAAGTTCAAGAAGCCTCCAGCACACGCGTTTTTCTTTTTAAACGATATTTTCCCAAATACATCCACTTATCAGCCCCTCTACAGATAGTAAACCACAAAGATAACAGTTAGTCTGCCACATTAGCAGCTTCTGACACAGCTGTTTTTAGCTCTGCTGCTCTTGTGCCAATAAATTGCCCCACCAAAATACCACAATAAAATAAAGGCCAGCTCATTTAGGGAGCATCTTCATACTTCTTACCTTGCCATGATTCACAACAATTAAAATTAAGGCAAATGATTTTTAGTTCCTGCTTGCACTAAACCATTCAGCGTATGGAAATGAAGGGTATATTTGGTTACATGAAAGAATGTCTCTTCAGTCGCATGTCGAGTGTCTTTTCCAGAGCAGTATTCCCCAAACTTCCTATAATCAAGCTTAAAAAAATAAGTTGTGATTTCTGCCAAACTCTGCTATAAAGCTTCTTTATTGTAGCAAACTTGCTCAGTCATGTAGGTGGAGTTCCCTGTTTCTACCCATGTAAACCAGTCTCGGCAGTCTTAGCTTTGTCCAGACAGCATAGACTTCATTTTTCCAGTTTTGTTCCATTTTGGGGTGGCATCATGTGGATGGCACTTGTTTCCCAGAACAAGGGATGGGTGGGGAATAAGCATGTTGGTTTGTGGACAAGCAGAACAGGGAATGTGGCTGGGCACCATAGCAAAAGAGCTCCTTTTGCCAGTAAAAGCAGCTGCATTGAATCTCTGTGGTTCAGACTTGCCAAAGGTCACTAAGAGTGAGGTTTCTAACCAGTGTGAGAGACTGTTTGTCAAGTCTGGTTTGTGAAAGATACATTCCACAGAAGTGGAGTGTCCAAGATCCCCTTCTCTCCAATTTAAAATGCCATCTGCATGATTATTCTTGCACTGTTGCATTCTTCACAGGATTACTGGTAAAATGCCTTCAGTTTCCAAAGTCAATCCCCATGGCACTTCACCAGAGGTTCCAGCATATTATTTCTATTTAAACCTTCAATCTGTCATTTTTTTCAAACTATTCCCTTAAGACAGCTTCTGTCTGTGAAGTTCCAGGCTGCTTGTCATCTGCCTCTGCTTTTGCATACAAGGAACAAAAACAATGCAGCAGTTCAAAGATGGCTGAGCAACTCTGAAGGTAACATCTTTCTAAGGTTTTAATGTAAGAGATCAATTCTTTTGAGCATAACCCAGCTTGGCTATACTTATGTTTCAAGATGAAACCAGTTTCATCTTATGCTTAAATGCACACAATAGGGTGAGTTTCATCAGAACATATAAACATATTAGAGGAATCTGTAATTTGCACAGCCATTCTAAATTTCCAGGTGGAGTTTAAGGCATCATTAACAAAAATCTGACTGTGTGCAGAGCACTAGCCAGAGCGTGGAACCACAATATGTGAACGGAAGACAAACCAACCTCCTCCCAAAACTGCTGCACACCACTGATTCATAAATGCAAGAAACCTCTCTATATGCCCATGAAAGGACTGACACAAGCCAACCAGTATCTATACCTAATAAAGAAGCAAAAATACATTGTGGATAAAAATAAGTGCTTTGAACAGCATCTTTACAAGCAGAAACTTGAACTTACACACTGTTGATTTTCTTCTCGATAGATAAAAGTTGCAGTACATTTTTTCTATGAAACTAAGGTAACTTTTTCCCTCTGCTATTTTTCATAGTCGGATTTCACGTCATCACTATCACAGATGTTTCTATGGACATCTCATAGCAAGTATGACAATTACACATAAGTTTTAATAATGGATTTTTAACTCCTGTCTCGATCATAGAACATCTTAATGTTTTTGCACATTTCTAGACCACTTCAGAATAAAGATTAGGAGATGCACTGGTATCTGTTGAATCTGCAGAGAGCTGAAACCTACGGAAGAATCACAAAATTAGTTCTTTCCAGTCCCAACCCACACGATATTTCTTCTTCATAGATTTAAGAAAAGTGACGACTAAATTTCCTATTCTGCAGAAGCATAAGAAGTCATTTAAGTTGTTAGTACCAGATTCAACTTAATTAAAAAGCCTGTCAATTAAGTGTCATGGTAGCACTCCAAGCTGCTTTGTTTCTCACCAGTCATCTTCTCTAGTACACAGTACAGAGCTAATGATGTAGTAATACATCCAGACTTTTTATAGCACAAGTCACTTTCAAATGGCGCTAAAGTAATTTTATGTTAGAGCTGTCCAGCCAGGTGTGTCTACTCCACTCTATCTGTGTCACATCTGGGAAAAAAACACCTTTGCAACATGAGTACTGGCTAGGATGTAGCTTATGCTGACAACTTTTTCCAGAAGAACTACAAAGGTCAGAGGTTGGATTTTTATGCACGTTTCTATAGGGGTTTTTTTGGTTAAAAAAAATCCATTACACATTGAAGCACACTTTTCACTTGGGGTGGAAGACTACAAGATTCATACTGATGTTCTGTTCACTTTGCAGCTTATTCTACACTCATGCTAGTCCTGTAGAAAGCGCCATCACCTCCCAAACAGAGTCTTCATCAAGAAAGCTTAATTTTTGCTAAGAGAGGCTAACAGTCTGGAGCTTTAATAAACTTTAAGAAATACTGGATGTTTTCTGAAGACGAACATTCTCAAAAGAGCCTTGAAAAGGAGTTTGAATTTGTTGCTCTGTGGTTTCAGTTCTACCATTCCAGGAACTGATGGTTTGTCCTCTACATGAGGCAGAATTAAAGTGTTGAGGCATACCGACCAAGCATTTGGAATTAAATAGGTAGCTGAGAGCCCAGAGCTAAACAAGTAACAGACTTCACACTACTCTAAATATTAAATTTAAAGTATTAAACTTCACATCTACAACACAGAAGGTCCTTTTTTCTCTCCAGCTCATGATCTGAAGTTGAATGACACTTAGCTTTTTAGCATACACCCTTGGTTCGGGAATTTCCTTTCAAAGGGAATTCCCTTTAAGAATGCTACACAATACAATTGTTGCACAACTAAGCTAAGGGAAAGAAAAATTAGTACTAATTAATACTGGAAAACACTGATTACAGAAGAAGATCCTTAAAGTTAGTTCATTCAACCACATCTTGGCTTCAGTCTTAACTCTACCAGGTTTTAAGTATACTGATAACTGGTACATCTACCACAACAAATGAAAAACATTAATAATCACAAATATAATAAAGGTAGAGTGATTGTCATATTTTCCTCTTAGGACAAAGATTAAGGAGCACTCAAAAGAATTGCCACATTAAGTACTGACACTGTGTTAAACTTAGTCAGACCCACGCCCTTCTAAAACCAAAAAACTTGATGGGAAAAGAAGTGGTCAACAAAGACAGAAGAAAGAGTTCAGACTTAAAACAGATCAATGCACCTATAATCCAATAGCTCCAGGTACAACCTTAAATACTGACCTCATGATTTTTGCTAAGACAGCATCATCTCGCTGATTCCAAGATGAATTTCAGACAGTGCTATGGAACACAAGTCAATCAGCTCACTAAGTAACTTGAGATTTGTTGAGTATGCATTCATTGTGTTGTTACAAAATGCCTAATCACATCAAGAAACATAAAAAGCCTAGTTACATTTTATCTTCACTTTTATTATTATTTCAGAGGCACTTCATGTCTTACATTTATATAGCGCCACTTCCCCCTCCAAAGCACTTTACAGTATTTACATACAGGAATGTTTCCCACCACTGTTGAAATGCAGGTATCTCGCTATTACCAGTACCATTTCCAAAGCACCAACAGTTTGACACTGAAAATATCTATCAGTACTTTGTCTTGCTAAGATAGTTCAGAATCCCAATTTACAAACTTCCAGCTTGTGCTATTAAAAAGACCTAACAGCTAAAATACAGTATCACAGTGCAATTCTGCAACAAAACTGAGACTTGGATCATTTTCATCAGATTTTCTTTTACAGGCTTTCATTAGACCAAGTCTACCGCAAAATACTTTAATGTAAGGCCTTTTAAGAAAATCACTCTAAAACATCATTCTTTTTTGTACTTTCTTTACAAGGCTCTCTTACAATCAAGTGCAGAAGAATATTTTCTTTCTAGTATATTTAGGAACTCTAAGTCCTGGCCCTATGGCAACACTAGCATCTTCAGTTTTAATGAGCTTCACCGCATCTAAAGGCAAACCTATCCCTCCTTTATGGAGTTGGATTTTAAAATTTTTTTGGTTTTAGTTTTTAAAATAGATCTGAGATAACACAAAATTCTGTTATGAACCGATAGAATTGTAAAGTACCTTGGGATTGGCTGTTGGGGTGCTATATAAGTGTGTTGTGTGTGGGTTTGCTTGTCAGTGTTAAAAATACACTAAAGTATCCCAAGTTCACTACTCCACTGCAAAGTCTGCCCTAATCACAAGGATAATAGCAACTTTCTCATTTTAGAGATTTTTTTTTCTTTGTCTCTCTAAAAGGCTACCAAAGCATCCCTTCCAAGGGAAGAAATTGCATTTGTGTTGAGAACTTTCACCAAAAAAAAAAAGGCAGTTATCTGGCATCCATATTTTCATGGTTACAATTAAAAAAGACTACCACCTCACACACAGCATGCTGCTACCTCCTACGTTACGGCTGATGTGAGAATCTGAATGAACAGAAAACAATTAGTAAAATGAGATATCTATTTGCCTTCTTGTGGTCCAAGCACAAATTTTTTTCTGATACCCTATTCTCTTGAATACTCCGCACTTTAGAACTTCAAAGAGGCTTCTTTGATTTTCATTTCATACTATGAATCTACTGTGGTTACTAGATTTGTATATCAGGTTTGCTGTTTGCATTTGAGTACTATGAAAGAATAGTAGTTCTTGCCCATACCTGTCAGTACTATCATAAAAGGAAAAACACTAACAGGTAGCAATTTCAGTGTGAAAGACGATGACTAATCAAACTGGGTAAAAACTAACAGATAAGTAGTGTATCCAAGTACACGTCCATTTTATAAAAAGTTGTTATTTGTAATCTAAACCTTTGAAAAAGATGCACAGAGAACAGATTTATTGCATATTTTATGCATGCCTTCATGTAGTGCATTCCTATATTATATCGTACATGGAACTCTAAAGTACTAGACCTTCACTGTACAACAGGCATTGTAAATTTTTGTTTTGAAGTCTAAACAGCAGGTCAGTTTGAGTTGTATCTTCCTATTCCCTGATCATAAAAATCACCTTGCTGCATTTATGTTTGTTAAAGTCACATGGCAACTACAGTAATTGTATGGAAAAAACGGTTACAGTGAACTATTTAAAGAGTTTGGTTTCTTCAAGGGCATTTGGCAGCTGGAACTAGTACACTAGCAGGGACTAGAGAGCCTTAGACAACAGTGTGAATCACTAGCAAATAATTTGTATCAGAGATCAAGCAACCTCATGACAAACGAGAGAATAAATGTGAAGGATGAAAGCATCATTTTAGGCTCCACAGCCTAGAAGACCAAACAGGAACTACCGTTATCATTTGCTTTCAAACTCAGACCTGAAGGGCAGATAAAATCATGAGGAGATCTGATTTTTTGCTCTGTTACAGGACTGAACACACACAGAGAACACAACAGTCTGCTATTTCACAATTAACATTTCTGAATCCATTCTAACCCTACTGATATCAAAAGAAGAATTATTGGATCCACATTCTTTTCTCCATTTTTACTTGTGGGAGCCATTCATTTCTTCAGAGATGAAAACATCCCTAAGACTGATACCGGAACATCTCTTCTTTTCCCTTTTTTTTCTTTCCTTGATCAAACTCCTCTTAACTCCTCATTACCATAGTATTTCTCCGACAGAAAAAAGGGTAGCTGAGGTGAGGGATGAATTAAAGTCTTGCTAAATTGGGAGAGAATAGGATGGCTGAGAAGCAAAGTATTGCATGGATGGACAGATGTTAAAGAGAATACAAAACCCAGAGAAGAAGACGTGTTTTTTTTAGCAGAAGGAATTAGTTTTGTCTTTTAGGTTCAGTCCATCCCTTATCAGCAAGGGTGCATTGGCTACATCACAAGACTTGGTGAAGTAAAAAGCTCTTTCATTTAACAGGGCACAGATCCAAAGATGGGAGAATGTCCTGCACCATGTGAGAAAACTCAGAAATATGCATAGAATTGAGCAAAAACCCAAGACTGCTTTGCAGGAACAAGAGAGGTAGCAACCCTAATTTTAACAGGGCTTTTCACTGAAGGGAAAGAAGGTCTACAAAAGTCAAATCAGCTGATTTCAAATGCTTTGCATCCCAGGATGAATCAGGTTTTGCTGATTTAAGCCCAATTTAATTTAGGCAGGTTTTTAAACCACAAGAATAAGGACATTCTTAGTACATATCAATAATTAAACCAACATATACACAATTAGCAATATCCTACATAATAGTAAACGTTTAACAGCTTGGTTTAGGTTATCCTAGTTAATTTCTTTAAAAAACAAGCTGAGTAGTTTCATTGTACAACATCTGCCATTCTACACACTTCCTGTACTCATCAGTCTCTGGAGCAGATCAGTTAATGACTTTAAGATCCAAATTCAACTGTGTCTTCAGTTATTTTCTTGAACTCATAGTTTCCTCTGCCGTCCATATGCAAGTAAAACTGAAATAAAAGAACACCTCTTAGCAACCACCTAAAAATTAACGGGTGTATAAATACCTAAACAAATTACTTTTTGAAGTAGTTTTAATGCAAAATCTTAAACTCAGCTAGCCAGAGGGTAAGCTTCTGTCAACTCTTATTTCATGAAATTCAACTGCCTCTGGAAAAGAAGTTCATATCATCTGCTAACGGTCACACTTGGACTTAACACTGCCCTCTTGGGTTTTGTGACAATATACTTAAGGTACACATTCATCCCTGTGTATTAACTGACTGTTTTTTCCCCACACTTACAGTCTGTCTGCATAAAAAGTAATAACAATATAAAATCTTAGTTTGGAAGAAAAGAAGTCCATGTATGAACTTTAATGTGTAGATATATTAGGTATCTGGAAAGCAAAAACTCCATGCTTTTACCAGATTCTGGTTCAAGGGGTTTTTTAAGCTAAGAAAGAAAGCAATTATCCAGTGATTCTTTCCTATTTTTGAGGCTACTTTTACAGATACATTTAAGGATTTTTGGTTACTTTTCCCTTCATGACTAGGAGCATAGGAATATTTCAAATAGTGCAACTGGATTATGAAAATTAAACCTTTTTAAAAAAAGAACAGAACGTGATTTATTAGGATGTAAAATGAGAACACCTTGAATCGTTAAGTCAGTTTCATAGAAAGACAAACAACAAAACCCCTACTACCTACAGATATCCTTAGCAAAAGCAAAGACTACATACATCATGATGTTTCCAGAGCGACTTTCTGTGGGAGACAGTGAAGAGAGTGATGCCAACCTACGCAACAAAAATACAAACAACAAAGCAGTTAAGTTTCCTCATGGGTTAGATATTATTTATACTTCAGCATGATATCCGCTGAAGAGCTAAAAAAAAAAAAATAAAAAATAAAAAACCACCAAAAAAACCCCAAAACAAACCCCCAAAACAAACAGGAGGGCTGTAGTCTACTTTATCAGTAAAAAAACCCAAATGCTATTAATGAATTATAAACTTAAACTGACAATTTAAAGGTGAAGAATCTCCCTTTGTTTCCTTGAAACTCAATTAACTATGTATCCCTAACAGCAGATCCAATTAAAGGACAAAACAGCTTTGAGGATAAAACAGGACAACATTTTATCTTTCTTCAAGGACAGCTTAACCAGGATTCTAATTTTCAGTACCATGCGTTAGCTGCTTGGCAACAGTAACTCTAAAACAAAAGCACAAATGAACATTCAGGTTAACAGAATAACAAGTATATGCAAAATAGGCATAGAAAATTGTCAGGGTATTGGTATTAATGTGGTAAAATTAGTTCAAGGAATAACATCCCTTCTTTTGTAGAGTCCTCATCCAGTGTCAATACTATAAAGGGCTCTTTAAGTTCCCATTTCAGGTTTCAAGCATGTATTTCAGTGGATGCACAGCCCTCCTCCATTACCAGAATACTGCTTCTCAATAATAGATGTTATTTCAACCCCATTCTTTGCCAGGGTAGGTGTGTGATACTGAATCTTACTGATATTTCACATGGCACTAGATAGAATCTGGAAAGGCGAGTATAAAAGGGAAAGGAAAAAGAAAACTATATTTAATATGATCATATTTTCCTAGAGTGCCTGGCTTTTTCTATCTCAAAATAGATGAAAGTGTTAATTTCCAGCCTTTTCTTTCTGTTGCCCTGGCTGAAAAAGACCCCACAAACCACAAAAAAGTACAAAATGTTAGTTTAATTTTCACTTGGCATTCTAAGAATTTATCTGGAAAAGTAAGGTTACTTATCAGTGAGTAAGAGCTCTCTGATACACAGAGGCTGCATGTACATCTAAATTATCAGGAGACTACAAAACAATTATTGAATTCTAGTGTGCATGAAGGGTCCTTGCATGCCCTTCCAAACTTTTTTCTTTTTCAATCTGCGCTATGGGTAAGGGAAGAGTGAATCTTGTATCATTTCAAGTTTCCTGTTAACATACAGAGGTATCATTCTAGAAACAGAGAGCTTACCTTTCGGCAGTGGCTGTAAATGTAGCCTTCTACATCAACGCTAACAGCACTGGTGCATTCATCCAGAATTGCAAACTGAGGCTTATGATAAAATAACCTTGCCATCTGGAATGCAAACCAAAAAGCTACTGTGGATACAGAACTACAACCAATAATGCTGTGTTGGAAGTTAAACTAAGAATTCATGTCCACAAATTTACTGTGGCAAATTTCATTTAAGTTGGCACCCACTGAAGCCTGAAAATCTGACAGCTTTACTTCTTTTTAAAAAGCATTTATTTTAGAAATTCCGTTTATATAATCAAAATACAACTCATGGTAAAAGGTCAACATTTTCTATAATATTCTGCATACAAGAGGCACTATTTTTAGGTTTTTTTCTTAGTATTTAGGTTTTGCACATGCTGGGAGCTTCTTCTTTAAGTAAAATATTAATATTTAGTAAACAAAAATTGCCTACAATTCAGATTACATCTTCAACCTGTGTTCTGTATTTTGTTAATTATTATACTTTTGAGACATACAGCCATTCTCTGTTTTTCTCCCCCGCTGAGCACATCCATCCAGTCCTGAACACTATCCCAGCCTCCTTCACGCTCCAAGATGTGACCCAGCTGGACATTATCCAAGTATTCCTTCAGCACCTGTTATTGAACCAGGAATGACAAAGAGAGCTTAAGTTAAATTTAATAAAGAAATGACTGAAAAAGGTTATTTTTATGATTATACTGGTGTACTATCACCCTAATAAATATTAAAAACAAACTAAATGCAGTGAGTCTAGTAGCAATTTCAGTATTTTTAAATCTGAGACATAACTCATCTTAAGTGACACAAGGGGTTAATGACATTAAGTACTGTTACCTGATCAGAAATCCCCTTCTTTCTCTGATCTTCTACAGTATCTGGATATATAACTTGATCTCTGAGTGTTCCAAGAGTCATATATGGTCTCTGAGGTACAGTTAGAAACAAATAGGTATGTCAAACACTGCTAAACCTAGTCAAAGTCGTAAGAAATAAATCACTACTCTCAGTTAAAGTATTTTGCCTCACCTGGGGAACGTAGAACAACTTTCCCCTTACGGGTTTTGTCAAACGTCCACCAAACAAAGGCCACAACTGCAAGAAGGAAAAGGTTTAAAGTTCAGCAACAGTCCAATTACAACAGTGCTTTGGATTCTCCCCAGTTTATTTTAAAAAGTTCCTTTACCTCACCAAGAACACGAAAAAGTGAGCTCTTCCCACACCCATTTGGCCCACAAATTAGAACATTTGCACCAGATCGAACCTAAAAATGCAAAGCCAACACATTAAAAGAGGTAGCGAGAAAGTATTGTAGAAAGCTTCGACTAAAAATAAGACAACTGGTATCCTTGTAGACTTGTGCATAGCACCTTCTGACATTACAAAGTAATTTCCACCAGAAATTTTTACAACTAATTTAGAACCTGGAAGAAAATACACTTGTAACAATAAAAAGCTTTTTTTTTAAGGAAAATAGCTTATCGCCTTTTCTTTTTTTAAACTTACATGATGATTAATTTTGTTCAAATTTATGCAAACCATATAAGTACCTTTCCACTTCTGTTAGTACATATTTTTTAATATCAGATTTCCTCTGAAATTATAATCTTCAAAATGAAATAGTTTTCTACGACATTAAAAAACTCACCTCAAAGTTAAGATCTTGAATCAAAACATCTCCATTAGGTGTCACCAACGGAACATGATCAAACCTATTTGCATTGCAAGATTAAAAAAAAAGAGCAGTTGTCTGAAAACTTCTGACACTGCACGCTTACTCAGAGATTTTATTAAGGGACAGGGCAAGAATTCAGCAGTACTTCACTCAGTACACTGTCCCAGTTTCCAACTATTAACAGCTAAGGAAGTTCTTGAACCAAAAGTTGGTTGTTTAACAAACACCTACAGTTTTTTTTCCTTCACATATTTTTTTCTTCTGAACCCTTCTAAGCCTTTAGTGTCCAAAACATCCTGTGGATAGAAACCTACATTTAAGGATGCACTTCATTTTAAACCTGCCAGTGGAAGCGTACTCCATCAGGTCTAGGACACACAATGAATGACTTCTCTGCTCACCCCCCCTTCCCCTTGTTTGTTTTTTTTCTATAAAATAATAAAAATAACTATCACCTCTTTTTTCCTTTCCCCTCTGCTCCACTATCTGCTTTACAAATTAACCAGGTCAAGACTATTTAATCTTTTATCTGGCTTTACTTATGCCTTTAAGCAGCACTACAATGTCAATACTGTGTTCCTCAGACTGCAAAGAACTGAGGAACTGATTGCAACTTCAGCACATCAATGAAGTGTACAAGTACACAGAAATACAAGCAAATACTTTGAAAATGAATACAGACTTGCCCCTGATTTTCACAGCTGAATTATATCATGGAATAAAATCTGTAACCATTATCAAGTTTCTTCTTAGAAACATGAAGTGTTAATAAAACAGTCTGGGAAGTGGTATTCCAAAGGATGGCAGGAAACATTGCCAACAGGGCAAAGTCCAGACAGCAGATTATGCCTTCTGCTAACATGAGAGGACAAAGATTGACTTACAGAACATGCTGAGTGGGAATGAGTTGGAATTATTTGCAAATAAACTACAGTACAACAGGAACTGCATATTGTAATAATGTGTATTAAATCCTTTATTAATACCAGTAGATGGAAAGAATGAAAAGTCAGACTATGTTAAAAATACTAAAGTTGTGGAAATTTTATAAACATACTTGATAAGGTTGTCAGCATTGATAATTTCTCCAGATCCAGGTATTAAAGGCAAATCTTGCTTTTTATCTGCATCTTAAATTAAGAAAAAAGTATTAGCGACTGGAGCACTACACAGAGATGCACATATTGCATATTATGTCATATCTACCTTTCTCTTGTGATACCATAGTACGCTGATATTTGCCACTATTCAAGTCCTTCAGAACCTGCATTAATTCTGTAATTCGAGCTGTGAATCTAAAAAAAAATTAAAAAATGAAAAAAATTAATCTTTAGAAGTTTTAGAAATCCATAGAAGCTCTGAGTACAGTTAAACTGTCAAAATGACAGTTACTCAACACAGCCCAGAAATAGAACGTTTACATTTTAGAATTGCACTGAGGTTGTCCAATATTCACAATATTTACAAGAACCTTTTGCTGTAATAGACAAATATTTGATAACTATTCCTCTTAAGACGTAAAAAAAAAGTTTGGTAAACAATCAATATAGATCTCATTTACAAGCATTTGACAATGTCTTTTCAATTGAACAATCAAACTGTATGCTGCTACTACTCAAGATATGAAACTATTAATGGACATAATTAGTGCAACTGGAGATGTTTTCCAACATAAAATGTTTTTCATTTCTAGATTTTTGGGGTGCTGCAATGAACAAAGCACATAGGCTAATTTTGTTTTAATTCTACAGTCAGCTTCTTAAACCAAGAACATAACTTTAAGGTAGATTATCTTACAAAACAGCTATTAAGCTTACCCAGCCAATCTTGTCATTTCACGGCCGGCTAGGACTATTCTGCCCAAAGCCTGAGACATTCTCAGTAACATTCTTCCACTTTGGTAGTAATCCTAGAGTAGAAGACAGTTTCTTTATGTGGACTATCAACATAAAAATTCAGGAAATTGTTTAAATTCGGTTGTGTTTACCTCCAAAAGTTCTGCATGAGTACTATTCTGGTGACGAGGATCAGCCAAGTTCAGAAATGGACGACTAACAACCAAGTAACCAACCACAGTGGCAAGGTCTGCAGTTTAAAAGTAAACATTAAGTTATACATAATTGAAGAAATAAGAAAAAAAAGAGAATTGTCATGTAAAAATTTTTAGCAGTTTATTATTTATGTCAATTCATTAGCACTGGACAAACACTTACATTTGGCAATGATAGTATCAATGAAACCCATAGAGAACCGGAACAAGATGAAATTATGCAAATGTTCCACCTGGTAAGTTACAGAAGAAAAAGTCAAACTATATCAGTACCTGTTGCACTATCTTTTATTATTCTACAGAAGTTTGATTCCAAATATAGTTATTTTTCAGCATGTCACAGATCCTTCAACAGTGCCTGCCACCTAACTGTGACAAGCACTGCACAAGTGACCCTGCTGGCAAAGACTTGCACTCTTGATCAACACAACATGCAAGTGAAACTAAGCAGTGAGAGAACAGTGACTGTGGTGGGTGAAAAGGAGGCAAGAATGGCCTTTTGCTTGCTACTATTGGAAACCATTTCAAGTCAAGGTCATGCACTGAATTCTGTCATGGTTGCTGCTAATGCACCTTTCCAGCCCTGTAGCTTAGAGGCCTTAACTTTCACTGTGCCTCTGTTTTCAAATTGGAATGAATGTCAAGAAATCCCTAATATCTGCAGCCACAGGCAATGTACTGATACTGTGGGAAATTTCTACTGCATTTGTCACAATGGATTCAGGACCAATTATGGCAGAGAATGTGTATAGGCAAATATATCAAATTAAGCTGTACTTAAGCTTCCATTAAGATAGTTATAAAGTCTGTCTTCTCTGTCACGAGGAGTTGTATTACAAGAACTGAGATAGTGAGCCATTTACCACCAAAGCAAATGTGCAAAATCACCACAGCTAGCAATTTGAAAGCTGACAATGAATGAAGAACTTGTTACAGAGAGTGAACCTTTAAAAATACATATCCCATCTAATGAACTGCTAATGCTTTCATGTATCATGAAAACGTTCCATTCTTTTAATTTTTTGAAGCATTCTGTCTGATTTATTCCTTTAGGCAAGAAATTTAATAGGTGAATATTGCACTGCAGCAATTGTAGAGAACTGAAGCGTAGAGCTCTTGCCAGAGAAATGCCCTTTTCAGAAACAGTTATCTTCATAAAGAAGGAACTTCTCTACTGAAGGCTGTTCACGGCCTTCTAATTTATTTTTAAATCTTATGACAGTAGCAGCATAAACACCAAGCCACTATAATTCAATTTATATATGAAAAGAATCACCATGATGAAACTAACTGAAGTTTTGCTTTAAATGCTTTAAAAAATAAGTCTTACCAGTTTACGGAAGGTTTTGTGAATAGTCTGTTTTTCTCTCAAGTTCCCATTATAAAAAGCAATTTCTTCACTAAAAAAAACAAAACCAAAAACCCACAAAGAATGAAACTTCATTTTGTTAAAGACGGTCTTAGAGAAAGTCAGACATAAAACACAGCAATATAGTTCTTTCAGCTACATTATGAAATGAGTTTGTACTTTTTCACAACAATGGAACAGAAGCTTATTATAGCCCAGCTATAGTTTGTCTTTTGAATTAGAAATACAATGCACATACAAATCATTTAATAATAGTCTACATAAAGATGGAAACACTTTGCCTAGAACTGATGGCATCAGACTTTCAAAACACATTTTAACACACAGCTTCCGTTTACACCACAGTATTACTTTGTCACTTAGATCTTGACATCCAAGTAAATCCATACCTGTTTGTAATAAGCCGTGAGTTGACATATCTGTACTCCCCTTCATACTTTTGTTCTATAATAGTCATCTTGCCAATCGGTCTCCTTAAACGTGTAAGGAAAAACCCTGAAATAATCAAGTAGGCCATCATGCTAGCTGGACCCTGTGAATATCAAAAACCAAAAAAACTTACCACCTACACGGTGTCAAATTGCAACATTTGTATTCAAGATGCCCAGAAAGCATGAATCCTTTGATTCCCACCTCCCATTTTTCAACTTTACCAATTCAATTACTCTTGCAATTCCCATCACGTTCCTTTCTTTTGTGTTATACTGTTTTACTAATCTTACTAATTCTCTGTTCCCAGAGGCCCTTTCCATCCCAGCCTTCTAGTCAAGTTTTTAGCATCACCCAGTGCAATATCCATGTCCTACTGCCCTAGCTTATTTCATTAACAACTTCCTAGTCCTTTCTCATTTCCTCTCCTTCATTTCTATCTACTTCTTTTCTGTATATTTGCTACACTGTCACAGCCCTCAATATTTCACTGCCTTTCCTTTCTTTGATCCATACATCTCCAACACATTCCCTGCTTCTCTCAAGCAGTCCTGGTAGGGAATTCTTATTCTTCTGGATCCTAAGCTTCTACAGACCAATACTCCCAAACAGCATGTTTAAAAATTACTGAAGTTTGCCACAGCATAAAATCAAAGGCATAACTGAATTTGGCATAAACTCCCAATATATTAAGTATAATAATAACCAATTATTAGAGAGCAGTGCAAAGACATCTGAAACTGGAAATATTATCCAGGTATGCCTTACAGCAGTCTCCTTCTACATAATCTACATCATGTGTCCCAGAGCTACTTCTTGTCAAATGCAGAACATTTCTCATAGTTTATCATTTTACTAACATGAGCAATTATTTCTGCAATGATTCAGTTTACTGTGGTGGGTGGTGGGGAGAGAATATAATGATCATACAGCTCCATGTAAGGAACAGGTTCCCTTTACAGAGGCTGCAAAGACACAGAAAACTTCTCTCTTAAATGGAAGTCATGCAAGATACAAGCAGCCAGAAGGGTATCATATTTAATGGGACTCCCAAGGACCTGCTAGAGGAAAATGAAGAACTTTTTTGTTTCTTAAAATAATTGATCTGCAGATTCTGGTTTTATTTTGATTGCCTTAGGATACAGAGCACTAAAGCATACAAAACATTAAGCATAAAGGCATATTTTCGTATATCCCTTCAAATAACATATGACTCTATAATCAACACTTGGATTTTTCCTCAGACTCTGAATAGGTACAAGGCTATAACCAAAGAAGAGGAAAATGTGCTTGTAATGCTAAAAACACTACTCAACTTACCTGAGCTCCTATTGCACTTGTTAGCTTGAAGATATACAAAACTATATCCAAGAAGGGCTGTAAACGAAGCATAGAAAAAAACATTAGAAAATCAACATAACATGAATATTAAAAAATGGTCCGGAAACTACCAACCACCCCAAGAACAATTACAGCTCTGCATTAGAAGCACAATACTTGTTAACCTAGTATATAAACTAAATGTTAAAACAAAAGATATCTCAGCCACGTGACATTTTCCTGAAAACATTCACTCAAGAATTGAACAGAAAAGCATCACAATCTTCAGATGAAGTTCATACCATATAAAAAAAGTACTTCACTACTTTAGGTCTGTAATAACACTCTGCTCACTAAGCAAATCTAAACCAGATCCCACAATTACTTCATAACTGAAGTAACTGTGAGAAACACTGAAGGGAATAATGCCATATAGTTGGCTATGTACCCGATAGAAGCAATATTCCAATTTGCAAGCTTCCTGTTCCATACAAACCCTGTCAAAGCTAGGGCAGCTGAACTACAGGTTTTTTAGACAGAAGTTTTTGAACACATCAACTTGCATTTTGCTTTATATTTCTGCTTGTATGAACAACACTAAGTTGTTAAAAAACTAAGTCTAAAAATGCTAACAGTATTCTACTCCCTAAAATTTACACCAGAAACCAGAAATTTACACCCAAAATATTACTTGTAACTAACTAAAAGCTAGCCATTGGATTGCTTCTGAAACTTAACTAGCTGAGAAAGCATACTCATCACTGTTCAATTGCTAAAGAATGTGGCAAGTTCTTTAAAAGAAAATTAAATACAAATTATAACAATCCACAACAGTCCTTGCGCAGAGGTCACTGAAATCACAGGGAGTGTAAAATTATCTAGTATCATAAACAGTATTTTTTAGCACCATACTCCAAGCAATTCACATATAAATGAGCAATTGTGTTGAGGTCTGACAACACATCCTAAATGTCCACAGCTACAACTAAAAAGTTCTCTCTGGAAAGACTTACCTTGCTAAGATTTGAGTACAGATCCACTACACTGTTACAGAATTTTTCCACATCTTGTGTAAGGAGTTGATCTGGATTAGCTATTCTGTTGTCTAGGTTTCCCATTTTGTAGTAGGTATAAGCTCTGAAACAAAACAATAGCTAAGTGAGAGAAACAATTTGATTACCTGGAACCTCAAATAATTGGCCCCCCTGCTTCATATAACTGAGATGGAAAGCAGTGCAAACATTAAATGAAACTATGGAGTCAACATAGCTTGTGCTTCTGCTTAACCAGATCCATATTAAATCCTGTAGAACTGATGTCTTAGCCGAAGTTCAGGCCCACGCTGCTCTATGCACTGCTGCTATACTTAAGAGTTAGAAAACCCTTACAAACTCTGCATCAGCACACCAGACAACCAAAATCCAGTGCAGAGGGACATAAAGAGCTACTCAAGTTCATGCATTGAATTCCACCAGAAGGATTATTAGCACCATACAAAAGCAACTGAAATAATTTGGGAGCTAGCCCAGTAATGGAAGCACTACAGCACATTCTTTTTTCCCAATTGAGCCAACTTTGCTGTCTTTCCATCTGTGTCATACACAACCTGGACAAGCCAGTCACCCTTAACTGCAACTTAATTACCAAAAGCCAAAGCTTTTTCTAACCAGTATACCTAACCTATTAAGCACCTTGCTACCTTCTTACTATGTACTTAAAAATACTTGTTTTGATTTTAATCAATTTAGTTTTTTAAACCCTTAGATATTAACAAGGTGCTACTTACTTAAGATATTCCTCATAGAGGTATCTGGTAAGCCTTACACGGAAGCAAAGTTTCAATTCATTTAGACCATACTTCAGGAAGTTATTCACTAAAGAGATCTAAAATAAGAGACAGTATTTCAATATTTAGCTAACAAGATTTAATGTACTTAGATCAGTTTGCAGCACAGACTGTGCAAACACTCTGGAACAGCCGAATTCTCCCCTTAAAGTCAATAATACTATTAACACACCTAAGACCAACTACATCGTGTCTGCAGGACCACTGATCATGTTTCTGCCTACGTTTTTGAAAACTCCAGTTCCCAGACTTAGCATCAAATTATGCTCGTATCTTCAGCTGTTCTGATAAGCTCTGGAAAAGAGCCATCATTTAACAATCACTACCTCAAATTGATCAATTTACTTTTGATCAGGTATTACAATAATATCTGGTTATCATAAACCAAGTACATTATCTATTAGGTAGTAACGATTTCTCTCTGGTGCAGGTCAGAGATGTTGACAAGCTGAAATTAAACACTAAAAAGAAATCTTAATCTTCAATGGTGCCAAAAAATCCCAAACCTATAATGTTGAAACATCACCTATGTTTTATAGATATTATTATGTAGTACTACAGACAGCACATTAAGCTATCAGTCAAAATTGCCATCAAAGAAACGAACATGAAAACCTAAACATATACATCAGAAAAACAGTTGCAATCAATAGGGAAACATGCTGATAAAGCGTCCCACACACTGGAGCAAGAAAATCAAATGTGCGTTAATAAAGACCTGCATGAAAAACAACTGATTGCCCTGGGTCTGAAGATACTCATTTGATATCTTTTCCTCCAATTCTCAATTTATATTTCAAATACATTCTACTAAAAGGCTGGTACAAGAAAAGCACTTACAGCAGGCATTGCGGCAATGAAGTTGAACAGGTATTTCTTGAAGTCTTTTCTGCTGCGGCCAATGATAGCACTGTAAAGGACCATCAGCTAAGAGTTAGTTACAAGAGAAACAAGAAAGTACAAACTAGCGTGTCTTAACAGTACAAATTCTCAGTGGATCACATTGAGAAAAAATCATCGTGGCAACCTGTACTATTAGTTGTAGGTTCCAGTATGACCGACGTCTCTAAATTTAAGTTACAGATTAAACAATTATCTCCCTTCTGCTCCTGCAGTAAATTCTTGCATTAAGGGCTCAGAAGGTCACAGAATACCAGTTCCTTTCCTTCTCTGCTTTCATAGATTCTCATAAGAGAAACAATGCAGTCCTTCCATTCTACGAAGTCTCTCCTAAAATACAATATCATTTTGAATTCACAAGTCAAGACAAATTCTTACCTGCTTCAATTAGCAACAAGAGCAACAATAATACGTCTAGAAAACACTTTCTGAAACAATAAGACGGAAAGCATTGTATTTATCAATCTAAATAGTGAACAGATCAGTAGGAAGAAGTAATAGTCCTAATAACCAAACACAATGTCTGAGTCCATGACACAACCACTATACTGTTATTCTAAAGTGTCCTTTTGTACTTTCAGATCAATATGAGATTCAGAGGCAGGAATAGACAAAATGTGACCAAAAGAACTGAAACCTATTTAATAAGCATATTTTGGTTTAAAAAATAAAATTGTGTCCAACAGTAGAAAATGAGCAGATTACTTTTTTCTTTAAATAAATACTGCCACCCCAAATTACAAGAATACCAGTTTTCCAACTGTTTTAAATAAATAAGCAAGGTATAAAATGTCTGAATATATGTTCTGACAAAGTCTACTTTCTCTATTAAATACAAGAATGTTTAAAAATAACAAGCTTATAGATACCTTTCAATGACTGTTCCATTTTGAATCATCCAAATATCACAATATGTGCGGACCACCAGCATCACAGCAATAAGCAACAAATAACCTGTCTAATATAAAAATAGAAGTGCAGCAGTTAAACAATGGATAAAATTCACCACTTTTTTCTAGTAAATGGTCTAATTGCATCTAGCAGAAAAGTTGTTACCCTGCTGCCTGCAGCTAACATAATAATTACTTACTTTGCAGGAAACATATCAGCATATAGTATTTTTAATAAAATACTAATTACATTTGTATGGAGAAAGTTTGTCTCTTAAGAAGTTGCATTTGGTTGATACAGGTAGCAGACACATCCTGTAAGATGGAGGATTGCAGTGATAAAGAAGTTATTGCTATTCTGAGACACTTTTCTGCCATAAGCATAGGGTCATATAGGTTGCAAGGGATCTTTGAAGGTCATCTACTTTTGCTTAAATTCCGATATAACTACAAAAGAAAACTTGACTCAAAAAATGCTCATTTTTATTTGATACTGCAGGCCATACCTACCTCTTTACAAAGTGTTCTAGGGACCATTATTTTCAGGATTCGACATATTCTTGCAATAAAGACTCTGTCCACCATAGCTCGCTCCTTCTTTCCCTCTTTCTGCTTCACATAGAACAATCAAAACAAGAAAAGTGAGATTTTTTGCAATGTATTATTTAAATGTTGATGTGATATTTTCCCTATCCAAGTCATTTACAGCTACCTTCCTTCTGCAGCGTTTGCAATATTTCTCTCCAATTTAAGACTCGCTCATGCAAGTTAAACGAAATGTAAGAATCGGGAGCATACACCTACAGAACTAACAGAAAGCCTAAGTAAGGGAACTAAGCTCTCAAAATAAATTCCAATAGGAAGTAGCTGCCATAATACAAAATACTATTTATTTCATATCTATGCTGAAAGTAATACATAAATAATGCAGACCACATCATTAGAACATCCATTAAAACATATCAAAATACAAGTTATAACACAATCTGCCATCTCTTAACACTGCTTGGCTCTAGAAGACACCCATCAGCCAGTATTTTTAAAGATGCCTTCCATCATTTGTCTAGTCCATCAATGGTTTAAACACCTTGACTGTACATCCCAAATTAAATCCAAGTGAAACCAGAATCTGTTATTCCTTTACTTCTAAAAAACAGTGAAACACACTCGTAGTGAGCTGAATCTACCAGACTTAAAACCCCTCCTATAACCAAACACCTTCTATTTGGGTCAGTTGCCTTTGTTTACTCCATATAACCCTATCATCTGTCCTGACTAACCTGAATGCTTTTTAACAAGCTAATGGTCCAACTATCTTTTTGTTCTTCCCTTTGTTTTCTTTCTTCCCTTTCACAGTTGTGACATAAGGATTCAATCCTGAAAATAGTCTAAAAAGGCATTCACGTGTACTTAAAACATGTCCTGTCTAATCAGCCTTATCCTGCTATCTTTGTCACCCAAGACTAAAGTGACGCTTATGTTATCAATGCTCATAGTAATCCTAGAACATAGATAGGAAATCTGGAAGAAAAGACTAAGGAGACAAGACAGGGAAGACGAAGAAAGTAGCCCGTGAATCACCACTGATCAACTAAAACAATCCTATTAAGCATTTCATTTTTCATTTCCAAGGATAATTAAACCACAAAAACTTGCACAAAGAGCCCAATTTAATCTCTAGTCTTACAGTTTACATACGTAACATGATGGACAGCAAGTGCAAGCTCTGAGCCCCAGAGAAAACATATTTACTGTCTGCTCTGTGAATAAGCCTACATCTGTTTCGCATGGGATGAAGTCAACTATAGTTCTATCCTATTCACAAAAACTATGTGAACATAAGCTATGGATAAAAATTCAAGCCAGATAGGATGCTAGACGGTAGATGATAAAAAATTTAAATTAAAATTTATTTACACAAAAAATCTAAGCTATCCCAACAATAAAAGACTACCAACCAGGCCTAATGAAGCATGACCCTAAACATCCTACACTGCTCTTCTGTAATAGAAATGACAAACACCATGTCTGATGTGCAAAATTTCTAGGGATACCTGACTAAAAACAGCTGATGTCTGAACTGAACCTGTTCTTTGTCTCTATTCATCTCTTCCTCATTCCTGCTTTTGTGTTACACTTACATTAATTCAAATATCTCTCTCCTAGAGGTGTTTCCCCTTAGATTATTAATTCCTTGTTTGGTATAATTATATCCAAGATGGGTAGGAATAAGAGAAGGCATAGCTACGTGAAATACAAGTGTTTATGCAGACAAGGTTTGGCTAGGAGTTAACAAGATACTTGAACACACCTTTATATTAATCCAGTGCAAACCTTTTCTTAAGTTGTCAGCAAAGGTGAAGGATATTGAATAGTAATCTGCTCATATCATCATATGACTCAATACCATTAGTCGAGCGCTCTGCCTTTGGGGTGTCATATTGTATTTGAACGTGAAACACAAAAACTTGACTTAAAGGGACATAATATATCCTTTTCAAATACATGAACTAACAGACACACAAAATACCAGGGAAATGCCAAAGCTCCTATTAGAAAGTTGAAGTATTTTTTAGAAATAGCCAGACCCTACATCTTATCTCATATTTTTTTCTTTTAAATGAAAAACAAATACAGGCAGCTGTTTGTTGCTACACAAACAGCTAAACCTACAGACACCAGTCCTTAAACATTCTCAAGGCATAACCAGATGAAAAAAAAACGTGGTACACATCAAGGACACATCATTAAGCAGTCAAACTCCAGCCAGAAGGGATTAACCAGATTCTTCTATCCGTTTCACCAATGCAAGTCTGAAAGTATCACTTGCACCAGAGCCATCATTCTGTTCAAAATAAAACTACAACTACAGGGATTAAGTTAAAAAAACCCGACTATTATTTTGAATTATTAAAAATATATTACATGAAGAAATACTTACGTCATTGTTCTGCAATGCTTGTTTTCCGCTTCTTTTACTGTAGAGGGAAAAAATGAAGTATTTTACTTATTCTTGACACATTCCTTTGTCTTGATCTCCACACAGAAGAAACAAAAAGGAAAGCTTGGGATTATATCCCTAACTATTTATTTCAACGTAGTATAGTGTCTTCACGGGATAGCTACCTTTTATGTCAAACTTACCTTTTGTGTTTATACTATTCCAATGAAACCTTATTCCTCCCAGGATTCAGTTTCACATAGGGAAAATACGTCTCTCTCTTTCATCTCCAGATTTTGCTTTACCTTGGCTTCTGTGCCATGAGCTCCTAGTGTTTTTATGTTTCTAACATACATTTTGCAAGCATGGCTCCATGGTTCCACTGACCACAAATGAAAGCCACATGAATGCAGATTCAGCAATCCAAGCAACCTGACTTTGATGTTTTGTGCTATCTACATAATCTAAACAGATTTGTTTTGCATTATATTTGACTTTCAAATAACACATTTTACTACATATAAAGATAATTTGTTCATAAACATGTGCTGCAGGGGAAAAAAAAAGTCAGATCCTGTGAAACCAAGTTCCTGCAAAGGTGTGCACTGGAAGGGGAGCTGGTTTTTATTACGTCCTTTTACTTTCCCCTACATTTTACGGAACAGAGGAAGAATATTCATCAACTAGTGCTAAATACAGATTCTGAAGTACTATGCTATTCTTCTTCCTCTCCTTTTAAGAAAGGCAAACTCATATAAGATAAAAATAGTCTTTCTTCCTTTCTGAACATTGAAGCATTGGATAAGCACGTAAAGCTGTTGGGAAAGCTTTTATGTAGTTTAAAAGCGACAGACAACTACACTAAATTGTAATCTACCACTTCTCAACCATTAAACTAAAAGAGTAGGCTGCCTTAAAACTGCAATATTCATACCCTTTCAAGGCAGCACCTAGGAAATTACAGGGAAGCAGAAACTATGAAAGGCACTGCTCCTTCTGCCTACGACATCAAAACAAGCACAGACCACCGCACAACCAGTCACCCTGCAAATTTATCAACAGCATCATTCCACACTTGTGTTTTAAAGTTCTGCAAAGAAATTATCAAGGATGAAATCATGCCTACTTCAATTTCTGATGATTAGGAAGATCTATGAATGTCAGTGACCAATGATGAAAATTAATTTAATTATTATGGAAGAGGCACGGTAGCAGAAAATATGAGGAAAGAAGGAAAAAGGAGACCATGAAAGTGAGAAGGGAGAGATGCCAGTTTAACAAGAACTTAATTAAAGGTAACAGTGAGATGGAAGGCTGATAGAAGATAAAAATCATGTAAGACTACTTGTGCAAAAGATGGAACAAAGAATATGGAGGGCAGATTGGGTGAGAAATAACAAAAGTTGAGAAGAGATACACCACTTCATCAGGCCATGATGGAAACATGTTTGTGGAAATGGGAACAGTGCGCAAAGTCCAAGAAATAATCTAGTTAAGAGAACTGCATCCTGGTGACCTGGGAGCAATGTATTGCTCATGCAAGGAACTTCTCAATACATCTTGTTATTTCTCAAAGTACAAAAAACTGACCTATTTTTTAAAAGTGTCATTGAGTACCAATCACTCCAATTGCATCCAGTTTGGGACTAGGAGTAAAGTAGTCGTCTTAGGTGTGAATAAATAGTGATCAAACTATGTGGGTATTTCCCTAGATGGTTCACGTCTTGCAGTAATGCAAAATGAAAGCATGCCGCTCTTCCAGATATGCTATAATAATTCCTAGCTTTGTTGCTTCAAGGCCTGCCAACGTCTGAAGTCACAACACTCATAACACACAACTATTTCAGCTTTGAAAAGATCAGAAATTAATACATTAAAATAGGAATATATTAAGATAATGAGGCTGAGAATTATTCATAATTTGATGTATCTATTCACATTTTTTCTATATTAGTTGTTGAGAGAAAGTCAGTAGCTGAAACTGCTGAACTGAGCCGAAACTGATTATCCATTAGAGAAAACTGTTCAGAAATAGTGATCTTGTATTTAATTGTGAATTGAAATTTAATTATAATTTATAAAGTTTAAGATAAAAAATAAGCATTTGCAAATTCAAAACCTAATGAAAAAATTTAAACAGTTTTGCTCTCTTTTTCTAAAAAAATTATTGCAAGCTCAAAACAATACTTCAAACAGAAATGAAATAATCCTCTATATGATTATGGATTATCTAGAAGGAGAAAAAGAAATGTGGCTACATAGCTCCAAAAATGTTGCTCTTCCTATTAAAATAAATAATCTGTTGTTATTTTAACAAGTAAAACCATTTTACTTGCAACAAAAGACTGTGCCACAGTTCTGCCTGGAACATGACTTCCACAGGCCAATTACTGCAGATCTTTTCCGTCTCAATAGTCTCATTTTTCACTATGATACCTATCAGCACAACTCCAGACTCTATTACACTATTGTATAACTTCTTTGTGAGAATTGTCGTTGCATTCTCATTGAATTTAAAGACTAAATAACACCCTCAATTAGTCAGCATGAACACAACAAGAATATTTGGTTACAACAGAGAGCTCTAACATTTGGAATAGATTCAAGCTCTCTACTATTGCAGACCTCTCCTTTACTTAATGCTGGAGCATCTCAAGCCCTGTTGGTGCAGGAAGGTTATGTGCTACATACTGTTCAAACTTCCTACTGCCAATAACTCCTCTGGCATAGGAACCATCGTCAAGCAGCATAGTCTAAGGGCTCTTTGGAACATAAGGCTGCCTTTTACTGCAATGTTAACTTTAGTGATTCCCCTATCCACACTTATTGTTCACCAGTTTAAGTTAAACTGTGCTTCTTATTACCACAGGAGTGTCTTGAACCGAAAGTGCTACTGATGCTTGACTGACTGATGTGGTAGAGTGACACCTATAAGACAGCTTGGGTTAATACAATTCATCGCATACTTATTCAATATTACTATAATTCAGGCAGCAACTATCAAATTGCAGTACAGCTCTGTGGATCCTACGAGCAGACACTTGGATTAAGTGACTTCTTGAGGTGCCCTCTATCCTAAATTATTCTATGATTTTAATTTTTTAAAAAAGTGAACAGGCTGGAGTTATGATTGGACATGTATCATCTGAGGAAGGTTCAGGAAAAGCAGCATCTCAGACATAGCCTGCTACCCATAATTTAATTGCAGAGAGATTCTGCAGCAAACATAAATGCAACAAGTGACAAAAGGTATCAGCAGTACCGGGATGACACCACCACACCAAGTTTTTCATTCATAAATGGTAACTGAGTACCAACTCACCAAAGATAAGAAAGCAGGCAAGTGCTTAACCCAACAGACAGTAGGCAACACAACAAAACACCCTTCCCCACTATCAAGAAACATGATCAGCCAAAACCAGCAAGGTATTTCAAAGAAACTAATAAAGAGTTTCAGGAGTCTGTACAACTGATCCTACTGGAGGGCAGCACTCTAGCACAGATGGGAGGCAGAAAACTTGATGATTATAACACGCAATTTCATTCTCCAAATCAGTATTAATTATAGCACTAAGTCTTTGAGTTTAACCCTATTTCCGTACCAGTGAAGCTGTTCTCTCTAAAGAAACATGCAACAACCGTGGTGACTCAAAAGGAATCATTCTCAACACTGATGAAGAAAGTGATCTGAGAAACTTGGAAAAGGCTTCAAGATGCCATTGAGGTGAAAGGTGTTGAAAGGTGTCAGGAAAAAGTTAAAGAATTACTGTCTTTAGAAATACCTGCCTCCTTCCGGAACAAAGTTCAGCAGAAGCAATCCACACCAAGCTAAGCGTAACAACAGGTAACTGCAGATGAAAAGAGAGATAAGCAAGGCTTCCAGTTTGAAGACAGGTGAAGAGGAAAGAAGAGTTTGAAAATGTTATGCTGTGCTTAATTGCAAAAAAGCTACAAATTTCAGGTCATGCTACCTTCCTTCTGTAGAGTAGGATGACTAGATTCTGCTCAACACAGTGCAAAGGAAGAATACCTTTTTTAGGGATAAGTGGAGTTTTCCAAAGAGTTGTTACTTCTAAGCAGTCTTTGTACTTCTATTTTAGAGATCTAATATTCTAGAATGGCACTGGGCAATTTTCGTAGCTTTTAAAAATAACACAATATAAAAGGTTTTATATTAGTTCACGATTATTTGTGCAGTTTTCACATCAGTGTTGCAGTCAAGATACTACTCTGACACTGTAAAGACAGAATACAAAACAATGACTAACTGGAAGGCAACAGCATACCTTGTTACAGTGTGAAGAAATAACATCTATAGTGAGAATGATACAGTGTCACTCATAGCACACTCACTGGTTGATACAGCTTCATATTGCATACCCCACACAGAGGAATAGAGAGCAACAGTACAGTTTTTTTCAGGTCAAGGGCAGTCACCTTACTCAGAAGCCTGGGCATAGTCCAAAAGCATGCCCATTTACGCAGCACGCCCTGAGCACACACAGAAACCAAGTGCATAGTTTTCTTGGCTCTAGGGTGGTGGCTAGTTGCAGCATAACCAAAAATAATGTGAGGGGACTCTGAGAAGGTCACAGACAGCTATGTCACTCCAAACGGGGGCTCTGAATTGCTCTGCTCTGCACTGCTAAAGCTCAAAAAGTTTCTACGAACGTTTGAGAAGATGGCAACAAAGCAGAAACATTGCAGAGGAAATTCTAAGTTTCAGTAGAAGTCTGCATCTTGATAATGAAGTAACATGTAAAGAAAAACCTTAGAGCTATTAATTTTTCCGTAAGCTTGTGCTCTGGCCTGAGTTGTGGCTGTAGCTTTTCCTTCATGGGTAAGAGCGGAAAAATACTTCTAGCTAGTCCCCTAAAAAGTGAAAAAGAAAACACTTTCACAATGTTACATACACTTCCACTAGATCTTGGCTTAGACAGCAATCATTTTATGCTACTCAATAAGAATGAAACCACTAATTAACTACTCGGGTCCAAAACAAAGGCAGTTTGAATGCTAGAAGTAGGGTTGAGTCATCTGGTTTCTCCTGTCTCCATACCCTCCAGCTGAATACAGATATTCGGAGCCCCAGGCAGGCTTTCTACAAGACTTGATTTTAGATGCAATTTCTAGCAATTTTACCTTTATGTTTTATCTTTTTTTTTTAAAAAAATGCTACTGCACACAAAGCAAGTAGTGGACTGAACAGTCACATTCACATATTCTGGATAAACCTACTTTACTGTAGTTGGGTAGAGATTTTTTATTTTTGACAACTGCCACCTTTCCACAAAGCAGCACAAATTCCCTTTAAAGGTTCTTGATACATGGAAGCAGTTTATTCATCTGCAGCAATGTAATTTCACCCTTCTTGTCAAACAGTCAGGAGGGACTCAACTAGAACAGGTCCCTTCATGCAAAGTACACTAGCAAAGCTCACCCAAACACCTTTGAAGCCTAAAGAAATGAGGCAAGCTTACAAAAGACAACATCCCACATACACAAAATCAGAATAAAAAATGTATTAATTGCTTCAAGTTACAATTGTCACTTGTTATGTTTAAACTTCTGTGCTATATTTGAAAGCACCTCCCAAATATTTGAACGTGTCCATCACTTCTGATTGTACTTGTATCAGTCACTGTCAAACAGCAAGTCCACGGGCAGCGCAGCCAATAACATAAGCAGAACATCTACTTCCACTCAGTCACAAGAAAAAGGCTGAGAAAATCAGACAGGCAAATGCAGAGGTCATGTGTCACCTAAGATGACCTGTGTAAAACCCTACTTGACATACACTGTGTCAACAACTCTGTTGACCTCTCTCAACTCAAATGAGCCATTCCCCTTTCTTTAGTCCTGTCTAATCTCTGAAGCTCAAGCACACATCTTTCTTCCCTTATGTATTTTTTTCCCTACAGAAACGATGGCAAACGCCTGGGTTTCAGAAGTTCATTCATACAAAACTCAATGCTCATACCCTAGCATCCTCTTGGATGCTGATGTACACAGCTGGGTGACAGGAAAGGCAAGTGTGTCTAGGAGCAGATTCTAACACCTTTTATTTTGTCTCCTTTCCATGTACTACAATTTCCACCCCATTAACTCCATTCTGTTTCTTTCCCTTCCCTAATTTTGCAGTTCCAAACTCTTTACCCTGATCACGTTCATTACTCCTTTCAGTCCCTTCTTCCAGCAGAAAGCTGCACGAGTTAAATAGATTACTTTCAAAAAGAAGGTAAGTCCTTTATTTTAAACTACATAGATATTCAGCAACTATTCTCACTAGAGGGATAATGGCCAACATCCAGCTTCTTTAGGTAATACCTCTTAAGGTTTTATTTGTGAAGCAATGAAATCTTAAGCAAATATTCTGCTGCTTCTTGTTTGAAGAGTAATGTGCAATATTCAAGACAAAGCTCATAAAACAGATATGGGATTAGACTTTTGTGGATGAAAGGTAACATAGAATTTCATTTTATTTTATATATGTTGTATAAGACAGGCAGACAGGCTTTTTTTTTCCTTTTACAATCCTTTTAGTGCCTTTATATTTAATATTGGCTTTGTGTCTGTTTAAAGAATGACATTTAGGAGAACAAAATTGGAGCAGTAGAAGTGTAAAGGTTGGGGAGCAGGAGAGTGACGAGGGGCTCAGCATTTCAACTGTTTTGGCCATTTTTTGTTTTAAATATGGCACAAACATGGACTACAATCCCCACTCATGCATTGTCAGTAACGTTGAGACTATTGGTGTTCAATTAAAACAGTAATTCATAGCAACAAACTGTGATCCACTAGTAACAGCAGCTGCTCAAAGAGAAACATTTGTTGTGTTTGCACACAAACAGACAGTACTTGTATTACAGCACAAAATATCATTTATGAAAAAAGAAAAATTATTTCAAACTTCTATTTGAATACTTTTTATTACTTAAAAAAATCCATTGAAAAAATCAGTCTTTTCAGACCTTGCTCAGTGACAAAGTCTTGGGCATTAAACTTTTCTCTTGATTTTAACTGACAGGGAACAAAGTACAAAGAATACCAATCCAACTTCCACTGGCTTCATTCTTCCACTCTATAAATCTTTCTCCAATACTCAATAGCGCAGAAAAAAGAACTACTGGTCTTTAAAGCAGATTTTGAGATATTTGCCTAAATCTAAACAACATTTTCAACTCTCGAGACACTGATCATCAGTGCTGGAGTCACTTCTGTGTGCAGAAACACATCATGATGGATTAAATTCATAACTACTTTTTCCTGCACCACATACACAGGATAATGTAATCTCTCAAACAAGACAATTTCTTATGGTTCTAAAACCCACGAATACTACAAATGAAGTCAAAGTCAACTTCCTTCCTCCTAATAAGTAAAGTTTTTCCAAGGAAACAGACTTTTTGAAGAGAGTAACTCAAACAGAGAAATCGTATATTTTTGTTTCCACACTTTATTCCAACGAAGATGGAATACTAACAAGTTACTATAAATAAACAGTTCTATGTTGTTCTGTTTTGTAGAATTTTAGACAGTTGTGTTTAAAATATGTTGTAAACCGCAAGTGACACCACCTCTCAGTTCTGCAAAACTGATGAGCGATCTAAGAGCTCTTACAGCAAAACATCTGTGACTAATCCAGCTTGCACTAATTAAGTGATCTTTGACCTACTAAGGCAGGTTAGCATAACATATACAGCTTAATTATTCATACATTACTATTTGATATGAGTTGTCCCAGACCTTGCCCCAATTGTCTGACAGCAGAAAAGTAGGTGAAAGTTGCCTCTTCTTTCCTTCCTGCTATCAGTTTTCTTATTACTCTATATCAAAACCCACACACACAATATGAAAAGTCCGTGTAACATCACTTTCTTGTTACACATTTAAAGACATTTGATTTGCTAAAATAAGATTTTATAGGGTTTTTTTTTAATTTATAAGTTATTTCACTTTTTAACTGTGGCCAACAGTGGTACTGAACTACTGCTGACCTTCCAGCAACACTTTAAAAAAAGCACACAGAATAAACAGAGAAAAGACAGTTATTCCAGGAAAATATGATATAATAGCATATCTTATTTTGCAAATGAAGTATGTATAAGCATAAACACTTAAGTGTGTATTCTTAAATAAACTATGTGAAGAAGGAGGATGTTTTGCAAGTAAAGTTTACAGCTGCACTAGAACACTTCCATGGTTCATTTGAACGTTAAGGCCAATGTTTTGCTGTTTATATTCATCTGCAACATTCACCTTTGCCCTTCGGAAGATCAAAACTAGAATTTCAACTTCCATAATTCAGGAAGCTGAAATTCATCTCACACTAATGTGACACAACATTTTCAGGCATTATATACCAAGGTGAACAAAGGAATTCACCAACCTAAAACAAAATCACCACTGTTCCTCGCACACTTTACCCAGCTAACCTTAAGCAGCACATACACTACCATCCTCTTCCAGACTATCAAGATTGCAAGTGAAATTCTTCTCCATAGGAATAAATAAATAAATTTAGGACAGCCATACTCCCCCAATTTTTTTTCCTCTTCCAAAGAGGCAGAGAGATACACAACACAGAAATTACAGGGTACACCAGGCCCTGGAGATTTTTATCATTACTGCACAAAGGTTTACCACTTGTTATTATGTTAGTATCACATAGCAGCACAAGTATGCCAGGATATGTAAAGATTTGGCACAATGACAATCCTTTCCAAAAGAAGGCTGTAATTTACATTAGCAACGAAGCATTAAGAAATGAATGATACATGAACTGAGGCTCAAGGAGGATGAGGCAATGCTAATAACTGGATGGTTTTGTCTAGGCTGGTGGTATAAGCAATGTACCTTACCTACTGCCTACTCTTGATAGGTAGCTTTCTGTAAGGCTCTGGCAAGGTTTGCCTCACAGGGAATCATGGAGACAAGAATGACTACCAGTGGTCAAAACCCATCCTCAGAAACAGCATTCAAGCAGCAGCACAGCTGTAATAGAAACAACTGAATGTTTGAAGTTTGGAATCTATGGTCACAATACATTACCAGTGGTAAACAGGATCTAAGCTGTCCATGGCCTCAAAAACATAAAGCAACACATATGCACAAGTGGAGCAAACAAGTTTGCAAGCATGGTACTTGATTCACCAATTGCATTTCTAACAGATCTAAGAATGCAAAATGGCTTGAGAGGAAGATTACAGCAGCAAAGGATGAAGTATCAGAAAGACTGCAGTACAGACAAAGAAATAGGGATAGATCAGGATGGGCTCTCTCAACTCCCCTCAACTACTGAATTAACTGGAACATCATTAATTATCTCCACTTTTCAGTTCTCACTAATCTTGCAGAGATAACTGAAAAATATCCTGTCTCCTTAGGAGTCTGACAGAAGAGTAACTCTCAGCAATAGTCTGGAATCCCGTTGTTTCTACTCTCATGTAAACAATGTAAGGCAGCATATCAATTTCTGACAGGTTGCATGATAAAGTTATCTAACCTCATGAGGTTCTTAAAGATATTATGCTGTGCTGGTTTTGGCTGGAACAGAGTTAATTTTCTTCCCAGTAGCTGATATAGAGCTGGTTTTTTTATTTAGTACGAGAATAATGTTGATAGAAACAACTAAAATCAGCAGCATAAGCAGTGTTTATACTAAGTCAAGGACTTTTCAGCTTCCCATGATCTGCCCACAGCGAGGTGCACAAAGAAGCTGTGAGGGAGTATAGCCAGGACAGCTGACCCAAGCTAGCTAAAGGGGTATTCCATGTCATATAACATCATGCTGAGTATATAAACTGGGGGAGTTAGCTGGGAGGAGGGCGATTACTGCTTGGGGATCAGCATCGGTCATTGGGTTTTGATCAACAACGTATTGTGCATCATTTTTTTGTATATTCTATCATTATTACTACAATTATTCTCTCTCCCTTTTGCTGTCCCATTAAACTGGCTTTACCTCAACCCAGGAGTTTTACTTTTCTTCCATTCTCCTCCCTGTCCCATGCGAAGGTGAGCGAGAACCCATCTGGTGTTTAGTTGCTGGCTGGGGCTAAAACATGAAACATGTCTACGAAAGGAACTAGGCAAAATAAAACTGGATTGTTGCTTAATCACTGGTATGCTATTACTTAAGTCTGTTGAGTAAATCCACTTCGCAGTCAATATCCAGAACCTGGATAAGTGTGTAGCAACTACACAATACCTAACCACACTACTGTAACATACTCTGTCTGTAGATACGAGGCCATAGATTATTGAGCAAATGGGCTAAAATCGTAAAATATTGAGTCTGAGGTATATTGTTCATCTGTCATACTTTATGGTACCCAAGTGGTTCCAGAGGACTAAAAAACCCACACCCTAGCACACATACACCAGTTAGGCATCCTCAGAGGCAGTGTAACCAGGTACTGCCTCTTGGAAATCGTTATCCCTGTATCTTACCGTCACACGGCAGGATTACAACCACAGTCAGGGTCCATTGTTTGCCTACACAGACAAGGTAGCCTAGGACATCACTTGAAGTCAACTGCTCGTTAATGTCAGTTCACAGGAAAACAAAGAAAATGAACATAGTTTCGAATGGGTTCACAAGACGGCTTACAAAGATGACCAAAGGACTCCAGCACCTCTGCTATGAGGACAGACTGAGAGAGCTGGGGTTGTTCAGCCTCCAGGCTCGCCAGCTCCAGGAGAAGACTCTGGAGAGATCTTACAGTGGCCTTCCAGTGCCTGAAGGAGCTACAGGAAAGCTGGGGAGAGGCTTTTTACAAGGGTAAGCAGTGATAGGGCAAGGGGGAATGGCCTTAAATTGGAAGGGAGAAGATTCTGATTAGACATTAAGAAGAAATTCTTCACACTGAGAGTGGTGAGGCACTGGTGAGGCTGGCCAGAGAAAGTTTGGATTCCCCCTCCCTGGAAACGTTCAAGGCCAGGTTGGATGGGGTCTCGAGCAGCCTGGTCTGTGGGAGGTGTCCCTGCCCGTGGCAGGGGGGTTGGAACGGGATGGGCTTTAAGGTCCCCTCCAACCCAAACCACTCTATGATTCGATGATAATTTGAGCACCAGGGCGGCTGCGGATGGATACCCTCAAGGGCGGCCCGGAGCGCTCGGCGGGGCGGGCGGGAGCAGCCCGGTCCCTCTCCCCCGGCCCCGGCTTCCCGGCAGCAGCGCCCGCAGCACCGGGGCGGGGGGCAGAGGCCTCTCGCTCGGCACCGCCCGCTCGCCCCGACCCCCCAGCAGCTCGCCCAGCGCTCGACCTCGCGCCCCTCCCGCCCCGTGCCCCCAGGCCCGGCGCTCCCCGCTCACCCGTGCTGCGCTGCAGCCCGCCGCTTGTTGAGCAGGCAGAGCAGCGCGCAGGCGGCGGCCGTGGCGCCGGCAATGGCGGAGTGGCGCACGGTGAGGTACTTGCTGTAGGCGGCCATGGCGCGAGCTCTGCCGCCAAGCCCCGCCGAGCCTAACGGAGCCGAGCTCAGCAGAGCGGGCGCGCTGGATGCTGGGAAGGGGGCGGGGCGCGCCAGCCTCACCTCCTCCGGGGGCTCGGCCGGGCCGGGCAGTGCCGTGGAGCGGCGGGCGGGGCCGGGGGCGGGGGGTGGTGGATGCCCTGCCCCGCCCCAAGGGGCGCTTGTACAGCCGGGAGACCCCGCCCCAAGCCTCGGCCCCGGTGCTCTAGCCTGCGGTTTAGTTTTCTGAAGTGCGAGGTCCCACATCTGGATCAGGGCAATCCACTGTTTCAGTAAAGGATGGGGACTCCGTAACTGACGGCGCTGGTTGGTGAGGAGCTCGACGTCAGCTGGCAATGGGCACTCAGCCCACAAAGCCAACCGTGTCCTGGGCTGAATCAAAAGAACCGTGGCCAGCAGGGCGAGAGTGAGGATTCTCCCGCTGTACTTCGCTCTCGTGAGACCCCACCCGGAGTCCTGTGTCCAGTTCTGGAATCCCCAACACAAGAAAGATATGAAACTGCTGGAAGGGGTCCACCTGAGGGCCTGAGGACAGGCTGAGAGAGTTGGGCTTGTTCACCTTGGAGAAGAGGAGGTTTCTGGAAGACCTCATAGTGCCTTCCAGTACCTGAAGGGGCTACAGGAAAGCTGTGGAGGGACTTTTTACAAGGACAAGTAGTGATAGGACGAGCGGGAATGACTTTACCTTGGAAGGGGGAAGAAATTCTTCATGATGAGAGTGGTGAGACACTGTCACAGGCTGCCCAGGGAAGCTGTAGATGCTCCCTCCCTGGAAGTGTTCAAGGCCAGGTTGGGTGTGGCCTTGAGCAGCCTGATCGGGTGGGGGTGCCCCTGTCCGTGGCAGGGGAATTGGTACTGGATGATTTTTAAGGTCCCTTCCAACACAATCCATTTTATGATTCTGTTATCTTCAGCCTGGCACCTCCTGCTGTGGTGGGGTCTGGCCCTTGACTTGCCCAGGAGTCTCTGTGCAATGTGCAGGGCAATTTCTGAGGGTGAAGTGTGAATGCCATGTGCATGTGCAGACAATCCAAAATACACCTTTGAGAGAGGCTTTGATGTAAACTTTGCTACACTTTTTGTTTTTAGGGCCATGAGAGGAGCTGCCAAGATTGACTTTCAGAAGGTGGAATGAGTTGTCAGCTGTGTGACTCCAGGAAAACAATCCTTACCATAGGCAGAGCCGCACCAGGCACAGCGGGAGATACCAGCCGGCCTTCTCCAAAACCAGTCACACTTGCCCAGGTGCTTTTTCCAGCAGAGTTAATGACAGTTTGCCAAGGAGAGCTGCATCAGCAGAAACAGTCTTGCCAGCCTGGCTGTATTGACACTGGATCTTCCCCTGTGGTCATATCCCTCAGAAAGACACCTGGTATTGTATACAAAGTGGCTGTACTTTCTGCAGGAACTGCCTAGTTATGTATTTAAAGCTAGTATTGGTGCAATGCTTAACACCAAAATGACAAAACAATTTCTCTGGTCAAACTTAAATGCAGATCAAAATGCAGTTAGAATCAGTGTATCTATTTTTAGTCTAAAAATGGGTTTCATACAGGCTTTTGACAACATTTGAATACCTTTGAATATTGTACTTTTGTTATTTTAATAGAAGAGTGTCCTATTTCTTCCAGATATGCTTGCCAGTAGCAGGGCTGAAGGTGCAATGTGACGAGAAATAATTTCTGTGTCTTTGTTGTGAATCACCGCACATACTTTTCTTTCTTTCTTCCTCCTTCCCTCTCCCCATGCTTGGTATCATCAGGCATTTTGCAGCAAGTTTATGTTTTGATGTGAAAGTCTGCGTTCCAAAATATCACATTGTTCGCTTTTTCTAGAACACCAGAGTCAAGACTACTGAATCTAGTTGTCTGGTGCTTGTTCTGCGACACTGGACAAATCAGTAATCTCCCTGCTTTAAAATACCTGCTGTACAGTGGTATTTTGGGAAAAAAAAATCATAAACTATTTAAAGTGTTTCTGATGCTCAGGAAAATGCACAGCAGAATCACACATTAATAAATGCATCTTGTTTTACATTCATGTTTTATGAGATGAATGTGTGTAAAAATATCTTTTTTTTAAATCTTAGATATTTTGGTATTTGGTAAATGTTGGTAAAATAGTATCAAATAGTTTCTTCATCAAGGTAAACTTATATTCAAAGAATTATGAAAAGGAAAAATTCTACAAGTTTTCAGGTTTAGTGCATCTTTAACGTACAGTTTTGCAGCTACTTTTAATGTCATTATCTGTGCAGAGATCAGGAGCGCTATGATATTGCTATGCATTTTTTTAGAGGTCCTCTTCCCTCCTTAAGCTTAGGTTGGTCATAGTCTTCCACAGACCCAGCTATCTAATATGACTCAGCTTTGGTTACATACAACGTGCCTCTGTTTGGGCCATGCTGACCTTTGTTGTTTGCATGACTGTGTGACTTGTATTCTGCTATGTTTGTCTTCTGCAGTGACCTTATCCCACTTTTTGAGGCTAGGCAATACTGTGTCCTATTATATATGTTATTTCTCTTCTAATCTGTCTTTTAATGATTTCACATACACCTGTCATCTTCTGAGAAACTTGTCCCGTGCATCTGGTCATCCGCTGTTTCTTCTACTGCCTCCACTCGAGTGTTGCTTTTTTTCAGAATACATTTAGTAGCATGATTGATAAATGGGCGCTTCAAAACACAAGGTTGTTATTGATCCATTATTTCATCATTTTCCAACAACACTGATCAAATGATTCTCTGACAAAAGCTCCTTCTTTGTTCTGCAGTTTGAGATCTGATGCTTTTCAATACTTCATACTTGGCAGCCATTTTGTTTTCTTGGTATTCTTGTTGCAAGTCAACTGTGACAGTTTTCCAAGGTACCAGATAACAGCAACATTAATTCAAATGTATGTCAAATGTAAAAGCTAGAGGTGGAAAGGTGGCTTGGAAGAGAACAAAGCAAAGACTACCACGCCTGTCATCTGTATTAATTACAGTGTGTGTAGTTTGAAGAAGCAAGATCAAATTGACAGCTATTCTTTTAATATGGTTTACGGTATGATTCAAATTTCTTACTAGCTATATAAGAACGTCTATTGAAAACAAGCTATTTAAAGCAAAAAGTGCACTCTGAAAGTCTGAAGTCTGTAGGAAGAAAAATGTGTATTTAGTATTAAAGCCTTAAAACCCTCTAGTGGTCATCAGGAGGCCTCATAATACCAAGGTTAGCAACAGTTATTGTCCTGTATCTGAAGTGTTAAGCAGCAGTATCTGCCTAAGCAGTTTTTAAATTTCACAATATATATATTTAAAAAGTCTGCTTCATATAAAGCAGTAATACAATTGCTAAACAGTTCATATTCTCAAGCCATGTTCTCAGTCAATATTGATTTTAACCAGTTGAGTTTTAAGAATTGTGTCAATGTCAGGAATATAAGAATTTTTTATGGAGTGAATACTTTGTCCTACTAATAGTTCTGTGAATACATTTTATTTAAATGGAGTCTAGGTTAACAAATAGGAAGAAACTCTGATTTGGTTTCTTTCAGAACTGGAAGAACCTGTATTATTTGGCACTTGGCATACAACACCCAACTACATTCTGAGAACAACATATCATCTAATAATTAAATGAAAATTCATGTTTATTGTAACATATTAATATCAGGGAGAGCAATTAACAAATGTTGTGAAAGGTGGCAGAAGAATGAGATTGATTTATGTAATTTGAAGTAAACTGTAAGATTCAAACAATACCATGTACATTAGTTAAGTTTGAAGGTAATGTGTATAGTGCTGGTCTCCATTTTGTAGACTCGCACTTGCTTAATGTTTAAGTCCATATAAATTCAGTAAGTTTGTTCACTTGTTCAATGTTATGTACTATGATATTTGAAAACTTAACTAGTGGAGAAAGGACAGTTCCAGGGACTGATGTGGTGTCTTGTGAAATCTGTGTTATCTCTTAAGTGTATCTCTTAGTTGTAGAATTTGGCATGGTTGGCAGGGAAATTAATGAACTGCTTTACTAATGCAGTCATCAGCATTAAGTGATAAAGTCTTGTCATTCTACTGAAGTGCCATACCAGAGTATTAGTTTGTTGCTTGATTTTTAACAGAAGGAAATAATACATCTGAAGTTAAGCTACATTTAATTATGTATCAGTTCATGTATGTGTGTATGTGTATACATGAATAAAGATATGGACTATTCTCAATGACAGCTGTATCTCATCGATACAGCTAATATCAACCAAATGGAATCATTATGTTTAGTCACTTCGTACAGCTTGAAACTCCAGTGTGGGTGAAGTTATGTGGATATAGTATCAGCCACTCAAAACCCATAAGCCTCCACCTCCATGAAACATATGCTGATTATAACACAGGTTTGATCTTCAGAGCGAGGCCTACAGGGTGAAATTGAAATGGACATAAACTTTCTTTGATCTGCAGAGCAGAGAGAGAAGACATGCTTCGACTTCTTCATACCTCCTGTTTTCTCTTCTTGCTCTTGCCCTTTTCTTACCCACCTCCTGTATGCCCCTTAGATGACGGGGATCTTACCTGAACATAAGACATGGGAAGGTACTCTTTCTGAGCAGAAAGTAAGATTTGGGAATAATGTGGGGAGAAGACAATAAGGAGTGTATAGAAAATAAATGCTTAGAGATCTTAGGTTGTACCCAGCATTGGCTTTTAAATTTATTGATGCTTTCTCTTCCATTACTGCCTTACATTCCCACAGCATCGGGGCAGGAGTACTTGTCCTAATCTTTGTTAATTGACACCATGACGCACTGCAGCTTTATTGCTCTACACAAGTCTACTTTCTGCATTTCCTTGATTTTGGACCTTGTTTTTTTCTCTATGTGGCTGTTTATTTTAATGTGACTGTGATCTATCCTCTGTAAAAACAACTCTTACCCTTACTTAATACCTCATGCTTTCCAAAAATACAAGTCAACAGATCACTTTTTATAAGCACAGCTCATAAATTTAGAAGTCCATGTGAAAATGTGGAAGTACATAGGAACTGACATTATTAGACCAGATTTAGAAGTTATCTGCTCTGCTGTCTGTACGTGAATAGTATCAGATACTCTAAAATACAGGACAGACTCCATGTATCTGCTTTCATGGTAGATCTTATTCTAATTTCAAGTATTTATGTACTGACTTAGTTCTAAAGTAGGGGGTTGACATCCGTTTTTGTTGTCATTAAGTATTATAATTTCTCATATTCCGCTGTTCCAGAAAACGCACCTAATATTTCAGATGAGAGCAAATGACTGAAATGTAGTAAGAATTCTACTATATGTTTCTTACTGTTTTCATTTGTTTTTCCTGTTAGTTGGTTTCCAGAAAAATATCTTCACTGAGCTGTCCATGTCGATGCTTAGAATGCTGATATTCCTTTCCTGAGTCATATCATTGGACAAGCTATGTGAAATAAATACAGAATTAGATTTTTTCCTCCAAAAATATAGTACTCTGCATTTCTTAACAGTCAGTGTCAGTTGGCATTTTGTGCTTCACTTGCCTACCCAGTGAGTGGGAAGGAAAATGGCAACTGAAACTAAAAGTTCCTGTTTAGCTTGTTCAGTTTTTCCCTGAAGTGAATCATAGCTCAGTTTCATCTTGACACCTACTGGTGATCTGAAAGCCAAGGTATTTCAGTGCTCAGCATTTATTTCTAGCTTATCTCAAATATTGTACTGGTTTATGTTTTATTAGATACATAAAATAGAAGACAAGAACTCATGAATGTTTTCTTCCTATTGTACTTAGAATAATGCTTGTTTTAAAAACTGTTCCCGTTTTCATCAAGAATTGAAAAAACTGGAGGATGTTTTTAAGAAACATTTTACTGAAAAGGCATTCTTGAACAGTATAAGGGATCTTTGCAAAGTCAAGGGGTCAAGTTTGATATCTGAATTCAGTAATTTAAACAAAGGTAATTAAAATAGGTTTACAAGTAATTCCCATTTCCTAGGTAGAGCTGTAATTCTTTTATTGAGCTTGCCCCACAGTTCCATTATAAATGGTGCTTTTCAGCTGTTTATGTCTTTGCTGATTTATAATAATGCAAACTGAAAGTTGGAAGAAATTTTATGCCTCAGGTTGGATATTAATTTCTTCAATAAAAGATGTTGTGCCAGTGTGATCCAGTAGTTTCCGAGCACAAAGTAATAGAAAAACAACTTACTTTCAATGTATTAGGAAAATATTACAGACTTTAGGTCATTGTGCTTTATCTCCACGCTGTGCAATACAGAGTCAAATTTGGCAGAGACTAGCTTATATGAGATACATAATTTTTGAAAAACTGTGTCATTGTCAGTTTTGATGCTATGATTCCTTCTTGTTTCAAGTGATGAAGTTTAAATTGTTGTACCCACTCAAAAAGGAATCATATCCCTCTCTCATACTTGGTCAAGAGGTATCAGACATTAGTTTTAAACCATAAACTTAATCGGACCCAGCTTTCTGTTTTCCAGGAGCTATAGCCACAAATATATATTATGATGATGTGTTTTTTAAACATAGTAGAATTTGGTTTTAAAATTGGTAATGTAGAAAGGTTGCTACTATAACAGAACAAGGATTTTTATACATTCTGTGTGCAGATCTATTTGCTTAGTAAATCACTGTAAAGGATCAGTATAATGAGGGTCCAATTTTTAGACTCTGCAGAACCCTTTTCCCTCTTGGCTTAAGACTGGAAATTACTGACTCCTACTTCCTCTCAGTAGAGACTTTTAAACTACTTAGTATTTAGTAGTTTTTACATACTAAACTTGTATCCTTGGCAAGTACAGTATTTCCTAATCCTTGTCTTGAGTCAATATAGTTCAGATCTTTTTTTTGAGAATTATAGAACTAGAATTTCTCCTCTGTATGCAACACTCAGACCCAATTACCATTTTGCTACACTTGCCAGCTGAAGACAGAAGGTGGAGGAGCAATGTGGTAACATGAAGTGGGTTTCCAAAACTGAAGTCCTATCACCACCCATTGTTTCACAAGTTGGTAATTATTACAGCAGCCCTTCTTTACAACCATGTCAGAGACGTTGAACATTCTAGGAGTCTAATGGTCTCCTCTTCCACACTAATAATAGGTGATATTGGATAGCATTATTGAGTAAGATTTTTCACTTGTTCCTTCACACTGCCAAATTATTGACTTTTGAACAATAGATTTGTATGCCTTCTGTAACAATTCTTGGCTTTGAGCTACCAACAGGGCTGGAGATTCCATCGTTTGCTATGTTCAGGTCCCCCACAACTCCTGCTTCTAAGCAAATTGTATCACACTGTAAAAACAATCACACACCATCAGTTTCATTACAGATCATATTATCCAAATCTCTGCAGCCTTCCCCTGTACAGACTAAGCAGTCAGCTGTTGGTCAAGTACTATGCAAATTCAAAGACTTTCCCTCTAATGTCTGTTTTACACCAAAACACAGATAAACATGGAGACTGAACATTGGTAACAGGTTTTGGGCTTAAGGATAATCCCACTGATGTAAATGCTAGCGGGTAAAACCAAATAAGGGATGAATGGAATGCATTAGGGTGAGACAAGATTCAGAGTGGAAGAGAAATGAATGGCTTGACCCGAAATCAGTGAAGAAGAGCTACAGAAACTGGAGCAGCTTAGCAAGACAGTATTTAAGAAAGGAGGCTGAGCCACCTCAGGTCAGGAAGCCAGTGGAAAGAGGACCTAGAGACCAGTTGAGCAAGGAGATTAGACATGCTAAACAATGATTCTGGTATTGGGAGGGTATTAAATGATTAGTCAAGAAAAGCAGACAGAGTGTGTGTTGCTAAACAGGAGGATGACACTTGGAGCTAATAGGCAAAACAGAACAGAGGGATTTAGATCTAATTGACTGGAGAAGAAAAAGGATGAAAGAAGAAAATTTAAATCTAATGAGAAAGTATGAGATGGAACTGGCTGGATCAGGAGCCTCTGGTACCTGAGTTAGCAATTTATGGTGGATGAGATGGAGGAAATGTGTTAGGAGAGCCATTTGACAGGAAGTTCAAGTGCAGTTCTTGCATGAACCTGTACTGGATTAGGATTGTAGAGGTAAGTAGGCTGTTGCCTACAGGCCTGCTCTGTCATATATTACAAAAATTTTAGAGACAGCACATGAGGGAGATGATAACAGGAAGAAAAAATGCAGTTCTATGGCCAAGGCAGATAAATGCTAAATAAAATAATCTAAACTAGCACTCTAACTCTGCTATAGAATCACTGTACAATGCTGCTTCAGAGTGAGTTATCTAACACATTCAAAGTTGGCCTATAATCACATTTTTCCTCATTTTCAGAATGTTTGTGATGAGATGTACCAGAGAGGTATTTGCAGAAGAGATCTGTGCTACTAAGTGGTTGCAATTAGGTGGAGTTCTCTTTAAACATAGTATTTTTTTAAACATAGCATTTTAAAAATACTTAGCATATAATAATTTTTAAAATTTTGAATCATATTTTGACAGTGTTCATTAAAGTCTAGTGCTAGATACTGATTACAAATTAATTTAATATCAGAAATGAATACTAAATAACGGTCTGCTCACTGAATGAGGCAGCAACATCATGGTAAAAACATATGAAGTCATATAATTAAAGGTTGCATACTGCTATATCCTTAATTCAAGTTTCTTGGGCAGTTTTAGACCACTTATTTGGGACTATTCCAGAAGATAACATGTGCAGAATCCAGCTGCTTTACTTAGCAACATTTTCTGCAAGAAAGTGTTTTCCTAGTGCATGCATTGGCTTCAAGTGGTTGTCATGATTGAGATGTTGGTTTAGATCTGTAATCTTTGGATCAAAGAATCTTCCAATAGATAGGATTTAGTTGCCTTCTTCTCCTCTCAAAGCATTTGAATTTCCTCACAATTTAGAAAGAAAATGCACTGGTAACAGATTAGGAAGCAACAAGGAACAGTGCGAGTCATGAATGGCTGGTGCTTGTCTAGTGATAAGAAAACAGAGAATGTAGTAGAACTGTACAGAAGTGGTGGATCTTCAGTTGAGAAAACCAAGAGAGACTTTAGATCTCGGTGTTGATTAAAGATCATTGAATCATAAAAAACAGGGTTGAAGGGTACCTTCAGGGTCATCCAAATGGTCTTCAGCAAGATTGCACAGAATGAGTGGAATGGAAAAGGCCAGGGAAACAAGGTTAATAACAAAATAAACCTCTTAGTTACATGGAACAGGCAGGAAGAGATACATTCCTAGTACAGCATAGAACAGGTAAAAAAATGTGTAATTTAATGAGTAAAGTTCAGAAATGTGAAACAAGTAGGCTTTTGTTAAATAACCGTAGGATCAATAACAGCAGAGGAGGAGGCAGAAAGTAGACCCCTGAAGAATTTAAAGAAAATAGTAAAGTTTTAAAGAAATATGAAGTTCCTGTCCATGTACAAAGAGAGTGCTGGTGTTCTACACTTTGTCTTTTTTTTTTTTTCCCAAAAGGATGTTAATACTACATTGTTACTGTTACTTACTAATACTATATATTGCCACTAATTTTCTAATATTACATATTGTTGCTACTAATAGTTTGTGATACTACTGATAAATAGTACATTTAAAGCCAGATCACTAGGATTAGATTGCTAGTAACCAAGACAAGTGCTTGCAGTTAAACATCTTTAATCTTGTTCAGCATGCAAAGATATTGCTTACAGGGATTTCTATTATGGCTCATGTCCATGGGAAATAAAAATTGAAACTGAATTCATCAGGGAATATAATGCACATAACTATCTAAGTGTGATACCCATCAGGATGGTCACCCTGATACTGTATAGGTGAGTGTTCTACATGTTTTAGAAAAAAATGGTGAAAGTTTCTGCAGGTATGTAAATATACATATAGAATCTTAGAATCATGGAATGCTTTGGATTGGAAGGGACCTTTATAAGTCATCTAGTCTAATGCCCCTACATATTTAACTACATCAGGTTGCCCAGAGCCCCATCCAACCTGACCTTGGATGTTTCCAGTGATGGGGTCTCCCCTACCTCCCTGGGCAACCTGTTCCAGTGTTTCACCACTCTCACTGTAAAAAATTTCTTCCTTTTATCCAGTCTAAATCTTCTCTCCCTTAGTTTATAACCATTATTCCTTGCCCTGTCACAACAGGCCTTGTTAAAAAGTCTTTCCCCATCTTTCCTACAGGGATGTGGGCATGTGTATATATAAATACTCAGATATATATGCACACTTTTTCCTTTTTTGGTACAGAGAAAAAATTAATCTCTCTTTTATAGGAAAAAATAAATAGCAAAGTTTTATCCCCATTCTAGTAGAAGTAAAAAAAAAAAAGTCTTCAGCCTTAAGGCATAAAGTTGTATGTCTGTAATCAATGTGAGAAAATTCTCTGTTCCTTCCTACATAGAGTTACACCCTAAGCCACAGCTGAAAGCTCATCCTCTCTGCCTGCAAGATAAGGCACAGCTTATAAGGTAGGGCAGGCTTCTTTGCTCAGCAAGACTGAACGCACACAGTCCATCTTAATGCAGAATACATAAATAGAAGATACACAGTTTAACTATTAAGTAAATAATCACCAAAATTGCAACATTCAAAGTCAGATGTCAACTGCCAATTGCCCTGTTATCTGAAATGACAGTGAGTTTTCACCACAAGTAAAGACATGTTTCCATGTTATTATCACAGCTTAGTTAATGCACTGACTGTTCACACGCTCGTTTATCTCACACTAACTTGATGCGAATAGCATAAACAGGCAGCAGAAGTAACCAAAGACTACGTATGGACCAAACCGTTAATAGTTGTGTATGGTAACTAAGCAAAAAGAAATATAAACTTAATCCTCCTAATTCTCTTCCTAAACTTAGTTGTGCCATACATTTGGCCTTCAGAAGCACCTGTGCCCTAATACTTAAGCTTATTGTATATTGCTTTTTGTAATCTGAAATTGTAAACCATACAGCTTGATTTATATGATGACCAGGGTAAATGAGAGGCAGAGTAGATATGTCTTCCGGATTGTATTGTTGAAATACCTTTCTCTCCAAGAAGCTTTCTAGGCCTAAAGAAGAGGAGGATGAATAAAATTACTAAAAGCAGGCAAGAGATCAAGACACGTAAGCACTGAGTTCTTGCAGGTACATTTTGTGGAGTTTACTTCAGGCACCATTGAAATTCCTGTTTCTCAGATGGATGTTCAACAGGCTCATCTTCTGCGCTGTCTCACAGCTTGAAGCAATTGTTCCAATTACAGGGTCCAATTCTTCATGTCTTAAGAAACATATGTCTCTGCTTTTTCCAAGATCTTCTCAGTAAGGCAAATCTGAAGCTTGTTTTCATAATGTAAATAACGCTTGTGTAGCAATGTAGTACAACCATAGCCTGTGCTCTCTCTGCTGCTGCAAAGAGAATATCCACAAGGAAAAGATTACATGCCTGAATCTTAGGAAAAGCAGAGCACTGACTCCTAACTTGAACGAAGGAGGGAAGCAAAAGAGAAATTGAAACTCAGAAGAAAAGGTTAAAACAATCAAGAAAAGTCTAAGGAAGGAGAAAAGAGAAAAGGGGGCAGGTTCAATTTAAAGTCATAATGGTCATTCGTAAGTAGTTCTAGAGGTGGATAATGGGACCTCCCATTCACAGTAGCAAGTCTTAGACTCCAAGATTATTCAGTTCAGTTCAGTTGTGCCTATGTAAGCAGCATCTCACTGCTTCAATAAAATTTAACTCATCTTCCAAACTTCTGGAAAATGATACAAACTACCTTTAAGGTTCTCAAAAAAATTCTAGATTCATCATCTTCCTCTTGAATTAAAATGCAATGCCACAGTGAACAGAATGCTAACTTTTTGAGGATGTTTTCACTTGTACTCTTGGAATTTCTGAATTCCATCACTGAACTGAATTAAAATAGCAACAAATCATAAGAGAAGGAATAGAAAAGTGGAGCAAACTTGAGAATAAGGATTAAAGTGCTCTAAGTTTTGCCATAAAGCTACATAGTTACCTCCAGCAGAAATAAATTCTTTGACTAACATCCAAACAAAAGCCTATAGCTCTAGTTTTCCTCCCACATACTAATTAATAAAAACAGTGTTCTGAAAAAGAACTCAAAATGACTGTATATGTGGTAATGAATTCTTGGTTTGGGAAGCCAAACCAACTCTTTACATATTCAGTTTGCTTGTGGGTTTTGTTTGCTTTTCTAAGGAAATATTAATGCAAACAAGAATCTAGTAGTAGCATGAAACTCTCAATCCACCTATGACATAAACCATTCACTGTAAAGACATTCCAGCATAGTTATCTTATTTAACTACATTCTCACCTTTTGAAGGTAGCTTTCAGCTTCTTCCTAGCTGGCTCTAACACATTAATATATCCAACCAGTCGTTAGTTGATAGGATAATCTGGGAAATACAGGTAAAGCTGGGCTAACAGCTTATGGAAGACTCAACAAGATTTCCTGAAGGACAGTTTGTTATTGGAGGCACTGTATCACCTCAGTTCTTTTGTTTAGAGTCACCATTGAAGATTTGGTTCCCATGTTCCAACTGGAAATCTCTTCTAGAAACCCACTCCTCTAGATAAGGATCTTTCTCCTAAATTCTAATCTTAATTTATAAATTGACATTAGTTTGTTCTTCATCATCATCATTGCCCTTTTGCTTTAGAATATATCCCTCCTTAGTATTTACCTGGTTAACGTATTTATATGCAGCCATCCTGTCTGATCTTACTCAGCCTTTGTTTTTACTTTCCTTGGGCACCTCAGTAGTCATTTCTGCACCAGTGCCAGTGATGTGTGTCTCTTCTGCATACTGATTTACTTGAATATTCCATTTTAATGTCTTACCAGTGTCACTCCTATTTCTGCAGGAAATACCTCAGATGATGAGTAAATCCTGATGTTTTTTAGAACTGTATCACACTTCTCATCATCCTATGTAAATAGATTAACTTGTTTTGCTAATTTGAAATATTTTTTTCTCCTTAGAGCAAATTCTTTATTATTTCTCTTCAGAAGTATGATGTTATAGTTTGTTTTGTAGAATGTCATTCTGTTTCATGTCTCCATTTCAGTACCCTACCACTTTTTACCAGTTCCTTGCATTTATTATAATCCTTATAAAAATTATCAACTTTGCCATCTTAATTAATAAATTTCTGAGTGGCACCATACAATGTGTTTTATTTATATTCAGTTGAATAAATAGTGTGACATTGTCTTTGTGCAGAAATGCAAGTTATTTTTGAAAAAAAACCCAGCTAAATCAAATACTTTTATGTCTACTTTTATATCTGATTATTCACTACTTCACTATTTGCTTTAAATTATTGCAGATAACTCGGGTCAAATTCAGGACCTTTCAGAGATGCATTGCCTGTTCTCTCATCATGTACCACTGATTTTATACATTTCTTTGAAATCATATAGGATAGCTTGGGTTTGAAGGGACCTTAAATGTCATCCAGTTCCAACTCCCCTGGCCTTGAACACCTCCAGGGAAGTGGCTTCCACAACTTCTCTGGACAACCTGTCCCAGTGCCTCCCCACTGTCATAGTAATAAAATTCTTCCTAATATCTAATCTAAATCTCCCCTCTTTCAGCTTCAAACTGTTACCCCTCATGCTATCCCTGCACACTCTGATAAAGAGCACCTCCTCAGCTTTCCCATAGGCCCCTTTTAAGTACTGGAAGGCTGCTCTAAGGTCTTCCTGGAGCATTCTCTTCTCTGGGGAATGCTCCAGCCCTCTGGTCATCTTTGTGGCCCTCCTCTGTATTCGCTTTACCAGATCCATGTTCTTCCTGTGCTGAGGATTCCAGAACTAAATGTAGTAATTCAGATGAGCTTTCATGAGAGTGGAGTAGAGGGGGAGAATCCCCTCCCTTGACCTGTTGGTCACACTTCTTTTGATGCAGCCCAATATACGCTTGGATTTCTGGGGTGCTAGTGCACGTTGCCAAGTCACGTTGAGCTTCTCATCCAACAGCATCCCCAAGTCGATCATTTCAGGGCTACTGTCAGTCCATTCTCTGCCTAACCTGTATTTGCACCTGAAATTGCCTCAACCCAGATGCAGGACCTTGCACTTGAGCTTGTTGAACTTCATGTGGTTCACAGAGGCTCACCCCTCAAGCCCATCAAGGTCCCATGGAACTGATCCCACAGTCTTCTTATTCTAGTTTGTTTCAGGATTTGGGGATGAATTTGATTTTTTTCCCTCTACAAACACACATTTCCCAAATTTATATTTTATTTATGTTAATCAAACTAGCCATGGGCTGAGGAGTATATTTGAATCAAAAGTAGGGAAAATTCCCTTCCCTTCAAACCACTTTTCCCCGGAAAAGGTAAAATTTTGCTGAAGTAGCCAGAGTGATGCTTGTCCACAGGAAGAGACGGGAATGCAGAGCTCTTGAGTTCTCCTCCGCTCTCGCCCTGCAGTCGCAGCCAGGTGACAGCAGCCGGGAGCTGTGCGATTATCAAGCGTGCCACAGGATGGTGCCATAAGGCTGAGTTTGTAATCGCCCAGCTGCCACTTCCACTAAAGTTACAAAAAAAAAGCTGATGCTAAAGGAAATAATCAATGCACGTATGAATCACTGAATGGCGGGCAGTAGCTGTATTCACTGTAATATTAGCAGATCATTTAAATCCTACAGTTAGTTTGTTATTTTCGTGATCTTTTTCCATCTCCTCTTCATTTCCAAATCTCAGGTATGTGTTAGAGGTGATTAATTACAGTCTTACGGGATGTCTGTACTGTGGGATTTACCACTGGTTGAATAGCATAGTCCTCTTGCCTTCTTAACTTTGATTTTCTAAAATATCTGTAAAATACATTGTACAGAAATAATATTAGCAGTGCATCCATTAAGCTAATAATCTACAAAATAGATCTCATAATCAAATTTTTCATTTAATTTACCAGAACTGAATTTCATGAGTGTATTCCTTCTGCTGTCATAGTGGTTAAACCAGTGTAAGTCACTGTTGGTCTATTTGGGTAAAGTTTTGGTAGTTATGGGAGCAACAGAGAAGCATATTTGTATAAAATACCCGAGAAACAGGTATTCCATTCCTTTCCTATTAAAGTTCTTTACATAAAGGAAAGAAAACTTCCTAAGAATGCCTATATAACTGAAATAGTTGATGTGAGTATCCAGAGGATGATCTGTAAAATAAAATTAAAGTGACTAACATTGTCAGATGCATTTTGCTGTTTGCTGAAGCACTTTTTTGAATCTTTTGAGCTTATGCAGAAATTTTACTGATTTTACTCTAGTAGGAGCTCTGTACTTGTTTAAGATCCATCTGTTTTGTCAGGTTTATTTTGAAATTTATCATAAGCAGCTACAGAACTGGAAACTGTAACTTCCAGTATCTGAACACAACCCAAAATACGGACTTGTTGATGCAGGATATATACAACGGTACACAACATATGATAATTCTATACAGTTTTCAAAACTCAATATTTGTTTCTTTATCCAAGGGAATCCAAAGCTCTGGTTTGTGTAAACTTTTAGTCTAGTTTAGATTAGAGTAACACTTAGGGGTATATCAAGATACCATTGGTAAAACAGATACAATATTGTGATAAGATGCTATTGAGTGGAACTCCCTAATTCCTCAGCAAACTGTCAAAATGTTTTTTGGGAAGCAACTATTTTCAGTGCTATACCAGAGTCTTCATATGTAACATTAACATTTCACTTCACTTGGAACAGAATCAGGTAACACAAGTGAGGTTTCAAAGCTTGTTACAAAATGCTTCATAAATGACGTAGAATAGAACAAGCACATAACAATGAGAAATTACTTCATTTGAATTTGTATGCTTAAGAATTTTTATTTTGTTCTAGTCTAATTGTCTAGCTACTAGTTTGGAAAAAGTTATAAACTTGCTAGTTTGCTGCTCATTTAGGATTTTTATCTTGAGACTCTTCTTCATATTCTGCGTGAATTGTATCTGTAGCTATGGAAATAGAGAATTATGACCCAGAGTTATTGGTTGGTAAACTTTTGTGACAAGAATTATTGTCTGAATAGCTTTGCAAGATCTTCAGCTGCCTTGTGGAATAACACTGCATACCTGATCATGAATTGTTACAGAAATTTCCCTATTTCACTGCCAGTGAAAGCAAACCAGCAGCATTCCCTTCTCCATACAGACATTTCATTGTAAAGGAAGCAATTAAGAATTTCACTCCTAGCCACAACTTATTACAATAAACAGTTCTTTATCTTTCATATATCTGTTCTAAGTCTTTAGGGAGGAATTATATTTGATGATGCTTATAGACTCAAATTTTATAGGTGCAGTTACACCCAGAAAACTCACAAATCTTCATATGCAAATAAACCTACGAAACTGCTCATGACCATGGGACTGGGAACATAAACCACTTTCATCAGAAAGAAACTGTGGTACCTCACTCCATAAGTGTTATATTAACCGACAGGAATTTAGGCAGTCGCCTCCAGGTGAAGATAATTAAGCTATCCTACCAGATCTGGAATGTGTTGGGAGCAATTCAGTGACTAGTTATAAAGGAAGGAAGGAAGGAATGTGTCCTGCTTTTCCTTGTTAGGGCTTGCTACCGCCCTAGGGACAAGGGAACTGTTTATTTTCCTCTCAGAGGGGGAAAAAAAAGTTTTATATTGTCTCTGAAGCAAGTGATCTGAAGAGCTTAACCCATCCTACTATATCTGATATATTCAACAGTATTCTTTTTCACAGTTGCTTGTTTGGGTTTTTAATACTTGTATGCATGCAAAGCAGGCAAATTCTGATCTACTGTACCACCCCCGCCTGTAAGCTTCTCTGTCCACACTGAAGACTACAGGTCATCTGTGCTTACCATTGGAATTAAAAAAAAAAAAATCTGTATCTGTTATGCATCCCCAGTGCATAGACAGTGGTACAAGTCCAGAGTGGTAGCAGATTGTCCCATATTTGGTAACACTGCTACACACTAAAAACTGAAACAGAACTTCTCAAAAAGGAAAAAGAAGATCAATGGAATTCTACAGTCCTGTGCACTCCAGCATCATGATAAAACACACAGAGCACACACAAGTGTGCTATAATGCATTTTGGAAATGTCCCCACTGGCCATTTTTATGCCCAAGACCATACCCTGCTGCTCTTTCCTTCTTCTATCTGAATTGTTTTACTCATTGCACAACAGCATTGATGGAGGACCCGTTCCTGTAGTTTGTTCCAATACAGCCTGTCTTCACAGAACAAGTTTCATGGCAGGAGCCAGATTCAGAAACACAGGCTGAATCCCAGTACAGTAGCTGTGACTCTCAGATGTCAAAACTAGACGGGAAGGAGTCTTTGCAGAGTCTGTTTGTAAAGCTGGGAACTCCCTGCTACAGGATGTTATGTTTGCTAAAATTTAGTTTCAGGAGAGGAATATCCAAGTCCACAGGAGAGGAATTCACTGGGGATTACAAGATATGGAAATCATATTTGGCTCAGGAAGTTTCTCAGCCTCAAACAGCTAGATGCTTAGGAAAAATCTTATATATTCCTGTCCAGTGTTTCATATCTTACTTAAGCATCCATTCCTGGCCATTATGAGAAGCAGGATACTGGTCTTACTGGATTCTTGGTCTTTCCCAGCTTGGTCATTCTTATTTTGAAGCATTACTTATTTCCAGTTTCCAAGTTCCTTCTGCATAAATTTTATGTTTACGTGTTAGGATTTATTGGTGAAAAATCCTTACTTAAGTAAGAGACAGAGTACCAACAATTATAAAAAAATTATGCAATTGAGATTAATCCATAGCTGAGTGAATATCCTACATTAATGTCTTCCCTTCGGGTCTTTAAACTATGTTATAAAAAAATTCATACTATACAGCACCTGTAGATATCAGAGTAAAAAGAAAAATATGGAGACTAGTTATTAATCTCCTTTTGAGGCATTAACTGTATATATTTGTACTCTGAGTGGACTGATATACACATTCTGAAGATAAGATTGCTGCGGCTTACACAGTGTGTGTATATGTGACCATAAAAAGCACTACATATTTCTCCCTTTTATTTCCTTTCCAACTTCTACTCAAGTCAGAGAAAAGTTTTGTTTCTCAGTCTGATTTTGACCAGTGTTGTTGATTTTCTACATATCTCCTGCCTTTGATGTCCTTTAATATTACCTTTGAGGATTTTCTTTCAGATTTCCAGCTTTCAGCCCTTGCAACAGCATTCCCTGACATACCTTTTGATGTTTTTGTAGGTCACTGACATGCAGCTCTTACCTGCCAGCAGACTTCAAAGCCTGTAATGTCTGGCAGTCAAGCCTGTCTCAGAGATTTTTCTATTGGTTGGAAGAAATTACTGAAATTAGATGGCAAATGCTCCATCAGCATTGGAGTCACATTCCTACGCTAAAAATTGCCAGTGTTGCTTTCTTGATTATATGCTGCTTCATGGCTAAATCTTGAACTGGAGGCTGTCTGTCTGAACAGGATGGTCTCCAAAGCTGCTCCGCAAAACAGTATCAGGGTAGCAAGGAAGGAACCAGCCAGGTTTGTGGCCTGCCCTTGGTGCAGACCTCTGGCGCTAGGAGAATGGAATTTGCCTGCCCGTAGGCTTGTACCTGTTCAGACTCCCTTTCCCAGAGCAGCTATCAGCAGGGTCTGCCAAAGCAAAAGGGCTCTGTCTGCAGTCATCTTGACCTGACACATGGTCTAAGTCTCCTCACAGAGGCGCCTTGTCATATGTGAGGATCACCAGTTTTCTGAATCATGAGGCAAGCTGGAGTACTCACAGGGAATCCCCATATGTTCCTACCAAGAAAAGCAGATTCATGGAAGAAATTTGAGGAGTGCCTCCAGCCGGAGTGCATTCTGCCATAGTTCAGGAGACATCAGTGGTATTTCCATTCGCTAGTTTTGCAAACTTGTCAATTTTGATTTCTCATTCATACAGTTATCACAGACAGTCCCGTAACCGCTAGGGTGCCAGTAAATAACTTGGAGAAAAAAAAAAAGCAGGGCTTAGGTTATTTATTTTTATTTAATACTGCATTTTATATTTATATATATCTTCTATATATCTTAAGGACTACAGATTTATAAAATAATATTTGCTGAAATTAAATTAATTTTTAAGAGCTATCAGTAAGTGCAAGCCACTTATGGCTTTTGTCAGAATAAATGTGTTAAAATACTGTGGGTTTGAGTGTAGTGAGTTGTACTCTGTATTTTTATGTCATATGCATAACCAAAAGCAAGAGAGCTGTACAAATTTCCTTTGTTGACCTTTAACTCTAAGCATAACTTTGGATTATTATACCTAGATGAGATGACGGAAATTGATCAGTTCTATTAGTTTATCACTTAACCCTTCTGTGATCTGTATCATATTTCTAAATATACACTACTCTTTTAGATAGAGAAATTATATTTTCACAGATTTATATATATATGCATAAAATAATAATGGTCCTGATTTTGCTCATATTATTCAGCAAGGAGTTTCTCAAAGCGCAGAAAACCTGGATTCCATTGCACAAGAAAATAAATAATAATAATAAATAACACATCATTTAAACAAAGGCCAGGGTCTGTTCTCACATCTGTTATTCAAATCTTTTATTACAATAGCATCTGCTGTCTTACAGCTATTCAGATTCATCATTACTATTTAAAGCAAAAACAGGAAACAAAACAAAACAGTCAACCAACTGTTGGTGTTGGATTGGCAACTTCTGGGCCAAGTCCAGTGAGAAACTGATGGCTATAACACTTGATATCCCAGCCCACAGCCTGCAGGGAATCCAGTATTAGGCACCTACACTCCCTGTATTGTGAATAGGAAGATTTAGGAGCTTCATTATAGGACAGCTGAACTACCTGTGCCTTGAGCAAAGGGCCATTAAGGTCAGCAGGAAATCCCCTTCAGGAATGTAGGTGCTGCACTTAGGCTGTGGAAAGGTTCACAGACCAGATCACAGCTCAGGAATTGCACCTTGGGACCAGGCATCTACAACTGTTTTCATCAGAAACTGAGGAGAGTTCACTATTTTTACACAAGCTTTTGTGCAGTAGTTCAGGAATTAGCATACTCAAAGATATTTAAGAGGTATTTAGTAACTTTCTAGCCCTTAAAAAGCCCATACCTCTATCTTTTCTACCTGCATTTATTTATACCAGGTCGTGGACACATCTCACAACCACATGACAGATGTTTCTTCCCTCTGTTTGTAATTGTATCCTTTGAGTGAAAATCCAATACTTTAAAAGAAGATAAATACTGATGGATGGAAAACTTCAGTCCTTGGCCCAGAATAGAATGTCGATAATATAAAAGAAGAATGTAAGTAAGTATAGCAAGTCCTCTCCCAGAAGCTTTGTCTAATGCTCGTATTCATGATCAAGAGGCATTCATGATTATCATTGACAGAAGCAAGCACATATTTTCAGATGAAAAACACCACTGAAAAATTATGTAAACTGTTACACAGGAGTAGGAGTAGAGCTCTGTCCTGAGGCTGACCTTTGTTGCTAATCTAGTTATATTATCTATAGCTATATATCTATAGGTACAGAATCCTCGTGACAACATTGCCTCTGGATATTGATCTGAATTAACTAACACCAAAAGAGACAGGCAATAGTACTGGACTTTCAAAACCTATGAACACATTGTAATCACTTCAGCAAGTTCATTAATAAACCCCTAGCATATATACTCACCAGTGTTCAATAAAGTAGGATATTATTTTAAAGACCTAAATTAATACAGCTAATTAAGACTACTGTGTCACAAAGGAGACTCTAATACTTAATTTGGTAAGAAGATATTTGAATGAACTTGACTGAGATATGAAAACCATTGAATGAGCAACTTGTACAAAAAATACTTCCGCAGCTAATGTGACCAGCATATGAAATTTAGTAAAACTTCAGATAAGCTGTACATTATAGTTGGATTTTGTTTTCCTTGTCTTGGTAATATTACAGTCCGATGCTGCCTCTGTAGTTAGAAAGCAGGATAATCTACTTTAACATAAAGCTTAATTATCAGTGTGCTATAGTAAGAGTAAATACCTTGCTGGCTAATGATGAGAATAACCTGTATTTTCCAGTCTTTTTTTGTCTTGAAGTACCAAATACTGGCCATTAGTCATGCACAGCAGAACACAGTTCATCACCTTTCCCTTCTCTATATCAAAGCGGTTCCCTAGCCACAGTTCAGATATACCGTTATAATAGCACACATAGTCACTGTGCTTCAAATTCACCATGATAAGCTCAATTGTGCTTACCAGCCAATATCAGCCATCTTTATTCTTTAACTACACCCATATAAAGTTCACTTACACTTTTATAAGGATATCTATACTGAGAATACCACATATTGTTACAAGTGTTGTATAAGACAGGGCTTTTTCTTACAGAATTGCAAGCAGCTTGGAATAGTTTTAGTTTAACTATTTTTTTTTCTTTTTTTTTTTGTTATGCCTCCAAAGGAGGGGGTAAAATATCCAGAAATCACACATCATTGTATCTGGAACAGATATATTGGAAAAAAAGCTAAATATGAAACAATTTTATCCTGTACAAACTACAACAGCTGAGGTATCAACCGCATCACAAACTATTAATACTATGCTTGGGTTTGCCAGCATCCAGGCAAGCTGTACTTGTTCTCTTGGCAAAAATGATCCGAGTGAACTGCAAGGCCTTTAACTGCAGAGGTTCTTTTAACCTGCATCATTTTATAAGGACTGGATTTGGACAATCATGCCACAACATCAGAGGCAGGAGAAGGAAGGAAGAGGCACAAGCATAGCTCTGGAAGTAGCAACCACTTAATCACATGTAGTGCATTTGATTGCTGCTTAAGGACCTTACCTCTCCCAACCTGAAACACAGTGTTCTCTCTGGCAAAGAAATATTTTTAACTTACATTCTATTTTCTCCTCTAACAATAGCTATGATTAGGGGTTGCATTTGCTACACTCAAATTGACTTACTATTGTGTTTGTAATTATTCAAATAGAGGGAAGGAAAAGTTTCTATCAACACTTTTTTTTTTTTCTTCATCTGATTTATCAAACACTTAAGCTACTAAAATCTGTCAAGAATATATAATTAATTTTTGCTTTACAGCGGAGAGTAGCAATGGTCAGTGCTTTCCGGAGGATTTTGGCATGCTCCAGAGCAGTGAGAAAGAAATCCAGGGGCAGCTCCTGCAGGTCTGGCATCCTGAGGACTTTCAGGAACTGGGTAACACCGTCTGTATATCTTATAATCTAATTCAAACACGATTCAAATCACAGAGCCAACACAAGTTAAATCGCAACCCCCTTCTCCTGCAAGGCAAATCAAGCACTGACAGCTTTGCTTCCCACCTCTCTCTCAGCTGGCAGGCGGTAACCCTGCTACCCAGCAGAGCACAAGAAACCAACAGCCCGGCTGACAGCCCTTGGCAAGATACCACCTACAAGCAGTTCCCAGACAAACAAACCTCCTGTTCCCTGTAGAAACAGCCTGTTTCTCTGCTAACCCTTAATTGCTGGGATTTCTCTCCCTGAAATCCAGTCGGTACTGGTGCAGCAGGTGAGGCTCACTGGGCCAGGGTGGTTACCTGCAGGCCTCCCAGTTCCCCAGGCAGCAGGTCGCTCTGCCATAATTACTGTTGGTTAATAGTGTGTTTGGCAAGATGTGAAGGTTCTGGAAGTTGTTTCCTTCATGTAGTCTTTCATTCCTCACCACCCACTGTCCTTCTTGGCAATTGCTAGTTAAGGTGGAAGTTTTTTAAGAAACTGCTTGTTAAAAGTTAGGAAATAAGGTGCTGCCTGTGCCAGTGGCGATCCTTTTCCCTGGAGGATTAGCAAATGGAATTATGCTGTGTCCAGCTGCATTTCTCACATCATGCTTCCAGCCTTGCATCATTTTTGAGGAACAGATTACGATGGTATGTAGCTCATGCTGAGTAGGGCAGGATGTTGTATAAAAAGAAGAAAGAAAAGGGAAGAAGTTTTAAGATAGATTGGTTGATGAAACTGAAAAGAAAAAGCCAACAAGTTTTGGGACATAAGGTTTGAGAATAACTGAGAATAACTGCTCTGCATTGGGTTAAATATCAGCTAGATCATCTGAGAGAAAAGAAACAGTCAATAATTGTGAAACAGAAGGATTAGTGGTGAAGAGGACTACTAGAGGGGGAGAGGTGATTAAGTGATTATCTCCTATAGAAAAGAGAGAGGCCTGTTCATCACCTTAAGAAACATGGAGGGATTATCTTGGGGGTGAACTGTAATGAGCCTTAAACAAAAAATACAGTTTTCAATACCTGCTAAAGCTATGAATTTCATTTTCCTTGCTCATCTTTTGAAGTGTTTTGTGATCTGCCTTGAAGATCAGGACTGAGAAGAGAGAGATGGCTGATCCTTGAGGGAGAAGCATGTCTGCAGGAGATGGGCTGTTTCTGTTCTCTATCAGTTGGCTCTGCAGTTTCATTCCAGTGCATAGTGGCTCCCACAGTTTCACCCACGTAGCTCCCCTAAGGGCATTTGTTGCACTGGCTGAAATGTAGGATGTTCTGGAAGTGCATATGGATCTGAGTATCTCCATGAGTTCTCAGGTAGGTGGGTGGCATTTATTATAGCTAAAATGGAGATCTCATGAGAGAAAAAACTAATACATGAAATAGAAACAGTATTTTAAACTGTTTTCTTAACAAATGTCATTTTCCCAGTTCTGATTACATTAATGCCGCTACCTAGAAATGTTTCTTCTGACAGTGTTTAGAAGCTGCAGTACAGAGCAGCTTTCACCAAGCAGGCTTTTCCTTGGATTTCAAAGGGACTTTTGTATTAGTAAAGTACTATTCAACACTAAGAAGGGAGAAGTAGGCACTTGGAGATTACTCCATTGGCTGAATTTTTTTTTAAAAAAGAGATGTGCTATTGCTTTTATTTCACTGTGTACACATACTGTATCGGAAAAAAATGTTAAAAAGAATCACACAAGTGGCTTTTAATGAGTCAGAGATTTCAGTTGCTGCTCAAAACAAAATTCAGCATTTTTCATGAAGACTAATTTGATTTTGGTGTCTCTTCTTGGAGACTATGAGGTCCGACACAAAAAAACCTGAGACTGTGCCTATAACTCTTTTTATTTTGCAAATTAAGAAAATCAACTATGATCACTTTCAAAACAGTTCCCTTCTCAGCTGACACACAGCTGTGTACAATGCTGCCAATGTTCAAAGCAATTTCACAAATCATTTCCTGAAAGGTTGTTGAGGATCTCCATCGTTTTTGCTTTCACATCTTCTATCAAGAAAAAATGGGTTTCTTTGAGTACTGACTTGATCTTTGGGAAGAGGGAGCCAAGTCTGGCAAATAGGGTGGGTGCTCAAGAACACTGATGCTGTTATTAGTTAAAAACTTCATCACAGGCAAAGTATTGTGGGCTGGTGTGTTGTCTTGATGTTCACTTGCTATTCACTCTTGCACACGGACGTTTTCCAACCAAGAGTAATAAAACATCTACATTTGAACACGTGTCCACCTTACTGAGTGAAGCAATTGAGTTGAGACTTGTCTCATGGTGATAGGTTAGAACACGTTCTATAACCACCTCTTTGGCTCTCCCCCTCCACTCTGGGTTCCCGAGATATATGGCTAGTCTTGGTTTTTTTGTGTTGGATCTCATATATTGTTGAGACGCTGTACTATTTTTGTTGCCACAGTCCTCACTGTTTGCCTAATAATTCACTGATTGTTCATTGAATGCACTGATGGTTCGTTCCAAGCAAATTATGATAGTTGGATGAAGTACAGAAAAAAGGTGACTTTTAAGCAATCTTTCAGCTGCTCAACTCCTGTTGCTTCCCTGAAGCCTTCATTAGTGATGCTTGGCTAAAAAGAGTTATTAGCTCTGTAGAGTAGCAAAGGATGACCAAAACACAGCAGCTGCCAGACCCTTAATCCTCCTTCCAGTTTATCTACTGCAACAAATGTTGCAAGCTGTGATGTAGACCTGGCCTTTTATGCAAGCCATATTCTCTTGAAGGTAGATCTGTTATTTCCATTTTTCTTTCATGTAATACTTTCCAAGGCAATTTAGGAGGTATTCAATTTGGCAGCTAAACTGAAAATGGGGACGAAAAATCTCTGAAGAACCAAAATGAAAAAGTACAATTGTTTGTTGTTTTACTTTGAGGGAAACCCAAAACTTCACTTAACATTCACATAATGTAGCACATACGGGCTCAAATCCTTTTTTCAAAAGATGTTTGAAGCTAGGCCTCCCACAATGTAGCACACTTTTATGATTTAAATCAAAAGTGCCTGAAATAAAATATTTCAGAAGCAGAAGACCACATAATCCTAGCATTTCTACTTTTTGTCACTTTCAGTTTGACCTCTGGAACTGATTTTTTTTTCTTTCAAATAAATAATTCACCAAAAAGACTTTGCTGAATTCTTGTATAGATACAGGTTAGCCTACGTGGGAGGCGAGACGAGAGAAAGAAGACTAATGCACGGAGGGACTGAAGCATAACAAAACGTATGTCTACTTCAGAAACACTGAAAGGACTACAGTTGCACATGTACTGTGAAGAGCTGAGTGTATTCTTCCCTGTATTTTCCTAAATATGCCTGGGAATGGTGTGAGTATGGCAAGATAAAGCCACTTCTGTTTTCAAAAAGAGTGTCTGCAAGGAAGACTGAGAGTCTGCTGCAGCTCTATGCTTTTCTTTCTAACAAAGGTTTGGCAGACCAAATAGTATCCATTGCCCTGTAGAGGTGGAATTCCTTGTTTATCTTTTTTATTGCTATTGGACACTTACCTAATGGTTTCAATTACTATTCCCACAATAAACCTGTAATACTTTTTCTGATTATGGGATTGTCAATTGTACTATTTAACTTGCATTCCCCACCCGTAGTGCCTTGCTTTCACGTTAAATTAGTTTACAATTGTTTACTCTGGCCTGATATTGACATCTGCTGGATCAATTACCTGAATGATCAAAATCTTTTTGAAATTCAGGGCATTGTTTTCTCTGTTTGCTTTTCTCCATATTTAGACGACTTGAAGAATTTATAATCATTTACTGGATTTCTAAATTTACATCACATTTCATTTAGGATTTTTGTAAGGTAAGGTAAAGAAAAGTTATTGAACAGTGCTTAACATTGACACTAAAGATAGGCAACTTGTTTTAGTTTGGTTGCTTACTTTCAAGTTTATAAATTCTGATAGAAAGGGAATAAATTTCTTTCAGTAGAAGAAATTATGGCATATATGGAGAGTATGAATGGACCAAGGAGAAGGCTTGTGCTCTGACACAAAATACTGAATAGGTAGTGTGATGGGAAAGGAGATTGGAGCAAGGATGGAGAATTTCAAGACATGCAGCCTGAAACTGCTAGGGCTGAGGGACCGGGCTAAGGTTTAGATGCTGAGGGCTTTGATACATTATCAAAAATATTTCTCATCCAGAGCTTGGGTGTTGGATCTAAGATTGCTGAATTTAAAACACTTTTATTAGTGCTGAATGAAGTGTGGATTTATGGTCCCTGCCTTGAGAAGATGGAAAAACTACTGCTGCCATCAGTCCCGCTGAGCTGACGTAACAGCAGTCTGTACAGAGGTCTAAAGGTCCTCACGCTGCTGGGATCTATTTGAGTTTCTGTATGATGCTGCAAATTTCTGCTTTTGCAGCTTATTTTTCTTCTTAACCAGAAAAATGTGCATATATGTGCACATACAACTGAATTCAGAAATTATACTATGCCACAATGAGCGCTGTCTGTGTAACTGGATCCAATCCCACCCTGGGTGTTTCGTCTGATGTTGTCACATCTTGATTTTGTTTTGTTTTCCCCAGGTAGCCAACAGAGGTCGTCCAGAAATAAAAGCAGTGTGCGTGTGCACGCTCGCATCTTCCTCCCTCCCGACAATGCTGGCAGCTGTACAAGGAGCGATACGCTGGATCCAGGAGCAGAGGGCGTGGGAGGCTGACAACGAGAAGCGCCTTCTCCCCTTTGCCACAATGGTTTTGTTGGCGAGGCGAATCACTTAAAAGCAATCCGTTTGCTAAACGCCACGCAGTCTCAATGCGGACCCCTCTCTCCTGCAGCTCGCTGCGTGCATACCAGTTGCTGCTGTGCACCTCCGGCGCGCTGCTCGCACCCTCGAGCTGAAGGCTGAGCTCCCATGGGACGGCGAATACTCCCTTCCCGCGTCCTCCCGGCCATTGTGTTCCGCTTATCATCCCCCTCGCCCCGGCCACGCACCGGGCGCGCGCCCACTCTCCTCCTGGAGGGAGGGGGCGTGGCCCGCGCGAAGCCTCGCCCCTCGGCACGCAGCCGGCCAATGGCGTCCCGAGGGCGTGAGGGGGCGGTGCCGGGAACGGCGGAGACCCCGGTGGGCGGCGGTGGCGGGGGGAGCCGTGCGGTGGGGAGGGCGCTTCATGGGCAGCGGGGCGGGAGCGCGCAGGGCCCGCGGCGGCCCGGCTGCTGCCTGCGCTCGGCAGCCGCTTTCCGGTAAGAGGATCCGCCACTGGGTGGGGGGGAGACGCGCCGTGGCGGGAGCGTGGGGGGCGTCCCCTGCAGTAGCGGTGAACGAGGAACTAGGGGGGCGGTTGTGGGGTCCGGGTCCTCGGTGCGGGTCTCGGCGCTCCGAGCCAGGCTGTGCCCCGGCGCAGTACCGGGGGGCTGTGGTCCGGCGTCCGTCCCTGGTCCGGCGGGGCGCCTGGAATGCGGGGCGGGGCGCCGACCCCCGCCCAGGGCTGCCGGCGGGGCCCTTCGTTTCCCCCCCACACCCCTTTCCCTCCCTACAGGGGAAATTGTGCTGGGAGAGCAGTTTTCTGAAATATCTGGCGCTCTTTCTTTCCCCCCCTTTTCCCGTCGGGGCTGGCAATGGCTCGCCCTTAACCAGAGAAGTCTGGAGGCGTTTATAGAAAAGCGGGTCGACGCTTTTCGCTTTCAAAGGCAGAGCCTCCTGAAGAAATATGAAACACTTCTCGGTAATGAAAGGCATGTGTTCTGCGAGGGAAGCTTCCCCTCTGCCTCCCGAGGCAGGAGGAGCAGGCGCAGGGGCCGGTGTTGCCGAGGAAAAGGTGACTTGCACTGAATTGCTCAGCTTGTGCTGCTGCTGCTCCACCAGCAAAAGTTTCTCTCGAGTTTTTCCTATTCAGAAACACTTTGTCATCGCTTCTGTCATTTTCAAAGTGGTGGCATTGTTGTACTACTTGTTGTTCGTCTGAGTAATAATAATAAAAAAGAAACGTATCTGAAAAATAGCTTTAAAAGTTACGGGAACAGGTCTAACACCTTGTGCCACTTAAACTTGACTCTGAAGCTGGCCAGACTTAAAAGAGACAGGTCTTTTAAATAATATGAAAATCTCTGCCTCGATATAAATAGATATCACACTTTTTAAAGGGGGAGAAGATTATGCCTTTTTTTTTCTGAAATTGCAAGGAGAAATTGCAGAGTAGCCGTGAGAATAACATGTGGGAACAGAAGAAACTTGCTTAAACATTGTGCTAATGTTTATCGTAAAACTCACTTCAATCTGTTGAGGTGTTTGGAATTGCTTAATTATCTTCGTTATTTGTATGGCCTAATGTGTACTCTTATAGGTACTGACTTTTAACGGTAAACAGAAATTAGAGTAGTTAATTGTGTTAAATTCTGAAGTTCTCAGCAGACTCCCTGGAAGGACTGCCTGTTTAATTATAAAAACAACTCTTTTCACCATGTTTACTCTGATATTTTTAAATTACATAAATAAATAAAGCAGAAATAATGGGAAAATAGTTTTAAGTTCATTAGAATAACGCCTTTTGAAATATCTAGTGGGAGTGTTTAAAATGTTAAAGGCGCTACTCTTCACCTGGTGTAACCAAATGCAAACATGCAGGATAATCTCTCAACCTGCATTCTTAGGTCTTAGTAACTTTTATTTTTAGCTAAAAATAGTTGAATATGAGATTTTGTTGAGGATGTGTCTGCAGCCCACATTAGCTTTTTAGCTGTCATGTTCCAATTTGTTTGGGTTTTTTTTTCCATGTAGTTTTTACCTTATAGTGTCAACATTGAGAATCTCTCCTGGTGTTGAGAGAATAACAGCAGGCATTGTGCGAGCTGCTGGAACCATACCTGACTCTGCCACCTGGAGTTTGCTCCTTTGAAATGAATCGCTTAACCTGACATGGGGAAATTTACAGTAGCATTCTGTTTTTCCTAAATGAAAGGAATGCAGAAAGTTGCTTAGCTATACCAATATAACTTCCCCCAAACTTGTGCATTTTTGTGATGTAACTTATAAGGTGTACTAAAGCAGAAGAGCAGTCTTCAAGATAACTGCACTGAGATTTGCAGATAAACATTGATACTAAAATATTTTTAAATCTCTTCACTTTTCTGCATCTTTCATAGAATCATAGAATTATTTAATTGTTTTAGTTGGAAAGGACCTTAAAGATCATCCAGTTCCAACCTCATTCCCATGGAAGTTTCCTTTGCTTGCCCTTCATATTAAAGGCCAGCAGGCTGAAGAGCCCCCATAACTTCTTGCAGGATATTTTCTTTTCTGAGACGTGATAGGCCACAGTTTCTTGCTTGGTGCAGTCTACACAAAGAAAATTCATCCTATCAGATCAAGGCTGTCATCTTAAGAGACAGGATGCTGGGTACAGCTTGGTGGTTGATGCAAATGGGGATGTTGCTCTTGGTCCCTGTTGCATCAAGTGTATTTACAATTGTAATCAGTTGTAGTAACATCTCATGGTAAAGATCAGATCTCAGGATAAAGATAAAGAGCTAGGTTCTTAAGATTACCAGAATAAATATTCAGGGAAGAAACTTTTCTCGCTAAATAAGTATGCATCATAATTAGCTTTTGAAATAATTTCTGCATGCTATTGATTTTTATGCAACACTGTATATCTGCTGTACAAATATAACCAACTTCAAACAGTGAAATAATAATACTTCAGTTAAACATTATAATGTAAAGTGGTATCAACTTGAAAGAAGTTTTGCATTTTGTCAGTCCTCACATGTATTTCTATACTAATCAACATTTTTCCTTCTTCTCTACCTCCCCTCGTTCCTATTTTTAAGGGTTTCACCTTTGGCTTGCCCAATGGACAGTAAGCGACACTGAGTGTTAACTGCGAGAGCTCTACAAGCACAGCGGCTGCTGGGATGTTGCGACAGAACGGTGGAAGTAACAAGCGTGGTTTGGGATTAGCCCGACTGTCTACCTCCAACTTCTTCACCATCTCTAATTCAGGAAATTGGGGAATGGGGCGCAGCACCAAGAGCAGCTCTCTGAGCAGCATTAGCTCCAGCTCTGACTGCTATGATAATCCTGTTGTGGATCCGGAGTATATCATGCAACTGGTGAATGATGTCAGAAAATTTGCAGATGTGCTACTCTATTTGAAGGAAGCCATTCTTTCAGAAGGTCTGGTGGTTGTTCTTTATTCTTAATTCTTAGACTTTCTGAAACTCTCACAACTCTATTTGTGTTTTTCACTGGCCCTTACTGTGGTTACTCACCCTTGCCGTTTACCTTCCCCCTTTTTCCTCCTTTCCTCCCCCTCCCCTCCCCCAGCATGATACGGGTATGGGAAATGGTGGTTGTTAGTTTGGGTTCTGTATTTCCTCATCAAAACACTGTGAAATCTATTTCATAATCATAACAAGGGAAAACAGGCTTTTAGCAAGCTGTCTAGGCTGAGCTGAAAGTTAGCGAGACCGTCAACTAATTAGTTTTTAACCACCTGAATATTTTCTGTAATTCCAAAGAATTCTGTTAATATTTTGGTGGTTTCAGTTTTCTAGGCTGTTTTCATTTGGTTTTTGAAAGTCTTCTACACTAGTAGAGTGAGTTGTAAGGTAGAATGTAACTCTGCATTTCCTTCCTCTACGAGATAAGTATTTACCATCTTCTGCCAGCAGGTGGAAACTGCCAGTTTTCTTGCTTATGAGGAATGTGCACGATCGTGTGTTCCTGTTTCTTCAGGGAAATGGTTTTAGTCCATTTTTGGTCATCAGCAGGAAAGCTTTTATCTAACTGCTACAGAAATATTATCATATTAGTAGCTGAAATGTTGTCCAGAGCAGTTTTGTGTGAGATGTCCTGAGTGCTGAGCATTCACAGTCATCCCTGTGTTTCAAGTGAGTCTGCACACAGCTGAAATAGCTCTACCAAAAGGTGTGAACAAATCTTAACAGAGAAATAGAGACTAGTGATCACTTCATGTCATCAGTGTTTTTGACGAGCACAGAGGATGAGCAATATTATTTGTGAGATGGGGTGTCTGGTGCCTACTGACACTGAAATGTGCATTGTATACGACAAGCTATCAAAATACTGAAGTGTTCCAGTTGCCATGCAACCGTTATTAGTTAGTGTGCAGTTCAAAATTTTGAACTCAGAAGATCCAAAAGACTAACATGTAAGACAGGAGTCATTGTCTTGTTTTATACTACGTTGTGGAATTAATTTGTGAAACGGTGTTGTCCATTTAAAAGATTGTTTGATAATTCATAAAGGAGAGGTGTTTCTTTTCCACTGTTGGGAATGTTCTTTTTTTACCTTTGTCCCCAAAACCTCATCATAGAGTGAGCTCTGTAATACTGGACTTGCTTACTGCTGGCTGGAGACAACCTTCTGGAAGCTGCATTTCTCCATTTATTTGTCTTGGGAAATGTTTATAGCTGTCTGTCAAAAAATTGACAAAAACTTAGTAAGGTGATTGAACAGACTTCTTACACATACAATTCTGGCTTAGAGTGCTTGCAGCTATACCATCATCCTCAAATTAGTTACTTGAATTATTCCAAGGTGGAATCAATTGCAGGGATAGGAAATTAGTTTCTTCCCTTTTGGACAGCATTCTTGCTGTAGATTTTGTTGAATAGTAAAACTTTGCTCTAAAACTTTATTTAATAAGAGCTAAATCAAATTCTGCTACTAGCTACAGAAAGTAAGTTACTTTGTGTGTATGCTGCATGCGTCTTTAAGCAGTTCAGAAGTAGCAAATGTAATTGGTGCAACAGGGTTGTGTAAGAGAGCTCTTGTATTTGCTTGGCAAGCGTTCCTAGAGTCTGCTGTCTTCCAGCTTCTAACTACTATTCCCTCATTTAGCTTCTTCATATGCCGTTAGTCATAACTACTTTAGAAGATTTGTCTAAAAACTCCTTTCTAATGCACAGTAACTTCACTTTTGACCATGTGACTCCCTGTTCACCAGGGCTGGCCGTTCCACTGCTGGGGTCTGAATCAGTAGGTATGTTGATTGCAGTGGGTGCGCACCCTGAATTTCATACTGACTGATGATTGTATTCCCTGCTTGCATTATCTGGGCTGTTTTGGAAGAGTCTAGCATTTATTCAGCCATGGTTCACTTAACATACTTCTGATGTGGTGATAATATCTTGGATAAAAAATCTAAGCTGTTTTGGATTATAACATGTATTCATGTCTCAGCTAGATTGAAAGTGCTTTTGGATTATAGATTTCTACTGTGTTTTGTACAGTACCAAAGCAAGTCCATATGTAACATGAAGAATAAGTTGACATATTGTTTAAGAGGAGAGTGCTATATAACTGAAATGTTCTGTAGGTTTCAAGGCTATTTCTTTGTATTATTTATGCTAATATAATTTAATTTCTTACAGTAGTCTCGTTGTCCTAATACTGAATAAATTTTGGATATTGCTTTTCAACAAAGATAAACCCAGCCTTGTTAGTTACTTAGATTATTTTCAGGCTCTTGCCCAAAAATGTTTGTTGTATAAACTGAAATCTAAAAAACTTGCAGTCTTCTTGCTGATATCAGGTAGGGAACTTGTTTCTTAATGGTACTTCGCATAAAAAAACCAAAACACTTCCTCTGCTCCCCCACCCCAGAAGCCCACCCCAAACTCTCAAACAAAAAAATCCTCTGAATAGAACTGTGGACTTGAAAAGTTTGTCAGCTGTTTGGACATAAGGGAGCTGCAGTTGCCTCTGGTGTTGAGTGAGATACCATGTGTTCCATACACTTTAGTTCTTGCTGTCTTTTTTTTTTAAAAATTCGCTTTTGAATCTAGGCATTATAATCACTGGACAAAATGATCCAACTTGAGGCACAGGATCAGGATACTTTGCCAATGTCTTCATTAAAAAAACAATCTGGGCATTCTTTGAAACTATGTCAATGAATCCAGCGCTGTTTCACAAGTAATTTTTTTATTTAATTCTACCTCATGACAGGCTGAACTGGTAATGGTTGAACTGCACAAACAGTGCATCAGTCTCTCAGTCCAATCTTCAGTTAAATGTCCAGATGAGTGAGATTGTGTCGTATGACTGATACTGTTAAGGATAGTTACATTGATGTTGTGTCTTTGTGTTTGAACTGAAAGATCATATGCATTTGTAGCAGTTGTACCATATGAAGTCAGAAATAATTAAAATATATTGAGGATACTCAAAATAAGTTAGTGTCGTCTTTCCTTTCTAATAAGAAGAAAATGAAAACAGTTCCTTAGAAATCCCTGCCTGGAAGGCCAAGCAATCTGTACTATTCTTTAAGACTGTTCATTTGAGTTTTCAGTTTTACTGGTGGCATTCTGTATTCTTGATGTACTGCAGGTTTAGTTCTTGTTTCAGTTTTAATGTGCATCCTAATTACAAACTGTTAAGACATAATGGCTTGAAAGCCAATGAGTTTTCTCTCTGCGTTTTGACTTCTGATAGTACTTTTCAGCTGTTGGTTGAGAGAGAGAGAGAACCCAGTTGTTGCCTTCAACTTGCACTGCTCTTTGAAAGGTTAGGACATACAATGAAGTACAGTCTAAAGGCTGGAGTTACCTGTGATCTTCAGAAGTAACTTTCCATGGCAGAGAATGTTTTAGGAACTGAGAAGCTATGCGCATCCCACAGTGACCTGCTGAGGGCTTAACAGCCTGACCACAGTATTGAAAATACCTATGAATTTAAAGTGTATGAAGTATACTTAAGCTAAATCAAGTAACTTGAAGAGGTTTAATTCTTGTCCCAAAGCGTGGGTTTAATGCATCTACAAGTAAGCACTGTTGAATTCGGAGGGTGGGTGACTTCTACGTGCATAATATGTTTATTGGGAGAATAGGAGGTATAGGGTAACTGCTATATACTGTTCAATCATTTCAGAATCTAAGGATGCCTGTATCTCATACAAGTTGTATAGAAAGCATTAAAGCCACTTTTTGGGACAAAACATGCAGGGCCTACCTCTTGCAAACTTCTGTTAGAGAATTTATCAGTTCACAAATAGTACTGGCTGTTGCATAGATATGCAAAGCTGAGAATCTATTTAAGAATAGCCATTTATGTATGAGATTGGCAACACTATAGTCTTTGCTGTTACTATGTATAATAAATTCCACTGTTGCTTTAAGCAAATGATGCCACTGTGTGGTCTTTACTCAAATGAGATTAATTTACTCCGGTTTAAAAGGACCACACAAAAGAATATTCCTAATTAGAAGAAATTTCACTAAGTGTTTCACTTCTAAACAGTAAACAGTAGCTTTTAGTTGTGTCATGTCAGAGCTGGAGGAAACGTTCCTGTTTTCCTAGTCTGAAGATAGTTAGCTACTAGTTTTGTGACATCTGCTATTTATTTGTTTTTGAGGAATGTAATGTATGCTTCGTACTGTAAGATCTGCCCTTGAGAGTGTGGGAAATACTGTGTTTCATTATGAATAGCTGTAAGGGTAAAATTTGCATGTGGTTGAAAAGTGCAGAAGTAATTATACTTTGTACTTGAATATATTCCTGACTGCATTTCAGAATATATTTAGGAGTTATTGCGTGCTTTATCACCAACTTTGAAGTGATCTTCAAAGTGTGATATTGTGTGCTTCATGTGGGTAATTCTCCGTCGTTTTCATGAGCAAAAACTTTTTTCCTCATGTTCATCCTATCTTCAACTAATCTAAATTGTAGCTTCTTCTAAAATGTTAGTATACCCTTTTTTTACGGATATCTTAGAAAACAGAATGGCAGGATAAAGCTCTTACCTTTCATTGTAGATTTCTCTTTGAGGATCAGATTTTGCTGTCTGGTTTCTTAGTTTGATAAGTGTGGGGATTTTTTTTGTTGTTGTTTGGTTTTTGTTTTGTTTTTGGTTTTGATTTTTTTTAAACTGATGCAGAGGTGAAAATACTGGTGAAGCTGGATGGCCTGGTCAGGAATGTCTGCACCTTCTTTATAGTAGTAGTAATACTTTCAAAAGGATCAGGAATGCTACCTAACTTGAAACCTATCAGATCCTTATTTTTGAAGGATAAGATATTCAGCCCAGTGGGACGATTTTAAAGGTGTGTCAAGTTAAATAGTTTCCTCAAAATGAGGAACTTGTAATCTTTAGTGAGTTCAAACCCTTGTTTTAGCACTTTGGAGGTTGGTATTAATCACATGCTGCACTAAAAGCCAGAAGCTGTCTACCGAGTGTAGTGCCTGAGGATGGAAGATGATTTCTCTTCAGCCCTTCCAGGCTTGGTAATATGTGCTTTTTTAGAACTATCCATGTTTTAGTACAATTAAGGTACTTCGGTATTTTTAGCATTAGATTTTTATTTCTTTATTTTCTTACAGTGTAAAACATATCCTTTTTCTGAGGCAGTATTTTTGAAAGTCAGTTTGTCCTGTTTTGCTAGGGAAATTTGAAGTTCATTAGCTATTGCAGTGAAGATTACAGATTGAAACGATGGTAATTGATAATAGTAGGTGTAATTTTGCTGATTGTTCTTTATTCCAGTTTTGATGTTTCTCAATGAAAGGTGCTGGCTTTGATACACCTTTAACTGAATGTGTTTACCTGTCTAATGACAATTCATAGTATGAGCTCTCAGTAGGTGGGCGAACAGCTTGAAATAAAGATCTGAAAGTGTTTACCTCTCCTTACACCAGTGTCTAGAAGGAATGTTTGGGTGGTTTTGTTTTGACGGAAGTTGGATTGATTTCTTTAGATTTGTGGAATGTGGTGCTGGTTTTCTGTTTGATAGTATTTTATGTCCTAAATGAAGAAAGGGAAAGTAAAATTCTGTCAGGGCAGCAAACAATCTTCTTGTGAATTGATTAAGTGATCTTCAAGAATCATCCAGAGAAGGCAGAGGAGTTCATGTAAAGTATAGCGCTTTGTTTCTCTTATTCCAGGTAACAGAAAAAAAAAAGCAGGAAACCAGACTATCTAGTAGATAATAAATCCTATTACTGAAATCACAATATTTCAGGATGTTGACAAATAGCATGAAGTGAAATTTTAATGTTGATCACTTCCAAGTTCTACTTAAGTGTTACATACTTGTAATATCTGAGGAATAATTCTGTAACTTAATATTAAAATGACCTTTTTTCTACTTTGTAGCTATACTCAAACTTGGTCCACGAGGAACTAACTGTATGTTTTAAGTGTATTAGCCTGTAATAACATTGTTCATCCTCTTGCTGAACCAAATAAGGTGTTAAGAGGTGCATTTTGACAATTTGTATTTGCTTCTTTGGATGTTATTGTTCCCATAGCACAGTTGGCAGAAGTAACCATGTGAGCCATAGTAGCAGGGAAGCCAGGATTAAACCAGACAGAAGCAAGGTGTAAAGCGACTTGAAAGAATAACTTCTGAAGATGCTCCTGCAGAAGTTACAGGTTTTTCTTCCCTATCAACAGCTGAATTAGTGGTACAGTTCTGTAACTGCTGAAAATCTATGCGACACATCTAAAATTATTTTTTAATTATAAAGTGTATGTTTAGAGCTCTGTTTTAAATCGTGTTAATAGTGTACCTCCACAACAGCTTAGAGAAGAAACTTAAGCTGTGCTCTCACCACTTTTTCCTGGCACTCACAGTGGTTCTCTTTGGACTACATAGCAAGCCAGTGCTGGGGGGCATATACTGCCTGAAAACCAGTCCTGGGAAGAAAGGAACTAGTTTTCAGCCAGATAAGTTCCATGAACTGACTGATTGTGAAGTTTTACTGAGTACCAGCAAAAGAGGGAGAAGGCAGCTGGCAAAGGCATGGGTGGCCAGAGGTTAAAATGGAACAGGATTGTGAGGGTCTAGGCAGAGTTGGTGTGGCACTGTGCCCTGGCCTTACAGCTTACACTGCTAAACCCTGAACCAACTTTTTTTCCTCCTCTGTTGGATGCAGAACTTGACAGGGGTATATGAAGGGGGAGGGAGGGGAGAGGAGGTGAGAACAGCAAGCCGAAAATTCTCCTTGGAGATGGCAAATTAATGTCTTCTTAGCTCTGAGCTTTTGGCATATTTGCATTTGACAGTCTTGTTTTAAACTTGTCTTGCTAAAACCTGCTGCTTATATGCAAAGACATACATGCTTCCAGTCTTTCTGGTCTGGAAATTCCTTAGTATACCCTTTCACACATCTCCAATTAGTAGTAGCTTCTAAATATTAGTTCTGTCAATCTGAAATTGAAACTGTTCTTTGACATGTGTGGAAGAATTGCAAGCTAAGAGATCTGAAGGATGTAAACAAGGATAAGAACAAAGTAAATACTTCCTTATTTTTTTAACAAGTAAAATTGTTGCTAAGAACCCAAACACAATAGTAGTGATTATCTTTTTCTTTAACAGCTTCTGATGCCTTTTGTGGCAAAACTCAGAGGAAAAAAATATGGCAGGTATCACTTTGTAGAAGAGCGCTGCGACTACAGCAAGCTTCCCTTACTTTCACACTGTCCTTTCTTCCTGGTCTCTCTCATGAGCAGATAGCTCTGACATTCCTGGCTTTGAGTCCTGTTTCTGTTCAGTGCTGCATACCTCAGAAGTTCTGCAAAGAAAGCAGAAGTTTGGTGTACTCTAGAGAACTCCTTTTCGTGAAAGCACTTGAGAAGCCTTGAATGAAGGCAAGTCCATGACAATCCAACAAAAAGTAGTTAGCAGGTTATAGGAGACACCCATAACTTTCCCCAGGAATGTTACACTTAAACTGGGAGAGAGAAATTTCCCCTTTCTTGCCATTTCACTCCAGATCACTCCACAACCTGTTTTGCCCAAGTGTCTTGTTTTCTGAGTCTGCCATCTTGCAGGCTTTTGTGAGGGAGTCTTGGACTTCCAGGTGCTGTGACCAGAGCCAGAAGAGCTGGACGCTTTCTTTTGCTTTGGAGGTTTGCAGTATTAGAGCACTACTTAATTACTCTGCAGTCATGGAACAATTCTGCTGTTTCCAGTACTCTGAACAAACGGAGGAGAAAAAGCAACCTCTCCCTGACGTTCAGTACAAGGAAAACTGTGCTCTTCATAGTCAAAGTGTAAGCTGCCTGTTAAATGCAAGTTTCTAACATTGTGTAGTAAATGCTATTTCTTCAGTTTCAGGAAGATTGAAGTTATTATTTAACTTAGTGGACCAGCAGATAAGTTTGTGGCTGATAGTACAGCCCCTCCCCCAGCTCTGCATACTCCACATTCCTTCAGAACAAATGTTCATTTGTTGCTATAGTGTCTAAGATCAGCAGTCAGGAGAGGAGTGTGTGTGTCTTGAAGGCCTGTGAATGTTTAAATTTTAAAATCAACCCTTATGTGCAGTCTGGATATTTTTGTTGATTTAAATAATTAGCATAACTGTCTTAGGGACAACTCTAAACTATTTGTAAGAGCGCACAGGCATTTTCTATGTTGCTTATGATGTGCAAAAAATGTAATAAAAGGCAAAACTCCATTATTCCTCCTTTTTGTGTTTCTGATATACAAAAGAATCTCAAAACACTTAGAGCCTTAGCTATTTTGTTAATTAGAATTGCCTTCCCATTCCATCACAGCAGCTAGACAAATGAAACTGAAATAACAAGATTAGGAAGATGAAAGGTGAGTAGTGATGAAGAGGATGAATAGTCAGATTTTCTTTTTTGAATGTAAATGTAAAGGTAGGTTTTTCAACAACAAAAATTCTTCTAAGATAGTTTGCTGCTTACTTAGGAAACCGCTTGCACACAAAAACTTGCATCTCAGAGAACTCTGACTCAACACCTGAAAAATATTTGATCCTTACCCAGTGTGAAGTCTTGTGTTCTTAACACAAGAACCTGTGTGTGGACCGCTTTTGTGTTTAAGAAAAACCCAAAACAAAACCACTTGTCCTAAATCAGTTTTCTGCTCTTGGCAAAATGTGTTATAGTGTATTCTGTTTTCTCACTGATGCATTGATTTGTCTAAGCTAAAGCATAAAACAAGAATATCAATATGAGCAATTTTTGTATGCTTGACAGCATAGGGTTATGAGTTGTAAATGTCTCTTATCTTAATGGTCTTGACTTCATGAAGTTTTCGTAGACTAAATCATTCCTTTTGCATTGATTTTGTTGGGAGTGTTTGTTCTTCCTATTTATGTAGCTAGGCCACAGAACTGAAACCAATTTGTTTTCTAATTCCAAGCAAGTGTTGATCTAATCTGGCAGTTGCAGTGGTTTGGTTATGTTAAATCTGATTTCTCATTAATGGATTGGGGCTAAAACTGTGTGGCAGGGTAGGAGATGCAATACAGAGCCTGGACCTTGATCTTCGCTGGGAACCATTTCCCTTTTTTAATGAAATTAGGGATTTTATGGGGACTCATTCCTTTGTCTCCTTAAAATGCCTCTTTTTATAAAAGACTGAAGTGACTCATGTAAGGTTGTAGCAAATAGTTACATTTGGGTTAAAGTTTCATCTTAATGACACTTATTACAGAACAGAGTAACTGAAAAACACAGGGCTTGAAGATTTTTTTTGTAGAGGCTGTGATTTAGGTCAACAAAGGAATTTTCCATTTCCCATTTTTTCCTTGCTTATTGTTTGAAGGTACTTTCTTGGGCTAATTTTTAGAAATATGTGGGAATACTTATTTGCAAGTTATTGTTATCTTTATTTTGGAGACTGTCAAATAAAGACAAAGGTTGGTTTATCAAATTTACCTCTTCAGAGGGTTGTGACTAAACTGCTTCAGATATTTGAGTAATTCCAGTTATTGCTTAAATTTGAAATGGAGCAATGAAAGCCCCATTATTGTTTAAATTTCAAATGGCAATGAAAATATATCTAATACAAGGAGCAGTGAAAAGCTTTTAAAGGAACTTAAAGAAACCTTATTTCTGGGGTTAGGGCACTCAGTTACACAGTCCTATCGCTAGTGAAGAGGCAGCATTTAAAATGTCTGCTTTGGTCTAGAATGAATGCTGGGACTTCAGTCTCTCAGCTTTTTGCGTGTCTAATATGTGAAATAACATACAAACTTTTTTTACTTTTGGAAAATGTATGGAAGAAATAAGAAAGCTTGAGTTTCAAATTAAATGCTCTCTGGTGTTCATGTTTAAGCCCTTGTGTTAAGTACAAGCAAACAAATTAGGAAGGAATGGAGAAATCTTTCTAGCTGTAGCTGGCTTCAGCTGATGAGTAGACATGAGATTTTAGAGAAGGTGGCCGAGAACTTAATTTGGAAAGAAAGCAATAAGTCTGGAGAATACAAATAAATCAGATTATTAATAATCAGTGAAACTTCTTATACAACATCAAACGCTGCATATCATTGGATGAAAATTTAAATTCATGGTGCTACTATTCAAATCTGTAGTTGACAAAGTTCTACCTGTTTTTGTTCAAATTTTCACATTCTGTAGCTTTTACTGACCTGCACATCCTTTGGTTATTTTTTAGTTTAGCATGTACTAGCTGGAATGGCAACTTAAGTGGTGCTAGGGGATATCTGCAATGTAACCATATGTTTTTTGTTTTTTGCTTTTCTATTTTAAGGTATTTGTGAAGAAACACTACGTAATTAAAAATGCATAGTGAGCAATGCAGTGAGTTACTGCTGCATTTCTGGGTGTGCAAGTGCCCGTGTGACATTGGTTACTGTTGTAATGGCAGTGTTGTTGTCTGTTCTCTTCATAAAAAATCGTCAAAGATGTGCTGGTGTGAAATATCCGATACCAAAACGTTATATGGCAGAGGGGATTGACTGTTCCTGAATCTAGGTAATGGGGAGATTTTGAAAGTATTTCCTCTTCAGTATTCAAATGGCTCATCACTGTGTTACCTGTGCAAGTTGCATAGTCAGGCGTTACTCTCTTGGGTGGCTGTTTCGTCAGGACTTCAATGCTGGGACTTCAGATAATTAATCCTTTATATTCACCAGTTTTCTAGACAACCAATGATACCAGCTGCTACTGTAGTGATTTGAATCCCACTTAGTATCTAAGCTGATTTTGCATAAATTCTTTCTTTTAATCGACAAAACAGAAATGAGATATCACGTTTTACAGCAGTCCATAATTGTGCTTAAAAGATCCTTTAAAAGAAATACACAAAGCAGTGCACCTCTTGTTTAAGACCATATAATCTCATAATCCTGGCTTTGTGTGGTCTTTTGAAAACTAGGTGGGCTGGCTGCAGTGAAATAGCTTCTTCACTCAGTCAATGACTTAGTGAAGTGACTGAGGCTAAAAGTGGAAGGAGCAGCCATGTAGAACAAATAGTATTTTTAGACTAAAAGTACAATGAGTTAAAGGTTAAGTATTTTTTTTATAATGTCTTGATGTCGGTTAGCTAAGGTTAATCTTATTTTCTTTTGAATGAAGAAAACAAAACTTTTGTACTATCCTTTTGGTGTCAGCTTGATATGGTAAGATCAGCTTTCTGGGGATAGTCTATCCTTTTGCAATTGGTTCTGGTTTTTTTTCAGAAACTTGTACTGTGAACCTTAAGTGAGTGTTACTTCATATGGTTTCAGAACTTGAACAAATATGCAAGGATCATGTTGCTTAAAACGTGAAGTTTTCATGTTATATTTTAACAGTGTCTTTGATTGGCAACTGTTCAGTCCAGAGACTGCTTTACTAAGTTTTAGTGAAATGCCCTTGAATAAGAAACAAGCGAATACCACTAAAAGTGCAGTCACAAATTCTGTTGGATATGACTTTCTAGTGAAATGTGACTGATCAGGCTTATTGCAAATGTATTCATCCAAGAAGTCCACTTGACAATTTATAACTCTAACTTAAAATGTGTTCTGTAAGTGCTGAAGCAGTATTCTCACCTAGTTTTATTCTTAAACTCTTGGAAGACTCAGGAAAATAATATGAACAGTGACTAAAATGACCATGTAGTGTGTTCACTCTCATTTGTCAGAAGCAGGTAAATAAGGAAACTCCAGCAATTTTCATTACTGGTTTCTAGTCTTTAAATTTTGGATTAATAAAAGATTAATGTATTCTAAAGATTAAACTGCATGGCTGAACACATCTAGGTTAGTTGACTGGAATCTCAAGGCTAGTAGAATACAAAAGTTGAAAGAATGTGGCGTACAGCATATTGAAATAGATTAATGAAAAGCTGCATTGTGGTAGTTTTTTTCTGAAAGGCTACCCCATATACACAAATGGGGAGTTCATCTATGAATTTAAATGTGAAATGAATGTGAAGTAACAACTGTTCTGCTGATGTCAGCTGGCAAACCAACATAATGAAAATATTTAACTGCTTTCAATGTAGGCAGATTTATAAAATTTTTCTTATTCTGACCTATTTTGCACGCACCGTACCTATTTTCTTGACTTATGAAAATATTTTTTAAGCCCTCATGTTTTTTATACAACTTTCCTTTAATTTCTGAAAATTAATCTTGTCTTGGTTTCCCCTATTTACATAGGCAAAAAGGACTTCTTACATAAGCTCTGACTTTGAAGAAGTACAGAATTGGTCCATAATTAAAATGAGGTAGGAGTGTTAGCCCAGTTTAAAAACAAACAAAAGCTGCCATAGCTTATGGTCACATCACAGAAGCTGGTCAGCATGGTTAATGGTTGGTTCTAAATGGGTAAACTGGTGTATTTTGGCCAAACCCTGAGAGCAAATGACAAATCTGTAAAGGACTGGTTGTGTGTTTGTGGCGCACAACAAAAGTCCATCATGCTAAAAATCTTGCCTGGAATCCTGGACTAATGGGGATAGTTTTGTGTGTTATGCAAAAGCAATTTTCCTTCAAAAATTGCAGGGCTGCATTTCCACCCTGTTTATTTCAAAGTCAAGAGAGAGCTTCCAGGCTTAAAATATTAAAAGAATTATAAGTACCAAGTGTTTTTTAATTTTGAACCTACATTCATACAAGCTAATTTTAAGATCAAATTTAGTAGTTAATCAATCAGCAGGCAACTGACATGCCAAAGGTTATTTTCTTATTCTATAAAAACATTGTTTGCATAAAGTAAATGAAATAAAACATTACTACTTTCAATATACTGTATTCAGTAAGTTATTTGCAGCAAATTTCCATGCATTCTCACTGAACTGGATCTGTATATGATTATTCTCAAAAAAACCTCCCAGACTTTAATGCTTTTATGTCAGATATAGGGATCTGGCTTGCTATTTGTATGTCTCTATTTTCCTCATTCTTTATCATACTTCACACATCCTTAAATTTTCTTCGTTGAAAAAAGTGCTTCACTGTTTGTTTTCCATAAACATAAGCTTTTGCTGCATTATAATGTGATAAAAACATTGGTTGCAGTCAACTCTGGAGCACATGTTGCCAAAGACTATATGAATTTGGTGTAGTGTCTTTTAATGATGACATGACAACAAGGGTTGCCATGATACTGATGAACAAAAAAGCTAGGACTGGCTAGCTTGCTCTTTTGAGAGCTTCAAGTACTATGTTTCATGCCATAGGGATGGGTAAGTAACTTCTAATTCTACATCATAACACTGGGTTGAAATGTGACGATTTCACTTCTGCCTTTGGCAGCTTCCAGCCTTGTTAGGGATTCTACAAGGATAAATTCTTCCAGAAATTCTGAGGATGTTTTTTCAGTGACTTTCATTTTTTCAGTGATAAAATTTTCATTCTTTACATCTGTGGCACTTTTATAGAGCCAAATCAAGGAAGAAAGAGGATAGCCAAGATTGCTGTTTTCTCGTCACCTCTGAAGTGTGACCAACAAATAAAATATCAGCATCGTCATTAAATGAAAAAAGTTCATTTTGTATCTGTATCATCAATGAAAATCATGTCTATCCCATGTGTTAACTGCCTTACAGAAGCTTCCTTGAGACTGGACTAGAGAGCAGTGACATAGGTCAGCTTTACATATGGTCATACTGAAGTGTAAAACATGCTTTTGCTGTGAGTTTGAATAGTTCTTGTTGTGATTTGAGTGTGATAGTGACCTCTGTCAAATCGGACAAATACAGCAGGCTGTTGATCATGTTAGAGTGGGGCCGGTAGGGGGAGGAGGGCAAAAATAAAAAGATGGGTTAATCTGGGACTGTTTCCTACATCTGCAGTTCGGGAATTAAGCGATTTCCACACAGTTCATTGTTGGATGATTTGTTTTGCCTACTCTGTGATGCTCATTTGGAAGTCTCATAGTTTGGATCAGGTTCAGAACTGAGTGCTGACTGTTTCCTAGTACTCAATATGGACACTGAAGATGGCAGTAATGTGATTTTAGTTTCAAGTAGTCTTTCTTTGGATTAGCTTCATTCCAATGCTGATTTTTGCACCACCCCTCACTGACATAGGCTGTGTAACTACTGATACCATAAAGTTCTTCTGCTTAACATAATGGAAATGGGATGTGATTTACCTTAATGCCAAAAATGAGATTATTAGTAAATAAGAGGTGACAGTCTTTTAGCCAAGATGTTGGTGTTGCGGTTTGAAATGTTGGTTACTCAAACTTAGTTCCTCCAAATCCTTCCAAGATCAAAAGCAATGAGGAGCTGACTGTTCACATCCATAAGGTGAAACTTTGTTATTAAAGTTCTGGATCTGGATGCTTAGATATTGGGGAAATTGCTTTTCAGTTTGTGGGTTTGTTCTTACCACCATCCTGGAAGACTGTTCTGTCTGGCTTCTCCCCTTCCTCTGAAGTAGACTGGGAGTTACGTAGAAGATGTGGAGGGGTCCTTAAACCCCGAACTGAGGCTCCTATATTTTACTGTGATCCCAGTAAAGCAGTAATTTACAAATGGAGTTCTCAAAATGGGGGCGAGGGCTAGTGAGGGTGATAGTTGTTTTCTACCACTGGCTATGGCCCAGTGGCTTTGTACACAACTGGTATTTCAGTGTTCTCATCCCATTGCATGTTAATCATCTTAAACTAGCAGTACCATTCATAGAGTGAGATAGTTCATGGTAGGCATAAAAGATAAGACATTTAATCATGTTTGTGAGGGTACACAGAGAAAATATTTATGAAAAAATGCTAAATACCTTGTTTATAGTAAGATTTTTCTCAACAAGTGAGACGAGTTTATATGTATATATTTCCCCCTGTGGACAAAAGACTGGTCTATGTACATAAACTTGTGCCTGTAGAGTACGTATGGCAGGTTGTTCCACACTGACAGTATCTTTCATGTATGTAACGTTGAAAACTATTGAATGCAAGAAGTAAATAATCACATCTTTCTACTTGTAAAAAGCTTCCTATGGAAAGCAGGGCCTTATTAGATGTACACTAGATTATTTCATTTTAAAGTCTCGTATATAATCTGACTTCAAGGATTTTTCATGGATGTGTTACTTCTCAGTTGTTTTATTTGAGTCGATAACTTATCTTTCCTTTTCACCAGTGTGACCAACTTCAGTTCTAAACAAAATTTTAGCTATGGCAAAACAATAATTGTATTGGTTGTTGCCCTTCTCTTATGGCTGGTGGAAATTGGGTGGTAGAAGGAAATTCTGCTGCTGTTAGAAAGTGCTCATGTTCTAGAAGGGGAAGTGATAAGCAGAATGGAGCAGCGATGTAGAATATGTGATGGCTATGGAGGGGAAAAACTATTTAGCCTTGTCCTGGCAAACATTAGTTGAAACAAACAGCTTCAGAAGTGTTTGGGCCAACACTAAATCAGGTCAGACAAAAGAATACCAGCCAACTGACACAGCAGTGCCTTTTCTGACTGCACGTATTGTGACCAGCCCTGACTTGGCAAGGAGGGTGACTGGCGCTGACAAGCTTGATGAGCAAATTTTGTTTTGTTTTCCATGAACAGAACCCATATCTCTGAGGCCGTTATTGCTTGCTAATGTTTACTAAACAAAGGCTTCCTGTTGGGAAATACTTGAAATTAGAAATAGGTAACTTATGCTGGTTTTACATTAAAGATAGATGAGTGGCTATAAAATGTGGTGACTGAAACCGTTGAGGAGTGGGAGGCTAATGACAGCAGCGTGCTGCTGAGATGGCTGGGCTAACACTGACAAGCTCCCAGCTGCTTTGTTAGATGAATCTTGTGCATTATGTTTATCAGCTTTGAATACATGCTTTCTTACTCTTGTTCTTCTCTTCTGCAGAGTATGCTTTGTGTGGTTGCCTTTACATTTAGGAAGAGCTTGTTTTCAACTAAGCTAAATGACAGTTTAAACCCCAATGAAATAAGTTTCACAGAGAGACTACTAAGCTCTCTCCAAACTTTTCTTCCCCCCAGTTTTAAGAGCTCCATTTTTTTTTCTTTTTGGGCTAGAGCGGTGACTGATTATTCCAGGAGACTGTTGTCACCTAAGCAAACAGCTGGATTCACATGCTCAGGGAGGTCCTTCTACTGCAGGCTCACCAGCCATTGCAGTTCTCTGATCTCGTTCACTAACTAGTCTTCTGTGGTATTTGTGTTATTAGGCTTGAAAGATTTTTAAACCTGATACAGCATCGTTGGTGGAGGAATTTCCTGCTTGACTTCATGTAGATAAATGATTGTGTACAGTGAGACAAGGAACAGAAGAAACTGAAAGTAAATATTAATTTTTATGACTGATTAAGTCAGATTGAATTGCTACAGGAACTTATTTGAGACATATTTCCTCAAGTATTCTTTTCATAGTAAACAGTATTTGCTCTGCTGTTGCTTTGGTCTCTTAGCCATTTTCAAACTCCTTAGTATTAAAATTGCTTCCATTAATCTGATGTATTTTGGTTGTTTTACTGCCTGAGGTTTATAAATCTGTCCTGGACAGGAAATCTCAGGTTTAGCATCTGTTTAGTGACTGTCAGATGCTGAATGCAGTGCAGTTGTGGTTCTGCCTCCACCCCTCCTCAAGCACCCTTGTGTCACAAACCTTTTGTCTTCTGGAGGCACAGAAACAATGTTCCAGATATTTTGTAAACAAATAATACTGTGATGGAATACAAAGAAATCTCAGTTGGGTGTAGTCAGACCTTTGCTTTTAAGAGTACAAGCAACTAGTCTCATCCTTGAATGCATTATTTTAGTGATAATGTTCTCCTGGATGATATGATAAACATCTAATTCAACTCAGCAGTTGTTTTCATCTTGCATTTCCCATTGAAGCTTACTGCTTCTATTTCTGACTTGGAGATGCTTGTATACCTTAAGTTTTCTCTCTTCTTTTCTTATTTTGATTTTTTCCCCCTCCCCACCTCTGTTGGTCTGGTAAGATTTCAAATCCTAATACTAAGAAACTGCAGTTTGGGAGCAGATATGCTTTAATTAGTTTTCTGTATGACTTTTTTTTTTGCCTTTATCTAATCTATGAGGAGCCTAAAGAGGCTGTTTTATCCTATAATGGCAAGCCTGTAGTTGTGGGTCACACTAAACTCCAGGGAATTATTCATGTAGTTTGTCATATGCCAGTGATGCACTCCTCCCAGAGGACTCGCAGGCTGGGAGTCTTGTTTCCGCTTCCCTACTTGTTAGGGATCCAAAAGTCTATCTGCCAAGTCACCAAAAGCACCTGGTTATGGGTTATGTGCGTGGATATTCCTAATCATGTGATTGGGAACTCCTCTCTCCAGCCACAAGTGGACATCTGTGCATCAGAGTACAGGGTCACCTTCATCTTGGGTAGGCAAGAGATGCGGTTCTGGTCAAGTGGTGCACTTGTGCAGACCGTCTCTAGTCAGTTGACCACAAAATTCATGCCTTTCACATGAGGACTGCCTATATACTAGTTTGACAGAGACCGCTGATGAGGAAGCTTTGTGGTGTATAGCCTTCAAATGCCTCCACAAAAGCCTGTCTGTCCCAGTCCTGCCAATTTAAATTAGTCCCACTGAAGGATTGTGGAATATTTGTCTGTCTCTGGAGGTTTGTGAGATGATGTAAGACACTACCTCCGTAGACTACCTCCTTCTTAAGTATTTCAAAATCTAAGTTTATACGCCAGACCTTTCTTAATGAACTAATAGGAATTACCTTTAACTGTCTAATACCTATTGCCTGAAAATAACATGTTACTATAATTTTCAGATAAATTTTCTATATTTTCTGTTCCACTTGGGTTCGCAGGCATCAGTACAGCTCTGCTGTTTTTTCTGTTCCCTATTGCCTTTGTGTGCAGTTGGCCAGAACTCCCAACAGCATTGATAGTGTACAATTGAGGCTTGGATGAATTAAAACCGGAAGAGACCATTTTGACACCTATAGGATTTCTCCGGGTGTTAGAAGGTGGCAATGGCCATGCTGGTTCAGTCTAAAGCGGTGTCTGACTTGGTATCTAAGCTCCAATGACTGCCAAAAGTGAGCAGCTAGAGAAAAGTAAGAATGGAAAGTTGGACATATATGATACTTCTGTCCTCTGAACTTTGTCTCCTTAGGGGAGTTTTTGAGCTGGACTGCAGAAAGCAGACAGTCTTGTCTAGTGTTCTAAGAAGCGTCATCCTCTGCTATGTAAGGCATAGGCTAGATGGACCCATGGCCTGACCTGGTAAGGCATTTCTTGTCTCAGTAACCCACAGGGAAAATTAGAAGAGCTTGTTGAGTCTCTCCTTGTTTCCATGAAAACTTCTTTTCAGTGCTGTGTCCAGGGAAGAAATTCCCCAGGTTTCTTACACGAAGAATCACCCTTTTCTGTTTTGAATCTGCTTTGTTTAATTGTCTGAGGTATGTTCTGTTTAACTGAAAGACATTGGCAGGTGATTGATTCTACTCACTATTTTCATGCCTTTCATGATTTTCTAGAATTTTTTCCATATCCCCTATTACTCATCTCTTATCCAAGATCCAAGCTTCCACTGTTGTTGCTTGCATGGAAACTACTTCAAGCATGGTTTGCTTTCCCAATCTGAGCTGTAGTAACCCTTTAGATCAATGTGTATTTGTCATAAACCACGTCTCCTACTAATGTGTATGTATTGAATCAGTCACATTTAGTACCAACCTCTTGACATTTTTTTGCCTTTGATGTGTTTGAGTTCTTGGTTAAAAACCAGTATGTATACATGTAAATGAAGATAAGGCCACAACTATGTTTCTTTAATAAATTACTTAGAGCTTTCTTAATTTACTGCTGTATAAGATGGGGTTTCCTGGACTTCTGTGTGTCCTGCTAAGGATACAGAGCTTCCTACTCCCCTCCAGCAGGAAAAAACACACAAAGTGCTGGTGAATGGTAGATTAAGTTTTTGCCTTAGTCTCCTTCCTGAGTCAAGGTTTTTCCTTTAACCATGTATAAGCTATTCCAAGTTGAAAAAAATCTCCTGATATTTGGCATCTGGGGAGATAAAGCCTGAAGCTGAGTGGTCCTTAGAAGATTTTACACTATAAAATTGTATGTAATTTGTATATAGACCCCCCATCTATCCCCTTGGCAGTAGTGACATCCTATACTGATAGGTCATCTTTGGTTACTCAGAAAAATTAGAAAATGTAGGTGCCTTGAACCTAAATATAGTATCTTGTAGCCACAATAAAATGACTCAAATTTGAAACTGTTCTCTGAGTAACACTGGATCAATTTGCACTGTACTGTAATTGTCTGTATTGACCTGTTTGTTATTGTGACCACAGACAACACAGAATTGCCATTTCTTTTTGCATAGCGGGGAAGTGAGTCAGCTTGTATTAGATCCTCTTTTTCTTTTTCATAAGCTAGACTTTTCTGAATTTGAAAGCTTTTTACTGCAACTTGCAACGCAGCACTCTAGTGCATGTGAAACTTTAATTCCATGCACTGGCACCTCTTCTGTAACAGAATGGAAAAGCTTGTGGTTCAACCTGTGCCATGTATGCAACAGAACTATTTCTTTAAGAAATAAGGCAGAGTGGGGATTTAGGGGCATATAGCAAGAGGCATATGCTGTAAAAACTATCATTCTATATGTATGCTTGTTCGAATTTTTTTCTAGATTAGGCATAATTCCACAAATGACTTAGGTGTTCACTTTCTTTATTAGGACAGACATGCTTAAAGACTGACCTTTGTAGACCTAGGCTTATATACAAAAGATACTTAAGATTTGAGTGACACTTGAGTTGAAAGATAGCCAACATTTGCCCAAACTCTTTGTTTAATTCTTTGAATATACAGAAATGGTGTTCAATTTGTATCTGGTGAAGAAATATCTAATGAGGACTCTAAACCTGATTTTGTTGATACTTTTTTTGAATATATGCAATTATAAAAATGATGGTTGATGAAGTGAGAAGAAGATGGTTTAATTCAGAAACTCTAGAGTAGAGGTCTTGAGTCCCTCCTTTTTATTTAAAAAGTATACTTGCTTGACTTTTGGGGGAAATAAATTTATATGTAAACACCATACCACATTGCAAGTAAACTGTTCACAAATGCTTGTGTAACTCCTTTTTTTAATAATTACTTTATTCTAAGCAGGCCCAGCTTCTGTATGGCCTGGACTTCAGTGCAGCTGAATACCATCAAAGTTATTTATGTTGTGTTTGGGAGTTAATTCACTGTTTTAATGTAGGTTCTCCTTTACTTTTTTCAGAAAATCAAGACGGCTTGCATCAGGTAGTACATGAACGTCTCGGGGAGTTGCTGCGTGTTTTAAAAGCAGTAATAAATAAACATCCAACTCTTAACTCGGTTGATATTCTTAGTGCTGCAGGAACAGTTATTGCAAAAGTAAAAGGTAAGGAATTTACTATCTGTCTTGAAAAACTGTATTTAATGACTTGATTGGCTCTGGCTTGGGGTTATAGATTCTATGAATATAGAAGAAACAGGGGGGTTAATAGTAATACCATAACATTTGTATAAAAATACCTTCTGTAAGTGAAAAGTAATAGAAACATGGAGTGGGTTGGGTTGGAAAGGATTTTAAAGATCATCTAGTTCCAACCCGTCCTGCCATGGGCAGGGACACTTCCCACCAGACCAGGCTGCTCAAGACCCCCATTCAACCTGGCCTTGAACACTTCCAGGGAGGGGGCATCCACAGCTTCCCTGGGCATCATGTGCCAGTGTTTCACCACTCTCACTGTGAAGAATTTCTTCCTAATGTCTAATCTAAATCTTCCCACTTCCAATTTAAAGTTGCTCCTCCTCGTCCTGTCTCTACGAGCCCTTGTGAAAAGCTCTTCCCCAGCTTTCCCGGAGGCCCCCTTCAGGTACTGGAAGGCTGCTGTGAGGTCCCTCAGAGCCTTCTCTTCTCCAGACTGAACAACCCCAACTCTCTCAACCTATCCTCATAGCAGAGGTGCTCCATCCCTCTGATCATCTCTGTAGCTCTCCTCTGGGCCCACTCTACAAATTCCATATCCTTCTTATGCTGGGGGATTCCAGAACTGGACACAGCACTCCAGGTGGGGTCTCACAGGAGCTGAGTAGAGGGGGAGAATCACCTCCCTCGACCTGCTTTTTCTCCTGTTCATGTAATTAAATTCTGTTTATAGGAAGCTAGCTGCAAACCTATACTGAATTCCAGAAGTACAAGTCTTTGATCTTGAGCTTTTCTTTAGCTGTGTATTGCAGAGTACTATTGCAAAATGATAAATCTCACATTTATCCACTTGAAGATTTGCCAAAAATCTCTGCTTAATTCTCTTATAGGGATGGTGGTGTATTTATATCAAGTGAAGAAATACTTTAATGAGCAATCCACATCTGAATGACCTAGCACTTATTTATAAATTCTACAAACAGATCACAGGCATGGTAAAGGTGTCAGCAGCAACAAATAAGCCTTGTAGCCATAGACGTTAATACTTTCTCTTGCTGGCTTTTGCTGCTGCAAGAGGATTCTTCCTATTGATATATAGCTTTCCCAGTTTATTTGATCTTGGCAGGCATTAGCAACCTACTTTGCATTTTCTTCCTGCTACATGTAGAGTTTACTCTAGGTTTGTCCCTTGTGTAAGAGAAGATCACAGGACTATAGCTCTGCAGCTTCTGAACTTGCTTTGGAGAATTGTACATAACAATAGAAATGCAGAGGGCATCCCAGAGAGGTTTCTCTTTGTCCTGTTAATCATGGGGAGAGTTAAGTACATGTGTACAATGGTAATCAGATATTTACCTGTCAGAACAGGTTAAATGTCTAGTGACCATAATTCAACATCCACCTTAGACGAGCTGTTTCCATGCTTAAGTGAGACGGTGAGATTACCACTGCCCCCTAAATTCAGTGAGCACAGGACAGTGTTCAACTGCTTTTCTGTTAATTTAGGAAAGGTTGAGGAGAACTGACTTAAGGTATGCAAGGAAGTCAAATTATGTCAACCTGTGCTAAATCATGTTTCCAAAAACTATTTTAATAATATCTGTCTTCTCTGGATGACATAGTTTATCAAGGTTGTTCCCAATATGCAATGCCCCAAACTGATCACTGTGTGTAAGGTCCAAGTTTACCACTGCAGAGTAAAGCAGTAGAATTATTTTCCGTGTCTCACACAGTAACATTGTTGCATTAATTCTATAATTATGTTGGTCATCTTGTGAGTTTTTGTACTTGATTTAAAGTCCATCATAAAGCCAAGGTCACTTTCATAGTTCTAATGCTGAACCAATTTTTCAGATCGAGATTTCTACCTTTCTACTTTCGAAGTGGAGAATTAAGCACTTTGTTGAATTACATAATCCATTTCTCCAGAGTACTGGCAGCCTTATGAATTTGATGCCATATATCATGGGTTTTTTCCTGTTCTTGGTGCACACTGTTCCATCATACAGTTCCAATAGTGCTGAACCCTGTTCAGATCCATTGCTGTTTCATACATGCTCTTATATGCATCTGTTTCTGCCTGATTTGATAAGTATGTTCTTTGAATAGTTACTTTAGAATTCATTTATTTCTCTTGGTGGTGAGCAGAAGAAATATCTTTTTTTTTTTTTGGCAGTACAGATATTCACAAAAGCTTTTATCTTCCCCCTCCCTGAACAGGTTTTAGTTTATATAATGAACTTGTTTGAACTTGAAATAAACTAACTACTAACTAACAGTTTGCTTATGTTGTAGAGTTCATTCCCTGTTAACGTATTGAGTTTATGAGGAATCATAAAATCGTTTGGTTGGAAAAGACCTTTCAGATCACCGAGTCCAACCTTACCTGTCCACTACTAAACCACATCCCTAAGCACTTCATCTACCTGTCTTTTAAACACCTCCAGGGGTGGTGACTCAGCCACCTCCCTGGGCAGCCCTTTCCACTGCCTGACAACCCTTTCAGTTCAGTTGTCTAATCTGAACCTCCCCTGGTGCAACTTGAGGCCATTCCCTCTCATTCTATCGCTTGTTATTTGGACAAGAGACCAACACTCACCTGGCTACAACCTCCTTTCAGGCAGTTGTAGACAGTGATAAGGTCTCCCCTCAGCCTCCTTTTCTCTGGGCTAAACAACCCCAGTTCCCTCAGCCACTCCTCATAAGCCTTGTTCTCCAGCCCCCCACTGTGTCCAGCCTCATTGTCCTTCTCTGGACACACTTCAGCAGCTCAATGTCCTTCTTGTAGTGAGGGGCCCAAAGATGAAAACAGGATTCAAACTGAATTTACTGTCCGTGCTGCTCACTCTTGATGACTGAGAGCAAGCTACAGTTGTGGAGAGATTGCATTATTTTCTGTATGGTAAGAAAACTATTAGGAAAGCACTGTGTATATTGTGTTGTTACAGAATTTTGAAAGTAACTCCATTCTTTATTCTAAGAATACCACTTGATAGAAAAGCAGTACAGTCATGTCTTCCCATCATCTGTCAAATATTGGGTCAGGTCGTAAGACCATACTTCATGCACACCTTAAAAGTCCGTGTGCAGCCATAGCTCACTTGAACTGTTAAATATGATCTGGTATGATGAGAAACCTCTCAAAGAAAAAGATGAGAAAGGAGCTGATTTTGTTATGGTAACAGTCTTTGTCCTTGAGCTGGAACCAAGCTTTAGTTTTGATTTTTTTCCCATTGTTGTTTACATCACTCTGAATAATTTTCTCATGGGTAATGGTTTGACAGTACTGAAAAATGTAGCTTTAAGACTCCTGCTACAGGATCCACAGTGCAGTTGTGGTATGGTGCACAATGCTGATCTGATACAAATGTGGTCTTCCAGCTTGAATAAATAAGTAAAATGTGTTTTCTGGTGGAATAAAAGATTAAGGCCTGTAGTTGCTATTCATAGCATTCTCACTAATTTCTCATTCAGTTATTCATCTGTCCCGCAAGCAGCATGCATTCTGGACCTAGAATGGAGGGACTGGCATAAATTGGTTATTCTTTGGCTAAAGCAAACACAAACTCTCTCTGTGATGAGTCATCATTCCTGTGATCCAGTGCTGTGTCACCTGGCCTCACAGAGTTAGTTGTAAGGCGAGGGAGCTCTGGATCACAATAAAGGTGTTCTCGATTGGTCCTGCCTCGATATTTGTAGCCTTTGATACAAACAAGTACTTTTGTATGAAGACTGTACAACACCTATTGCTATTTGCTCAGCCATGTATTGTATTCCTCACGTTTGGAGATAGAAACAGGGAGTTACAGGACTTCAGCTCTGGTACTTCATTCCAACTCCTGTAAGAACAGCAAAACCTTTGCTGTATGAAAGTGGCCTACCTTCCCCCCACATAACCTGTAGTAAGTGGGAAGGCAGCTTGTCTATCTCATTAGCACCTGTTTGGTTTTTACAGCTGTTCTTTGTGTGAGGATCATGCTGCTCTGAGTTTGTGTTCAAACTGAAGCGTACAACTGCTGGAACAGAGGAAACTAAACTAAAAATACAGCATGATGTGGTGAATTGTAAGCATATGAGACCTCAAGTTTGCTTACAGTGGCCTGTCAGTAACACATGCGTTCACAGGTTCTCAGCTGTGGTTATTTCACTGGAAGTAATGTAACTTTTGAATAAACAGGAAGCTATGAGAATGTGAGAAGCTGGTAGGACTGAACCAGTATCCTTTTTCCTCTGTCTTCCTAGGCTGTGTAAATGTGACATTATGAAAGAAGTTCATCTGACTCATCTGTTTCTTGTCATTGGAGGACAGAGCTATTAAAAGATGTGGAAGCACTCTGTATCTGTAGTCAGATTTATGACTACAAAGATTAACCTGGCATGGAAAATTTTTGATGTTTGTTTAGGAGAGGATGAAATAGAAACAAGCTGGGATTTACAATTGGCATTTTTCCCCTCCTTTCAGAAATAGAAGCATAATTGATTTAGCTTTTAGAAAGACCTTTTTTGAATCTCTGCATAATGCTAGGTTTTAAAATCTAGTTTGTATTTGGAACTTCACATGAAGCAAATGGTTACTTTAACAAATTCCTTCCTTTGCTTTTAATGAAATTGTTACAATAACTTTGGAACCACTGATTGCCGCTTTACTCCGGCTTGTGAAGTATTCTCTAAAGTATGACAAGTTGCACTGTGACTTAAATCTTATGTCCAGTGCATCCTTTAAAGTACTGCAAGTGGAATGTTTTAATGCTAGTAAAAATTCAAATGCTTGTGCCCTCTCGGCCATTTCTCAGGCCCTTCAGTGGGAATGATGTGAACATGCTTGTAGTTCTGCTTTGGATGTCTAACCCTTTTCCTTTTGCATAGATTGAAGGAAAAACTAGCTGTAGCATGCTGTCGAATCTTGTTATAGAGAATGGTGTTTGGTAGAGTAGATGATGTCAGACTTTTACCATTTTATACTGAGAAGGCAGGAAAATGTACGGGAAAAAATTGCTCTTGATTTCTGTTGTTATATTTTGGACGTGACATGGCTCACCAGGGCTTTTTGATTGGACTCTCTTACTCATCCATTCTTACTCAGGATGCCTCAGTTGATTCTGTAAGAATTGAAACTCACTGAAGCATTTTGCTGAGACCTGTTTATATTCCTGTTTCTGGAAATCGCTTGCCAGTCCACCACACTATCATACTCGTAGTTGTTGTTTTCCCAGTCAGTGTCTTTGAACAGTTTATGGGCACAGAGTATATGTTTCTCTTGATCCCATGCTGAATACAAGTTCTTTTGCTCTAAATTGCACCTTTTGACTTAACTGGATCACTAGTATGAACACAGGTTCCTGTTAAAGCTGAAAATTGTACTTATCTTGTAGAATTTTCCTTTTTAGGTATATTTTTTCCCTAATTGTTCTGCATCAAAGTTAAATACCTCTAGCAAGGTGAAGTAATTTCACTTTTATTGGTGTATTTGTGATGTAAATTCAGAGCAAAATTTATTCTGGAGGAAATAGGAAACAGTTCCTCAGACTTATCTTGTTGGCATTCAGCTAACGTTGGGGATTCTGCCAAAACTTGATAGTAAATACAGGCTGGTGAAATTATATAGCAGAGAGAACTAAAAGTAGAACGGTGGGGCCTGGCCAGCCCACTGATCGTCTATAGCTGTGAGATGCCAAGAACCACTCCTCTTCTGCCTCTTTCCAGTTTGCATGCTACTACTTTTTACTCAGGTTCCTCCCTGCATTCTTTTACACTTGTTTTTAAAGATGAGAGGTAACAACAAGAAGTATTCCAAGTCTTCATTTTGTGGGAGGGAGTGTTTTTTTGATCTTGGTTGGGTTTTTTGTTTGCTTGGGTGGTGCTTTTGTTTTTGAAATAATTCTAAAATCACTTGAAAACATTGTTGGGAGTTTAAGGACAGAATATTGGCTGTATCAATTAGGTATGAGAAAACTGACTTGCAAAGAGTAAATTCTGCAAGCTGGTGTACTTTTGACTTGTCCAGGCTCTGCGGGCAGTTGGCGAGGTAGCTTTGCTTCTGCCAGTCCTGCACGTGTCTATAGGGAATGGGAAGGAGGAAGCAAGCAAATTCCTGCAGACTCTGACTCGGCTGTGTCCTCTGTCCTGTCTTGATGTGACTGGAAGGGGAGAAGTGAGCTTTGCAGAAGCTTGTGTGCTGTGCTTGCTGTGAGCTGTTTAAACATCATCATTTAAAGGCTCTGGTTGCACTTTGGTCTTGACAGCTGACAGTCTCTTTGTCATAGTTTCAGAAGTGTTTCTCAAAAGTCCTCAGGCGCCAATTCTGGCTTCCAAAACTTGCATGGCTGTTTCTGGTTCCCCAACCTGTTCTGTGTTTGATTCAGAACACTTTTGATGGCATGACCCAAGAGTTGAAACTTTGCAGTGACTTGCAGCTTTTTGAATGCAGCCTTGCTAGCTTTGGAAATACAGGTCTGCTTTAATGTAAGCAAGGCTTGCATTTCTGGTACTAGATTCCGGATTTTAATGTATTGCCATCATAAGATTGTTATAGAAGATCATTATGTGGCATCTGAAGTCTTACTTAAAAGCTGTGTTAAGTTGTATACTTGTTTTGAAATCTGTAGAACTATAGATAGATAGCTGTCATTTCCAGACATGGAAAGATTACTACAGTTCATTGTTGTCAGTAGCTATTGTGTGCAGTCAGGATGTCCTGGGGAAAGAGCGTGCATGGTTTAAAGTTGATGTTAAGTACATCAGCATTCCAGCGGTAGTAAGCTAGAAGAAAGCTGTATTCCACTGAATTACTAAGAGCTTGGACTAACTTTTTTAAGGAGACGTAGTAATTCTGAAAAACTTGACATTGGTTATTTTATTTGTGATGGATCCTGAAAAGAAAGGATTTATCTGCTGTATAACATGTAAAGTTTAACAAAACTCTTCCTGGAACAGGAAGGCAGTGAAACAGACGGCATTTCTTTAGGGAGAGTCTATCTGTATTGATGTCTTGTTAGCAAAGTGAAAGAAGTGCTCTTTCTCTGAAGACAGCACAGCTAATGGATATGCGAAGGTTTCAGTGGTAAGTCCTTTGAATCTAGACAGTTTTGTTGGTTCCTTTTTAGTTTTGGAACAGTTTGCTTTTCATGCTGGCACTCAAATGATTTTTCCAGTCACGAGTGGCTGGTAATCAATAGATCTTGTAATAGCTGTTGTTGCTTAATGGTTTGGAATACAAAGTTTAGGTTTATAAGCAGTGTTATCTCTGGAAAGCTGAGGTTTTCAACTGACCTGAATTAAAAAAAAAAAAAAGAAATCCACTGATATTTACAAAGTTGTTAAAAAAAATCCATTGAGCTTTATTGAGTCTCATTTCAAACAAATGCTAGAGGCATATTTTTAAGTAATTACAAAATGTAGAAGAATGAAGAGGTAGAAGCTTTAATTTAGCAGTGAACTGTGGCAACAGAGACTGTTCGTGCTTTCCTAATACGTGGCGATGTTGTGTTTTATTGCTTTAGGCTTATTACAACACATTCTTTCAAATCTGCCAGTAATTGTGAAAATAGCCCATGAGAAGAATATGTATTTTCCATAATAGCTGTGTATAGAAATAGTTGTTACAAAAATGTTGATCAGTCCTGTTGGCGTGCTGTGTAAAAAGGAATGGGTTTAGCTGCGTTAATTTACTGGTTTAAAACTTTTCCTTTCACAAAGGAAGTCTAATGGGGGAGCAGATTACTGTACTTTCTTTGTTTGTTACCCATTAGTGTTAAGGCACCTGGCAGGAAGTTTGAATACTTTTAAAAATTAAAGCCTCTTTCTTTAATTTGCTAAGAAATTGTGTGTAGAATGGGCAACACTTAAATGTGATTTAATTTTTGCTCCTTCTTTAAGTCATTGCAGTCCACTATTTCCGTAGTTGGTACTTGAAATGTGAGAAGGATACATAAATTGACGTTGTCACAGGTATTGCAGAAAGTGATGAATAGATGCAGTATCTCTGAAACAGACCATGGTGAAGTGTAATTTAGGCATTTGGATAATTAAGTATATTGCATTGCTTAAAAATATACTAATGTGAAACAATCACTTTTGCCAATGTAAAACTGGGAAAACTATCCAGAGGACTCGGCTTTGGTTCAAAGGAATGTACTTAACTTCTCTACAAAAAAATTCCCAGTCACGAATGACTAAGGAATGAAGTTGGAAACGGGCAAAAGTGTTTCTGCTTTTTGTCTTCTCCTTTCTCCCTCCTCTCCCTTCTCCAGTAGTTGTAAGTAGAAACTCTGGTGAATCATTCTTCTTGTCTCATTCTTCCAGATTGTCATGGAAGCTTGTTAAAGGCTCCGTGTTAAGTGCCTAAATACTGGTCTTGTTCACCAGTTTATACCATCTAGTTTGTCCAGGAATGCTCCCTTTCCCATTTTGGAACAATAGTTATACTTAAGTTTCTTTCCCGCTTTTAACAGGAAAAAGTGAAGGGCTTTTGCTAGGTGATGGAGCTAATAATTGAAGGGGTTTGCAATGGACACTACCTTTTGATAGCTTTCTGTTTGTCTGTGCTCAAGCCAGAAATCCTGTGTTCTGGATACATGTGCAGGACCTTGTATAGTTGTGGGGTGGGGAGGCATCCCTGTAAACGTCTGCTCCCATTCTGGATTCTGAAATTTCTACCCAGAAAAGAAATATTCAACTACTTGACTGCTTTGTGAGCTGCTTTATGGTATTGCTGCTGCTGTGTGATTTGACTTCTGCTGGTAAATCACTACTTCTCCTCACATTACCATCACGTTCCCACACGAAGCTGCTTCTTAAGTGGGAAGTTATATGAAGTGAAAGAGTAATCTGATTTCATTGTAGGAAGCATCTGGATTGTGTTAATTTCTTTCCTTCAATGTTTACTTTCTTACTAATCTTTTTTAAAACTTTGTTTTTTCAGTTGTTCAGAAAAGTATAATATTGTGTGTTCTGTAGAAGACTGTGTATAAACTTGTCTTCAGGCCTAGTAAACTTGCTTGCTTGATCCCACCTCTCACCCTTTTGTTTTCATTTTCTTTCCTAAGCGGTGAATTTCAAGGAAGCTAACGAAGAAAACAAGAGAGAACTCTTCAGTGAAATATTTTCTTCCATCGAGACATTGGCATTCACCTTTGGAAACGTGTAAGTTGGAATCCAGAAGGGGTTTTTAAAGAGCTCAGTAGAGCTGAATCAAATTAAAACTAAACAACAGCAACAAAAACTTTAACTGTTTTTTTTTTCTTAACTATTAGCTGGTAAACTACTTTAACCATATCCAGAGCAGCTTTACTGCTTTGTTTGGGTGATTTGGCTTTTTTTTTTACCTGAACAAGAAAAACTATAATGGTATAGAAATTGCAGGGACTATAAAACTAGTTCTAAAAATTGTTTTGCAGAACTTTTAAAGGATATTAGAAACACTAATTTTTTTTGTCTCAGTGATCTGAAATTGCTTAGTGAGGTAGAGTGATGAAGTAACACAATTCTTTGTTTTTCTGGTAGTGTTTCAGACTTCCTTATGGGAGATGTAGACAATGGCTCGTCATTGGGACTTCCTGTATCTCGGAGAAGTCGGGTAGGCTAAACACATTCTCTTGGAGTGTGGAATTAGATCTTTTAAAGGAGATTTTCATATCAACTGAAACTCTATACCATGGGGCTTGGAGTCTTCTAAGTGTTAAACCAAAATTAAACTCATGAAAAAAATGCCTTCAAGGTTTCATATGTTTGAATGTCTTCTCTGTTCTAAACATCAGTGCGCCAGCCCTGTTGAATCACCACTGCTACGTAGATGATTACCTGCTGTAATTGTATTTGAGATTTTTAAATTAGTTAAGTGAAATGAACTAAATACTTCAAAGTAAGTTACTTGAATTATTTGCACACTGGAATAGTTGAACAGACCTGCTAGACCTAGAAGCTGAAGTTTTAATGAGCTTTTTGGCTTTTAAAGACCTAATATTCATTACAAAATAACCTTTTCTAGTTTCCTCCGAAGCTGTGTCAACAGCAATTCACTAAGAGAACTGAAATACCACTGTCAAATGATAGGTAGTTAAGGAAAACATTAGCGTTTTAAACCCCCCTTTAAACACTTCGAAGGTGAAATTCAAGTATGCCCAATATCAAATTCTGTTCTGAATTTTTGTGTATCTAAAAGCAGACTTTCAAGTAAATCAGGTCAAATTAAAATGTACATGCAAGGAAAAGGCAGTTGGTAACTGGTGTGTATGATAAGCTAAGTTGTAGCAGGGTTAAAAATTTTAGGTTGTGGAGTTTTTAAAGGCTTCATTGAAATGTACTTAAGGCTTAGCATTCCTTCATACAAGCTTGATCATAGCAATACTGTGCAGCTACAGCTGAGAAGTAGTCTTTAAATTTTCACTACGTTTTATAACACACGTGAGAAGGATGGATGATCACAGAAGTTTGGGTTCTGTACCTGCTACAAAACTCATCTTTGCAAGCAAGATGGAGGGGAAGAAGGCTGCTCCAAAAACTGGTTGCAGCACACTTGGAGTCAGGTTGCTGATAAGAAGTATAAAATAAAATAGAATAGAAGCCAGCATCTTGATTAACTTATATGAGATGATTTCAACAAGTACTGTTTCAGCTAATTGGTTTGCCAGCAGAAGCAAGGTGCTGGATTTGCCAATCATGTAATGGCTTTGCAATGCAAAAATAAGTTCCTGTAGAACAAGGTGGTCCCAAATATTGCATTGTGAAGTGAATATTTTGCTATTCACTGTTCTGAAAAATGACGGTAGAGGAAGACAAAGGGGAAATTAGAATACAGTGAAATGAAGAAGGAATTCTCTTCTAGATGTTCCAGAAGTCACCACTTTATATTTAAAAGCCCTTTTTTTGTAGTGTCATTTGCTTTTCCTGGTGTGGAAGGGAACAATTATAAATTTTGGAGGAGGTAGAATAATGTGGTTCAATTTCTTGGAAATCTGTTTTAAGTGTATTTTCATTCAGGCAAATAAATATACATTTAACAGATAAAGCATTTCACTTTGATTTGCAATTTAGAGAGCAATTTGGATGCCAAGTAGAAATGGAGTGTAAGGAGGAGTAAAATGCAAAATATTTCGGTAGTTGTATTAACATTTAAATCCTGTAGATGTGTGCAGTCAGTGGTTGAACATAGCAGCTAGCTGTAACTTATAAAGATTTGAGCATAACATTTTGGTAGAATTTAACATGTTAAACACTTGAGGGTTAATGAAAGAGAGAAATTTTAATTGCCTATTAAGTTAGGGACCTCCCTACCTAAGCTGTTGAGGATTGCTGGGGGAGGGGAGGTTGCTGATCTTGCTTCTCTTGACTGCAGGGGAGTCTACATTCTTTGGTTCAGGCATTCACTTGGAAGCTGAAGTTAAATGATGTGTATACCCCCTCTTAGCAAATGTAATTGTTCTCATTTTAGCCCTTGTAGTACAACCAGAAGTACAAGGTAGAAGCAAAGATATTTCTTAATTAAAAAACAGAAGAGCTTTTGAATACATTGAAAGAGCAGAGACTGGCATGTCTGACCTTTCATCACTCGAGTACTTGAGTACTGTTTGATGCTATGTAGATCTGAGAGCATAATAATGGAGAAGGATGAAATTTTCAAAATGTATGCAGAGATTTGCCTCTGTCAGGATGAGGGCTCTTGGGTAATGGGCAAAAAAAGACAGAATACACTGGTTAAAGTTGAGAAGTGAAATCTGTCTAAAAGTCAGGCTGGTTTGGGTTTTTTTTTTTGCTAGGCTCCATTGATGAGTCATTGGATGCTCAAGGGGGTAAGCTGGGTGGACTAAGTTCTGATGATAACTTGTAGGACATAAGTAAGACTAGTTGTCCATGTGCTTGCTTTTAAAACGTATTTGCAGTGGGGTGAATGTCGATGGATGAATAAGCATTGATTAGCTACCCTGAACAGATTGTGTGCCTGAATTACTGGAAAGGACTGAACAGTTCTCTGGACTGAGATTATTTAGGTCTTATAGAATGGGAAATAGTTTTTAGGACCAGAATTCATAAGTACCTCCTGAGTTAATATTAAGTATTGGGGTTTTCCTCTTCTTGTTTGTTCTTCCCTAACAACTGTAGACCACTTGAAAATCTACTTGAAGATAATAATACATTACAACCAAATCAGAATTAAATTTCGGAATGTTTAGGCTTTCCATGCAGCCAAATATTGATCCATCTCTATTTTTTTATCTGTTTGGCTGACAGACAGCTTCATATGAATTTCCGATCTGTTTTATAAAAGCCTTTCTATTTTACTGGAACTCTTGTATTGTACAGTAAATGTACTAGTCTTCCACTTTCTAAGGAAAGGGACTGTTCTTTAGACTGTAGTGTAATTCTCTTCAATGTAATTGATGATGAATACCTTGCATGGTTCAGTATATGGAAAAGCTGCTTTTCCTGTGATGTAAACAATGTTGAGGGATTTTTTGTTTTATGATCAGTTTTCATTTACTTTTAAACAAAGAAACAAAAAAGAAGTACTTGCATTGTTGTTACTGTGCTCCATTTCAGCTTTAAGTCTGAAAACAAAGCAGCACCAAAGTCTAAAATGGAAGAAAGCTGTTCTGCTAAAGCCTAAAGCAGCTTTGCAGCTATTTCTCAGCTCTTGTCTTCTGCCTGCTCTCTGCTTCTGAGTTTTCAAGAGTAGTTTATTCATTTAAAATGATGTAGGGTTGTGTTGTTTATTGGTTTTGTTTTAAGGGGGGGCGGTGGTTACTAGGTAAATTTTTTATTCATTTAAATTTGTTCAGTGACCTGGTTAATGAACAGTCCTATAAAGTTCAACATGCACAATTAAAGGAGTAGCAAAATGCAGCATGAGAATGAAGGCAGGGATGAAATCTTGTGCAAAATTTGTTTTATTACTGTTTTAATTCTGTCATGTTGTACTGATTATCAGGGCTTCATTAGCAAGTGTTACAAGTCAGCTTTTGTGCCTACAGTGCACACCTCCAATTAATTTAGGAGAAATCATAACTATTGCTTTGAAGAAATATAGAATTTTAAAAGCTTGTAGAATGGTCTGTTGATGTATATGACATGACGTCTGTATGATTTAAAAGATAGGTAGAGATCTAAGAAAAGCTGGATGTCACTTAAATATCAACCTGATTTGTTAAACAATTAACACTTTCACCAGAGCCTTTCAAGGTGTATATAGATAATGATTATTTGCCTGTTATTATATCTCAATCAACAGCTATGGCAGCTTAGAAGATATTATGCCTTAGATGAGAGGGAGTTGCAGCACCGTTCATCTACAAAAAAAAGGGGGGTGGGGAGAAGATGAGGCCATTTATTTTGTTAGGCTGTCAGTTCTAGTGAGAGCTTTTCTTCCCTAGCTTAATGTTCTTTTTCTTGTATACCAGTCTTTTGAGAATCTTTCTGTGGAGTCTGGAGGCTCATTGCATGACAAGGATGATATTCAAGGTAAGTCATTCATTTAATACTAATAAATGCTATTATATCTGTTTTAGTGTTCTAAAATGTTTTAAGTAAGTTGCTTAGTCACTTTTTTACACCTATACTGCCATCAAAACTTCACTTAAAAAAATTTGCGATTGCAGAGGTTTTATGCTTTTGTAAAAAAAAAACTGGGTTGCTTTTGGCAGGGGTAAAAGAACCAAGGCCTGCAGCACTTCTGTATGTCGTCATGTGATCGGAGTTTTGTTAGGTCACTTTCTTTAAGAAAGTTATGCTGACCATATGACTACTGTAGGTAAAATGCTGTGACCCTTAATTTGTTCTAAAACCTCTGTCACTCCTGTTTAGACTCAACTAGCATTAAAGACCAACTCAAGATCAGAACTGCTTAAGGATTCACAGTTGGCTAATACTGGCTTTGCTCTCAGTGTGTGGTCATGTTTAAAAATCACGTCTTTGTGTTCGATGCTTTATTTTCAGGACATCTTCGAGCAGAGGAGGTTGATAGCATGCTGCTAAGAAATGACAATGGAATTGAATCAGCACTGTCCTATGCTAAAGCATGGTCAAAATATACCAAGGATGTAGTCGCATGGGTAGAAAAAAAGATTAGCTTGGGTGAGTGGCTCTTTCTGGCATTTAATCAGCTTTGTCATGATGAAATTAAATCTCTTGTCAGGCCTCTGTGCTGCAGACTGTCAATAATGTGATTTCTAAATTAGTAGCTGTTCTGCTTAAGTGGACAGAATTGTCATGCATTTCCTATAATTAAAGGCCTGTAACAAAGTGAAGGTGGTCCACTATGTAGCCTGTCTGTTAAAGGAAGATGTAAAAAGCATTTAACATGTGTGTTAGAGTAAACAGTAACTGTGATTTTTTTTTAACAGAAGCGGAGTGTGCTAAAAACTTAGCAAAAATGGCTGAAACTGCTAAAGCTGTTGTTGGACACCAGGTGAGTACGTTTGTTTTTAAAGTTGTTGTTTAAAGGCTTTGTTTTAAAGTCTTGAATATGTATTGGATGCCTTTCCCAAAAGTGAAAGGATGTTGAGGGATGGATTTTTAAGTTGATAAAGAATTGATTCATACTGTAAATCACTGGTTAAAAGATCTGCTGGTTTTATGTCCTCCCATTTCCTATGGAAATTTGGATACATAAATTTATTCTTGTTGAAAATGCAGATTAACCTTTTAGTTTTTACAGTATCTTTTTTTGTCATGTATGCTTTGTGATTTGGACTTAGTCTTTTTTCTCAGAGTATTTTTTCTACTAAAATGATGTGTAGCTGAGAAATTAGTCATTTTCTGTGTTCATACCTAACTGACTTATACACACACACGTGAATACCTTACTAAATTTAATTGAAAATCTAGTTCAGTATACAGATATTTAGAATGTCAGCGTACCTCTGCCCTACCTTGAGCATTTATGTTTTGTTTTGTGTAATTTTAGGATTATATGCCATTCCAATCAATATTCATTAATGCCTTTCAAAATGATATTGAGAACAATCAACTTTGGCAACAAACGGCTGCTGCTCTCCAGTCTAACAAATTTGTACAGGTAAGCTTAAAGAAAAGGACCAAGATATTTTTTAGGTTTTCAAAAACCTTTGTAACAGCAAATTATTCAAAAGAACGAACTTGCAGCCTATGACTCTTTTAATGTACTCTGTTAATATTTCCTGTCTAGCCTCTTCTTGGAAGGAAAAATGAGTTGGATAGACAAAGGAAGGATATCAAGGAGCTTTGGCAGCGAGAACAGAAAAAAATGGTTTGTGTTTCTTTCATGTCTAAAAGTATTCAATCTAAAATTTTTCAGAAGGATGAAACTTTAAAACTAGGCTGTTATGCATTTAAATGCACATGTGGGATATATAGGGCTTACTGAACGTAGCAAGTAACTGTCATTATATATTTGTATTAATAAGTAGTTGTCTTTCTGTGACTTTGTGCTCTGAACTGCAGTGCACAGACCTGTGCATAACAGCTACTTGAAACATCACATTAAATAACAGCAACATTAAAACCATTACTTATTTTGGGTTTTTTCTCTGGTTGCGTTCTGCAGCAAGAGCTGGAAGCTGGTCTAAGAAAAGCGAAGTTGCTATATACACAGCGTCAAGATGAATATGAAAAGGCAAAATCCTGCACTGCTCGTGCTGAGGAGGAGCATCTTAGCTCAAGTGGAAGCTTTGTGAAAGATTTTGGCAAGCAACTGGAAAAAAAACGAAGGCTAGAAGAGGAAGCTCTTCAGAAAGTAAGTTTTTGTTCCTTGCTTTTAAAGTTAAGCCCATACTGACTTTACTCATGCTTTCCCAATGGCAGCATTGGAGCAAGTGTTCTGTTCGTAATTCTTAGTTTTAATCATACTATGTTCTTTTGGACATTTATCCTAAATAGGAATTTCCAGTTACAAGCATCTTGCATGGATTTTTTTTTTTCTTGCTTCTAGTATCAAGGCCAGTAGTCCAACAACCCTTTATACTTGTGTTTTTTTCTAGGCTGAAGAGGCCAATGAACACTATAAAGCCAGCATGGCTGAGGTTGAAGAAAAAAGAAATTATTTGGAAAGCTTTAAAAGTGATGTCTTAACACAGCTTCGGGAGCTTATTTACCAGTGTGATCTTACTCTTAAAGCAGTAAGCGTGCTTTTTAAAATATCTTTTGCCAAAGTATATAAATATTCTTAGAAAAAAAAGGAAAACTTTTAATGTTTGTGGTGTTCCCTTTCTGTTAGGAGGGCTTTTTTTTTAAAAAAAAAAAAGGTGGGGGGATGTTGTGTGTCTTGAATGGTTTTGGTGTTTTAATCAGCTGTTGCCTTGTGGGAACCCTGACTTGCACAATTCTTGTAAAATGTCTCTAAGAATTTTGATGGCTGTAGTGTCACTCTTGCTGAAGAATACAGCTCCCATTCCCTTAATGTGCAGAGTGCATGTGAAATATTTAGTAAATAATCTACAAATATTGAAAATTATTTTTCTCCCAACAGGCAACAGTTAACCTGTTCCAGCTGCAGCACACTCAGGTTGTATCTCTTCCAGTTAACTGCCAGTCCCTCTGTGAGAGTGCCAAACTCTATGACCCTGGTCAGCAGTATTCAGAGTTTGTGAGAAGTTTGCCAAAGGAAGGTGTTCCTATTGAATCAGGTTGTTTTGAAATCCAGAGTTCCCAGGTTGATGGGTGAGTCCCCAAAACTACAGGTAGCATTTGCTTGGTTTAGAATGAAATGCTAGGCACGTATTTTTAACAGTAAATCACCATCTTTTGAGGAATTAAATGAATCCTGATGTCTTACTGTGCTTTACCCTTCTCTATTTCTTTGACTTATCTTTTGGTAGATTATATATAAAGTTGACATTAAAAACTGACTTTAAATGCTGAAGCAGAATGTCGTTTTGTGTAATAAGACTTGCTAAAACATTGACAATTGTGCAAAAATCAACTTGTAACTGTTTTAATATAGATACTGGTTAATACGAAAAATGTAAGTTTTTAACTCTGTGATGTGCTGTGGCAGTAGTATTTGAAAATCAGTTTACAAAGTCTGAGGAGGTAGTTTTCCTCTTCTGCAGGCCTTGTTGCTACAATACCTTTTTTCATATTGTTTACCTCTGGCAACTTTTTGGCAGGAAGTGTTGCTCGATTTCTGTCTCATGCAGTGTGGCTAAAAAAAAAGGTGTAGGGTCCACATGTCCCTATGTGTCCCTATGTCATATCTTCATTATTTTTTCCAACCAGTGTGCAACAGTAGTATTTGTTGTTGATCTATTAAAGATGCAGGTAATGTGGAAGTAAAAACTACAAGACAAAAAGACAACTCCTTGTGTTAGTATGCCAAATACTTTTCCACCTTTAATTTGTAAAACGGTCATCTTGGCACTAAAGCGCCAGAATATCCATTCCAATCTGCGTGTTTCACAGTTCTACAGGAAAGTGACATCATCCTCTTTCAAAAGGAAACTAAATAAAAAAAAACCCTAAAGGTTGAGTCAGACTTCTACCAACAAAAGCCAGGAAATTCAAAGTTAAAGCTGAGATTCTTAGTTCTTGTCTGTAAATTTCCTGCCTTTTAAGACTGATTTAGGCTGTACTCATAAACTTTGATGTAGAGAGATTTAACTGTGCAGCTCCCTGAGAAACTGATGAGCATGAAATTTCAAACTCTTTGTATGCTCTCCCATCTATTTACTGCTTAAGATTTATAGGAGTGGGTTTTTTCTCCTCTCCTCTCCCCACCTTTTTTGTTTTCCTTGACATGGCCTTGTGATTCTTCATGTGTACTTGAAGAGATCATTTCTATTGTTGAGGTCTGCAATTATTTAAAGGACAGTAGCTTTGAAAAATGTGAATTTTAATGTTTTTAAGTCTTTATTTCCTTCAGCTGGATAGAATAGAAGTGATTAAGGAACAGTTTCCTGACTGCTAAACTTGGCTGGCAGGCCACTTTGTCCACAGGGTGCTTCAGCATTTTACATTAATTACTGTTAACAGTTTTCTGTCCTTATCTTGAGAGCAGAGAGCAGATTTACACAATGGACTGACCTATAAGTTCTCTGGCAGCTTCAACATGTTTTCTGTACTTTTAAAATAGCACAGCATTTTAATACTGTATGTTTATTGGTGAATGGTCCTCGTGGCTGGGTAGAGAATCTTTTAGATGAAAGCATAAAAGTAGGATGCAGTTGTCTCTGAATTATTCTGATCTTTAGAGGAACAGATTTGCAGTTTTTTCAAAGTCTGGAAAGTGATTGTCATAATACCTTGCAGCGGTGTGGAAAAGCTTAATTTACAGAGGGGGAGAAAGCACTGGGAAATTGTGCTGAAATTTTAACTGAAATTAATTTATTTTTAATTAAAAATAGATTGCCACAAACCCATTTTTTAAATTTAGGTTTTAATAATTACATGTCAAATATGTACCTGAATAGCAATTAAATGCAGCATTTTTAGTGCTCAAGTATAAAGAAAAAGTCATTGCTTTTTATTTAATTCTTATTCACTCTTCAAATTACTTTCTTCTTTCTCTGAAGGGTTTTTAATAAACAGTCAACCAACAGTGTCCATACTTCACATGGTAACTTATCTCCGTGTTCAGGAGATTTTCCTACTCAGACAATAGATGATGTGGGAAGCCCAATATATTATCGTTCGCAAAAGATTGGAGAGAAGAGATCTTCCAGCAGCACAGATATCCAAGGTAGTTCTTCTGTATTTCATCTGGAGTTCATTCTCTAAATAAAAAGACCAGGAAAAAAAAAGTGCTTGATGTCTCACTGTCAGAAATGTAGCACTGAAGAGGTTAAAAAAATGCATTTTAAAGTTCAAAGCCTATAGAAACAGTTATGTGCTTCAGCTTAAAGACAAATGGAAAACTGTCCACGTATATACCTAGATTTGTTGACAAGAAAGGTGAGGTGCAATTCAAACAGCAGGTACTGTCAAACTCAGTGTTCTAAAACATTTCAGTTAACTTTAGCAATTTAAAATCCATTGGTTTTGTAAATACTATGTTCATTTCAGGTCTTCTGTAAAAGCACAAATGTCAAGTTTCTGAAATTCATTTTCTTACATCCTGCAGCTTTTACAGGAATACATGCTGTGTTTTTTTCACTATGTGGCATGTTTGTGTAACTTTTGCAATATTGTCATATATTGAATACAATCATAGTCTTTAAACAATGAAAAGACATATAATGTAGTTTTGCCATTGACATTTGGAATTCGTGGATTTTCTTTTCAAAAGCAACACGGGGGCCACCACCATTCAGATCATGGTCAGTTGGCAACCAGAGTGGAGGAATGTGCAGTGATTCTGAAAGTGCAGGAGGAAGCAGTGAGTCACGATCCATGGATTCTCCATCTGCTAGCCCAGGTACAGCTACACTCACTGCTATACTAATTTGAATTTTTTTCTTTGAACTCTTTTACATTAATGAAGTTAGTTTAGCAAGTGTTGAACAGAGCCTGTAATGAAAATGAGTGGTTGAATGGAACTGATACTTAAAGCTTCCTGAAAATTTTTCTCATCTGCTAGGGGATTTCAAAAGACGACTTCCCCGAACACCTTCCACGGGTACTATGTCATCTGCAGATGATCTTGATGAAAGAGAGCCACCATCTCCTTCAGACTGTGGTAATGTTGTTTCCGTACCTGAAGTCCTCAGAAGATGCTTTCTGTTGTAGAGTGTGGCTTTTCTTTTTAATGTGCTTAAGGAAAGGGCATAAACAAGGCTGTGATTACCAACAGCATTGTTTTGCAATACAGTGTGCATCCACTTGAGGTTGACACCTGAAGAATAACGTTCAAATCACTCTAATGACGCGGTGTAGAATTGTCCTCACACATTTAGATGAACTATATGGGCAGCCTTTGAACAGTTTTAGTGTCTTCACCCTCCTGAGGAAAACGTAAATGATCCACTGACCATTCCTTCCAGATACTTGCATTTAGAATTAGCTGTATGGCACTGAGGCATACAAGATCATTGCTAAACTTTGAAGTGAAATGGACAGATATAGAGAGTTCATAACTGGCAAATTGGAAAAATGTAGATCCAAATGTTTAGGGTAATAACTGAGAATTTATCCATTTCAACTTAGATAAGCAAGTTTGGTAATGTCTGTCCCAGATTTGACCACACCATTTCTAATTTTCAAATTCATTTCAACTGCATAAAGACAATGTTTCCACAGGCACTGAAACCTGAATAACTGGATTATCAGAAATAGTTCTATGGGATTTCTGCAGCACTTAAAAAATAGTTCTGAAATATTTGTAGCACTTGCACAGTAAAGCCTTAGGAAATTCTTCAGTTAGCCCTTATTTCTGAAGTACACGCTTTGCCTTCTAGGAATGAACCTGTGGTTAACAGTAATGATTTAGATCCACATTTAAAGTATGGCAACATATTAATGAATGCAATCTTTCACTTGGAGTGGTATTATTTAATCAATACTTGAGCTTTTAAGATGCTTTCTGGGCAATTAACTGTATGTGTTAATTTTAAGTTTTGATCCGTAAAACAAAATATTTGGTTCACGGAGTAGTTGGTAGCATTTTAAGTAAATTGCTTGGAAAAAAAAAATGGTCACAAAAAGCACCGGTAGCTATTCTGTTTTAGAATCCTATAGAAAATAGTTATCATAGGAGTCTAAGAATGAGTGATTCTTTTTTATTTTCTAAGTTCTGCTGTGAGTGTGTGTGTTAATTCTTGCCTGCTGCAAAGTATTATTTTTTTAAGTATTTCAGAAACACTACAGGCCAAACCATAGTGTCATCTTTCATTGTCTCAAACAGGATTTTGAAATACATGGAATGAAATTTGCATGCATAGTTAGTTGCCTGAGCAGCAGGGCAGTTGGAATTAAATATGCTAATATTTTAACATGCCATTAATACAGAAAAAAAATGAAATACTGAAAATGCACAACTGATTGTTTCATTCCACTTTTATGTAAGATTAGTTGATAGTTAACGTGTCCATTATGTAACATTGGTTTGCTTTCTTGTGATTGAAATGTCTTTGATTACTTTGTTAGTTGCCATTACTTACAGAATTCTGTGTTCTGCAGCACAGTTCTAAAAATATCAGAACAAATACCCTCTCTCAGTAGTAGATATTAGAATGACTGTAACAGAGAAATTCTCTCCAGGTTTAAATGATCTGACATCTGAAACTGCAAATTCTCCAGGACCTTTTAGAAACGCCAATATGTCCAAAGCAGCACAAACACACAAACTACGGAAGCTGAGAGCTCCATCTAAATGTAGAGAGTGTGACAGCTTAGTGGTATTTCATGGAGCTGAATGTGAGGAGGTAAGTTGAAAAGTAGTATAAATTGCTGCTTGGGATTTTTGTAAAATTGGGAAGTTGGGAAACCTGCATTATTTTTCTGTAAAACAAGTAGAAACTTTGTGGGTTGTAGAATCATCACAAACACAAAGTGAGAGCACGTCAAACTAATCAGTCTTTCTTTTGCTCACTTATGACAAACAGCAGAGATATTTCTTATGGTGTCAAACGTATCAAACAGTGGGCTTTTTTGTCTTTTCCTTCCATGTAGTGTTCACTTGCATGCCATAAAAAATGTTTAGAGACTTTAGCTATTCAATGTGGGCACAAAAAACTTCACGGAAGACTTCACTTGTTCGGCGTGGAATTTACCCAAGCTGCTAAAAATGTTCCTGATGGGATTCCTTTCATCATCAAAAAGTGTACATCAGAAATCGAAAGCAGAGCACTGAATGTGAAGGTATGCTCAAGTTTGTTTATAAAACTTAAGAAGGAACAATATTTTTAAAAAAATATGTTGTACCTTTGATATCACCTGTGTTTTATACTTACCGTGCAATTTAAGACAGAGTTGTGCTGGTCTTAATTTCAGGGCATCTATCGTGTGAATGGAGCCAAATCAAGAGTTGAAAAGCTGTGTCAAGCTTTTGAAAATGGAAAGGATTTGGTCGAGCTCTCTGAACTCTATGCACATGATATCAGCAATGTTCTCAAGTTGTATCTCCGCCAGGTATGTGCTTGAGAGATCAGATGGAAAACCCAAGCAGTGTAGCATGTTACTTCAGTACAAGAGGGCAAAAAAAACCCCTTTTCAGCACTGCTACAGCAGAAAATTAAATGAGTGCTTTGTGTATTTGCTGTAGGCTTCTTGATTTTCACATGGCCTGTGACAGAGGCAGGGAAAGCAGTGAGATTATTGACTGCTGGTGTTACAATTTGTATTCCACATGGCTTAATGTCTCTCTAAATATTAGTACCATATGCAGAAAAAGCTTTTCTTTATCTACTTGTGAAGCTTTAACTTCTAAAACCCTTCCAGTTACCGAATTCTGGTCTTATGTGAAGTTTAAAACATTCTCATATTCTTGGCTCCTCATTCAGACAGATGGCTAACAAAAATTTCATGAAACACTCATTATGGTCATGATGATGTATTTATTATGGAGGGGTTATTTTCTTCCAAAATGGAGCTTTAAAGCTTCACAATTGAGTTTTCCAAAATTGTTTCTGTATATATCTGAAAAAATGGGGCTGGGATGTTGCCCAGTGAAATTACTGAGTCACTCTGAAAATCTGCTAACCCTGAAAGGAGTAATCCCTAGCTGCATCGTCCTGTTTTCTTCCTTACACTGGCTATCAGAGATGAGCATTCCACTCCTGTGATCAGCACCATTAAGTTAATTGCTTTTGAAAAATTACAAATATGTACTCTGCTTACTTATGCAGGTAAAAAGGTATCGTATTATGTACATCATACTGGGATGTTTGCCAGTTTGAGGCACTGTGCTGTATTTTGAATAGAGTTTGTAATTTAAAAAGAAGTCCAGTAACATGTTTTCTTCTGATCTTGTTACTTCGTTTATGGCTGATTAACTTGCGCATTTTAAATGCAGGAGCAGTGTTAGAAATATGCAGTTAAAACATTTTTAGACAAACTTGAGTTAAACTCTATTTGACGCTAATTATTAAACTAATTATTTTGAGCTTTATCTAGTTTTTGCTTTTATCTAAGCTGGGCCAATGTCACATTTTGAGCTTTCTTTCTTTTTTTCATATTTTTTTGTAATTATGAACTTTAATTTTTCCTACGGAGGGAATACTTGCATCACAATTAAAAATGAATGTTAAATGATCTAAAATTGAATTTAAAAAAATGGAATACAGACCAAACTTGATGCACATATAATATACTATGAAAGACTGAAAAAATAACTGCTCTATTATCATGTGTTTTGTGTATATGCTGTGTAACACCCTCCCTCATAGCAACCTTCTTGAAATTTACCTGTATTGATAAATGCTTGGTCCTGAAGCTATTGCAGGGAAGACTAGCAAAAGATTTCTGGAGAAAGGTGTAGGGAAGAGTGGTTTTGTTACATGGATTGGATTTTAGCTAATGAACAAGGATTAAACAATGTCATCATGTAAGAAAAGATGCTAGACCAGACAAAGTTGAAGAAAAA